>OY757926.1:29993346-30148346 GCA_963585895.1 Sepioteuthis lessoniana | reverse complement strand
GTAGACTATGTTTTTTTAAGTTGCAACTTAAGTTTTTATTTATTTTGAATTTGGTTTCCCGGTTTTTAAAGGCATAGGATTTACCGTCTATAATTATATCATATATTTTGTATCGTTTATTATTGCATTTGGAAATCCCTTGTGTTGCGTTTTCTCCGAATGTAGAAGAGGTGAGTATTCTTTTAAGATTTTTGAGTCGTCTCTGGCTTTTAATGATTTTTGTTGTGTCTAGAATTTCTTTGATTTTGTCATTGATTTTGAGTTCTACATTTTTCATTATTTCTGTGAATAGTTCAGGGTTGTTTTTGTTGTAAATGAAATATTAAAAACTTTAGAGACACTATCAGTGTTTTGCGTATGCGTTGATGTATTTGAGTGTATGTGTAGGGGATGTTCTAGTGTGCATATGTATTCATGCGTGTATATGTTTGTTTGAGCACACACACACACACACACACACACACATATATATATATATATATTTGTATGAGTACAATACTCATTGAAATATTACAAAATTTCGATTCACTATTTGTGTTTTGCATATATGTGTTTGTAAGTTAGTGTTTTTGCAAGTGTGTATGTGTATGTGGGTGCATGTTTAAATATATATATATATATATATATATGTGTGTGTGTGTGTGTGTGTGTGTGTGTGTGTGTGTGTGTGTGTGAAATACTAATTGTGATATCTCAAACTTTAAAGACACTTTTGCGTATGTGTGTGTATGTACATATTAACCCAACTACTCCCCATGTACATCATATGACATAAGGTCAATTTTAAAGTGGAATATAACTGATCCGAATTCAGAGCTTTCCTTCTCCTAGACCAGTTGCCATACAACGCATAAAGAGTCCAGTCTTCACTACTATCTACAAATAGCTGACGTGGAGGAAAACTGTTTCCTAAGACGATAACCGTTTCAGTTAGAGTACGTGTGTATTTGTATATGTGTGTGTATGAGTGTGTGATACTAACTGAAATATTACAAACTTTAAAGTCAGTATTGGTATTTTGCGTACGTGTGCTTATATGTGTGTGCGTGCCTGAATTTCTTTGCATGAATGTATATATATATATATATATATATATGTGTGTGTGTGTGTGTGTGTGTGTGTGTGTGTGTGTGTGTGTGTGTGTGTGTGATATTGTTTTTAGAAATGTGGTTTCCTCGTGAATGAAAATGAACAGCAAGCAAATTGTAAATTGTTCTAATCTTTTGATCAGATAATAATAAAGTTGGCGACCGTAGTCGAGGGTGGCCCGAAGGTTCCCTTTTCAATTGCTACAACACCGAGGTGTAGAGAAAGGCGCAACTCCTTTCTCTGGATTGATCCACTTTACCCTTGATATGTACCTTATAATGCTGAGAGTTAAGCAAGGAAATGTCAAGCATCATTTTCAGAGTCTTTGTATTAGGCGAACACTCTCCCCTCAAGGCCAATGGGCGGAACGGTAGTTTGATTTCAAGAATTTAGAAAGTTCGATTATCACTTGGTGCCATATATATCCGACCTTGTGCAACAACTAACCTAGGCTTAGTAAATAACTTAATTACAAGAACTGTGGGAGACGGAAGATGGTTCTTGGAACTTCTTGGATTGGTAAATTTAAATAAAAGAAAAACCAAACTAAATTAGGTTCTTGTGGTCCAAAATTACAATTATCAATATTTCAAAATAAAAAAAATTTAAAAACAGAACACTGATTTTTTTCACCCCATTCGAATGGGGCTGTAGAATACGTTAACTACAGAGGGGTAAGACCCCCGCCCACGATGAATTTGACACTGAATTACATATGATGATGAAGCCTCACTTCTGGAGTTTTGTGGAGTGTGAAGTACCCTTTCACTGCCATTACTCCCAGATCCACTCAGACACAAAGTGGTAATACCTGTTTCGGTCCCATATATGAGTCAAATAGAAATATTTACTCATTTTCTCAACTTGAATCTGTTTAACTATGTACAAGCAAATGAACAATGTTAAATTGAATTATTTGTATTACATTGCAATACTTAGAACCATTTAACTTGGCGCAAACAAATGAATAATGTTGAATAGAATTATTCGAGTTAAATCGTAACTTATGAAACCTTTTAAATGTGTGCAAAGATATTAGCTCTGGTTCGTTTACAAATTACTAATTACCCACAAACTATTCTTTAACACATCATATATATTAAATATATATGTATATACAGGATTTGGAATTAAATAACCTACAAGGGTTGATACCTATAAAGCAAACCAACAAACTGATTGGGGGGGTCAGTGGGGTATTTTTTGCTCGGTAGGGGTATTTTGGGTTGGTGGAGGGTTTTTTTTGGTCTGGTCAGTGGGAGTATTTTTTAGTCGATGGTATGTATTTTGTTGACGACTCGTTCAGTCAACTTGATTGGATAATTTAATCCGGTCAAGACAGTTGTAAACAAATGCAGTTCACGACCCAAGGTCTTTTTTCAAGACAAGAAGGCCCCAATCACTTTGGTTTGGTTTCTTTTTTTAATGACATATCAACTTCCGTGTGTTATTTAATGCTAAAACCATTCTTGATGAAGAACAGCAGATACAATTTAACTCATAGTTAGGAGGTGGAGTATTTTGGTTCATACCTTTCCCAATAGTATCATTCCGAAAGTGAATATAGTAACGTGACTAGAGATCGAACTCACTAACTTCGATACTACAGTCCAGAACTTTAGCTTTGAGGAGTCCATTCACATTATTTGTTGAATTAAAATAAAAGGTTTTAACATTCTAAGAATACTTACATAATAGATATATTGACAGTGTCTTTTGGTCAAAAGCTGTTTATTGACAAGTTGCAAAGTCGCCTCTAACTCAGAAAAATTCAGTTCCAGGTCCTTTCAAGAAAAATTGAATTAAATTTAAATTTGTTGTTTATGGGATAGATGTTCGAAAAATAAAGTAAATGAAAAATAAGTATAAATCAATTCGAATTAAATTCTGCCTAGTCGGCTGGGGTTGTAGAATACGCCAACTGCATCTCTGCTGAGTTGTATGATCCCTCCCTAAAGAGAGTCCCAGATATGACATAAAACAATCTGATGGCCAGGCTCCAGCCTTGAATATTTGGGGAATATGGAGAACACCTTTATTACCCCAGGTCCACACTGGCTCAGAATTGCAGCATCTATGGGTCAAATAGAACAAACTATGTGGACAAACTAAGAACTGACAATTAATGTATACAGCCTAGTATACACCAACAGCATCTCAGGAGTGGGGGTAATACCCCAACAACAAGTGTCCTAGATATGACATTTAACCATCTGATGGCAAGGCTCCTGCTTTGGAGATTTGGGAAATGTGGAGTACCCCTCCATTACCATTGCTCCCAGGTTCATTCTGACCCGGAGCGGTAGCATCTGATAGGCTCTTATCTATAGATCAAGTAGAACAAACTGTGTGCAAACAAATGACTGATGTTAAATATCTGTTATATAGAAATACTTGAAACTATCCGTGTGCAAAAAAGAGATAAGGCTCGTTTAAGAATGTTATCAACAAAATGTGTTTACAAATCATATATTTGATATAAATGTATAAAAAGGATTTGGTATTGAATAACCTACAGTGGTTGATACGCCATAAAACCCAACCAAACCAGTCCGAATTAAAACACTTTGAAAGCTAGAAACGAAAAACCAACGGAGGATATATAATACTTCTTGTAACAGCCAGAACAGCCTTAACTTGAGCACATTCGTACATGACGTCACAACAAACATGACCGTTACCGTAAAACAGAGATACAAACGTCGAGGAGCAATGTGTGATAAAATTCTGGATATGGCAGTAAAACTTCCGAAAGTGACGGTTAATGAAATCTTTCTCGCGAAGTGTCATCATGTCGGGTCCCAAAAGCAATTGACTGAAGAACTAACCAGCCAAATAAATATTCATAGTTCAGATTAACTTGGTTTCTTACCTTTTCAGGGTGAAGTTCATTGTAAATAAAACTTTGTTGTCTTCTAAATTTTGGTGAGATAGGCCGTATATCGGGGCATCCAAATGTGCAGTATTCATACCAATGAGTTTGTACTTTCTCAGCAACATCTAGAAATTGAGGGAAAAAATCTATATATACATAATGGAGGGCCCTATATATACATAATGAGGGCCCTACAGTTTGGTTAAAAATATGAACTGTTGGACTACCTATTCAGGTGAAGGTTAGTGTAGAATCAGCCAAACTTCTTGGATAAGCTGATAACAGAAGAAAAGTGAACCAAGGTGCGATAGATGCTACTTAACATACTAAAACAAGGACCTCTACCAAAATGTTCATGTGGAACACCATATACAGTGAAACACATTAGAACTGTTTGATCATTTAACAGTGTGTAAATAAACGACTGATGTCTAATTGAATTGTTAGTGATACATAACAATACTTAGAACCGTTTTACTTTCTTGAATTATGTTTGCAAATCATATATATCTAATATATATGTATAAACCGGATTTGGCATTAGATAATCTACAGTGGTTGATATGCCATAAAACCAATTCAAACCATTAATTTACAAATACTGTTTCCTTATTATAAACTAAATTACTATGACCAGAAAATCCAGTGAACACTATGTGCGACATATGGAACCACTGGACAATTGTTTCTACCTTATAAGGTCTCATCAGCAGTGTATATCGCGATCTCCCCCACTGAAGATCGAACCAGTAACCACAGAGCCGAAACTCTACAAAGGATCTACTGTTCCACATCGTACACAAGCGATTCCAAACCAAGTAGTCATGGTAATTGCGAGACTGATTAACCTGATATGTCTTGTAAGTTATATCCGTACATTTACTGAATGGTTCCCTATGTCACGCGCAGTATTTCCTGGATTTTCTGGTCATGGTAATTCAATTTATAGTATAAATTCTCAACTTAAAAAAAGAAAATGTACATTTGTTTCCTTATGTTTGCAATAGAGTACTGTGGAACACCATATACAGTGAAACACATTAAAACTCTTCGATCATTAAACTGTGTGTAAACAAACGACTAATGTTTAATTGAATTGTTAGTGATATATAGCTGTACTTGGAACCATTTAACTAAAGTAATTTATAATAAGACCAAATTACTTCTATAAACCCTTTCTTTTCTAGATATTTTCTAACAAACTGATCCCTTCCCCAACCTGTTTCATACGTTTTTTTTATGATCATGATTCCCTACAAATAAACTCCTAATAAAAAAAACAAATAACCAACTATTTATCTAAAGTTCATCATTAATTCCTAAGACCTCTCCTTTGAATTTCTTTTCAGACGTATTTTCCTTAACTTGATTCAGCATTAAATGACCAATGAGGTTGATATGCCGTAAAACAAAACAAACAAACAAACAAACAAAATTATAACAGAGTACGTTGCTTTCTTAAATGGACTCCTACACATAGACACAATAGTATTGGTCAACTAGTAAAAAATTACATTCATCAGCTCTGAAAAATCAGATGGGAACTACATAAGAATGCTACGAGGATCATTAAATAGGTTTCCAGACTTTTTTCGTATGGGCACTTTTATTGATAGTACACACATGAAACTCTAGTCCCCTTCGAAGTAATCTCTTCCGGCTGCAATGCACTTGTTGTACGTTCCAACAACGTCTGGAAGGCCCCATTGAAGTCCTCTTGTGTGAGCGTGTCAATGACCTTCGTCATAGCCTCTTTCATCTCCTCAGTTATCTCATAACGACAGCCTCTGAGCTTAGGAAATAACCAAAAGTTACAGGAAGCAAGGTCTGGACTATAGGGAGGGTGAGCAACTGTCTTGATGCCCATCTTGGTCAAATAGTCTGTGACAAGGATGGAGTTGTGGACTGGTGCATTGTCCTAGTGGAAATGCCACTGACCCGATTTGAAGAGTGCTGGCCTCTTCCCTTGGAATCTCTTCCTGAACTCCCTTAAAACCTCAACATAGTAAGCGTAACCCTAATCCTTTGGCCAATCAACTCTGGTGTATTGACTTCTTTACTCCTCCCACATCTCTCATCATCCCTCACAGACTCCGTGCCTTCCTTGAATCACTTATGCCACTCAAAAACTGATGATCGATTCATGCAACGTGGTCCAAAAGCAAGTATTCCATACGTTTCTGTGGCATTTTTTCCAAGTTGAAAATACAATTTTATTGCATATCGTTCTTCTAAAGTGTCCTCACGTCCAGATTGCATTTTCGAAATTCACCAGCTGTCACAATCAGACTTTAGTAGGCTGTATTCCAATTCCTGTTGTAGCTGTTCCTTTGGACGTGAAATCATAAAAATTGGTCAGTCATCTCATAAGATGTATAGCAATAAAATAGTGAATTTTCAAGAGTCTACGATAATTTTAAATGCCTGTACAAAAAGAGTCTGGAAACATATTGAATGTACCACGTATCTGCTGTTTTGAACAAATCCAGGACGCTGTGCACCACAAAAGAGCAGCTTTACAGCCGCTTGCCCTCCTCACCCACTCCCCATTTCACAACCCATCCAAGTAAGACGAACAAGATATGCTAGTGAAATAAGGATGAACTCATACGTGACGTTCTCGTATGGACTACCACACATGAACACACCAGTCTTGGCCGACCAGCAAAGACTTACTTACATCAGATCTGAGCAGAAATTGGGTGCTGTCGAGAGGACTTACCAAGAATGATAGCCGATAGTGACGGATGGCGAGAGAGACACAGAGAGAGAGAGAGAGAGTCAAAGGGATCTGTGCTGTCGGCATTATTTATTTAAGACGATGATGATGGTTTTTTGATCATGTTTCTATTAACATTGAACTTTATGTACTAATACACATATTCTCCGTCATAAACTGCCACACGTACATTCATTTTCATGATTAAAGTCTCCCTAGCTACTTAAACAGAGTGTTATATATTGACCCTCGACTGAGCCGTCAATTAAGAGATACACCTGTGTAAATAAGCGGAAGAACAGCAGAAGAAGGTATACGTTAAACAATAATATAACCCGGGCACATACGGTTTGAGTAAGTTGGAGAGAAGATGCCAGCGTGAGAACCAGCTTGGAGACAGAGAGCTTTGCGACCCTCAGTGACCCACGGTTGAGCAAACCAGCCAAGATGAGAAAGAAGTGTTGCTATGGTCGAAGAAGAACTTGGCATCCATATAGCAGTCTGTCCCCGTCTCCAGCTCATCTCTCACTCACAAAAACCATCACCCTTTCGAGACTAAAGTGTGAGAGATTATATTTTTATAAAGAAGTGTGTTCGTTCGTTCATTGAAGTTCGTATATTATGTTTGATTATGTTTCTGCATATATTTGTATATGTATACGTGCAGTTGTAATATAGTATACAACAAGAGAAGACTGGCAGACAGACAGACAGACAGGAGAAAGAGAGAAATAAACTCTATAACTAATGAAACCTATTGACCTGCTTCCCACCTCACTATTGGAGGATGATGGCTCTTTTTCAGAAAAAATAGCATTTTTGTATCCTTGAGTTTCAAATCCCTGTGCTAGCCTCATTCAAGCATCCATGTTTTTTAGCTGTGTCTTCTTCTTTTTTAAGGATAAGAGTATTTCACGCATAAATCTTACAAGACAACTATACAGTTATTATTCATTTGCAAACTTAATTGGAAACTTGTTTTATTCTCGGAGTGTATTTTAACGCAGTCGCCCTAACGGAAATCTTGAAACATAGCCATACATGAATATGTGAAATATACGTAGAATGTTCATAACATATATACATAGAACACAGGAATCCCGAAACACGAAAAACACGTAACGATTTCTTAGTTCAGGTACGAAACCTTTTATTACCTTTGATTAGAGGTTTCGACATAAGGAAGAGAGATGCACTATCTTTCTATGATGACTTTTCCATCCGACCCCCATCACGTGCGTACCCTACACAAGGCCACTGGCCTGGCTTCGGCAAGCATCGAAAGTCAACCGCCTTCCTCCGAGCCAGGAACCCAACTCAACTGACTTTTTCAAAATCACCAAAATCCTCCGCGCGCGCTTCCGGTGCATGACGTCATTCACATCCACTGGTCAACCATTCTATCTGGGATTTTTATTTTGACATCTGTAAACGACACATCCTCCCCACGCGAGCGTCAACACCTGTACTCAAGTTTGCACCTAACTAACCCATGTGCTGAGCCGAAAGGTTCTCAGCCTAACTAAACCCAAAGGCAAGATATATAAAACGAAATCCCACGGCCATTATATTACAATTTTGCTATTTTTACTGTATTACGTAAGCATATACACGCAAATACCAGATTGTTATGATAAAAAAGAACAAATTTGAGGAAATGATAGTAATATTTACCTTCCAGCACTTGTAGGTCTTTATTGATCATTTGCATTTTATCTTGTATTATTTCTATTTGAGTATCAATTGAACACAGGACCTTGTTTAATTCTGATTTCGTCTGCAACGAATAAAAAAACATAGATAGATAGATAGATAAAAGACAAATGTTGTTCCTATCCAGGAACAACATTTGTCTTCAATGCTTATGTTGAAAAAGTATAGCAAATGAGCATTATTCCTTTCAAACTTTGCTTTTCTGTCCCGGATAACGCTATGTAAGACAAATGTGGTTCCTAGGTAGTGTATGTTATTTCTTAGTTGCTTATTTTGGAAAAGTATAGAAAATGGCCATTATTCCTTTCAAACTTTGCTTTTCTGCTTTGATTAACGCTATGTAAGACAAATGTGGTTCCTAGGTAGTGTATGTTATTTCTTAGTTGCTTACGTTGGAAAAGTATAGAAAATGGCCATTGTTCCCTTCAAACTTTGTCTTTCTGCCTTGTATAACGCTATGTAGACAAATGTTGTTCCTGGATAGTGTGCGATATTTCTTAATTGCTTATGTTGGAAAAGTATAGAAAATATCCCTAATTTTCTTCAAGCTTTGTTGTTGTTATCTGGATAATGAAATTTAGAAATTAATCAATTTTCTATGTAAAAACTGGCAAATTTGCATACTTTCATTTAGACAAGATCTGAATAAAATAATATATGAAACAAAATTTACATTTTATTTATACTGAAGAGATACAAAAATGAACTAAGCACTACTTCGAAGTCAGTAGTTTTTCGAGAATTGTTACTGAAATGTAAATCCATTTTACGCACCAGCTCCCAAATATTGTCTCTATTTATGTTATTGCTGTACTAAAAATGTTTCAGCTCGACCACCAAATAAATTATCTGAATCCATTAAATTTTGGTAACGCTCACATGTGCATAAAAGTGAAGAAAATATAATTGACAGACAACTTAACAAAAGCATAAGCATTTCATTCAACCGAAATAACACGTTAACAAAAAATAAGACAAACAAATATAGTTACTATCCGTATCACTGCCGGCCAAACTATTACTGAAAGTCTTATTCTTGCTGAACTCCGTCTGAAAAATTGTCGTTCGACTATTGTCCTTTCAACTAGAGTTCACCGTAACAGCATGGTATCTCTATCTATATTACCCGGAGGCCCACCACTTTCGTCCCCTGGTGATCGGTGTTCATTCGCCAGTGTTTCACTTTATTCCTATGTCAGAAACCAAGATGTTATTCCGTATATTCACCCATGTCCTGGTTAGGATGTTAATCTGCATCTAATAATAAGGCTTTACTTCAAGAGTTCTAAGGACTGTAGAGACATCCCTTCATTGACATTACTCCCAGGTCCACTCTGATTCGGATTGTTAGTACCTCTTAGTGTTCCTTCTATAGGCAAAATAGATTTGTTTGAGAAGATTAAGCATTTACTCATTCAAAATAAAAATGAAATATAATTCTACCGTATAACCCGCCGGGAGTTGTGGTTAATATATTGAACTGCGAAATCGTAGTTAGCGAGTTCGAACTCCAGTTGCGCTATTGCGTTCACTTTTGATAAAGGTATGAACTCCATTATCCTCCACTAACAATGGATTAAATAATACCATTAATGTCCTTCTACAAGGATAGTTTTGGTCATAAATAACCCACGAAGGTTAATATACCATTAAACAGAAACCAAATCCACATACCAACCAACCAACCAACCAATTGACAGTGTCACATAATCAGATTAATTTCTGATACAAGAGAGGACAACACACAACACACACACACAACACAACAGAAATCGATCAATCAAAATTAAGATGCCTCGACTCGATCAATCAAAATTAAGATGCCTTACTTTTTCCATTTTCGAACCTGTCAAATGCCTTAGAATATATTCGTCAGAGAGTTCTGGTTTTTTGATTCCACAGGATTCCATGACCAAAGTGTGAAGACTCATTTTTTCTTCCTGTAAGAATAAAAGACTCAACCAATAAACCTTTACGATGAAAAGAATTCTCTTAAATATTTAAACCTAAAGGAATTATTGTGGCAATTATATCTCAACCAAATGTGCATTCTATTTTTATCTGCAATAACATTAAAAGAAAGACATGAACGAATGCATTCAAATGTTACGGTTCACTTCCTAGAAAGAAAGAAAGAAACAAACAAACAAAGGAAACGTAGCTAGAAAAAGAAAGAAAGAAACGTCGCAAGAAAGAAAGAAAGAAAGAAAGTTATAACGCGATATAAGTAAAATAAGTTAGTAACGTTGGCAACCGTAGTCGAGGGTGACCCGAAGGATCCCTTTTCAATAGGTACTACAATGGGGTGTAGGAAGGGCACTACTCCTTTACCCAGGATTGCCCCAATTTACTCTTGATACACACCATATAATGCTGAGTGTTTAGCAAGGAGTTAAGTACCATTTTTTGAGTCTTTGGTATGACTTGACCTGGGATTGAACCCTGGTTATCCAAGCCATTGGCGAACACTACCCATCAGTCCAATGGGCCGGTCTACGCGATATATATTAGAAGCTAATTGTCTGCTTCAAAGGAAGGAAGGAATGCAGAGAAAAAAAAGAAACGAAACAAATATATAAGGAAATAGAAATGCTTAAAATAAAGAAATGAACGCATATTTTGAAAGTTTATTTTTTTTAAAAAATGATAATAAAATGTTCAAAAATTCAAAATTTATTCAATTTTGATAAGATAAGATAAACATAAAGGATAGATAGATAGATAGATAGATAGATAGATAGATATGAAAAAAAGGAACGAAAAACGCTAACTAAGGAAGTTTATCTTTAAACCAAAAATTATGAGATATTTCGTCAATGATAATAAAATCTTTTAAAAGTCAACTAATCATTCAACTTTTAAAAAGTTTATTTACATATAAAAATAAAGTAAATATTAAATCCGAACAAATCTATTTTCCTATTATTCGTTTATTTGTTTATTTCCAAGAATGCTAGTGCTGCATAATGCCTTCCTACCATTTACGCTTCTTTCAGGCGGAGGTGAAGATGAATTTGATGGAAAGAGGAGAGATTACAAGACATTTGCTTGATGGTTTGACTGTTCAACAAAGGCCCGGGAGACCGGGGTTCAATCCCAGGTCAAGTCATACCAAAGACTCAAAAAATGGCACTTGATGCCTCCTTGCCTAACACTCAGCAATATAAGGTAGGGATCGAGGGTAAAGTGGAGCAATCCAGGGAAAGGAATAACGCCCTCCTCTACACCTCGGTGTAGTAGCTATTGAAAAGGGTGCCTTCGGGTCACTCTCGACTAAGGTCGCCAACTTTACTTACGTATAGGTCACTTTGATTAAAAGAGACCAGAGAAAGTTTGTTTCAAGTTCAGCGGGGGAATTTCAGCATTACTTCTGATTATTTGGGTTTTGAGATTTTAGAAGTACCTTTTTAGGAGTAAAGACTTTACTCCTTTCATTGAAGGACGGTTTGGAAACTCACAGAGGTAACCGGTTTGAATTATTAAAACATGAATAAACGTGAGAATCAAACTATAAATGTGTATTCTTTTGTTTCGGATCAAGTGACAACTTTTCAAGCCGACCCACAATGTAAAACGAGTGACGAATTCAGTACCGTTCAAAAGTCTAAAGCCACTTTAAACTATTGTGAATTCCCACTCATTGCCAACTTATGTTCCAGATTGTGATTTTACAGATGAAACATTGGCCCTGTTGAAGTTCTTTCAATACCTTATATTTTTAGGGGTGGTCTCGTATCTTCCCTTCTCATTCAGAACCCCTACTACAAAATTAGCAGAAATTTACAAGACCTGGAGAAGAAGGGCCTCCGACCGGTTATTCCCAACCTAAGCACGTAACATGGGTAACGCCTTAACAAGTAGCTAAATGTAAAATAATTAAAGATTTCAATTAATTACTTTAGTTGTTAATTCTCTTTTTGATTAAACTTTGAAATAAAAACTGAATTGTAAAATTTCATTTGCAATCAAGGATTCAAAACTAGAATAGGCATTTGTTCATAAGTTAATACTTAGGAATGTAAAAGATACAGTAACAAACGTTTGATTGCGAATTTGGAATGTTGAAATAGAATGGAAAATATCCAAAGATAAACAATTGTTTAGAATCAGCTGATACTTGTGACTTGGGAGTTAAGTGTCACTTCGTAATTGATAATATATATATATATATATATATATATATATATATATATATATATATATAAAGACGGGTTCTAAGAGACATGAAGGAGAAAGATATGGGAGACGACGAAGGCAGCAATCACGGAAAAATCACGCCCGCAAAAAACAGCCGGTGAACAGAAAAATTACAAAAGTCATCTGTTGTCTTCCTCTCGTCTCTCGGCTCGAAACATTAGCTGTCCAACACTTGCTGGCACAAGCTTCTTTCTCTCTATCTCTATTTTGGGCGGACTGCTAGAAACCGATTACGCCAACAAATAAATTTCGTACATACAAAACAAACGAAAGCGTTTCATATTTTACTTTTTTTTGTCAGTGAGATTACCACGGAGAGACTGGTAGTTCAAGGGGTATCATTATAACCTCTTAAGTAGCGCTATAACAAATATTTTTCCCAGAACTGTAATATTAAATATAAAATGATAATCTATATAATTATTTGCCCAAAAACTATGATACAATGGCCTAGTAGATAGAGTGTTCACCAATTGTCAGGGAGACCAGGGCTCAATCCCAGGTCGGGTCATATCAAAGACTTTAAAAAATTGTACTTGATAGCTCCTTGCTTAACACTCAGCATTATAAGGTGCGTATCAAAGTTAAGGTGGAGCAATCCAGGAAATGGAGTAGCGCCCTCCCCTACACCTCGGTGTAGTAGCTATTGAAAAGGAGCCTTCGGGTTACCCTTGATCACGGTCGCCAACTTTACTTACTTTCTTTTTAAGATGAAATCAAACCATGTTTGTAATTATGTCTGAAGTTTTGAGATAAGGCATGTTGTAAAACATTTTGGGTGTGCTTTTTTCGGACTGTTGACCTCATCTTTATTGTTTTTAGTTGTAACACAAAAGTTTCGGCCGCTATATCCTCCGGCCTTCTTCAGGTGTCCCTTGTTTATCTGGGCATAGAAATGATTCAACATCTGAAAAGGCCGAATCAAAGTCTAAATTCAAAAATGTTTTCCAAGGTTGAATCATTTCTATGCCCAGATAAACAAGGGATACCTGAGGAAGGCCGGGGGATACAGCGTTCAAAACGTTATGTTACAACTAACAACAATAAAGATGAGGACAACAGTCCGAAAAATCACACACAAAATGTTTGTAGTTGTATGTATCAATGTAAATTTTGAAAAATCATAGAAAGTCGAATTTCAACGAGTGTTTACAGAAAATGACTTCGGTGATTTAGTCGTAAGTCATTTTACTAAGCCTTGTATAGTCTGCTACAGAGATTACTCATTGTACCTACTGTTCCTCCGTGATCACTCATCTGGACGGGAAAATCGTAGCTTAACTTTGGAGATCTGCAGGGAACTAGTACTTTCAAATAAAATCCTGGTATCTTTGGTTCAAAAGAAAATTGACTTTAAAGAAAAATTGTTTGAGGTATGCTTATTTTGGAATTAGATATTTGGTATTGGAGTTCCCATGCTCTAGAGTTTAGTCATAAATAATACCGAATAATATCCGTTTTTATTGTATAATGTTCCAAGAATAAAATAAAATCCTGGTATCTTCGGCTTAGAAGAAAATTAGCTTTTTATACAAAACTATTAGGAGCGTGCTCATTTATTGGCGAAACGTTTCATGGTTTCTTTCTATAAACAGTAATATATATATATATAATTCTAGTATTTATCATGACTTACCTGGTTTTCTTCGTGATTCATTCCATCAGGAAATAATTCCCTGGCTTTCTCTATTAAATGCCGTGTCTTCTCCCCTAAAAGTAATTTATCAAATATTGTAGAAATCGAATAAATAATCATCTCCTTTTAATAATTTACATGACACATGAAAAGCCTAAAAACCCATTCTTGATCTCGTTTCTCCCCTGGTCATTGACCAGTAGAAACATTCGTTCTGACCCTGCTGATGAATATAAGTTTTTGTTGGTCAGCCAAGGCTGGTGAATTCATGCGTAGAAATCCATTAGGGAACGTCAATTATGAGGTCTCCCTTACTTCTACTGCATGTCTTCTTCGTCTTACTTAGATAGTTTATAAGATGGGAGTAAGGTGGCCGTACAGTCGCTGTTTTGTGAGGTACTGCTTGTTCTAAATAGTATTCTTGTGTAGTTCCCATCAAGCTTTTTCTCCAAGCGTTTCTTTCAATTCAAAGTAGTGCAACCATACAATAGTACTAACAAAACTACAGCAAAAAGGAGGGTGTTCTCGTGGTGTAATGGTTAAAGCGATGGACTACGGAATCGTAGTAAGTGAATTCGAACTCCAGTCGCGCTATTACGTCCACTTTCGGGCAAATACCCTTGGGAAAGGTATGAAGCCCCTTATCCTCCCATCTATGGATTAAATAGTACCACTACTGTTCTTCTAGAAGAATGTCTTTGGCATTAAATAACCTAAAATGGTTGATATGCCATTAAAACAACGAAACAAAATACAGCAAAAAAAAACCTTATTTGATAAAAGAGATCATATTTCCATATGGTCGTTAACCTGTCAGTAGCAGCCCATGCCTTACCAATCCGTATGTTGACATCAATTTCAGTAGATGAGATATTACTACCGAGACTTATGTACTGGTCTTCTAATTTGAAAGCCTTACAATTTAATGAGAAGACGGCTCCATTTTAATTAAAACTCATGAACTCTGTTTTATCTCGGTTCCCGTAGAGACCGATGACTTTTGCTGCCTGTTCCAGGCTATACAGGAAAGATTCAACTTCAGAAGGTGCATTTGTAAGAAACGCTGTTATTCAGAACTATTAAATATATAATGTTAGTTAATCCCTTTGTTTTTAAAGAGAGATAGAAAATGTAAGAAATAGAATATTACCTTCTAGTTTGTTCTTTTTGGAAACTAACTCATTCCAGGAATCCATTAAAATGTCTATAGTGGCGTTGATTTTACGGAGAGATCTTTCTGGCATCGTTAGACCCTCGGAAAAAAAAAAAAAGAAAAAGTAATAATCTCAAACCAAAAGTGATTTCACTAATATTGGAAAAATGTTCAATGTTATTTTTTGTGTAAAAATACTTGAGAATTCAAATAGGATTTAATAAACTTAAATAAAATTTGGAGAAGAAAAGCGAATGTTAAAAGATTGATCTCATACCCCTGCCTACGCATATGACAAACAAAACTAACTCTCTAGTCGGCTAGGGCTGTAGAATACACCGGCAGAAAGGTAAGACCCCCCCCACCACCACCACAAGGAGTTTCCAGTTTATGACATTAAACAATCTGATGATAAGGCTCCAGTAATGCTGGAGCTTTAGGGAATGCTGAGTACCCCTTCATTACCATTACTCCCAGATCCACTCTAACCCGGAGTAGTAGTACCTGAAAGGGTCCTAGCTATGGGTCGAATAAAACTGTTTGACATTTCATCTGAGTGAAAACAAATTACATATACTAAATTGAATTGATAGAAATATAGCTGTTTGATTATTCAACTGAGTGTAAGCAAATGACTGATTTTTAATTGAATTGTTAATGATACATAGCAATACTTGGAACCATTTAACTTTGTTGACTTGTGCTAAATTGAATTGCTAGAAACAGATCTGTTTGATTTTTTAACTGTGTATATCTACGAAATGTTAACAAATCATATATATTTAATATATATGTAAAAACAGGATTTGGCATTAGTAAAAAATTTGGCGACCATAGTCGAGGGCGGCCAGAAGGCTCCCTTTTCAATAGCTACTACACTATGCTGTAGGGGAGGGCGCTACTCCTTTCCCTGGTTTGCTCCACTTTACCCTCGATACGTACCTTATATTGCTGAGCGTTAAGCAAGGAAGTATCAAGTACCATTTTAAAAATCTTTGGTATGACGCAACCAGGGACAGAACCCAGGTCTCCCGGATCATCGGCGAACACTCTACCCACCGGTTTCAAAAATGACATTGACCCATGTTATGTGCCTGTCTCAGTCACCATGGGAATTTTTTATGTTAACCACTCAATGTCTGAGTCAGCGGAACAGATCACAGATCCCCCCACATACACACACACACACATACACACACAAGTACGCATGGAACTTAGACGGAGCTCGAATCTTTTAGGTCCGATGCTGTATTATTGAATTTCTATCAAAATCTGATTTTAAAAAAACAGAAATATGTTCTTACAAAAATCATTAATTTATTTTTCCATCATTTGGGGTGGGGCGGAGAAGAGTTGTTTTTGTTAATCTGATTCAGATTGGATATTTGTGTTACGAAATTATTAAAAAGATTTTCTTTGCTACGTGAAATCATTTAAATACTTACTATATCTGACTGTTCTCTTTTAAAAACGAACGTCTTCTCTTCGCAGTTCTCCGGTTGTTGTACAGCTGAATGCGGCACGATTTGCACACCCACAGATGATTCACCGTTCGCTTTAGTGAATGAATCAGACTTTCGTTCCTGTTCACTGGTGTTTTCACTTGATCCTTTTTTGCTTTCTTCTCCTTCATCATTTTCTTCCTCCCCAGTCTCTTCTCCATCAACTTCTACACTCACTTCTTCTTCCTCTTCTTCTTCTTCTTCTTCTTCTTCTTCTTCTTCTTCTTCTTCTTCTTCATTATCTGCATCATCATCCTCATCTTCTTCTTCTTCTTCTTCTTCTTCTTCTTCTTCTTCTTCTTCTTCTTCTTCTTCTTCTTCAAAACTTCCATTCTCTATCAAATCTTCTGACAGGTTTTCGTTCTCCTCCTCAGCAGGATTTTCAATGAAGCCCTCTCCGACAGAAACTTCCTGAAGAGCCAGTGGGGCATGATAGGAAGGCTGGCGGGTTCTCCTCGTAAATTTAGGGGTCTGCTTCGAAACACTCTTTTGAAACACCCGTGCATAAATGGAGAGACGGTTGGGGCTAGAAATAAATAAAAAATAGAATTAACTTAATTAAGATATAGGTTAAACAAATCTCAATACATTTTGCTTATTACTAGGAAATCATTTTGTTAATGTGATAAAACGTTAGCAGTCTGTGCAACACAACTTGGTTGGTTGGTTGGTTGGTTATACGGCATGTCAACTCTAGTTGGATTATATAATGCCGAAATCAGTCTTTTTTTGTTCGTAATTATATGGTTTCAAGAAACGAAAAATTACAATTATCTGTAAACAATTATTGCTTCAAGTCACCATACTTAGTACAAATAATTTGCATGCGGTTCTGAGGTTCCAGTTTTGGTGATCTGGGAAGTGATGAAAACCCCTTCGTTCCCATTACTCCCTGATCCACTCTGACCCAGAGTGGTAGTATTTGTTAGGGTCCCAGCTATGGACGAAATAAATCTTTTTGAAAACTATTAGTATATTACTTGATCCCATATAACCGTGAGTAAATTATTTGTATTAAGAATAATTACATGAAATTATTATTGATAATTTAGGGAAATCAACCGTAGTCGACGGTGACCCGAAAGCTTCGTTTTCAATAGCAACTCCTCCGAGGTGTAGAGGGGTCGCTACTCCTTCCCTGGATTGCTCCACTTTAACCTTGAAACGTACCTTATAATGCTGAGTGTTAAGCAAGGAGGTATCAAGTACCATTTTTAAAGTTTTTAGTATGACTCAACCTGAGATTGAACCCAGGTCTCCCGGGCCATTGGCGAACACTCTACCCACTAGGCCAATCATATAATGACTTGAAATACTTAAGATTACATAACTGTGTGCTAATTATTAGTATCAGATACAAAATCTTGATCCATAGAACTGTATAAACAAATTATTATGTTACTCCTTGAGAGTTTTTCGCATCAGCGTTAGCTGATGGTTTTTCTCTGGAGTTTGGGTGACACCAAGTGTCCTCATGTCTCCAGGACTCTTCTCAGTATTCTGACCGTTCTTAATAATGCTGTAGTTTGGGTGGTCTCCACCCGTGCACCAATTACAATTGGTATCAACGTCACTTTCATGTTTCATTGCTTTTTTTAGTTCTCTAGTAAGGTCTACGTACTTATCTCTCTTTTCATTTTCTTTTAATTACACTCTGTGGTCTGCTGGGAGGGTAAAATTCACGATTCGACAGCTTCTCTCTTTTGTTGACTATCACAAGGTCTAGTCTTCTAATCGAGATTAGCTGATCTGTTTGTATCTCAAAATACGTGAGAACTTTTTGCGTCTTATTTTCTTGGACAGATTCCGGTTTGTACATATACCTCTTGTTGTTATGGTCAAATTTAAACTTCGTACACAATTCCAAGTCGATCATCTCCCCCGCCCAGTAATTATTATTATCATTATTATTCTCTTTTTCACACAAGCGTTTGCTGAAGGTTTTCCACTGCTGTAGTTTGGATGGTCTCCACTCGTCCTCTAATTTCCAAGTCCTCCAGTCCCCGTAACAATTTTTTGGTGACTGTACCACGAGCACCAATTATAATTGGTATCACCGTCACTTTCATGCTCCATAGTTTTTTCCAATTCCCTAGCTTTCTTTTGTTTTCTTTCGATTTTACTTTGTGGCTAGTCGGGATATCAAAGTTCACACTCGGCAAGTTCTCCTTATCTTGTTGATTATTACTAGGTGTGGTCGTCTGGCCGAGATTAGGTGATCCGTTTGTATCTCAAAATCCCAGAAGAGCTTGTGCATCTCAATCTCCAGCATAAATTCTGGGTTGTGCATATACCATTTGTTTGTATGGTCAAATTTAAATTTCTTGTCCAATTCCCAGTAGATCACCTTGCCCACCCATTTGTGTCTAGTCTTATAAACTCTTTCAGTGCAAACTTGCCGCATTCGCTGATGATGTGATTGATCGTTTTGTCTTTATTACCACATCATCTATAGTTTCTGTTTTGTTGCGTCTTATCTATTTGAGTTTTGATATGATTGGTGCTTATGGCGTTGTTTTGTGCTGCTGTCAGAAAGTATTCTGTTTCTCTCTATGAGGTTTCCTTTTTAGCTTCGTCCACGTTTTCTCGTATGAGATATCGCTTGTTAGCCGCTTAAAAGGTCCTTACAGTTGTTTTCTTTCCCATTTTTTTGTTTTCTGGTTAGGCTTGTTCAGTTGATGTTCGTGCCGTCAGTCTTGTTCTTGGTGGCTGTAATCAGTCTTCCTCTACGCCGTCCCATGTAGTCTTCGACTTGTTTATTATTATTATTATTATTATTATTATTATTATTATTATTATTATTATTATTATTATTTACTCCTTTAGAGTTATTTAAATCAGCGTGAGCCGATGATCTTTCACTGGAGTTTGAGTGACACCAAGTCTACTCAAGTCTCAAGGACTCTTCTCAGTAGTCTGGCCGTTCTCGATAATGCTGTAGTTTGAATGGTCTCCACTCGTGTCAGCCAACTTCTATGTCCTCCAGTCCTTTTAATAATCCTTTAGTTCCTGTACCAAAAGCACCAATAACAAGTGGTATAATTGTCACCATCATCTTCCATATTTTTTTCAATTCTCTAGCAAGGTCGAGGTACTTATTATTATTATTATTATTATTATTATTATTATTATTATTATTATCAAATAGGAATAGTTACTTGAAATCATATATTGATTCATTAAAATTATTTGTAAAAGGACTTGCTTGGAGTTATAATTATTTGCAAAATATTTTCTAAAGTTACTTTAAACCAGAGATTTTTTTTTATCTATGAGGAGGAGACCATAGAGGGTCTGCATAGGGTTGACATGCTGAAAAAAAGAACAATCAAACCAACGTGAACAAAGATAATTACAAATGTAATTGCTGATCGGCACTGAGGCATCTTTAAAGAGGAATGCTGAGGGGACCAAACATTTTTTGAGATAACGACATAAGATTCTTGGTTTGTGCATAACCACACTCTTCTATAAAAGGATTTCAGCACAATTCTAATTCGGTGGAAAATGGGAAATTTTCTCGTAGAGTTTCAATTCATTAGCATGGTTTCTTATTGACGTTGTGAGGTCCTTTTTAATCGCCATTGCGAGAGAATTTTAAAAGCCTTTTTTTATTTTTAGTTCAATCCTGCACTCTCCCTTTTCCTTGAAAAAGGTCTTTATCTGTAAAAAAAAAAAATTTTCTTCGCTTTGAATACAGCAAACAAAGAAACTTTGGCTTGGTTTCGGCGATAAGCAAATCATAGATTCTTTGTCGTTTCTTTTCTGGTGCACTCATATTGGACTGAATTCTAATTTAAAATGTTCTTGAATAATAGAGCTAATCATGAATGACCTGCTGAGTAGACCAAGTATAGAGTTGAATACAATATGGGAACCGATAATTAAGAAGGCAAGATGAAAGAAAATCTGAATATGAGCACAGGTAAAAAATTATTCATAATAGTAGTAATTCTAGTCAAGTAAAGAACATTAAGTTTATAAGTCCCAAAAATTCACACTGAATTGTCCAGTGGGACATATGGAGTAACGGTTATAGGCGTTGGTACCCTAAGCTTCTTCGGTTGCAGGTTCAAGTAACAATACAGGAATACTTAAGACTTGTATCCGGTTATGGCGAACGGAATCAGAACCAGCGACCCCCGTGGATTTAATAAAGGACGTAGTTTAAAGTTCCGCGAAGGTTCCTGAGGTCGACAAACACCTGAGGACATATTGGCCGAAACGTTGTGGAAATAACAATGAATATGAAGACAATAGTTCGAAAACCCTTAATGATAAAAATCACCAAGCTTCGTCTCAGAAAATTAGATCACTAATATCCAGTCGGTACGGACCCGATACAATATATCAATGGAAACAATTAGAAAAACTGAATCAAAAATTGGCACGAATGACGAACCATCTCACATTCCTATGCAGGTGCCGAGACCTCAAACTAGTTCCACCAGGCTTAACAATAAAAATCCCAGTTCATTCAAGGAGGGCGCGGAAAGTAACAAAAAGATTAGAGCAGGAATTAACTCGAGATCGAACTCATAACAACTGTTGGAAGAAAGCGAGATTTAAATTCAGAGTTTTCCTTCTCCTAGACTGGTTGCCGTACTGAGGTTAAAAAGCACAGTCTGACCTTCTATTTACCCATAATTAGACGGATAATTAATGGATTTATATCTTTTCCAAAGGTCTTAGTACTCTGTGAAATACAAACAGCCTCTTTTAGAATTCGACCTCGAAACGCCCAGTTCATTTTTTACGACTGTAATCATTACACTGTGAGCGAGAAGAGACGATATAATACAGAGTCATATATTGATGTTTATTGCTGTGTTGTCATTTTAATGAAGTTCGGCTTTTCATTTTCTTTCTATTTTCTTTCATTTTTTTCTTTTGTTATTTTCCAGGAACAATTTGAAGCGAATGTCTTTTTGTACTTATGGTTGTTTTCAAACAATTAAACAAATGAATCAAACCAGTTTTATTCATGTAAAAAAAGTGTCAACTAAAAATTATTAGTAGTGACTTACTGAATGATGCAGTATTGGGTGAGAAAGTCTCTGGGTTCTTCAATTTCAAGCAATTCTTCTGGAGTAATCGGGGCCTCAGCTTCTTCGAAAACCTTGGGCTGAAATCTAGAAATATAAAAAATCAAAATAAATTCACAAAAGGACTCTATCCAACAGAATGTCCTTCCATTTGTTTATGTCGATGGGAATAATCTCTCCTTAGCATTGTCAAATTTAACGCTCAAATAAAAAGCTCAAATAAATTCATACGGTCCCGCTCAGGTCGTGAGGCTTTAGTTCTGAATTTCTTGGTTGTGTGTAGTATCCCGTTATTACCATAACTCCTAGTTCAGTACCAGTTAGCGGGGGGGGGGTCCTCGTGGTGTAATGGTTAAAGTGATGGACTGCGGAATCGTAGTAAGCGAGTTCGTACTCCAGTCGTGCTATTACGTTCACTTTCGGACAAATACCCTTGGGAAAGGTATGAACCCCCTTATCCCCCCAGCTACGGGTTAAATAGTACTACTGTTCTTCTAGGTGAATGGCTTTGGCATTAAATAAACTATAAAGGTTGATATGCCATTAAACAAAGAAACCAAATCAGTACCAGTTAGGACCCCATTTATGGGACAAATACATGTTTGAGATAATGAAGTGTTTACAGTTTAAAAGAAATAAAGCCTTTGTTTGGTTGGTTGGTTGGGTTTTTATGGCATATCAACCCTTATAGGTTATTTAAAGCCAAATCGATTTTTATACAAATAAACGGTTCTATTTCAAACAATTTAGTAAAGCATAAGTACATAGTTCAATTGTCAAAAACATTTCTATTTCAAGCTATTCGATTTAGTCAAAAAGTTCTAATTCAAACAATTTAGTTTAGCATAAGTAGTTTTTTGTTTACACACAGTTAAATGTCAAAACAGTTCTATTTCAAACAATTCAGTTTAGCGTAGTACAGTTTCCATGTCAAAAACAGTTCAATTCAAATAATTCCGTTTAGTATAAGTACGTAGTTTAAATGTAAGTACACAGTTTAATTGTCAAAAACAGTAAAACACTCGAAACCCCAGTTAAGTTCTATTTAGCCCAGAAATAAGCCCTATCAATTGCTACCACTCTGGGCCAGAGTGGACCTGGGAGCGATGGCAATGAAGGGATACTTTGTATTTCCAAAAGCTCTAGAAATGCTGGAACCTCACCATCAGACTGTTTAGTATAATATATCAGGACACTCGTTAGAGGAGTCTTACCTCTCTGCAGAGATGCAGTCGGTGTATTCTACAGCCAACTGGGCCATAAAGCCTAGGAGCTAAAATTGTAGTCATAGATAAACGACAGAAAAGCTTACGACATTATCTCTCAAACATGGATAATAGAATGTCTTAAAATGTTCAAGATATCAGAGAAAGTTATGAACTTCATTCCGACCACTACGGAAAAAGGCAGAGGAGAACTATCAGCGAAAGTACAAATCTTAGCTGAGGGTAAAAATCCAAGGGTGCATCTTTCAGGGAAACTCATAATCAATACGATGATTTGTTAGAATAATGATGCCTTTGAATCATATACTGAGGGAATGGAAATAAATTATGGAAATAAATCCGATAGTATGAAGAAAATAGAAAAAACGAAGTATTCCAAATGTGTGATAAATTTATTAAGAAGTAAAATCAACGTAAAAACGTTTTGGTTTTGATAAACCCTCACTAGAACTTTAAGAAAGTGAAAAATCTTAAAGGAACATTTTTTACCATCTTCAAGTGCTGATGAAGGTTTATCAAAACCGAAACGTTTTTACGATGACTTTACTTCATGATAAATTCATTACATTTGGAATACTTTGTTTTTCTAACTTCCTCATATTTAAGGTTTAGTTTCTTTGTTTAATGGCATATAAACCTTCGTAGGTTATTTAATGCCAAAGCCATTCTCCTAGAAGACCAGTAGTGGTACTATTTAACCCATAGCTGGGAGGATAAGGGGGTTCATACCTTTCCCAAGGGTATTTGTCCGAGAGTGAACGTAATAGCGCGACTGGGGTACGAACTCGCTTACTACGATCCCGCAGTCCATCGCTTTAACCATTGCACCACGGGACACCCCCTTTTTCATATTTAAGGAATGCAAAGGAGACCACAGGTTTACAACGTCGCAAGAAAAAAATAAACTACCCAATGTATATAGTTAATATAAATATTTTACCATGAATGAAATAAAATCAAAATCCCTAATTCAAACGATCTGAGATATAGAAATTTAATTTGGGAGTGAAATGATATGATAAAAAAAAGGAATAAGAAAAGCAAAAGAAAAAATAGAACTGCCCCAATCAGGAAAACATCAAAACACTTAGAGAAAAGTGTGACACGATGTTGGGCATTTGTTTCTGTGGGTGTGAGTACCGCTCAGAGGATCCCTTTGTCTGTTTTGGCGCGAAACCCACACAAAAGCTTGTGCACGAGATCTCTCTCGAGACCAGAAGAGAACGAGGGAAGGAAGGTCCCAGAGAAGACTAAAAGAGACAGTCAGCAGATGAGAGTCGGGCAGAGAGGAGACCAGTCAACAGTCCGCAGTCAAGAGAAGGAGGCAGAACAGATCAGTTGGCAGAACAGAGAAGGAAGCAGAACAGAGCTGTCGACCGAAGTTGGGGGAAGCTGATGGTCGAAAAAGGCGGCTGCTAGAACCTATGAACTCAAGGCTGGGTTGACCAACGTGAGAAGATGAGTCAGCATTCCTTAGTGGCTTTGTGGGAATTTCACTCGAATACATGCTCGCGATAGCTCACAGAATGCTAGGAAGGTGTCTCAAACTTCTCCCTTCTTGTGCTTGGAGCTAACCCAAACCCATATTTGTTTGTTCTCTTTTCTTCTACCCTCTCGGTTGTGTTTTGTGTGTCCGTAAAGAAATGTGAAATACCCCTGGTCGGAGATGAGAGAAACCACTAGACGATCAGATCAGATGGCCACGACAGGCTTAGGAGTTTAAGACAGTGGGGGTCGGCCGGCGGTGTATTGTCACAAAAGGAAAATTATAAATAACTGGAAATATTAAAAGTGGAAACTATCAAACAAATTGTAATGAGGGAAAAATAAAAATGATTACCAAAGAAGAAAAAGAAACCCTCTTGAAGCCAAACTCTTCAGCAGAAATCTAATCATAAGAATCAATACATAAACTGTCTTGTCAGATATTCTGGATCCTTCTTAAACTAGACAAGATGGCTCAGGCTGTAGAATACACCGACTGCTTCTCTGCTCATGGGTAAGACCCCCACCTCAGTGAGTGTACTGATATATGACACTAAACAATCTCACGCCGAGGTTCCAGTAATGCTGGAGGTTTGGAGAATGCGAAGTATCCCTTTATTGCTATCGCTTCTTGGTCCACTCTGGCCCTGAGGGGTAGCAACTGATAGGGTCCTATCTATCAAATCGAACAAAACTGTGTGTTGATGCTAAACTGAATTGTTTGAATAAGAACTGATTTTTTACATTGAAACTGTGTATTTATGCTAAACTGAGCTGTTTGAAATAGAAATGTCTGAAGTTTTGCTGAGGTGAATTGCTTGACATTGAAACTGTATACTTATGCTAAACTGGGTTGTTTGAAATAGAACTGTTGTTTTGAAATTTAACCGTTTATGAACAAAAATTATACTTATTCTAAACTGAATTGTTTGAAATTTGATTCGACGTTAAATGACCTGAAAAGGGTTGGTACGCCGTAAAATCAACCAACCAGATGGATCGAGAAACAAGGAAACTGATGAAGATACTCAAGACCTTACACTCTACAGAAAACATTAATTGATTCCATGTGACAAGAAAATAAGGAGGAAAAGGATCTGCAAGAATTAAAGATGACGTGGATGGGGTAATACAAGGATATGAAGAATATATCAACCAGAGTAAGAAAGATTCTTATTGCAACAGCCAGTAACACTAATTATGAAACGATAAGTTCTTTTGCTACTGGGTGCAGATAGGTACAATATTGCAAATGTGCGTAGATGTGTGCATATAAATGTGTGTATCGATATGTATGTGGGGACAAGTGCGTTTGCTTGTGCTGCATATTGAACCTTGACCGAGCTGTCAATTTGAGATCCTCTTCACAGATCATACCTGCGAAAATAAGCGGAAGTAGCGACGTGGTTGAACGGTAATGGTGGGCGATATGAAATGATATATGCAGATGACCACGTGAGAGTTTCAGTTGGAGTATCAGTCTGTCAGTGCCAGCTAGCAGTGGTTAGTCGTGTCGGCAGATAGAGAATCGTGGCCGCAGGAACCAAGATGTCCTCTGGTGAGGACCGATTGAGTACGTCTCGTCGAAAGAGAAAACGTAAAGCCTTGAAGAAAACGCAGAGCTGTTCAGAAGTTATGGGTCAATATGGCCGGTTGTCTTCATCTCCTTCTGTCTCCGTTTATTTCTCACACACACATAGAAGCTTTGACCCCAGTCGAGAAATAAAGTGAGAGAGTTATATTTGTTTATAACGAAGTGTTGTGGTTTCTTCATTCCATTATGGCTATACAACATATGGGCGTGCGTGCTTGATACGATATCGCAGGCCGGTATGTTAGCCATTAGTCATTGAGTATATGTCGGTATATACGTAGTATATATATATATATATTGTGACATCAATATGCACCTTGCGAAAGCATGGACTGCTTTCGATAAGTTATCGATCATATGGAAGTCAAAAGTATCCGATAAAATAAAACGCGATTTCTTCCAAGCAGTGGTCGTGACAATTCTACTGTATAGATGCACCACATGGACGCTAACAAAACGTATAGAGAAAAACCTTGACGGGAACTGCACAAGAATGCTACGAACTCTATTGAACAAATCTTGGAAGCAACATCCTACGAAACAACAGATGTACAGCCACCTACCTCTTATCTCTAAAACCATCCAAATTAGATGAATAAGACATGTGGAACACTGCTTGAAAAGCAAGGACGAGTTCATAAGAGACGTTCTCCAACGTGCCACTGCTGACCGACCAAAAATAATGTACCTACAACAGCTCTGCACAGACACAGAATAGAGTCTAGAAGACCTGCCAGGAGCGAGGGATGATAAGGACGAATGGCGAAAGAGAGTCAGGGAAATCCGTGCTAACTGTATGACTTGATGTTATATATTTATATATATTCTGTTGAACGAACAAAATGTTATAGTATTAGCTAAAGCGTACATCATAAGTTCAGAAAAAGACCTTTTTTCGATTACGTCTTGTCAGAGAACACCGAGACAAAATCCAAACAACACAATGGAATATGAAGAGCTGATTAGTAGTTGACGAAATAGAAAAAGAAAAAACCCACGAGGGAGAAAAAAAAAAAAAAGTTCCCTCGAAGGTTTGGTTATGTAACAAAAAAGCCCAAACCTTCTAGGTAACATTTGTTTTTCTTTTTTTTTTTTTCAACTGTTCTCCATATTCCTCTGTTGATTACTGCTTATGCCAGTGTTCTCTGACGAGACAAGATCGAAAAAGATCCTTTACAGAATATATGATGTAAGCTCTATTTAAAGCTATACAAGGTCTTTAATCGTACCACAGAATATTTATATATATATACATACATATATATATATATGTTACGTCTTTACATAAACCTATGCAAATATATATAAAGTATACTACCGCTTGATCTTGACAAACAACAAGTAATACGTATATATAGAAATATAATCCTATATTCATTCTTTGACGGTGACGCTTGTGCAGTGTGGTAGAGCAGTCGGAGAGAGTTTACACAAAGGAGTTGTCGAAGGTCGGAGCAGCCAGTGAGAACTGACTTCATCCAAAATTCTAGACTTTATATAGTCTTAAAACTCCAACGCGACCCACACGGCCACGCCTCTTCACCAATGCATGGCTTTTTTCCATTGGTCACGGCTTACACCCACACATTGCTTGATTCCCGGTAGTCACTTTTTGAATTTATCTGTCATCTACATTGACTAGGTTCATTGCAGGTCAAGGCAATATATTACATATATATATATATACTTGTAGGGGTAAGCATTGCTTGTGTTAGCATACTTAGTTTATATATATTTGATTAAGCGAATGTGAGTGTGTTGATATCAATCGAATAGTTAAACCACATGGAAAGAGAAAGAATTACTGGATATAATGCCCGTGATAAATACAAATTTTTTGGCACTGTTGAGAATCATTTGATAAGAGTCTGGCTGTTTTAAAGCTGGGTGTAATGAGTATGAGGGAAGGTGACCTTCTGTCTATATATTCAGAAGGAAAATCGAGACTCATCAGTTGAGTTTACCAGTTCAGTTTTTGGAGTCTGGTTTGCAGTTAAAGGACAAGAAAAGAAAAAGATGTTTGGCCTGGGTGGGACGAGGTATTCCCCAACCCATTGTCCACAATGGTCGAACAGAACTAGGAGTTAGGAGCAAACCGTTGTACAGATCGGAACAAAGGAATCAGCGCTGAGAACCGGTTTTTCAGAAGTGTCATAAGCCACCCGGAGTATGATAGGAAAAAAACAATTAAGAGAACACATCAAGTTCAATCTTCGAAATTTATTTTTGCTTTTTTTTTTTGTCACCAGGCTTGCGCAATATCGATCCAAATCTGCAACGACTAACAACGTGGGGTTGGTTGGTTGATTGGTTGAATTTATGGTGAATCAGCCTTTGTACGTTATTTAATGCCAAATTTATTTTATTTTTACAAATAATCAGT
Organism: Sepioteuthis lessoniana; assembly: GCA_963585895.1. Lineage (NCBI taxonomy): Eukaryota > Metazoa > Mollusca > Cephalopoda > Myopsida > Loliginidae > Sepioteuthis > Sepioteuthis lessoniana. The sequence continues at coordinate 30,119,729 of OY757926.1, read as the reverse complement.
TTTATTTCAAACTATTTAGTTTAGCATGAGTACACAGTTAAATTTTCAAAAACATTTCTATTTCAAGGTATTCAGTTTAGTCAGACAGTTCTAATTCAAACAATTCAGTTTAGGATAAGTATAGTTTTTGTCAACACACAATTAAATGTCAAAACAGTTCTATTTCAAACAATTCAGTTTAGCATAAGTACAGTTTCAATGTCAAAACAGTTCTATTTCAAGTGGTTCAGTTTAGCATAAGTACGCAGTTTAAATAACAAAACAGTCTTATTTCAAATAATTCAGTTTAGCATTAGCACGCATTGTAATTCTGTTTGACCCATCGATAGGACCCTATCAGGCGCTACCACTCCGGGTCAGAGTGGACCTGGGAGTGGGGTAGAATCATTTCACAAGTGAAATTGTTGCTTAAAAAAAAACAATAGAATAAAAATCTTGAATACAAAAATGAAAAGAAAAACAATTACATGAATATTTTAATTGACAAACTAAGGACATGGCCCATGAGATGACCAGGAAATGATTACGCTGTGACAACTTAAAGAGGGAAACTGAATCTCTTATAAAAGCAGCCCAAAGAAGTAATTATATCAAAACAAAAACTGATAATACCCAGAAAAATAGCAAATCGAGGCTATGTAGTAATAAAAATGAAACAGTTTATTACATGATAAGTGAAAGTAACCAACTAGCTCAAAAAGAATACAAAAACAGCCACGACTGGTTCGAAAGGTGACCCACTGGGAACTGCGCAAGAAACTGGAACTAAAAAATTATTCATTCATAAACTAGAATCTGTCCTTGAAAATGCAAAGTCTAAAATTCTCTGAAATTTTTTATTCAGACGTGTCACCAATCCAGTAAAAAAATCAGTTATAGCTAATGTGAAAAACTCGCATATAGAATAATAATAATAATAAGAAGAAGAATAATAATAATAATAAGAAGAAGAAGAAGAAGAAGAAGAAGAAGAAGAAGATACAAATCACTCAATCTCGGCTAGAAGACCAGACCTATTTGAAATTAACTAGAAGAATTTTACGAAACATATCACTCAATCTCAGCTTGGAGACCAGATCTAGTTGTAATTAACTAGAAGAAAAGAACTGGTCGTAGAGTTGATTTTGCCATTCCAGCGGACCTCAGAGTAAAAATAAAAGAAAGCAAAAAGATACACAAGTACTAACACTTTGCCAGAGAACTAAAAAAAATTAATAAAAACAAAAAAAAAACTGTGTAACATGAGGGTGACGGTGATACCAATAAAGTTGGTGTGCTTGGAACGGTCCCGAAAGTTTTGGAGAGGAGATTGAAAATCAGAGAATGAATCAAGACTATTCAGACTATAGCTTTATAGAGATCAGCCAGAATACTGAGAAGAGTCTTGGAAACCGAAGAAGACTTACTGTCACTCAGACTCCAGTGAAAAACCTCCAGCTAACACTGTTGTTTAAAACTCACAAGGAGTAAAATAATAATAATAATAATAATGATAATAATGATAATAATTGACCATACGAACAAATAGTATATGCACAACCCAGAATCCGTCCGAGAAATCGAGACTCACAAAATTCTGTGGGATTTTGAGATACAAACGGAGCGTCTAATCTCAGCCGGACGACCAGATCTAGTAACAGTCAACAATAAAAAAAAGAAAAAAAAGAAAAGAGAACCTGTCGAATTGTGGATTTTGCTGGTCTGGCTGCCTACTGAGTAAACATTTTAAAAAAGAAAAAAAAACAAGCAAATACTTGAATATTGCTAGAGAGCTGAAAAACCTGTAGAACATAAAATTGATGAACTTGAAACGATCTCTATTGATTTGGAAAAAAGACTCGAAGAATTAGAAATCGGAAACGAATCGAGTCTATCTTGACCATGACATTGTTGAGATCGGCAAGAATACGCAGGAGAGTCCTGCAAATTTGAGATAAATTGCTATAGCTCAAATTTCAGGAGATGAACATCATTTAAAACTGTTGAAAAAACCCGCAATAATAACAATAATAATGATAATCAACAAGAATATTTAGGAGAGTTCTGGAAACCTGAAGAGACTTGCTGTCACTTAAACCTCAGTGAAAAACCAACAGTTAAAAATGATATGAAAAACCTGTATACAGTGAAAAGAATGAAGACCTGGCAGCTGGTTATAGCTTATTTTTTTCCGTTTGCCTTAAGAATTAGAAAAATTAAAAATATGTTTTTAACTGGAAACCAGCAGCATGAGAATTTATTTTTTAATTTGTTTTATTTTGTTTTACTATGAAACAAAAAACAAGAAAAACTTACTTCGGTTTCTTTTGTTTCTTCTTTCGTTTAGATAATTTTGGTTTTTTCACCTGCAATTAGAAGAATATTCCAAATTCTTATTTCTTCATAAAAAAAAACAACAGTATTCTACATTTTAATACAAGTTTACCCATGACATCAAGAAAGACAGCAAGTATGAAAGTGACATTTTCTTAAGTCGTGGGTATTAAAAAGAAATAAAACAAAATAAATGCAAAAAGTAAGTTTCCCAGGAGGATTTTGAAAAGAAGCGAAATCGGCGCATGCCAAAAAAGAGAGGGCGTCCTGACGCCAAAAAGGAATTCATCCTCTTTAAGCATCTATCACCTCGAATGAAAGGATCTGTTTCTTTCGACTGTAAGTAGGTGGCAGACGTACTCGTTAAGTCCCGAGTCTTAAACTTGTAATTGCCGAAAATGGCTCTATAATATATTTCATACGAAAACGCGACTATTTCTACTGGTTCAGGAAAATGTTCTTGCACCACAGAATAGTCGTAAATCCCCAAATAAAGCTTGAATCTAAAAGTGTCCTTTTCTCTTTCCTTCCGTGCTTAATTCTCTTACAGCTTCAACAGACAAAGGAATATCACAAGTGAATGGTGTAAGAAGAAAAGGAGTCAGTTTACAAACCACACAATTTCCAACCAAAATCTAACAATTAACCTGCCACCAAGAAAAACCCAACATAATCTCCATAAAGTCTTAATTATTATTAAAGGCATTTGACATTCCCGTATGATGTTTGTCTTCAGTTACAACTCGCACTTAGAATTCTTCTTGGTTTTCACGTTTCAGGTTTGTCTTTCTTTTCATGTAATTTAATTGCGTTTTGATAAGATTTTAATAAATTCAAAGACACATTTATTTATTTATCTATTTATTTATTTATTTAGATAGATAGATAGAAAGATATGAACAGACTGAGATAGTGTTGTGGTGATATACCCCATGACGTCGCTTCATTGACTCTCCCCAACACTATAAATAGTGACTGGCTCGATAAAGGACGTAAGTGAGTCTAGTCAGTTACCAGTAACCGTTGGTGTCTGTATTTCCATAAATATATACTGCAATAAACTTTACATCTTTTTTGTGTTATTAATTTCTAGCCCTTCAGTGTCAGGATAAATAGATAGATATGAATTGACTGAAATAGATTTAAACAGACTGAGATAGATAGATAGATAGATAAGAATTTATTTCTAGAATTTCTTCGAAATGATCTGTACCCTGTCTTGGACGGGAATTGCCTGGCGGAGCTTATCCTTATCCAGGTCTAAAACTGATTTTTAAATTCTGATTTCCTTCTCATAGACAAATTACCATATCAATGTTAAAGAACCTGTGACGGCAACATTCAATGTGTAGCTCCCAGAATTTTGTGGAGGGATGACATTAAAACACAAGCAATATAGACAACGTCAACAAAAGGATATTTACCGACATGATAATTTACAACAGACAGTTTTATGTACTAACGACTAAGCAAAAATCTATACAAAATAGGAGGAATGTCCGAATATTGTTTGTTAGCTATTCATGTGTGTGTGGGAGTGACAGATGCAAATATTATGGGAATATAAGTGCATTTTTGTTCGATCATATGTGAGTACGTATTTTGAAAAACTAAAAGGTGCATAGCAGAGAAGTATCCGGCTGCCCGCTAGCTAAGAGTGTGTATCTATATGTGTGAGGCAATTTTGGCATCCATGTAAAGTCCAAAACACTGGAGTGTGGCAAATATATCAATTTCATTATGGTAATGAACATATTTTTGCTGGCTGCATCTTCTCCCATGTTGGCTGTTGTTGCTATCTATATGGGGGGAAATATCTGAGGCGGTGCAAGCACGCGAGAGTGAAAGCTGTCCAGCTGGGAGTCAGAACATAAGAGAGAAAGCTATCGAAAGCGCAGAATATATAAGTGTCATGGCAAGTGACCAGCTTCAAACGCGAGATTTATTTTTGGGCGGGACAAAATCAAAATGCACGGACGTAATTGAAAGCACACGGCACGTGACTGCTCTGTTCAATTAAGTTCCCGAAACTCTTTGATTTACCGACGTCTCATTAATTTTGTTTCGGTAACAAGTGAGTCATGGATCCTAATTTTCTAGAATTTTTTTTTTTTTGCTCCACCTGGTACGCGAAGGCCATTGAAAGATATATAGGAGAGTAAATCCTATAAGGCCAGTCTCTCCTTTAATTGATCCATAGTTAGAGGGAGAATAGTTGAATTCATACTGTTGTAGAACTAGTCCAAGCAAAAACAGTAGTACAGTCCTCAGACAATTAGGTAGCCTAAGTTGACTAAAAATAACAACACCCGCAATTAGCAGCCCTTCCTCAGTATACCTCTGGTCAACTCGTTCGTTCTGTCAGTCAGTCAGTCAAAAAAGCAGCCCGAAAAGAACAACAACAACAACGCTCCTGCTGCTGGCATGCTCTTTTATGCAAGTTCCGGCATATAGAAATTTACATGCGTGGTAGATTTCTTCTCGTGAAAGACGAGATCAGCACACTATAACTTCTGCCTCCAGAAGTGAACACATTTTTTACTGCAAGGCATGGTCTTACGCACTTTGATCCAGAAGGTAAGTTTCTTCTCTCGCTACACATACATTTCCCAAGAGCATTAGCGCTATGTGAAGCCCAAAAAACCTCGTCCAGGATTTGAACTCAAGTCACCGAGTCCATTTCATACGACGATAAACGTTACGCCATGAGCGCCTCTTTATTTTAGAATTTAGCATAAGCATTAAATATGGCAAAAGTATTGTTATGCTTCTGGTAAAAAAAAATAAAAACGATGAAAAAGTCGATTAATTTAATATTTTGGTAAAATGATACGAAATGATTCTTCTTACCGATTCATCTTCATTTAATCTGGTCAGATCCGCCAAGGACGGCGACTTTCCTAACTGCAACGGAAAGTTAAACGAACATCAGAAACAAATAGAATTAAATGAAATAAAGTTAAAACGCGAAAAATCATTGCATTTAAACAGAAATAAACATGAAATATCAACTTATATTTACAACACAATGTGACTTTCACAGGTAATAACAAGGTAGACTACACTATTTTATTTATTGCCAACTCCATCTTTGCATATTTACTTTCTTTTTTTTCTTCTCTCTCTCTCTCTCTCTCTTTCAATTACTTTCTCTACTTCAGAGTTTTCTTTTCTCTGCGTCACTTTGTGTTCTCTCTTTCACAATTTCTCTTTCCTTCCAACTGATTGTCACTAATCCCACCTCTCCTCCAATTGGGTTAGATAGTATCACTACTGTTCTTCCAGAATGATGACTTTGGAATTAAATAAGCCTCGAAGGTTGATATGCCATTAAACAAAGAAACCAAATCAAATCAAGTCACTTCGCTTTATTCTTTCTTTCTTTCTTTCTTTCATTCATTCTTTAAATTCTTTCTTTCTTTACAGTCTTTCATTCATTCTTTCTTTCGTTCTTTCGTTCTTTTTTGACATTCTTTCTTTCTTTCTTCTGTTTACTGGAAGGATTTGGAAGGATTACAGATGCTCCAGCATCCTCACTTAGCCAACACGTCAAATGTCACAACTCACAAAAGTAACAAACACACACACACACACACACACATATATATATATATATGTATCATCATCATCATCATCATGCCGCTAGCACGGATATCCCTGACCCTCTCTCACCTCTTCTCCCTATCGTTCATCGCCTCTGGCAGGTCTTCAGGGGTACATCCCGTATCCTCACACAGCTGCTGTATGTATGTTCGAGCTGGTCGTCCTGCTTTTGCTTGGCCATATATGGGGGTCCATTGGAGTACATCACTTATGAGCTCGTCCCTGCTTCTCTAGCAGTGTCCTGCAAGTCTAGTTCGTCTAACTTGGATAGTTTTCGTGATGGGAGCCATTTGGCTGTATAGTTGGTCCTTGTGAGGTGTTGCCACCAGGACTTGTTCAATATTGCTGGTAACATTCTTGTGTCTAGCTTCTTGTGTCTAGCTTCTTCTCCAGCCGTTTTGTTAGTGTCCAAGTTGTGCATCCATACAGCAGTATTGACACGACCGCAGCCTGGAAGAAACTGCGTTTCATTTTATCGGTCAGGTCTGGCTTCCATATGATCGATAGTTTATCGATAGCAGTCCATGCCTTCGTTAGCCGCGTATCGATGTCTTTTTCGGTTGATGAGATACTGCTTCCTAGGTAAGTGAATTTGTCTACCAGTTTCAGAGAGGTTCTGTCTAGTGTGGAAATGACGCCTGTTTGCACATAAAGCACATATATTCAGTTTTGTGTGCATTGACATAGAAGCCAATGCCTGCGGCGGCTCGTTCCAAACTATGCAGTAGTGCTTCGGCTTGGTTGGGTGTATATATATATCTGTATATATCAACCATTACCATTATCAAGTAACAAATATATATATATATATATATATATATATATATATATATATATATATATATATAATTGCGTATAATCCGAGGAAAACAGTCGTTGATTTATTCTTATTTTGTCGTAATTCCAGGTCGATTGGAATTTCCGTTGAATGCTCAATAACGAAGGCTATCGGATATACGATATACGTATATTATGAATTTTCGATTAAAAATATAGCGAAAATCTGTGCAAAAAGAAAACATTTTTATAGATATGACGAAAAACTTCAATTTAGTGTATCCATAATAAATTTATTTCCGGTCGTTATGACCTTCATCAGATGGAGTTAATACATTAATGCTTCGGTTATTATGCAGACTTTCCTACCTAGTTTCCGGCTAGAAGAGACCAAAAAAAACTTATTTATTTCCTTATAAAATCTCTTTATATATTGATATTTAAATATTCCTCTTTTTTTTATTTCAAAGAATTCTTTCCTTATATTTTAAACTTCAATTTATTATTTAAAACCGGTGAATATCGGAAGGTGTTCCTTGTGAGTTTTTGGTATAGTTTCTTTGAGGTTTCGCTCCTTTCCCTAGATTGCTCCACTTTACTCTTGATCTGTACCTTGTAATGCTGAATGTTAAGCAAGGCGGCATCACGAACCATTTTTTGAGTTTTTGGTATGACTCGATCTTAGACTGAACCCCGGTCTCTTGGGTCAAAGGCGAACACTTTACCCACAAGAGCATCAGACTTTAAGAACTACTATTTCATGTATATGTCGTAATAGCAAAATATCCATCATCTCTATTTATGTAAATATGTTTTCAGTTACAATGTTTCAATGCTGTAGGGATTGGTAATAAATAATATCTGATAATATCCGTTTTGATAACGTTCCGCTAGAAATAATAAGATTATAATATATTTGGTTTAGAGGAAAATTAACTTTCTCATAAAACATTATTTAGGAGTGTACTTTTTTTTATCATTAAGGGTTTTCGGACTACTGTCTTCATATTTATTGTTATTTCCAGAACGTATCGGTCGATATGTCATCCTGCCTTCTTCAGGTGTTTGTCGAACTCGGGAACCTACATGGAACTTCGAACTACGCCCTTTATTGAATCCATGGGGGTCGCCTGTTCTGATTCCGTTAGTCATAACCGGGTACAAGTGTTAAGTATTCCTGTATTGTTACTTGCCTGCAGTCAGGATTGAACCTGTAACCTCCAGATGATTGCCTCCTTAGAAGCCTAGGGAACCAACTCTTATAACCGTTACGTTATGTGTCCTGCTGAGTGTACTTATTTCATGGGCGATATTTGGGGAGGTTGTTTGTTTGTTTGTTTGTTTTCTTTCCTCTTCAATTAAAATATAAATACCATTCTGCTCCATTCCTTGCGCCACACACGAACGATATATGCATCTAAGTATAGATGCTAAAAAAGACATTTGTATAAAAAGATTATACCTGGGAAAGGTTTTCACTTGATGCTACAGATGTACCGTCTTCATCCAATACAGAAACTACAAAAAAACATGAAAGAAGAAAAAATTAAAATAAAATATTGAAATTAATGACTGCTTGGGTAATAAATTCAGGCTCGATTCAGAATATCTCTGTCATCTACGTATGTTGACATCACGTAACAAAAACGTGCCATCGCAACGAGATTTCGATAGTGCAATACTGATTTCTTGCCAAATTGTAATAAATTTAAATACAAACGCAACCAACGAACTCTGCCCAACTTTCGTGAATGGAATTCGTTTATGGCTTAGGTTTGCAAGAGAAGTTTCGTGAAAACGTTTTCTGATTGGTGTAGGCGGTGAACGGGTGGACGGTGTGTCTTTGAGCGGAATCAGCAGCTTTCAAGCATTTAAAAAAAAGCACGTTTTCATTTAAAGAAAAGAGATTAACGGCCAACTTACCACTACTGGTTTCTTCACTTCTCCTGGATAAGAAAAATGGTAAAATTATACAAGAATATTGCAACAACTACATCATAATGATTTCGGTTGAATCAAAAACTTATTCTTATAATTAGATGAAGCTCTGTCAATCATAATTACAAAATCGGTTAGTATTATCCTTCATATTCCCAATTCTACTTAGCCCAGTTGGCTGGGGCTTTTGAATACACCAACTGCATCTCTGCAGAGGAAAAAGACTCCCGCCAACGAGTGTCTTGTTATATGACGCAAAACAATCTAATGGTGAGGCTCCAGTAATGCTGGAGCTTTTGGGAATGCGGAGTACCCCTTTAATGACATCACTTCCAGCCTGTAGTGGTAGCACTTGATAGGGTCCCATCAATGAGTCAAATAGAACTAAACTCTGTACTTATGCTAAACCGATTTGTTGGAAATAGAACTGTTTTTTACATTTAAAATGCGTACTTGTACTAAACTGAATTTCTTTGAAATAGAACTGTTTCTATGTATAAAAATAGATTTGACATTAAATATGCTACAATGGTTGATATGCCATAAAACCAAACCAAACCAATTCTACTCAGGTCGTCACTTCTACTACAGCAAGGAAGAAGAAAAGAGTATCATATACATTACTTAACTATGAATTAAGTGGCCCAGGGGTTACCAGATAGCTACCTGGAAAAACTTAGACCAGGAGCTTTCTTTTTACTCACCACCCATCTTAAGGGCCCCATTGATCAACAAATAACATCTTTCAGCAGAATTAGATATGACGTTTGTCTCGAATGCTTTTGTGTAGTAACGCATAAAAAAGATAAAACTGAAGGAAAACGAACCGAATAGATGACGGATATAGGAAGGATTTCAACATGAATGATATACACGCGGAACCACTTTTCCCGTGTGATTACGCAAAATCAAGAAACGGTTGCTATGACATCAACGGCCGAAAGTAAACGCGTTTTTAAATCACAAACTGCACTAAAATGAAGATGAACGAACGTCCAACGTAATGTCTGCTTTTAGTTGATCTGGTGTATATATAGATATATATTTCTTTTAAATACCCTGTCCTGTGGCAAAAGCTGCTAGGTAGCGCCAGGAGTGGCAGTACTGCGTTGAGCTACCGAAGCTGTGTTATCACCCTGGTTAGCGGCAGGTGAGGACAGAGTATCGCACGTGCTTTCACACGTTGTATGATGAAACAAAAATTTTCTTTTTTAAGAAAAAAAAATGTATATATACATAAGAGTATATATATACGAGGTGCATACAATAAGTTTCCAGAGATTTTTGTATGGGCATGTAGAATTGTCGTAGACTCTTGAAAATTCAGTATGTTATTGCTATACATCTTATGAGATGACTGACCAATTTTTATGATTTCAGCTTCAAATCAACAGCTACAGCAGGAATCGGAATACACTCTACTAAAGCCTGATTGTCACAGCTGGTGAATTTCAAAAATGCAATCTGACACTTTAGAAGAAAATATGCAATAAAATTCTGTTTTAAACTTGGAAAAAATGCCACAGAAACGTATGGAATACTTCAGACTGCTTTTCGACCAACTTGCATCAATCGAGCATCAGTTTTTGAGTGGCATAAGAGATTCAAGGAAGGCAGGCAGTCTGTGAGGGATGATGAGAGGTGTGGGGGGAGTAAGGAATCAATACACCAGAGTTGATTGGCCAAAGGGTTAGGGTTAGGGTTACTATGTTGAGGTTTTAAGGGAGTTCAGGAAGAGATTCCGTCGGAAGAGGTCAGCACTCTTCAAATCGGGTCAGTAGCATTTCCACTAGGACAATGCACCAGTCCACAACTCCATCCTTGTCACAGACTATTTGACCAAGATGGGCATCAGAACAGTTCCTCAGCCTCCCAATAGTCCAGACCTTGCTCCCTGTGACTTTTGGTTATTCCCTAAGCTCAGAAGCTGTCATTATAAGACAATTGAGGAGATGAATGAGGCTGTGACGAAGGTCATTGACACGCTCACACAAGAGGAATCCCATGGGGCCTTCAAGAAGTTGTTGAAACGGTACAACAAGTGCATTGCAGTCGGAGGAGATTACTTCGAAGGGGGCTAGAGTTTCATGTGTGTACTATCAATAAAAGTACCCCTACGAAAAAAGACCTCGTATATATATATATGCTGTGGAATGGTAATATACACTGACTGCCTTTCTACAGAGGGGTAAGACTTCCCTAACGAGTGTCCTGGATATGATACTAAACAATCTGATGGTGAGATTCTAGTAATACTGGAGCTTTGAGGAATGCAGAGTACCTCTTCATTGCCATTGCTCCCAGGTCCACTCTGGCCCGGAGAGGTAGCACCTGATAGGGTCCTATCTATTGGTCAAATAAAACTAAACTCTCTACTTATGCTAAACTGAATTGTTTGAGATAGAGCAGTTTTGACATTTAACTGAGTGTAAACAAAAAACTATAAACGCTCTGTTTACGCTATCCTAACCTATATATATATATATATATATATATATAGTATGGTCGGTATATCTCCCAGTGATCATTGGACTATCCCGATTTTGAATGTCAAAGTAAAAGTATGCACCCTCTGTCAAGTGCAAGTATTTAAATTTTAATGTCATCATCATCATCATGTCGTGCCGCTAGCACGGATATCCCAAACCCTCTCTCGCCACTTTTCCCTATTGTTCATCGCCTCTGGCAGGTCTTCGGGGCTACATCCCGTATCCTCATATAGCTGCTGTATGTATGTTCGAGCTGGTCGTCCTGCTTTTGCTCGGCCATATGTTGGAGTACTAAACAGGAACGCAAATAAAAAGGGGTGTTGTCGGGGGTGGGGGTAAATAAATAAATATGAATTCTATTAATGAACGCAAAAGTCTGTCCCTTTGAAAAGAAAATGATTTAAAATTCTTTGTGGTTGTGATAGTTGTAAGATATAGTTTGTTTGTTTTTTTTGATAGGTTAAAAACAATAATTCATTTATCTTTTAGTAGCAATTAAGGGCTAGAAATGAATAACTCAAAGAGATATAAGGTTTACAGCATTATATATTTACGGAAATACAGACATTAACGGTTACCGGTAAGTGACTAGACTCGATTAACTCGTTTATCGAGTCAGTCACTATTTATAGTGTCGGGGAGGATCCATTCAGTGACGTCATGGTGCATATCACCACATTTCTTTTATATCAATTTATCTCTTAATCGATTTAAGAAGTAAGTATTTTCAAATAATTGAGGATTAAACATCTTTTAAAGTTGATAACATTTATTTCAAGCTATTGGAAATTAAAAAGAGTTCAATAGAGATGATTAACAGGTCGCTCGTGATCAAGCTGTTCACGGATTGGTGGGTTGGTGGTTTGGGTTTTATGGCATACCAACCTTTGTAGGTCATTTAACACCAAATCCCTTTTTATGAAAATAGTTCTATTTCAAACAATTTAGTTTAGGATAAGTACGCAGTTTAAATGTAAGTACAGTTTTATTGTGAAAAACATTTCTATTTTAAGCTATTCAGTTTAGTCAAGCAGTTCTAATTCAGCTAATTCAGTTTAGTATAAGTACAGATTTTCTTTACACACAGTTAAATGTCAAAACTGCTCCACATCAAACAAATCAGTTCAGTGTAAGTACAGCTTCAATGTCAAAAACAGTTCCACTTCAAACAACCCAGTTAAGCATAAGCACGCTGTTTAAATATAAGTCCGGTTTAATCGTCAAAAACATTTCTATTTCAAGCTATTTAGTTTAGTCAAACAATTCAGTTTAGAATAATTATGCTGTTAGTTCTATTTTAGCCATAGATAGGGCCCTATCAGCTGGTCCCACAACGGGTCAGAGTGGACCTGGGAGCAATGGCAATGAAGGGGTGCTCCGCATTCCCCAAAGCCCCAGCAGCACTGGAACCTCACCATCAGATTGTTTAGTGTCATATCCAAGACACTTATTGGGATGGGAGGTCTTACCCCTCCGCAGAGTTGCAGTCGGTGTATTTTACGGAATAAAATCGGTTTTATGACAGAACAAAGAAGTAATTTATTATTTCTTCATTTTTAAAGGATTTACTTATTCTGTGTGTGTGCGTGTCTATGTGTGTGTAAATATCTACAAATAAATGATATCAATATCAAACTGAAGAAAAATTATTTAGAATTATATCCTTAAGTTAAACTTATTTGAAAAAGTGGGTAAATAATTGAAAAATAAAACATCATGGACGCTACTTCTTCCCATCACTCCAGGCTTTCATTGCTAATTAAACTATTTAATTAAATTAGACAATAAGGAAAAAATCACAGTAATTTCTTTTTGTTAATGGATTTCTTAAGTTATCGACGGGATTTTCGATCACATTTATTTAAGTATAAACCGAACATATGCAAATTAGCTCTTCCATTCACACGGTAAACTGCTATTTTGTTTTATATATAAATACAATTGCATGCAATTAGTATGTAGATAAGACCATGGACATACGTGCCAGGAGGTCAAACAATAACATTCATAGATTCACATTACACTAAACCTTCGGGTCTAATGAATCTATGAACAGCAAGGTTACGTGGCGTCGTGGCAGGAGACTTTGCAATGACTTTAGGACTTGTGAACTATGACCAGCATTGACCAGCTGTGCCCAAATCTCGCCTCGTGTCCGGTCTCTCCCTCCCCTCTATCCCCACTAGAAAATGGCCTTGAGTCAAATCCTCCCAGGTGGGAGGCAAGGATGAATATCTAAGACCACTCGTGTTTATTAACTGTTCCGGTCTGTCACCGGACTACCTGGCATTCGTGCCAGGAGGCTGAACAATGACAAACATATATTCACATTGCTCGAGACCCCCAGGTTGAGTGAATCTATGGCCGGCAAGGTCACCTGGCTGCATGCCAGGAGACTTAGTAAAGGCAAGCATAGTTCACATAGTACCTAGTGATTCTATGACCAGCACTGAACTGCAGCGCACGAGTCTCGGCTCGTGCGCAAATTCTCCCTCACCAAAATCCCCACAACAAAAAAGACTTTGTGTCAAATCCTGCCTGGTGGGAGGCACAGACAAATATCAAGACCAACAGTTTTAATACTATAAAAGAACTTTCTTGATAATTGAGATTTAAATAAAAATAAAATTATGGAGAAAGTGGTGTAAATACCTAAGGGAATTGTCGCGTTGGTGATGACGTAATTACGGCTACAATAGAAAGAAGTATTATTTCCATTCTAATAGGACATGGGTTTTTTTTTATTCATGAATATAACAAACTATGCAAGTAATGTTAAGTACATATATATGTATACGCGTGTGCGTGTGTGTGTGTGTGTGTGTGTGTGTGTGTGTTATTATTATAGATACTTACATTCCATCAAAGCATTTGTGGATTTCAATTTTCAGCTGGAATAAAAATGAAGTAAGAAATCAATTTTTTTATTGTTTTAATACACAGATAAAAACTGAAATTCCATCATTTGTTTGTTTGTTTGTTTGTTTTGTTGGTTGGTTTTATAACTTTTCAGCTCTTCTTTGGTTATTTAATGCCAAGGTAAGTCATTTTTCAAACAGTTATATAGTTTCAAGTATCTTATAATAAACTTTTGTTAACAATTACAACTTCTAGAAATTATTTTTAGCAACAAAGAGATAACTCTACACTCTCCGAGCCCCAGAACCGAACCTTCACAACCGGACGCAGTTTAATTTCATCTATAAATCATAGAAATATTTCCCCTGATACCATTAAATAATTTGTAATGCACTTAATAAAAAATAATTTACACGTGCATATCTGCAGTAAAATCATTTAAAATGCATTTTTATAGAAAAATTTCTCAATGCATTTCTGTAATAAAATAATTTTCAGGATATTTCCATCGTAAAAAAATGTGCTATGTATTTCTGTAGTAAAATAATTTGAAATGCATTTTTATAGAAAAACTTCCCAATACATAGAATAATTTCCATTACAAAAATAATTTGCAATGCACTTAAATAAAATATAACTTTTAGTGCATTTCTATTGTAAAATACCAATCTATCTACATCGTCAAAGGATTCATGCCTTTCCCAAGAGGATTATCGTGAAGTCAAATACAACAGCCTCGTCCAGAATATAAATTCAGATCGCAGAGTCCATTTTCGATGTCATAAAAATGACAATCTGAGTTGTAAAAGAACAACAACGATACTAATAATAGAGACAAAACCATCAATCACATAATAAGCGAAGGCAGCAAATTAGCGCAGAAGGAGTATAAGACTAGACACGACTGGGTAGGCAAGTGATCCACTGGGAGATGTGCAAGAAATTGAAATTTGACCATACAAACAAATGGTATATGCACACCCCAGCATCTGTCCTGGAGAATGACATGCCCAAACTCCTATGGGACTTTGACATACAAACGATCACCTAATCTCGGCTAGAAGACCAGACCTTATAGTAATCAACAAAAAGGGAGGTGCCCGTGGTGTAATGGTTATCGTCGCAGGATATGGACACGGCGACACGAGTTCAAATCCTGGACCTGATTGATTGCATTTCACATAGCACTAATACCCTTGGGAAAGGTATGAATCCAAATATTCTCCCTCCAGCTATGGGTAAATGGTAGGGCAGACTAGGTTCTTCGGCCTTGGTGAGGCAACTAGTTTAGGAGAAGGAAAACTCTGAATTCAAACCTGTTAACTCCGCTTAAAAAATTGACCTTGTGTCATATCCTGCCCGAGCGGAGGGGTTGGTAAATATGATAGTAATCAACAAAAAAGAAGAGAACTTGCAAAATTGTAGATTTTGGTGTCCCAGCTGACCACAGAATAAAACGGAGAGAAAGTGAAAAGAAGGATAATGACATCGATCTCGCTAGGAAATTAAAAAAAAAAACAATAGAACATGAAGGTGACGATCATACCAATCGTAATGGGTGCATTAGGTACAGTAACTAAAGGACTATTAAAGGGACTGGAGGACTTGGAGGTTAGAGGACTACTGCATTGTTGAGAACGGACAGAATACTGAGAAGAGTCCTGGAGACTTGAGGAGACTTGTTGTCACTCAAACTCCAGTGAAAAACCATCAGCTAACGCTGATGTGAAAAACTCTAAAGGAGTAAATAATAATAATAATAATACTTCTCTAGGATTTTGAGATACAAGCGGGTCACCTAATCTCGGTCAGACGGACAGAATTAGTGAAAGTCAACAAAATAAAGAGAACTTGCCGATTAGTGGACTTTACCGTCCCGGCAGGCCACAGAGTGAAAATAAAAGAAAACGGAAAGAGAGATAAATACCTCGACTTGCCAAGTGAGTTTTTAAAAATATATAGAATATGAAGCTAACTGTGATACCAATTGTAACTGGTGCTCTTAGAACAATCCCCACAGGATTGGTAAAGGGACTGGAAGACTTAAAAATAAGAGGACGAGTGGAGACTATCCAAACTAAAGCATTAAGATCGGCCAGAATATCGAGAAGAGTCCTGGACACTTGAGGAAACTAGCTGTCACTCAAACTCCAGTAAGAAACCATCAGATAACGCTAGAGTGAAAACCTGTCATAATAAAAGATAATAGAAAATACTTGTCCAAGTTAATCACTTTCGGTTTGTTTGTTTATTTGTTTGTCCTTACAAGAAGTGTATCGAAAGTGAAGTCCTCTGTTTATATCCACGAAAAATACAACTGGTACAAATAGCAAGTTTTAAACAACAAAATGATCTCCAACATAGTTAACACTATTTTTTAAGCTTCTTCATCTGCAGTTAAGAAAAGTCCGTTTATCGCGTTTTTAAAAAATTAGGCCTCATTAAGGGTTTCAGTTGTATCATTAAAAGAAAAATGCCAGTGGCGTAATGATTAATGTTCTGGACTGCGACCTTACAGTAAGCGAGTTCGAACCCCAGTGTCGCTATTGCATTCACTTTCGGACAAACACCCCTGGAAAACTTATGAACCACCATTATCCTCCGGCCATGGTTTAAATAGTACCACTACTATTTTTCTACCAAAATGGTTTTGATATTAAATAATCCACGAAGGTTTACATACCATGAAACCAAACCAATCAATCATTAAAGGTCGATTATAAATATATTCTATTAATTAATGATGCAACAAACGATATTCTATGTGTTCACCAAAAAAACGAAAGTCTTACCTGAGGTCTTTGTTTCTTTAATTTAGGTGTTTTACGTTTTGGCCAGGCTTCCTTCTTTACTGTTTTCTGCCAAGAACATAATAATGATAATATTAATATCACCTAATCCCTCGTACTATAAGAGTAATATGTAATGCTTTGCCTTTTATATTCTAATTAATTTTTTTTATATATTGTTGAGGGAGAAAGAAAGGCGTGGAAAAAGGGTACCAAAATGAATATGATATTAGTAGTAGAAAGGTCCTCTCCCTATTCATAAGTCATCTGACTTGAACTCACTTGACAAAATAGTGGTAGATAGGGAAGGTGTAAATAATCGAGCACGCTTGAAACGAATGCCATAAAATTGTTCGGGTTTAAACAACTAAACGGTATAATTTGTAAGCAATTCCGAGCTCCACGTGACAGTTGGAGTCGCAAATGAAGATATAAAAACGAACAGTTTTCAAGTAAAAATGTTGACCGTTGAATTTTTACCAAGTTAAAACTTAATAAATTTAAAACTTTGTGTGATCAGCTAAAATGTCCTCTTTTCTTGTTAGAGTACCTGGTCACATCAAAGACAGGAGCACAGATAATAAACAACACCTGGGTCTGGTATAACCACAATATACTACCCATGAAAAATGATAAATCTAAATTTGATTCAACGGGGGACCAAGACAACAGGTATGGTTGTCATGATCGGCAGATGCTTCTTGTAAGCCAACATAGGGGACTTATCGGCATCCTGCGAATGTTGGTTTTCTTATTTCAGGTACACAAACAACGACAAAAGCAACTACTCAACTCAGTTCAGTGTCACCAGTGGAAGAAACAGACGAGAGAAAACAAATAACATGTACCTCACCGTTATTTTAAGAGCAATGCTACACAAAGAGGCAATAGAAAAAGAATGATAGAAATTTGGACAGAAGCCAAAGACTTGCTGCCCAAGATAGAATTGACACAAAAGAAAGTTTTTCTGACCTTGAGATACTAGAAGTATGTCATGTAAATTGGCAAGATGCTATTCCCCGAATCAAAACACTAAATACAGATAAACAAGAACCCCTTAACCAAACTGAAACGCAAAATATTGAAAACTGAAAGACCACACATCCCAACATCACAAAACAAATGTTAACACAGGAAGTCAAAATAAATGTAGAGTTAATAAAGAAAATCCTGACTGAAAAGAAGACCACATTACTATCCTTCAGGAATCAAGACAGGAAAAAGGTCAAGGTAGAAACCGAAAAGGTAAACAAATTATTATTAAATATCCCAATGGGCAAAATCACTGAAGTAAATATACTAATTAATTCAAGAGCGAAATTATTCCGTGATAAAATTAGTGTTCCTCTGAGGAACCAGAACAGAAATACCAAACCCGGATGGGAAATTAGGCTCTTGCTTAAAGAAATTGCAACAACGAGCGAGAGTGATAAGGAAGGAAAAACACGCGAGGATATGTTGAGATGAAAAGACCAAAACAGTAGACAAATCTAACTGTGCAACTTGAAGCGATAAATCAAAAGATATAGACGAAAGAAGGGAAGAAATGAAAGATACCAAGACAGGGTCAAGCAATACAAACAAACCAGGAAGACATTCCAAAATAACAAAAATAAATTCTACCGACAAGTAGGTTGAGAATGCGCAGGGACATACTACAACCTGACGCAAAGGAAGCAAAACAGTTTTGGAATAAAATATTGGAACAGAAAGAATATAACAGAAAGGCTGAATGGATAAATAACATGAAAAAAATTATAACGACTCGAAGAAGGCCTTGAGGTGGACATACACCAGGAATCACTCAGAAAAATACACCAAAAAGATCCGAAGGATGGCATACATTGATTCTGATTTTTAAAATATACCTCCATCAACGACAAACTGACTCTTGAACTGAGTAGATACATAGAGGAAGCATATATACCTAAATGGATAACTAAGAAGACAAACTTGACTCAGAAAGCCACAAAATGTAACCACTCCAGCAACTATAGACCGATAACGTATCTACTTTTATGTTGAAAATTTTAATGACACAGATTATAGAGATCTATCATTCATAAGTAAGTTGCTGACAGTTTTCTGAGAACAGGAGGAACAAGTGATTTGCAGTACATTATTCAGCACACCCGTAAGGATATAAAGAAGAATGAGATCATGGCGTAGATTGACGACAAAAAGGTCAACGATATGGTTCAGCAATCCTGTAAGTTAACCAATATGAACTTTAGATTGCGAGATCAAAACAAGTAGTCCCGAAATATACTTTAGCGGCGTTATTAATATTGATTCGGTTAATATATACTGTCGAAACTGGTGGTGTAATTATCATTGTTGTAAGACAATGGACAATGGAACTTGAATTCAAATCCTGTACGAGGTTATTGGTATTTCACATAGCGCTAATACCCTTGGATATAAATCAAACTTCTACCGCCAGCTATAGGTGTATTGTTGGTTAGAACTGATAATTAGACCTTGGATTAAAAATTGGTCGATGAGAAGGAAAACTCTGAATTTAAACATTTTACTCTCCATTACAAATTGACCTCGTGACATATCCTACTCATGTGGAAGATTTTGGTACATACTGTTTTAAAATTTGTTTCTTATATCCTAAAACATATCAATTATTGAAGTTAAACTATTTTGTCTGAAAATGTACAAGAAACTCAACAAAGGCATAAAATTCATCACGGAAGAGCAAAAAGTGGAAATAAAAGCAAGAGGAAAAACTTTAGCAGAAGTAAAAATCCAGAGAGGCATCTTCCAGGGAAAAGTGTTGTCGCCATTACTATTTGTAATTGCAATGATGCCACTCAATTACATACTGAAGAAGAGCCTTGAGGTCTATAAAATTTACAAAATCGCAAAGAAAGGTTAATCATCTTATGTTCATGGACAAAATCCAGCTGTTCGCAAAAAATGAAACAGAATTGGAAACTCTGATACAAACAATAAGAATATACAGCTAGGATAGAGGAATGGAATTTGGTATAGAAAAATGTGCCATGCTGATAATGAATAGTGGGAAAAGAGAAATAACGGAAGATATAGAACTGCTAAATCAAAAAAGAATCAGAATGCTTGGAGAAAAGAAAAATTATAAATGCTTGGCAATAGTGGGAGCGGATACCATCGAACAAGCAGAGATGAAAGAAAAAAATTTTAAAAATAGTTCTTCAAACAAGCAAAATATTTTCTCGAAACCAAACACTGCAACAGAAATCTCATTAAAAAAATAAACACCCGAGTGGTCCCTCTTGTAAGATGCTCGGGGCCGTTCCAGGGAAGAACTCAGACAACTAGACCAGACGACAAGAAAGTTGATGAAGATGAACAAGGCTTGACTTCCGAAAGATTACATAGATAGTCAATATGTGTCAAGAAAAGGAGGAAGAGGACTCGCCAGCTTGAAGTAGCGTAATGCATCAATACGACGACTAATACATTAAAAACAGCAAAGAAGGGCTGATTACTGAAGCCAATAACATCACTGACAACACAAGGACTCTAGAAGCCACTACTTTAACGTGCAGAATAAACAACAATGAAAATTTACCGGCTCAGCGGCCCCAGCTAGCGTCCAGCTGGCAAACACCTGACCACACTCGGACATCAGGCCAAAATGACCAGAGTTACACAAACTTTATTAACTCCATCAATCTGGGATTCCCTTCCAAACGCTCTCTTCCAGATCCTGTGACATTACTGAAGCAAGCTAGCGTATATATATACACGTATATATATACACGAATGTATCCATTCCTAGTCCAACAACCAGAGAATGAATAGATTAGTGTATATACATTACTGGCTTGCTTCAGTAATGTCACGAGATCTGTATTGAGTTACAGCCCGTTTTATTTTTGTCTGCTAGCTGGACGCTAGCTGTGACCGCTGAGCCGGTAAGTGTTATTATTGTTGTTTATTCTACACGTCCGTTCTCCTGATAGTGACACTGACTACTTCGACATCGTAGCAGGTATGCTGCTAGGAGACACATTAGCCCCATATCTCTTTATCATCTGTGTAGACTACGTGCTTAGAACGTGGATTGATAAAGTGAAAGACAACTGTTTCAAGCTGATAAAGGAAAAAAGCAGAAGATATTCCGCACAAACAATTACGGACGCGGACAACGTCAATGACATAGCACTTCTGGAAAATACACCCGTCCATGCCAAAACCCTGCTACATAGTCTGGGACGAGCTGCTGGTGGCATAAGCCTCAATGTTACGCATACAAAACGGAATACATGTGCTTTAATCAAAGAGGCGACATCTCCACACTAAATGGTAGTTCTCTGAAACTAGTGGACAAGTTCACCTACCTAGGGAAACAGTGTCTCATCAACCAAGACAGACATCAACACGCGACTAGCAAAGGCAGGGACAGCTATCAATAGTCTATCGGTTCCATGGAAGTCAGACGTGACCGATAAAATAAAACGCAGTTTTTTTTTCTAACCAGCAGTTGTGTCGATACTGCTATATGGATGCACTACATGGACGCTAACTAAACGTATGGAGAAAAAGACGGCAATTACACAAGAATGCTGCAAACAATAGTGAACAAGTCCAGGAGGAAGCACCTCACAAAGCAGCAGCTGTACGGTCACCAACCACCTATCACAAAAACTATCCAAGTTAGACGAACCAGACACGCGGGATACTCTTGGAGAAGTAAGGACAAACTCAGAAGCGACATACTCCTGCGGACCCCTTCACATGGACGAGCAAAGGCAGAACGACCAGTTAGAACCTATCTACAACAGCTCTGTGACGATACAGGATGTAGCCTAAAAGACCAACCGGGAACGATGGGCCATAGAGACGGGTGGCGGGAGAGGGTCAGAGAGACCCATGCTGGCAACATGACATGATGATGATTCTACACGTTCGACCAGTGATTTCCACAAGGAAAAACGGAACAACAAAAACTAGGAAATAGAAATAGGAAAAAAAAAACAACTGTAAGGCTATTTCAAGCGACAAACAGGTGAAAAATCAACCGAGAAAACCTGGACATGGCTAAGAAAGGGAAACTTTAAGAGAGAAACTGAATCTCTTCTGATAGTAGTACAAAACAACGCCATAAGGACCAACTATGTTAAAGCAAAAATAGATAATACACAGCAGAATAACAAGTGTAGGTTATGTGGTGATATAGACAAAATCATTAATCATATTACAAGCGAATGTAACAAACTAGCGCCAACAGAGTGTAAGACTAAACACGACTGGTTGGGAATGGGATCCACTGGGAATTGTGCAAGAAATTGAAATTTGATCATACTACCTAATCATACATGCACAAACCAGAATCCATCCGAAAGAATGAGATACATAAAATTCCCTGGGATTTTGAGATATAAACAGATCACCAAATCTCGGCCAGAAGACTAGACCTAGTGATAATTAACAACAAAAAAATACTGTATAGTGAACTTTGCCGTCCCAGTGGACCACAGAGGGAAAATCAAGGAGAGCGAAAAGAGAGACAAGTACTAGGACCTCGCCAGAGAACTAAGAAAGCTGCGGAACATGGTGATGCCAATTGTAATTGGAGCACTTGGAACAGTCCCCAAAGGCTTCGTATAGTGACTGGAAGAGCTAGAAATCGGAGGTCGAGTCGAGATCATACAAACTACATTATTGTTGAGATCGCCAGAATTCTTAGAAGAATCCGAGTGACTGCGAGTCTCCTCAAGTCTCCAACCTGAGGATATTTGCTGTTACTCAATCTCCTGTGAAAGACCACCCTCTAACGTGTGAAAAACTTGTAAGAAGTAAAATAATAAAAAAAAACTCGTGATAATTGGCAAAAAAAAAAGAGCTTGGATTTTGCAGTTCCAGTGAACCACAACGTGAAAATAAAAGAAAGTGGAAAGATTGACAACAAATACTGTGATCTTGCCCGAGAGCTGAAAATCTGGTTCGGTATAAAGACTGGAGGAATTGGAAATCGTAGGAAGAATTTAGATTACACAAACCACAGCATTAAGACGGTGCCTCACCAAGTAATCTGACCGCTTGTAATAGTAAGTAAATAAGTAAAGTTGGTGACCTTAGTCGAGGGTGACCCGAAGGCTCCCTTTTCAATAGCTATTACACTGAAGTGTAGGGGAGGACGCAACTCCATTCCCAGGATTGCTCCACTTTACCCTTGATCCTAACCTTAGAGTGCTGAGTGCTAAGCAAGGCGGCACCAAGTAACATTTTTGGGGTCTTTGGTATGACTCGACCTGGTATTGAACCCCAGTCTCACGGACCATTCGCGAAAAATCCCAGAGCCTACTACATGTGATTTAAAAAAATCTAATATTTCTATGGACGTAGTTTTTATAAGAAAATCAGAAATTATATTACAGGGATCCCCTAGAGAAGATTCCAACATTTAGTTGACAAGGATGGAGAATAAGTGGCGACTTTTAAATCGTATCATAAGGAATCTCCCATAGAAATGTTAACATTTTTTAAACACCCTGTGTATTAACAAATTAATAAAGTTGAAAGCTGTTTACCCTAACAAAGAAAGTCCCGGGATTTCCAGTCACCTCCAGCTCGTTTTTTAATCCATCTTTGGATCGTTGGGACTTTTCGTTGCGCTGAATGCATTTTGGTGCGTGAAGCCAAATTCGGAGAGATTTAGCAATACGTGCACTTTTCTGCAAGCTTGGTTTTTGTTGACGGCAGCTCCTTTCGTCAACCCGGGGATAGGAATTTACTCTCACATAAGAATCTAAAAGACAGACGATTCGTAAAATAAATAAAAAATAATCTTACACGGTTTGTACCAAAAGTAATGCCTGTTTACCATTTACCCAGAAACAATCGAAACGCAATGGCATCTGTATTTTTTTTAGCGTTGTGTAACTGAGAATATGAAGCAGAAACGAAAAAAGTGATCATCTAATTCCTCTCCAAAGAAGGTTGTGTCGCTGCCATCACCAAGGGAAAATCTTCAAATGAGTAGAGTGAGATGTCAATTGATCAAAGCAATGAATGAGGATGCGCACTTGACGTAACGATTATCGTTGTAGAAAATGTAATTAAATCTTTGACGAGGCTGTTTACTTTTCACTTTATGCTAATTCCCTTAGGAAAGCCATAAATCCATCTTTTCCACATCTTGTTTTAGATAAATAATAATGAAGACTGGGTTCTAAGCAACATTGAAACAATGTTACCAAAAATCTATGTGGCAGTCCAAAAATAAGTAACACTTATACATCTTTCTACAATTTTACTTTTGGTTACATCGTACATGTTGTGTAGAGTTTAGTATTAAATAATAAGTAATTATAACCGTCTTGAGTGTACAGAGTGGTCCATAAAAGACTGACATTAAAAAAAATGCAACTTTTGCTGCTGCTTCTGTGCAAACGCTTTTGCAATGACAACTTTAAGAATGATCTGTCACCGTGACACGATTTTTGAATCTGTACTTTAAGCTCTTTAACATGTTTGTTCTTGGAGGTTGGTTGGTTGGTTGGTTTGGTTTTATGGCATATCAATCATGATAGGATATTTCATGCCAAATCCTCTTTATACATATATATCAAATATATGATTTGTAAACATATTTTGTTGATAACATTTTTAAACGAGCCTTTCCACATTTGTTTGCACACAATTAAATAGTTTCAAGTATTGCTATTTAACAGTAACAATTAAACATCAGTCATTTGTTCGCTCCCATTTAAATGGATATACAAGATATGATTTGTAAGTGAATAGTTGGTTGGTAATTTCATTTTTAAATGAGAGTGAACTAATTTGTTTTCATACAAGTATTGTTGTTGTTTCTTCACAGTTAAATGGTTTCAATTATTGCTATGTAATACTAATAATTCTATTCAATATTAATTATTTCTTTGCAGACAACGAAATGGTCACAAATATTGCTATTTAATACTAATTGTTTGATTCAACACCATTCGTTTGCGCAGTAAAAAAAAATTCAAGTATGGCCATGTATCACTAATATTTCAATTAAACATCAATAATTTGTTTAAATAAAAAAAGCAAAGTTGGCGACTGTAGTCGAGGTCTACCCGAAGGCTCCCTTTTCAATAACTACTACACCGAGGTGTAGGGAAGGGCGCAACTCTATTCACTGGATTGCTCCACTTTATACGTACCATATAATACTGAGTGTTAAGCAAGGAGGTATCAAGTACCATTTTTAAAGTCTTTGGTATGACCCAGTCTCCCGGACCATTGGCGAACACTCGACCCATTAGGCCAATGAACCGGTTTTATAGAACGATAATATTTCTTACAATTCAATTTTACGTAAGTCATTTGTTTACACACATATAGTTCTATTTCACTCATAGATAGGACCCTAGCAGGTGCTACCACTTTAGACCACAGTGAAACTGGGGGCGATGGCAGGGAAGGGGTACTTCGCTTTCCCCAAGCACCAGCATTACTGTAGTCTCATCATCATAATGTATAATGTCATATCCAGGACACTCATTGTGGGGAGGGGGGTCTTACCTCTCAGCAGAAATGCAGTCGGCGTATTCTACAGCCCCAGCCGACTGGGCTCTTGAACTTGGAGGATTCTTCACATTAAAATGGATAACAAAGTATTTTATTTTTTGATCTGTCAATTGCATTTCAAAAATTCTATTAACTTTAGTTTATTCCTTCACACTGTAACATGACGTTTTCCATTTTGTATTATTTATAATATCAGACAAAAAATATAAAAAATAAAACAAAAAACTATAGCCGTAATGCGCTTTTACAGATCTTATGGACCCCTCTGGTACATCCTTCTTTTTGTCTAGACGTGTGACACTCAGTTCGGAATTTTCCTGTTGGCTACGTATCAAACGAGTTATTCAGTCGCTGGCTCTGTCGGTAATCGTCTAGAGTTATGTTTCTTACAAACGAAGAAAGTCAGTTTTTATTCTCTTGTCTGTAAGCCGTGATATAAAAGTATTCGACTTGATAACTTGTAAGGAGGAAGTTTTTCATATTCATACCAGAAGAAATAAAGAACACCAGTCTGGATTGATATATGGTATATCTAATACATGCGGTCAAAATAATCAAATAAGAATGTGAAATAAAGACGATGTAAAAGCGGGATTAAGGTCACTGAGTGTGTTCTCAATTCCCATTGGAAAGTTGACAACAATTTAATCCTTTTACACAACGAAGTAATGTTTGGACGAGTTTCTGCTAACCCCTGTTGGTATTCCGTGAGGTGTCCCTTTAGCGAGTACTGCCTCGTTGGTAAAGAAAGAGTATATATATGGGTGTGTGTGGTGTGTGTACGTGTTTATTAAACCGTGAGCCTAGTAGGCGAGTAACAGTTTTTGTCATGTTAACTCCCCAGTGGTTCAAGGTAAAAGAAGTCGAATTCGCTTTTTCCTTTCCCTCACAGAAGTTCCGGCCTTTGGCATTCTGCAGCCCGCCGATTTGATTGGTTCAGTTCAACCAATGTACTTCTGTTCGGGAATTCGTCCGCCAGGGGTAAATAAATCTACTTTCCGCTACAACTATTCAGAGACTGCTAAAGTTTGCGTCCTGTCTATTTTAGATGCGTGCATGTGTGTGTGTGTGTGTGGTCCACAAAGGTACTCAGATACGTTCTTCTTTGCAATTTTGGCCAGACTATTTATCACACACAAAAAGGAGTTTCTTATATGCATATTTCGTCTCACCCATGCGATACGCGATACACACACGCACGCGCGCAATGCACACACGCAATACACGACCGATCCAAAACAAAACCCGATAATTCAAAATATGAACCCAAAATGTGAACTGTCCTATTTGGGCTCAAAGGTCATTTCCGCTTTTCGACGGAGACAAAAACATTAAGCTCTTATCAGCCTTTAATGTTAATTGTATCGTCACCATTCATATTTTTTCTGACTATGCATTTAATCTTAAGTTTTGCACTGACAATTAAAAAAGTACACTTTTGACAAATACAATATTTGCCAAAAGTAATATAATAATGCTGAGTGTTAAGCTAGGCGGCATCAAGTACCATTTTTGTGTTTTTGGCATGACTCGACTTGGGATTTGAACCCCAGTCTCCTGGACGATTAGCGAACACACACACACACACACATATATATATATATATATATATCGGCCCATTGGTCTCTTGAGTAGAGTGTTCGCTAAGGCATTTTTCATTTTTAGGATTTGACTGTCGGTTAGGCCTTAAAAATAAGATGTTAAAATTAGAAAGACAACTGATCATTATCATGTATATAATTGTTTTATAAAGCATTTTATGTATATTTTCCTGGAACTTACAAGGATGACTGAAGGTAGGCTTTCCAGTCTCTCCACCAAAACTCCCCGATTCTTGTCGGTAATTGACACCAAGTTCTTTCAACCGAGGAATGGCCCCTGTAGAGTATACCAAAGACCGCACGAGAGCCGCTTCGTTCTTTTCCAAGTTGGTTGGCGGCAAACTGTCTTCCCTCGCATCTTCCATTATTTCTGACAATATTCAAATAAATGTATATTAATGCTAATAATAATGAGCACAAAACAACGCTATAAGGAGAATGTCAAAGCAGCAATAGACCAGACGCAACAAAATAGCAGATGTGGATTATGTGGTGAGACGAAATGATCATTCACATGATAAGCGAATGCAGTAAATTAGCACAAAGAGAGTATAAGACTAGAACCGACTGGGTTGGCAAGGTGATCCACTGGGAATTGTGCAAGAAGTTTAAATACAAATAAGTGGTTTATGCACAAACCAGAATCTTCTCTGGGATTTTTAGATACAAACGAATTACCTAATCTCGGCCTGACAACCAGACCTTGTGACAGTCAACAACAAAAAAAAAGAGAACCTGCCAAATAGTGGACTTAAACGTTCCGGCTGACCCCAGCGTAAAACTGAAGGAAAGCAAAAAAAGAGATAAGTACCTAGACCTAGCTAGAGAATTGAAAAAAAAAATACTGGGTGAAGCGATAACATTGTCGTCCTAAAGAAAACGGCTTTATTCTAAAACTTTATGGAAAAAATCAATTCAGGTAACTTGATTATGTAGTAGAGCTGATATCAATTTAATGTAGCCGCCTTCAGCCTCAATCACCGCCTCGATACGGATCAGGAACTGGGAGCATGTCTTTTCCACCAGGGCCGGCGGGAGCTCGGCGAATACTCAGCGGATGGCGGCGATCAGGCTGGCTTTGGTGTTGTGGAAGGTCATGTTGGTGATGTTCTCGACGTATGACCAAACGAAGTAGTCCAGCAGGTTCAGGTTGGGGGAGGAGGGGGCCAGTGAGAGAAGGGTATAAAGTCGTAGCACTCCTTCTGAAGCCAAGCCTGGGTCTCTTTGGACTTGTGGGTCGGCGCCGAGTCCTGCTGCCACACCCAAGGTCTGCCACCGGCCACCTGATTGCACCAGGGGATCACCACACTCTTCAACACATCCAGCTACACTTTGGTGTTAACTTTCAAGCCGACTTCGAAGATGTGAGGTGGCATGATGTGGTCCTCACTTGAAACCACACCAAAGACCATAACCGTAGCCGGAAACTTTGTTTTCATTAACCCTGGGCACGTTGAACCGTCCGGATTTTCATTTTGAGGGTGCTGGCAACGGTCCTGTTGTCATAACTTGGATCGATAGAGAGCATGAATTGTAAAGCGGCGCATCTCCGATCTCGTTCGTTGAACATTGTGTCACTTTCAAACATGATAGAAGACTCCTATCGCTCTTGGGATTAGTACACAACTGGACAACTAGTAGATGGTCTGCAACAAAAAAAGAAAACAGGTTTCCATTAAACGTTAATGGAATCATGTCGTCTTTTCTAGGGCGACAATTTTATCGTTCCACCCTGTATAGATCATGAAAGTGACGGTGATACCGATTGTAATTGGCGCGCTCGGTACATTCACTAAATGATTGGTGCAGGGACAGGAGGACTAGGAAACAAGAGGACAAGTGGAGACCATCCAGACAACAGCATTGTTTAGATCAACCAGAATACTAAAAAGCGCCCTGGAGACTCGAGGAGACTTGCTGTCACTCAGACGCCAGGGGAAATCCATCAGCTAACGCTGGTGTGAAGATCTCTCTCATGAATAATGATAATAATAATAATAATAGTAATAATATCCTGGGAGATGATATTACGATGCACAAGGCTTAACACTCGAAAGATGACATAGACAATTTGTCAAGAAAAGTAAGAAAAGGACCCGCCAGCATTGGGGACTGTGTAGATGAATCAATAGAAGGACTCGAGGAAGACATTTTAAAAAAGCAAAAAAGACTAATAACAGCAGCCAGTAACACTAAAGTCAACCTAATGGTTGGTTTGTCAGTTCATTCATTTGTTAGTGAATTTTAATGGTATGTTTAACCGTCTGGGGTTATTTTATGCCTAGAGGTTAAGGAATAATGTACGTTGTACATTTATATTTACACGTTTTTTATAGTTAACAGTTTTAACGATATGTTATCATCATCAGGGATCGTATTGAGAGATGAGTTTGAATAGCATTAATACTGTTTGGTTTTGGTTAGTTTGTTGTATAGCCATGACCACTATACATACACATATACGCATGCAGAAACATAACGACGCAATGAAGACGAGCGACACAGTTCTTTAGAAAAATATGCCTCTCACTTTATTTGAAAGGGTTCGAAAGGGTTACAAAAGGTTTTACTGTGAGAGGGAGTTGGAGATCGAACAGAACAGTAACATATTGACCCCCACTCTTATGGCCATAACAGCGTTTCTTTCCCGTTTTCCTGGGGTGCTCAACCGGGGGCCTGGGGGCCCAGCCTCTGTTGGGTGCTGGTTTTCTCTATCGCATTTTATCTCCAACTGATTGAACTTCCTGTGCACCGAGTTATATAATTGTTCGACCACCACCTTCTTCTTGAAAGCGTCACAAATCGCACTCATTCAACCCGTCCACGGTCAAGGTTATATCCTGATATTCCTCGACCGGATGCACCTGTTATTTACTCAGGCGAATTTCCTATTTTTACAGCTTGGCCGGGGTCAATATGTTACAAGTTTGGTTTGAATCTAATACATATCAAACATTGTATGGCCTTTTAATACCAAATCTATTTTTATACATATAAACAGTTCTATTTCAAGCAATTTATCATATCATATCAATCGATATCATCCATACCACGGAATTGTAAAAATCAGCTAGAACACTGAGGATAGATAGATAGTTAGATAGATAGATAAATATTTCATGAAAAATGATTAAATAGAAATCTGTACCTATGATATAAAATATGAAATTGAGGCTGACCATTATTTGAATATTGCAACAATGAACTCTTGTAAATGAAATAAGGGGTTATAATGGTTCCATTTTATCAGAAGAGATGGGCACATACCTTCCGTGGATGAAAACTGCACGTAATCTTCAAAGTTGGCCTTAGTGATATTCTCATCTTCAGACAGACTTTCGTCTCTTTGACTGTTGATAAAAAGAAATGACAATTACATGAAACAAAAACATATTTCAAGCATCTGCAGTCGTCATTAGCTGCTAATATTGTACAAGATAAGAGACTAATTTGATATTATACGAATGTCGCCTGAAAAGTCCATAGGCTGACCAAGATAATCTCATGGAATATGACCAAATGGGGTTTATTTTTCAACATACTCCACCATTCGGTCCACACACTCTTTCGGTCAGAGTTGACGTGCTTGGATCCCATTGACCAAAACAATCATCAATAGCTGATATCAAATCATCATATGAACTTTTCAGCTTACTCTCGTATCTATCTAACTGTTCCTTTCAATATATTTCATTATCCCAGTCAGTTAATATCTGCCTATCAACTAAATTATATATATACGAGGATCATTAAATAAGTTTCCAGACTTTTTTCGTATGGGCACTTTTATTGATAATACACACATGAAACTCTTGTCCCCTTCAAAGTAATCTCCTCCGGCGGCAATCCACTTGTTGCACCGTTCCAATAACTCCTGGAAGGCTCCATGGAAGTCCTCTTGTGTGAGCGTGTCAATGACCTTCGTCACAGCCTCATTCATCTCCTCAATTGTCTCATAACGACAGCTTGTGAGCTTAGGGAATAACCAAAAGTCACAGGGAGGAACTGTTCTGATGCCCATCTTGCTCAAATAGTCTGTGACAAGGATGGAGTTGTCTACTGGTGTATTGTCCTGGTGGAAATGCCACTGACCCGATTTGAAGAGTGCTGGCCTCTTCTGACGGAATCTCTTCCTGAACTCCCGTAAAACCTCAACATAGTAACCCTCACCCTAACTCTTTGGCCAACCAACTCTGGTGTATTGACTTCTTTACTCCTCCCACACCTCTCATCATCCCTCACAGACTGCCTGTCTTCCTTTAATCTCTTATGCTACTCAAAACTCATGCTCGATTCATGTAAGATGGTCGAAAAGCAGTATGAAGCATTCCATACGTTTCTGTGGCATTTTTTCCAAGTTTAAAACAGAATTTTATTGCATATCGTTTTTCTAAAGTGTCCTCACGTCCAGATTGCATTTTTGAAATTCACCATCTGTGACAATCAGGCTTTAGTAGGGAGTATTCCAATTGCTGCTGTAGCTGTTGATTTGAACCTGTAATCATAAAAATTGGTCTGTCATCTCATAAGATGTATAGCAATAATATACTGAATTTTCAAGAGTCTACGACAATCTTAAATGCCTTTTCAAAAAAAGTCTGGAAACATATTGAATGCACCACGTATATATATATATATATATATATATATAGTCGTCAGTTGAGAAGTTCAGCCCATCCTCAGTGATCTAATATAAGTAGGAATATTTTCTTTTTTTGTTTGTTTATTTGTTTGTTCGGATTTTATGGTATATCAACCTTTGTAGGCTATTTAATGCCAAATCCATATTTTTATACAAATGCACAATTCTATTTCAAACAATTCAGTTTAGCATAAGTTCTCAGGTTACGTGTCAAAACACTTCTATTTCAAGTAATTCAGTTTAGCATTAGCACACAGTTTAATTCTATTTGACACATAGATAGGACCCTATCTGGTGAAACTTTTTGACAACTTGACTGTATGCAAACAAATGACTGATGTTTAATTGAATTGTTAAGGATACATAGAAATACTTGGAACCATTTAACTGTGCGCAAACGAATGAGTTATATTGAATAGAATTATTTGTGTTAAATAGCAATACTTGAGACTCTTTAACTGTGTGTTTAAATTGAATTATTAATATAACAACGTAATGCTTGAAACCATTTGACTATGTGCAAATAAATGAATATTGTTGAATGAGTATGAAATAGCAATACTTGGAACCACTTTACTCTCTGTAAACAAATTATTTATTGTTATGAGACCGAAACTTACCTGCATCATGGACTCTTCCAGCCCTATATTACTAGTAATATCTTAATACGGTAGCATGCAGTAGCAGTTGCAGCATTAGTACAAGAAGTACGACTACCAATATTGGACACTATCCTTTGTAACTTTTGTTAATATATCTTTCTTACCTCTTAACCGTGTTCCGTGTTTTCCTTCTGTGAACCGACTTTGGGTCCACATCATTTATATTAAATAGAATTATCAATGTTAGATAGAAATAATTAAAACTATTTAACCGTTAAGAAACAAGAGTAATACCAGTGCGCAAACAAATTAACTCGCATTCATAAGAAAATGAAATTACCGACAAACTATTCATAATAATCATGTATATATATATATATATATATATATATTTAAATGTGTGCCAGCAAATAACTGATATTAAATTGTAACTGTTACTTAACAATACTTGAAACTAGATAACTGTTTGCAAACAATTGATTGATAGTGTTGTAAGTAATTTCCCACAACCTGCTCCTTCTGTTTGGTGTAATAGACAGACTCCAGAAATGCTTATCCTGTTTACCCAACCCCTCCGCTCGGGCAGGATATGACACAAGGTCAATTTTTAAGCGGAGTTTAACAGGTGTGAATTCAGAGTTTTCCTTCTCCTAGACTAGTTGCCTCACCAAGGCTGAAGAACCTAGTCTGTCCTACTATTTACCCATAGCTGGAGGGAGAATAATTGGATTCATACCTTTCCCAAGGGTATTAGTGCTATGTGAAATGCAATCAGTCTCGTCCAGGATTTGAACTCGTGTCGCCGTGTTCATTTCCTACGACGATAACAATTACACCACGGGCACCTCCACCGATAACAATTACACCACGGGCACCTCCAGAAATGCTTATAAAATAAGCTAGCTTAATTCTTTTTTTTCTTTTTTTTTGCGGTTAGTTGTATTAAGTTGAATAAAGCTTTCCTATGTTTATTCGCCTCGGGTTATTCATTACAGATAGTAAATTGAATTATTCGTATTTGATGGAAATACTATAAGCTATTTACTTTTGTGTAAAAAGTAAGCTCGGGCGCATTTAAAAGTGTAATCAACGAAATGTTTACAAATCATATAATTGATATATATGTATAACGAGGATTTGGTATGAAATCACCAACAATGGTTGATATGGCAGAAGGCCCAGTCAACCAGTTATCATACTTATCTATCTGGGTCTTTTCATTCCGAAGTTTTTTTTTTTTATATCTATCTATCTAGCTCTCTATCGCAGTGTAGTTGTCTATGTCAGTTTGTTCATTTTCTTTCAATTTAACCATATCAATCCATTCCAAGGTAACTTTCTCATCTATCTATCTATCTATCTATCTCAATATTCTCATATCTGCCTTTCTAGGTCTCTTCATATCTATCTATCTCCCTATCTATCATGGTATTCTCATATTTATCTAGGTTTGTTCATATCTTCTTTCTTTCTTTTTTTCTTTATCTGTTCATATCTATCAATCTATCTATCTATTCACACACACACACACACACACACGCACACACTTAAAATAGATTTCAACGTTCAACTTTAAACAACTTCAAAAATCTGTCTCGAAACCCGTACCAACTGTTTAGCCTGAAATGAATATTCACGAACCATAAATCTCTACAAGAAATGAATATTAAAATCCGCAATCACCACGGGGTTATAATACCACTAAACAATTTTCCACTGATAGCAATAAAAGTTACTTCCATCAATGCATTTGTTTTTCTCCAAAATTGTCCAAATAAAATGTTTAGACAAATGTTATATCAACCATTAAAAAAGAAAAAAAAAGAAATTCTCTTTTTTCGCTTTACCTCTGAAAGAATTGTGGCTGTCTTTCATGTAATACTTTCTGGTTGCAAATTGAAGTATAAAGTTTTGGTGCTTCAAATTGGTCTGGAACCGATTGGGAAAAAGTAGAGATAAACTGGATGTTTGGAACAAGCAACAGGACAGAATCACTAAAAACAGAAAGATACGTAGACATGTCAATTGCATTAATCACAAAAAAGTAATTCCTTCTCTACGTATTATTATTTCATTGGTTGCAAGTTTTTCAAACCAATCTTAAATAGTGGTCCTTTATTTGAGTCCGAATAGGAGCAAGTTTCCTCATGTCCACAGGACTCTTCTCAGTATTCTTGCTGATCTTACCAATGCTTTTACACAGTTTGTTATTCTATTGTTATTATTTACTCCTTTAGAGTTTTTCACCTTAGCGTTTGCTGATGGTCTTTCACTGGAGTTTGAGAGACAGCAAGTCTCCTCAAGTCTCCAGGACTCTTCTCAGTATTCTGGACGTTCTCAATAATGCTGTACTTTGGATGGTCTCCCCTCGTCCGCTTACTTCCAAGTCCTACCGTCCCTTTTATAATCCTTAAGTTACTGTACCAAAAGCACCAATCACAACTAGTATAATTGTCACCTTCAAGTTCCATAGTTTTTTCAATTCCCTAGCTAGGTAGAGGTACTTATCTTTCTTTTCACTTTCTTTCAGTTTTATTCTGTCGTCAGCCAGAACAGCAAAGTCTACAATTTTGCAAGTTCTCTTTTTTTGTTGTTGATTACAACAAAGTCTGGTCTTCTGGTCGAGATTAGTATGTCAAAATCTGTCTTCTGGTCGAGATTTGTATGTCAAAATCCCAAAGGAGCTTATGTGTCTCATTTTCTGGGACAGATGCTGGGTTGTGTATTTACCATTTGTTTGTATGGTCAAATTTAAATTTCTTGCACATCTCCCAGTAGATCACCTTGCCCGCTCAGTCGTGTCTAGTCTTATACTCCTTCTGTGCAAATTGGCTGCATTCGCTTATAATGCGATTGATTGTTTCATCTATCACATAATAAGCGAATTATCATTATTATTATTAGTTTTAGTTTTTCTATTGCGTATTATCGATATTTGCCACAATATAATTGGTCTTTATTATATTATTTTGGCTTGCTATTCAAAGCTATTCATTTTTCCTTTTCTAGCTATATACAGGTCTTCTCGTGGGCAATCTCACCAGTTGTTGCTTGAAGTATCCATATAGTTATTTCTCTTCCCATTTATGCTTTCTGGTTTTTGTTGTTTGTTTATTATAATTATTTCACTAGTAGCGAGTTTTTCACACAATTCTTTAAGTGGGGATTTTTCACTGGAGTCTGAGTAACTGCAAGTTTCCTCAGATCTCCAAGACTTTTCTCAGTATTCTAGATGATCATAACAGCGTCGTAGTCTGGATGGTTTCAAACCTTCCTCTAATTTCCAGTACCGCCAGTCCTTTCTCCAAGCCTTTAGGGACCGTTTTGTGCACACCAACAACAAATGACATTACCATTACCTTCCAGTTCCACTACTTTTTCTGCTCTCTGGCAAGGTCTAAGTATTTGTCTCTCTTTTTGCTTTCTTTTATTTTCACTCGACTGATCTGTTGAAACGGTAAAATCCACTTAATGACGTTTTTTCCTTCTCAGTGATTAAAATTCGGTTTAGTTTTCTGACCAGGATTGGGTGATCTGTTTGTTTATCAAAATCCCAGGGAATTTTTATGACGGGTTTTAGTTTGTACATATACCATTTGCAAGTATGGTTGAATTTTATTCTCTGGCACAATTCACAGTGGAGGATCTTTCCCACCCAATCATGACTAGTCTTGGACTCCTGTTGTGCTAGTTTTCAGTACCTACTTATAATGTAATTAACCCCTTCTTCTCTGTCCCCACATAATGTACACTTGCTATTCTTTTGCGTATTATCAATTTTTGCTTTAATGTAATTGTTCCTTATAGCATTGTATCGTGCAGCAATTAGAAGAGATTCAGTTTCATCCCTGTCTTTAAATAACCTACAATCGTTATTCTGTTGCATATTATCAATTTTTGCTTTGATATAAAGTAAAGTTGACGACCGTAGTCGAAGGCGACCAGAAGGCTCCTTTTTCAATAGCTACTACACTGAGGTGTAGAGGGGGCTACTCCTTTCCCTGGGTTCTGGTATTTATGGCATTATTTGATTTTTTTTATTAATGACAAGCTGGGTTTCACCAAGTGTAAAATAATAAGGAATTTTAGTGATAGATTGTTTTCTATCTAAACTTTGAGTTCGTAGTGGCAGGTTTTCGATTTGTAAAGGTCAGGGCTTTCGTAGACCTTTTTTGCGTGTACATTTCAATGAATGTCAAAATAAAGATCGACGGGTTTGTTTTAGAATCAGCTGTTAGCAAAATATCAAGATAAACAATTTGATAGATATCAGCTGATATAGCAATGACGTGTCACTTAAAAAGTTTTATTGATTACGCGTGATTAAAGTATTAGTTAGGGAATAATTTTAAGAAAATATGTAAGAAGATTTCGAAGACACGGGCAGTTGGAGTCGAAGTCAGAGTCGGAGTCGGCACAGAGGACGAGGAGGTCATGATGAGTTGGGACCGGGTCGGTAAAGAAGAAATGTCTAAGTCTGTGGTTATCCCCTTTTCGTCTCACACAGTTTATAATCTCTGTCTATCTAATCAAATGATGCATTCCTTTTAACTCACTCTCTCTCTCTCTCTCTCTCTCTCTCTCTCTCTCTCTCTCTCTCTCTCTTCCCATCGACTACTGCAAACGCCGCTATTACAAATAAACTTTCGTATCCGGAAACTAACAGAATCTTTTTTGTATTGTGTTGCATTACAACAATCGACATGGTGCCCTTGTGCTACACTTATGTTTATTTGGTGCCATGTTAGCGCTGGTTAGGTTATACATAGGCTGGTGACTGTATAATGCATGCAATGAGACCTTGGATATTACAAATATTAACAGTAACTTGTAGTCTTACCTGGAGCATGTGACAACAAGTCTCATGTGCTCTTCAGAACTCTTCTAAATATTCTAGTAGATCTCATGAGTCCAGTGCTTTACACGGTCTCAATTTTCCCCAATGGTAGGATCCTCCAAGAAGACTAGTTCATTGCGAGGCTCCCTCAAGAGAACCTGCTACCAAAAATAGCTCAGCTCTTTCATTGGGAAATTCTCGTTTTCTTGCAATAGAATATGTGCTGCTTAGAGGACAGCGGAGTCATGTGGACCTCCCTCACAAGGACGAGAAAAGGCAAGACGACCAGCAAGAACCTACTCACAACAGCTCTGTGCCGATACAGGATGTAGCCTTGAAGACCTACCGGAAACGATGGACGATAGAGAAGGGTGGCGGGAGAGGGTCTGACAGATCCCTACTGATGGTGCGACATGATGATGATGAGAGGACAGCACTATGAGGCTGACCCTTATAATCTACCTCCCTACCATGAATAACTTGGGGAGACTGTATATTTCTACTCCCCATTAGAGAAATAGAGAGTAGAAACTAAATATAGAGAAAGTCCCCGTAGCATAGTGGCTAACGTCCAGGACTGCGACATCTTAGTAAGCGAGTTCGAGCCGCAGTTGAGATAATACTTTCACTTTTTGACTAATGCACTTAGGAAAGGTTTAAAAAGAATATCTACTCCTTCTACAAGGATGGCTTTGGCATTAGATAACCCACGAAGATTGATATGCCATTAAACAGGGAAACAGAAACCGAATACATACGCACACGCTTGGCATAATGGTTACTGTCATAGAAAAATGGATCCAGCGACTACAGTTCAAATCCGGAAAGAGGCTGTTTGTATTTTCTATTTTGTAAAATTGCCCATGAATTGATCACTTCTCCCGTTCCCATTTCAACTATGAGTGACTAGTTGGGGAGATTGGGCTTTTTAGCCTTGGTTAGGCAACCAGTCTTGAAGAAGATAAACTGTAAATTTAAACCAACTGTACTCTGTTTAAACATGAACCCTGTGTTGCATCCTACCCGCTGGGTAAATACACTCACACACGCGCACGCACACCTATATACCTGTACTCGCGCACACAGTTGCACCTGCACGCACGTACATTTAATGAACTGAGAGAAAGTGGCTTACGTGTAACTTGGCCTTCCATATTCTTTGTCGTCGTCAGACTGAAACCGAAGACAAAACTTATAAATTAATTAATATTGACACGTATTTTCCTTCAACTTATTTTTTGTTTTTTTACTCGCTATTTTTTTTTTAGCGCAGCTCACGCGGGTCGAGAAAGAACGTTTTTTTATTGTTGGTTTGTTTGTTTGTTTGTTGGTTGGTTGGTTTGTTCGTTTGTTTTTTGCTTCTTTTTTTATTTTATTCGTTTCTATTTTGTTTTTGTTTTTGTTTGCTTTGGGTGGGGGGAGTATTTGTTTTGTTTTTTTTCGAAGCTCTCTTTAAATCTATTGTTCTGAAAATTTCTCTTCAGATATTTTGTCATCTATACTCATTTACTAACGCTTTTAAATAACGGTTATGTAGCAGAAGGTATTTTGGTTTGGCGCGCAATTTAATTCGACGCATAATTTCACCCAGTCAGGATGACCTATCCTATTCCACCCGGACTTCTTTCCCGGGTAGCAGAAATTGGGTAAGCTGCCAAACACACTCTCTTTGGCTGAACAACACCGTCCAGTGCAGACGTCCCACTGGCCGTTCTTCAATAGCAGCAGCAGCGGCATGGACACATGAGGGAACCTATCTAATTTATGGATTCCTTGCGTCTATCACTTAGACCAAGGAATCCCAGTTGAATATGAATTAGATACATTCAATACGCCATCACAGGAACAACTTTATGTCACCCCCAAAATTGGCTATGTCGATGCGATGCCTTATTCCGCTCTCGGCACCTAGCGCTCATTTCCCCTCTGGGCCACGTTAATGGAGACAATGCACGCCTCTCCCCCAAATCCACCAGACACACAAAACTCACGGTGACTCCAAAGTTTATTTCCTCCAACGGCAAACAAGACTTTCGCTAAACTACGGCGAACACCATCCCTCGCACGTCCGACGATACGCGCTGCCTTCTCAACTTTCTCATAACTCCATTTCGCCTCTTTACTCACAACCTTTCCTACGAGACTTGCAGCACAAAAGCAAACTACATTTTCCATGCTGCAAATAAAAACTATTCCTAAAAACATTTCGACTTCGACATCTTGAAACTTCTCTCCGTTATATACCTAACAACAAATAGCGAGGGAATTACACACTTAGCGAGGAAACACCTCAACGTAAACACTCACACATACGTTACATACGCTAACTATAACAAATATACCTATCGCTAAAGTTATCATCATAGGAAATGGGTACGGCCAATCGCGTTCAAATACTGGCCGAAGCAACTCACATTTCACATAGCGCTAATGCCTCTGGCAAAGGTAATTTACAAAGCTCTTTGCTTCGATGTGGCACAAGGCTGAATGAATGGGGCACCCAATGAGACTCGAAATCACTCGTGTAGGTTCGCTAGTGTAGCTTGCTAACCGTTACACCACCAGAGGTGCCCCTAATGCTTCTGGCAAAGGTTATGAATCCAACTATTCTCCCTCCAGTAATGGGCAACAAGTAGGAGAGACTGGCTCTTTAACCTTGGAATGGCAACTTGTCTAGAAGACGGAAAACTCTGAACTCAATCCTGTTAAACTCCGCTTAAAAATTTTTAAATTAATGTCATATTCTTCTTGTGCAGAGAGGTAGATAGATAGATAGATTTTGTCATGTATATCCAATTCAGTTTTCTGTTCCAAGTCTTCTATGTAGCGTTCCATCGTCATACTTGTAAAATTCTTCACAACTGTCTTATGGTTGTGAAAATATTAAACTATTGGTATGATTTGGTTTCTTTGTTTTATGGCATATCAACTTTTGTTGGTTATTTAATGCCAAAGCCATTCTTATAGAAAAACAGTAATGATACTATTTAACCCATAGATTTGGAGATAAAACATATCCTTTCGGTTTTAGTACAGAAGTGACTGGAGTTCGAACTTGCCTACTACGATGTCGCAGTCCAGCAGGTTAGCCACTACGCCACTGGGTCTTCTTCCATAGCTATTAGTTGCAATATGAGGTTTTGATTTCTGTGTCAAACTACCGATGAATACTCTAAATGAGACATCGAGCGCTCTCCTTGTGATGCTGGGAGCCTGAAGTGGTTAATTAAAAGAATTAGTTGGTTTGGTTTGGTTTGGTTGGGTTTTATGGCATATCAACCGTTTTAGGTTATTTAACGCCAAATCCATTTTTATGTAAATAATCAGTTTTAGTTCAAACAATTCAGTTTAGCATGAGTACACAGTTTAATTGTCAAAAACATTTCTATTTCTAGCTATTCAGTTTAGTCAAGCAGTTTTAATTCAGCTAATTCAGTTTAGTATGAGTACAGATTTTCTTTACACACAGTTAAATGTCGAAACAGTTTTATATTAAACAATTCAGTTTAGTGTACATACAGTTTTAATGTCAAAAAACAGTTCTATTTCAAATAATTCAGCTTAGCATAAGCACACAGTTTAAATGTAAGTACAGTTTCAGTTTAGCATGTCTGCCGTTAGTTCTATTTAACCTATAGATAGGGCCCTATCAGGTGCTACCACGCCGGGCCAGAGTTGACCAGGAAGCAACAGCAATGAAGGTGTGCTCCGAATTCCCTAAAGCCCCAACATTACTGGAACCTCACTATCAGATTGTTTAGTGTCATATCCAGGACGCTCGTTAGGAGGGTCTTACCCCTCTGCAGAGGTGCGGTGAGTGTATTCTACAGCCCTAGCCGTCTGGGCAATACAGAGTTAAAAGTCAAACAGTTTAATTTCAGATAATTCAGTTTAGCATAAGTACACAGTTTAGATATCAAAACAGTTCTATTTCGAGCAATTCAGTTTAGTATTAGTACGCAGTTTAAATGTCAAAACAGTTCTATTTTAAACAATTCAGTTTAGCATAAATACGCAGTTTAAATGCAAAAATCAGTATAGTGAAGGAAGCACGGTTTAATTCTATTTAACCCATACATAGGACCCTGATCAGGTGCTACCACGCAGGGCCAGAGTGGACCTGGGAGCGATGGCAATGAAGGGGTACTCCGCATTCCCCAAAGCTCTAGCATTATTGGAACTTCACCATCAGATTGTTCAGTGTCATATCCTGGACACTACTTGGGGGGGGGTCTTACTCCTCTTCAGAGAAGCAGTCGGTGTATTCTACAGCTCCAGCCGACTGGGCAAAGAATTAGTTGAGAGGAAAGTAATTATAAACGAAAAAGATTTAAAATGTACTTTCTTTTGGAAGACCAGTGTAATTGTCTGAATCATTGATAGCTATATAAGTACTTTGGGATATGAAAAGCGACAAAATTTGATAATCAATTGTTCTGGGATTGTTTTGGCGAAAGTTAAAATTGTGACAATATTATTTTGAAGAAAAGGTCAAAAGGCTAGATAAAGACAACTTGACCAACCAGATGAGAAATATGATGTTTATTTTTCAAGCCTAGGGAATGATATTTTGTAATCTGAAAAAAAAATTTCAACGAAGGTGTCTTTCGTGATAAGGATACCACGAGATAAAAAGTGACCACCTCTAAAGAAAATTGGGATAAGGTGAAATACAGAAGAAGGAGTCTTTACAAAGGAGTGGAGCAAATCTCCGATCCCAAATTTGGAAAGAATTATTTCGTCATTAACGCGAACAAATCGTTACGTTCCAGGCCGGCTCATACCGACCTCCAACAGGGAACTAAATTGCATATAAGCAACGTGTTTTCGCTGATCGTAGGTCCATTTTTCAGCGACCGCTGAAGTCCAGGTCACATGAAAAGATATCAAGAAATCGAGACCTTATGTCAATCCCTGAATACCTCATGTCACTTGACCCAGATGATTTGGTTGTTTGGTTGTTTGGGTTTTATGGCATATCAACCTTTGTTGGTTATTTAACGCCAAATCCATTTTTATGCAAATTGTCGATTCTATTTCAAACAATTCAGTTTAGCATGAGCATACAGTTTAATTATAAAAAAACGTTTCTATTTCAAGCTATTCAGTTTAGTCAAGCAGTTCTAATTCAGCTTATTCAGTTTGATATAAATACAGGTTTTGCTTACACATTGTTAAATGTCAAAACAGTTCTATATTAAACAATTCTATTTAGTGTAAGTAGAATTTCAATGTCAAAAACAGTTCCATTTCAAACAATTCAGTGTAGCATAAGCACGCAGTTTAAATGTAAGTAGAGTTTAATAGTCAAAAGCATTTCTATTTCAGGCTATTCAGTTTAGTCAAAAAGTTCTAATTCAAACAATTCAGCTTAGCATAAGTATGCAGTTAGTTCTATTTAACTCATAGATAGGGCCCTATCAGGTGCTACCAGTCCGGGCCAGAGTGGACCTGGGAGCAATGACAATGAAAGGATACTCCGCATTCCCAAAGGCTCTAGCATTACTGGAAACTCACCATTAGATTGTTTAGTGTCATATCCAGGACTCTCATGGGGGGTGGTCTTAACCCTCTGCGGAGATGCAGTCGGTCGGTGTATTCTACAACCCCAGCCGACTGGGCAAGTGACTAAAACGAGGATGGAAAAAGTTAAAATTACTGTATATAATAAGGGTCTATTTTCCAGTCGCCGCTGGAGTTCACGTCACATGAAAAGACCCCGTGAAACCCTAACCTTGTGACAGTCTCTGAATACCCCGTTGTCACGTGACTAAGAAGAAGACGAGAAAAGTTAAAACTACGGTATATAAGTAGTAAAGTTGGCGACCGTAGTCGAAGGTGACTCGAA
The DNA here is from genome assembly GCA_963585895.1 of Sepioteuthis lessoniana. Classification (NCBI taxonomy): domain Eukaryota; kingdom Metazoa; phylum Mollusca; class Cephalopoda; order Myopsida; family Loliginidae; genus Sepioteuthis; species Sepioteuthis lessoniana. The sequence continues at coordinate 30,076,914 of OY757926.1, read as the reverse complement.
GGCTCCCTTTTCAATAGCTACTTCACCTAGGTGTAGGGAAGGGCGCTACTCCTTTCCCTGGGTTGCGCCACTTTACCCTCGATACGTACCTTATATTGCTGAGTGTTAAGCAAGGAGATATAAAGTACCATTTATAAAGTCTTTGATATGACGCAACCTGGGATTGAACCCAGGTTTCCCGGATCATTGCCGAGCACTCTTCCTACTAGACCAATGAGCTGGAAATAACAAAAGATATAAATAACTAAGTTGATACACTTATAACCCGTGTAGACTTTATTTCTTTTGTTGAAGAATCATCTTTAATGTGACCAGAAGCTGTCTTTCAGACCAACATTTCAGTGGCGTCAACCAGCGACCTTTTTCTGACATGCTGTGATCAGAAACACAACGTGGACAGAAGTGGAGGGTGGTCGTGAGGGACAGAGACGCCGTCGAACTTAGCGGAACAAAGCTTACCGACACAAAACCAGAGAAGCCCAAAAGATATGTCGAGGAACAGTTTGGTGATGACCTCTGCGGCCCAAAGTGTCAAGGGTCTCGGGTCAAGAATGAACCATATCCTGTCGATACTGTTACCTTTAAACACGGTAATGATATATATATATATATATATATATATATATATATATATATATATATGTGTGTGTGTGTGTGTGTGCGTGTGTGTGTGAGAGAGAGAGAGAGAGTGAGAGAGAAAGAGAGAGAGAGAGAGAGATAATAAAATTTGGAATTAAATCCGATCGATTGAAATAAGGAAAAGAAATGAACAAGTTAGTTTTAACATATTTCGATAGCGGTTTACAGTCATCTTCATCAGTGTTTCTCAACCTTTTCTTCCCAGTCCATTTAACTGTGTGCAAAACGAATTTGTAATGTTGAAGGGTATACTAAGTGTTAAATAACAATACTTGAAACTTTTTGACCGTGTGCTTAGATTGAATTATTGGTATTACGTAGCAATGCTTGGAATTATTTGATTGTGTGCAAATGAATGAATAGTGTTGAATAAAATAATAAGAGTTAAGTAACAATAATCGTACCCACTTCACTGTCTGTAAACGGATGATTGATATAGTATAGAATTATTAGTGTTTGGTAGCAATAATTGAAACCATTTAACACTGCGAAAATTAATTTAAAGATGAAATTACCTACAAACTGTTCACAAACAAATCGATTCGATGATTGATATAGTATAGAATTATTAGTGTTTGGTAGCAATAATTGAAACCATTTAACACTGTGAAAATCAATTTAAAGATGAAATTACCTACAAACTGTTAACAAACAAATCGTATGTATATCCATTCAACTGTGCAAACAAATGATTAAATAGTAAATTGAATATTAGATACTAATACTTGAAACCATTTAACTGTGAAAGAAATTAGCTCAGACTCGTTAAAAAATTTTATCAACAAAATCTGTTTACAAATCATACATATTTGATATATATATGTACATATTGTCATCCACAGATAGACTGTTTCTTGTATCACAACATTAGTGTGGCAAGACACAGAGGACGCTCGAAGCTGGGAACGAAACCCGCACAACTTTACGTTAGACTTGGTATTATACCGCTCAGCCAAAAGTGAACCATGACAGTTCGGGAATTATTAGATATTAAGTAGCAGCTTTCAAACGGGATTTGGCATTAATCTGACACAAGGAAGAAATGGTTGCTTGATTGAGTTTTATAGCGTATCAATCATTGTGGATAACCCACAATGGTTGATACGCCATAAAAACTAACCAAGCAACCTTTTCTTCCTTGTGTTCCTATTTACCCAACCCCTCCGCTCGGGCAGGATATGACACAAGGTCAATTTTTTTTAAGCGGAGTTTAACAGGTTTCAATTCAGAGTTTTCCTTCTCCTAGACTAGTCGCCTCACCAAGGCTGAAGAACCTAGTCTGCCCTACTATTTACCCATAGCTGGAGGGAGAATATTTGGATTCATACCTTTCCCAAGGGTATTAGTGCTATGTGAAATGTAATCAGGCTCGTCCAGGATTTGAACTCGAGTCGTCGTGTTCACATCCTGCGACGATAACCATTACACCACGGGCACCTTCCTTGTGTTATATTTTTGGTGTCAAAGAAATTTGATAGATTAACTTTAAGATCAGTAAAGTCATTAGACAGGATTTATATTTTCTACTTCATTTTGGTTTTGTAAATTTCCTATCACATTGTATTTCTATTTGTGGTTATGTAGGACTGAAATTTCTTTGACACCAAAAATATAACACAAGGAAGAAAAGGTTGCTTGGTTTTCATCATACAACGTGTGAAAGCACGTGCGATACCCTGTCCTCATCAGCCGCCAACCAGGGTGATAACACAGTTTCGGTAGCTCAAGGTGGTACTGCCACTCCTGGCGCTACCAAGCGGCAAAAGCTGCTTTTGCCGCTTGGTAGCGCCAGGAGTGGCAGTATCGCCTTGAGCTATGATCTTAAAGTTAATCCATCAGCTTGTCAAGTTGAACGTCCAAACATTGGCCCAGCTTCAAGCGTAAATCTCCTTTTTCAATCTGCAATAAATTAACGTTTCTTTGTGAGTACATAATTTGCTACAGGATATCCTACCTCAACCAACGAGGCGGTAGGAAAACGAATAAGAATGAAACAACCTTTTCAAAGAGCAAGAAATGGGAGGATTTTACTTTTAGCCATTCAATCAATCTTTCTTTTTAAACTCACCCTCTCAATGCTTTTTTAGTAACAAGGCAAATTGATTGTCTTGACCTATTACATTAAGAAAGGAGTAAAACAAAGGAGTGGACGAGAATGTTGATGAATTCCAAAAACTTTAATGACAGCTTGAGAGAGAACCCTGTACTGTGAGTCGTACAAAGAGAAGAAAGCAGTTGCGGATATTAGAGCAGGAATAAAGCATCCAACTTGAAGCTTCGAGGACCAGTTGGTCTAGAAGGAATGAATAAATGATAAAGGAATGATCTTCTAGAGAAAACAATGGTCCAAAAATTGAATGTGCTCTCCTCAAGTTAATGTTGGTCTATCTGCTGTTAGAATGAGTGAAGAAGAAGTGAGAGAGCGTTTGCGCAACCTTTTAAACTACCCGGGAAAGTCATCCGAGTAGAATGGCTTAAATCATTCTCATTGGACGAAAATATGAATCGAAACCTCAACGGCCAAAATAATTTCCGCGCTAAACAATAAATTAAAGATAACATCAACAAAATGGGTCACAGGAAAGAGAAGATAAAGGAATATGTTTTATTGCCTACAGATAGAGTGACAGATATTTCCGTTCGCAGATAAGATCAGCAAATTACCGGGGAAAAAACGGAAGTATGTAAGTTCCGATAACCAGCCATAAACAGAAAAATACGTGAAGCGAAGAAGATGTTCATACTTCCGCATGGGATTTGAAAAGACAATATATGGTCATTAATTTTGGACTGAGGGCAGAGATCCGCTGGTTGGTCAAGCGAAGAGGAGAGATCCGCTAGTCTCTCAAACGAAGGAAAAGAGACCTGTGGGTCACTCAAGCAAACATGTCGTGTGTGTTCTCCGGCCATTGCACTACTTCACAATAAGGGTCCCCGGCACAGAAGAAAGATATGTGCGAACTCTCTCTGACTGTATTACTACTACACACAATAGTCGCCGTCAAAGAATAAATTCATAAATTATATTTTTATATATCTAAGAGTTTTTCGTTGTTTGTCCAGCAGCTCGAAATATACTACAATAGAACAATTGTCTTTTACTAGAGATCATTATTGACACTGAATAGATATTAGTATTTGATACAACACTTGAAACCATTTGACTGTGTGAAAATAAAATTATTAGTGTTGGATAGCAATACTTGAAACCATTTAACTGTGTGAAAATAAAATTATTCGTGTTAGATAGCAATACTTGAAACCATTTAACCGTGTGAAAATAAAATTATTAGTGTTGGATAGCAATACTTGAGACCATTTAACTGTCTTCAAAAATGAGCTCTAACTCGTTTCAAGTGAAATTTACCAACAAACTATTTGCTTACTAATCATATATATATATATGTGTGTGTGTGTGTGAGTGTGATAGAAATATGTGGAAAGTTGGATAAATCAAACATATAACTCAAATTTAGATGTGTCATATTTCGTTCGACTTTATTTCACACTTCTAAATTTCAGTGGTAAGGAAGAGATACACAGTGAAATAGAGTTAATTATTTATTAACTGAAATGGTACAATCCAACAAATGTCATAAGTCTCGCGCTGTTGGTGTTACGTCCGAAGTTGGTCTTACTACCGACTGAGATCTTTCAGTACCCGACGTGCTTAAAATACACGACGTCTTTTATACCTCCGAGATACCGGAAGTCACCTGGTACGAGCCACTGTACAACTCTTTCCACATATTTCTATCATACTGTCAAATTCACTACAATCTATCATTTCAACATATATATATATATATATATATATATAAACGGGATTTGGTATTAAATAAGCATTAATGGTTTATATATCATAAAACCAAATGATTGATACGTATGTGCTTGGTTGTATCGATGGGATAACTTAACATTAGTGCTCAGATCTTAATTGTAACATGGTTAAAAAATATTTAGGCAAAGAACTCACCATTTTGACGTCAATCGGAAAATTTCGCACTGGTTTACTGATCAAACAGCGTGAAAAATCCGGTCTAGATGGCACAGGAGCTTTAGGGAGTCTCCATTCCTCAGGTTTAACAGCAATTCCAGTCTGCAGTACTCTTTTCTTGCCTGCGAGAAGCATCTTTTGATAATATGTATCTGTTGTCATTGGAGAAGCCATGGCCTGGAAGAGGTAAGTTTTTGGATGTCGTAGACGAAGATGACGCTGAGGAGGATGAGGATGCTGTGGATGATGGCATTGTGGGAAATCAACACGTTTTTCTGTTGGAATAACAATTGGTTTCTTCCGATCCCAATTTAAAGCTTTTTGCAAGGAAAGCATGTTGACGGTTGAAAAAGGGGAAACTTTAAAATAAAAAAATAAAATTCGATCAATGGCTTATCCTCACATACATACACACACACACATACACACACACACATACTCACGCGCACTCACACGTGCACACTCTCATGCACACACAACTACCCATTCATGTTTAACATACACACGCACGCACACACACGCATACAGCATACATACATAGATCTGGCCTCGACAATGTTCTCGTTTTAAGGCTGGAATTAAAGAATAGTATCCATTCATTTAAAAAACAAAAACTTTGATTAATTCCTTATCCATACATATACATCCACGTATCTAGCCACAACTGTATTCTTACTTTTGGTGCTGGGATTAAAGTATAGTATTTGTTCACTTTCCCCAGTCTTTGTGTAACATATTGACCTCCGACCCGGCCGAGCTGTCGAATAAGAAATGCACCTGTATAAATAACAGGTACATCCGGTCGAAGATACCAGGGTATAACCTTGACTGTCGACGGGTTGAATTGAGTGCAAATGTGGCGCTCACAAGAAGCAGGTGGATGTCAAACAATGATATAACCCGGTGCGACAGACAAGTTCAGTTAGTTGGAGTTTGGAATCAGTTGTTGCAGTTGGAGGCAGTGAAAACCAGACCCAGCAGAGAGCTGGGGCCTCAGGGCCCCCGGTTGAGCAGCCCCGCCGGATGAGAAAGAAGTGCTGCTATAGCCAGAAGAGCTAGGGGTCAATATGTTGCAGGCTTTATTCAGTCTCCAACTCAACTCTCACACATAACCCTTTCGTAACCCTTTCGTACCATTTCGAATAAAGTGTGAGAGGTATATTTTTCAAAAGAACTGTTTCGTTCGTCATTATTGTGTTTATTTTGTTTCTGCATGCATATGAGTATGTTACATTTGAACAGGAGAAAGAAATAAAAGAAAACGGCACGAACCTTGGACGTCATACAATAGAGGACAACGTCTGTTCAACTCAACCGTCTGCTATTTGTTTTAATGCTTGCTTTTTTTTTATTTTATAATTCATTTCACCATTAATTTTTTTTATCATATTTACCCAACCCCTCCGCTCGGGCGGGATATGACATAAGGTCAATTCTTAAGCGGAGTTTAACAGGTTTGAATTCAGAGTTTTCCTTCTCCTAGACTAGTTGCCTCACCAAAGCTGAATAACCTAGTCTACCCTACTATTTACCCATAGCTGGAGGGAGAATAATTGGATTCATACCTTTCCCAAGGGTATTAGTGCTATGTGAAATGCAGTCGGCCTCGTCCAAGATTTGAACTCGTGTCGCCATGTCCATTTCCTATGACGATAACAATTACACCACGGGCACCGCCTTAAGCGGAGTTTAACAGGTTTGAATTAAGAGTTTTCCTTCTCCTAGACTAGTTACCTCACCAAGGCTGAAGAACCCAGTCAGTCCTACTATTTACCCATAGATGGAGGGAGAATAATTGGATTCATACCTTTCCCAAGGGTATTAGTGCTATGTGAAATGCAATCGGTCTCGTCCAGGATTTGAACTCGTATCGCCGTGTCCATTTCCTATGACGATAATCATTACACCACGGACATTAATTTTTTTTTTATCACTATATCCAAAAGACTCTTCTGCTAAAACATTAAGTGACTTTTCGTTATAAACTCGTTACGCACAATTTGCTAAAATCACACGACTCTCGTAACAGATGTTTCATGTACTTTACTTGAGCGGAGAGATTGATTTTAAGGGCATTAAGGGCATTGGACTCGGGTCGCCGATACCATTTCCTACGACGATAACCGTCTCGCTAATCTTGACACTTAGACCTATGAGAAGGGTACAACGCCCAGGTTCACAGGACCCAGTGAGATTAGGAAAAAGACGTAAATTTCTGAGAGTTTAAAACAAAAAAAGTTCTTTTCATTAAGTGGTTGCGATTTGTATAAAGTATATTAGGTCTGTTTGAAAAGTTACAAGAGAGGGACTGCTCTATGGACTATGGAAGAAAGAGGGATAAGCAAATTGTGTTTTTATCTTATCGTGTATCTTCGGTGTATATAACAGTAATCTTTGTTTTCGACAACCATTTTTTACATGGTTTAGTTTACACCTCCTCTTTTCCCGGTCACTCGACTCTGAGCACTGAAGAACGAACGATGAACACCAAGCAACGAATAAACTTGATTTTTTTTTTTTTTTTTTTTCTTTTTTGCTCCGGATGGAAATGATGTATGGAAATAACACCATGCACACGCGTTTTTGAGAAACAAAAGTGATTCAAAGAGAGGCTCGAGGAGATGACCCCCAGGAGCGGGAGACTTTCAACGAGCAGGACTGAAATTAACGTCGAGTGGGAAAGGCAGGAGTGTGTGGCAATTGCCTGTTGATAGTTCGAATGATTGCAAAATAAAGATGAAAAAAGACATTGTTTGGAATATTTGGGGGCCCAAGACTTTCGACATACAGAAAATTGGTACCAAGACTGCTGCTAAATGATGATCAGAGGGAGCATCACATGCAGGTGTGTCAAGACATCATTTAGCGTCTTCAAGATGAACTAAATTTGCTTCATAGAGTTATCACTAGTGATGAGACTGATTTTTGAGAACGACCCGGGAACCAAGGCTGAAAAAAAGCAAAACATTGAAAATCAAATGTCAAAGTCATGATGATTATGATCTTCGATGTGAGGGGCATCGTCCACAACAAATTCTTGCCGCAGGGCCAGACGATCAGTTAGCAAGTCTACAAAGAGATCTTTCGGCGTATCCTTCGGTCAGTGCGCGAGAAGAGACGAGAGACGTGGTCCGACTAATCGTGGCTGTTTCACTACAACAATGCACCTGCTCACAACGCCGTGCGCATCTGGCAATTCCTGATCGAGATAAACATCACCACACTGGAACAACCTCACTATTCATTTCGTTTGACGTTTTGTATGACTTTTTCCTTTCCCCAAACTCAAGGGGATAATCAAAGTGACCTGCTTTGAAGGCATAGAAATTATCAAGAGGGCCGTAACGACGGAGCTGAGGGACATCCCAGAAGAATCCTTCCAGCAGTGTATGGAAGCATGCCAGAGAAGGATGCGAAAACGTATTAGATTCAAGGAAGGATTACTCTTAAGAAAAAGCTATGTAGTTTGCAGTTTGGAATTGTGACACTAGTCCCGTTACTTTTCAGACGCATCTCGTATTGTCAAGTGGTCTTTCTAACACAGAGGAATTAAAATATTTGTGAAAGTTTACCCATGCTCATATTCAGATTAGTCATCATATGATGTTTCTGTAATTGTATATCCAAAAACTTTCTATTTGGTTCATATTTTGTCATGAACACATTTTTCGACAAATAAGGTTATAGTAATCTCCCTTTTTGGGGGCTGTAGGCGAAGCTTCCGATAATCAGGTGACGTTTTGGCCATGTGACATTTCGCAAAGCGAGTTCTATATCTCTTTGGCCCCAGACATCAAAATGAAAGGACCAGCTTTTCGTCTTCGCTTTTACGACCAGCACATGGGTGCAAATTTATCCCTCGTGAACCATTTCCCTGCGCTAGAAAAATGTAAGTTTTTAGCCGCCGATATCGGCCTGTTGGTTCTGTGAAATGGCTTATGTATCTTTTTTACACTTTGGCACAGTATGTCATATTTCTTAATTATGAGTTCTATGCATATCATGTTTCTTAATTATGCATACTTTCTACGTATATAAAATGTACGTCGTTGTAGTCTAAACGGACTTCGTTTTTCCTTACAGAAATATTCTGTGTTAATTTTCATTCGATAGACTAATGCATTGTAGGAATAGGATGATGGTAGTCCCAATGAACCTTACACACTCTTATAAATTCCTATAAGAGGAAAAACAGTGCAACTTTAAAATTTAATATCATGCCATAATCGAAACACGTTTTCCAGTTGCTAAGTACTTTTGTAAGGAACGAATAAGTAAATAAAAAATTTAAATTGAATAAAAGAAAACATTATGGGGTTTTGACTGAAGGTAAGGGGCAAGGGCTAAGCTGTGTAGCTCTTTGATATCTGACTCCATTATAAGGTTATTTTATTTTCCCCCATGTTGGCTAGTCGGTGTAACGCCCTGCCCAAGAAAGTCCCAAAAAGAATTATACAAAAGAAGATAAAAACAGATACGAGACGAAGACGTTTCTTTTATACTTTCCTTTATTTCCTGGGTTCTAACAAGCATTCCATGGGTGAGAGAGTTTTCCCTGAATACAATTGAAATGGTTGAATCCCCCAGTTAAGTTGTCAAAAAACACGTTACTCGTTTCTTATATACGCTTGTCCTCATTGGGTAATTCGGGCTTCCAATAAGGTTAGTTTCTTTTGGAAATTTGTAAAAGTCCGGTAAGGGTTAGTTTCTTTTGGTAGTTTGTCAAAGTCCGTTTGTTTTACTTTGTAGTTCATTGGTGGGTCTTTTATATTTCAGTATAATGTCGACCGAGGGAGATATACTACAGGGTGAAAGGGACTAACCAACGCCACGTCCAAAGACGTATGCGTGGTGCCCAGACACCAGACAGGAAAAATGGTGTTGTTGATTTGCCCGTCACTGCCTGAAAGCCTGTTCCCCCTTTTCAGGAGGTTGCCTTTTTTCTTTACGCATGCATCATCCCTTTTTCCTGTCAGGGACCTCTGGGAGTTTCTGCAAATTTTAAGTTTTCTTTTTCTTTTTTTTTTTTTTATTCAATCTAATTTTTTTTATTTATTTATTCGTTCCCAATACTTTAAACGAAAAAGTAATTTTAAAAGACAGAAGAAAGTATGTTATAATATAAAATCGGAATTGTTGCTTTTCCATCCACCGTGAAGATTTAATTGGCACACGTTTGCAAAACTAGTCCTAGCACCGTCGGCATTCGCTCTAAATGATGACTCTCTGAAACTGAACTTATTTACTATAAAACCACATACCGAAGTATGTGGCTTTAGTTATTTAATTAGGTCTCTTTGGGTTGATTAAACTGATTGTTCACCGTTCGGGGTTTTCCTTTCAGCTCGTGTAAAAGCATCGATGGTTTTGTATAGGATTAAATGTGAACTGAGACGGGATTTCATGTTAGTAGAAATACGTAAACGACCAAGGAAAATATTTTGTTGTGTCAGCAAATAAACCTCGTACGTTTTTCTTTGATTTAAAATTAAAATAAACATAACGTTTTCTGTTGCTCCTCTTTCTCAATGAACTGTGCATGTATTTGCAAGCTGCCAACAGGATTTTTTGTTTGCAGGTATGGCTGTACCAAAATGATGGTACTACCAAGAATATTATTCATGGATCATTTCTTTCATCTATATTCATCTAGTGTCAAAAGAATTGTGGACAGGAAAGAAAACAAGATCTTCGAAAATAGGCTAACTCAATCAACTGTCACTTCTTGTTATTCTTGGCTTCTTATCGGGAAAAGAGTGACGACTGCTGGTGGACAGCTTAACCAGACGGTTGAAATAATCTGCATTCTACACCATTGAGAGCGCCATCTTTCTTTTTTTCTCTACACCCACGTTTGATAAATAAACATTGCTTTTTTGCGGGGGGGAAGGAAGGGGTTTCTTGTTTACTTTTGGTCAATGTTTCCTTTGGAGTCAGGTTTCTTGTCTCACAAATCTGTCATCGGGAAAAATAAAACTTTTTTTCCTTTGTTCTTTCAGAGGTTTTGTTCGTACATCTTAGGGCAGACTGGTTAGCCTAATCAATACAATCTCACCAAATTTGGCATTGAAAGAAAAATTCCTCTGTCGAAGCAACTAACCATCTTCGTCACTTTCTTTCTCTCCAGGAAATTATTGTCATCATTTATAACGACAGATATTTTGTTAATTTGTTTGTTGATTGATAGATAATACAATATCACTCATAAATAAGTACTTAATTTACAATTTGTTATAAAAAGTTAGTTTTCTTCTAAACCGAACATAACAGGATTTTATTATTGCTTGTAGAACATTATATAATCAAAACGGATATGATTAGGTATGACAGTATCGCCCATAAATAAGTTTATTTTCTTCTCAACCAAAGATTCTAGAGTTTTATTATTTTTTTCTTGGCTAGACTTCGCGAACGAAGATTTATAAAGGAGGCTGTCCACGTCGACTGCAGGCATCCTGATGGCTGACAAGACCAATACGGGAGAGACAAATCTGGCCGCAACAACTGTAGTTAAAGGTCTGGTCTGGTATGGCTGCTGAGACTGCCTGGATCTTACTCCCTGAGGTTGGCTCTGCGGAGGTCCTCAAAGGTGGAGACGACCTGGTGGACGGTGCGGCGCCAGGCCTGATGGTCAGCAGCAAGACCATAAGATTATTATTATACAATGTATACAATATACGCAATATTTTAATTACGTTTTACCATACAATATTATACAATATTATACTATCAAAAAGTTTATTAGGTATCATACAACCGCCCATAAATAAATACACCTCTAACAATATTTTAATAAAATGTTAATTCTCTGCAAAGCTAAAGATACCAGAATTTTATTTAAATAAAAACTTTATTTGTTTCAAACGAAAGATTTATAATTCATGATTCATAATTTCTTGTGGAACATTATATCATCATATTATTATTCTATTCTAATTCAAAGATGTCAGGGTGCTTCAGATGTCAGATGTATGTGAATTCTTTCTGTGTATACGGCGTGAGCAGTTTAGCAGAGAGTCAACAACTACACTTCTTTCTGAACAACACAAGTTTTCTCCCACAAGTATCAACTCCTTGGTAATACATAAGAAACTATGACCTAATACAGTGCTGTATTTGCCTAACCCCTTCGCCAGGGGAAGGTTGTGACTGTTAATATATATATATATATATATATATATATATATATATATATATATACAGGGTGGAACGATAAAATTGTCTTCCTAAAGAAAACAACAATGCAGCTTTATTTTAAAACTTTTATTGAAAAAATCAATTCAGCTAACTTGATTTTGTTGTAGAGCTGACATCTATTCAATGTAGCCGCCTTCAATCTCAATCACCGCCTCGATAGGGATCCGGAACTGGGAGCATGCCTTTTCCACAAGCGCCGGCGGTAGCTCGGCGAATACTCGGCGGATGGCGGCGATCAGGCTGGCTTTGGTGTTGTGGGAGGTCATGTTGGTGATGTTCTCGACGTAAGACGAAGTAGTCCAGTGGGTTCAGGTCGGTGGAGGAGGAGAGCAGTGAGAGAAGGGTATAAAGTCGTAGCACTCCTTCTGAAGCCAAGCCTGGGTCACTTTGAACTTGTGGGCCGTCACCGAGACCTGCTGCCACACCCAGGGTCTGCCACCGGCCACCTGATTGCACCAGATCACCACACTCTTCAGCACATCCAGCTACACTTTGGTGTTGACTTTCAAGCCGACTTCGAAGATGTGAGGTGGCATGATGTGGCCCTCGCTAGAAACCACACCAAAGACCATATCCGTAGCCGGAAACTTTGTTTTTATCACCCTGGACACGTCCCTGTTATTCGTGGCAATCCAGATTTGCATTTTGAGGGTGCTGGCAATTGTCCTGTTGTCATAACTTGGATCGGTAGAGAACATGAGTTCCACAGCGGCGCACCTCTGATCTCGCTCGTTGAACATTGTGTCACTTTCAGACATGATAGAAGGCTCCTATCGTTCTTGGGATTTGTACACAACTGGCCAACAAGTAGATGGTCTGCAACAAAAAAAGAAAACCGGTTTTCATTTAACAGAAATGGAATCATGTCGTCTTTTCTAGCGCGACAATTTTATCGTTCCACCCTGTATAGATCATGAATGTGACGGTGATACCAATTGTAATTGGCACGCTCGGTACATTCACAAAATGATTGGTGCAGGGACAGGAGCACTAGAAAATAAGAGGACAAGTATATATATATATATATATATGGTGTAAAAGCAAAATATGGAATAATCTTTAAAACGTTTTTTTAGTCTGATAAATCCAACTTTAGAAAAAAAAACGCGATAAATCTAAATTTTCATGATTGGCTCTATTATTTGAGCACTTTTTCTATTGAAATTCAGCCCAATATGAGTGAGCAAGAAAAGAAATGACAAAGAATCTATGATTTGCTTTACGCCGAAACCAAGCTAAAAATATTTCCGAAATATTTGGAGTTTCTTTATGGCTTCCATCAAGCCCAGACCGTAACCTCCTTGATTACGCTACATAGGCCGTTTTAGAAAACAAAACAAATGCAACTTTCCATCCAAGTATTGGTTCGCTTAAGACTGCTTTTGAGGAGGAACGGAATAAAATGTCTGGTGAATTTATTTTGAATGCATCCAAATCGTTTCAATTGTGGTTTGATACAATAACTGAAAAAAAAGGCAGCCATATTATGTACTGTTTTGTGTCTATCTTGTTATTTTGTTGTTTATTCTTCAAAATTAAGATTAATTTTGTTTTACAACACGCAGGATACTGCTGGAGAAGCAGAGACGAGCTCATAAGGGATGTACTCCTATGGACCCGCACGTATGGCCGAGCAAAAGCAGGACGACCAGCTCGAACATGCATACAGCAGCTATGTGAGGATACGGGATTTAGTCCTGAAGACCTGCCGGAGGCGATGAACAATAGGGAAAAGTGGCGAGAGAGGGTCAGGGATATCCGTGCTGGTGGTACGACAAGATGATGATGATGATGTATGTATTTATGCATACATACATACATACATACATACATAGAGAGAGATAGAAAATGAGACCAAACCTGTATAACTGAGAATAGGAAAGTGCATATATAATCAAGAACTTAAAAAAAGGACGCAGCTCAGAGTAAGAAAGAGAGACGGATATAGAGCAACTAAGAGAAGAACAATACTTATACAATAAAGAGAGAAAAAGAGAGACAGAAATAAAGAATAAATGTATATATAGGCAGAGAGAGAGAGAGAGAGAGAGAGAGAGAGAGAGAGAGAGAGAGAAAGAAAGAATTTATATACTTGAACAATGGAGTACACATGGCCGTGCAAGCGGCACATGATGATGATTCATTTATAGTTATATTTGAATATTCCTGATTTTGCTTCCGCACCCTGCACTTGAAAGATTTTCCACCCTTCTCTCAGTTTGCTCACCGGAAGAACGAAGCATTATGAGTAGTACTAAAAGTTTATGAGTTTTTAATATTGATTTGATATTGTTCTACCAAACGAATACGAAGCACATTTCCTAAGTTTTCCTGCATATGCTGTATAATCAGGCTACGTTTCACGTTCATTTGCGCAACTTTCAAATCACACGCGCTGTGAAACAATGCTCGACTAGCAAACCTACACGAGTGAGTTCGAGTCTCATTGGGTTTCCCTTTCATATGGCCTTGTGCCACATCTAAGCAAAAAAAAGCTTAGTAAATTTCCACTGTGAAACAATGCACAACGTATCAGTACACCAACTACCACGATAACAACCAAGCACAGCACGTATCAACCACAGCTTGAACTGTTTTGGTCATGTACTACAAATTAAAACGTACCTAAACATGGCAAAACATTTGACTCACCCTATCACAAACAAAAGCCCAGTCAATTTGGATTGTAGAATACACCAACTGCTTCGCTGCAGAGGGGTATTTCCCCACGTACAACGAATGTTCAGCATATGACATTAAACAATCTGTTGGTGAGGCTCCTGTAATGCTAGAGCTTTGGCGAATGCGGAGTACACATTCATTGCCATCACTCCCAGGTCCACTCTGGCTCGGAGTGGTAGCACTTGATAGGGTCCTATCTATGGATCAAATAGAACTATTTTATATTTCAAGTGAGTGCAAACCAATGAATTATGCTAAACTGAATAGTTAAAAATAAAAGTTTGATCTTTTAACTGTGTGTAAACAAATGACTTGGAGGTGCCCGTGGTGTAATGGTTATCGTCGTAGGAAACGGACACGACGACTAATTGCATTTCACATAGCACTAATACCCTTGGGAAAGGTATGAATCCAATTATTCTCCCTCCAGCTATGGATAAATAGTAGGGCAGACTAGGTTATTAAGCCTTGGTGAGGCAACTAGTCTAGGAGAAGGAAAACTCTGAATTCAAACCTGTTAAACTTCGCTTAAAATGACCTTGTGTCATATCCTGCCCGAGCGGAGGGGTTGGTAAATATGACTAATATTAGATTGTGACTGTTGTTACATTGTTGCTGAAGTTACATTGTGACTGATGTTACATTGTTGCTGATGTTACATTTTCTTACTTGTGTTACATTGTTACTGATGTTACATCGTGTCTGATGTTGCATTGTTACATAGCAATACTTGAAACCATTTAACTGTGCAGAAAAGAATGAGCTTATAGATAGATAGATAGATAGATAGATAGATATGTTTAAAAACAGGCTTTAGCATTAGATACCCAACAATGGTTTATATGTCATAAAACCAAACCAAACCAAACTCCTGCTAACAAGGAAATGTTTCAAATGAATTATTTCGATAATTAGCCGCACAATGGCAACCCGCCTTTGAATGGACTTAATCTATTAATGTGCAATCGATTTTATCAAAGGAGAGCACCTGTATCAAATAAGGACAGGTGTCACGGATTGAATTATGAAGTTTCCTGCAGAACAAACAGAGCAAAGAAAAATAGAATAATTGCCTTCATGAAAAAAGCAGGACTGATGTTTAATCAATTTGTTTGTAAAGTCGTCCATTGCTACCCAATATGAATACCATTAGGAGCGCCTAACTTGGTGCTATGGCTGGTCAGCCCGGCTAGTAGACCATTGCTAGTGGTAATTTACTAAGCTTTTTGCTTAGATGTAGAACAAGGCCGCATGAATTAGGCACCTAGTGAGAATCGAACTCACTCGTGTAGGTTTGCTAGTCTACCTTGCTAACCATTACACCACCCGAGGTGCCTAATAGACCATTGCTAGTGAATTGGATTCTCTCTGGTCATATTATATCAGACCCTGGCTTGTGAGGTACATTCTCATTGAACGTCCTATATTTCCAGTGTTGTGCCAGACTAATCAACGCTTTGTAAATTGTTATTAGCCTTCTCAAATGGTGTAATGCTTAGTGATCCCAGCTTGTAGACCATTGCTAGTGAGTTAGATTCTCACTGGGTGACCCATACTTCTGCACTTGTGCCAAACCGATCTAAGTTAATGATTGTAACTTAGTCAAGTGATATCTGACCATTGCAAGTGACTTCGTTTATTGTTATACTAGAATATTCCTAATTTTACTTCCACACTATATATATATATATATATATATATATATATATATATATATATATATAATTTTCACCTAATGACCAAACTTGTGAAGCTCAGAGTTGTGGTTCATTAACCTTCTTTACTATTTTTAAAAAAAACTTTTACTTCATATTGAATTTACTGCCGTCTTCATCCCTCCTTGGTGTAGTAGCAATTGAAAAGGGAGACTTCGGGTCGCCCTCGACTAAGGTCACCAACTTTATATATATATATATATATATATATATATATATATATATATATACACTTACACACATATATATAGAAAACACACAGACGCACACACATACGTAAATAGATATATATACACATATATATACACTCAAATAAATCCAAACACATGTATATATACTTATATAATACACACACATACACACACACACTCACACACACACACACACACACACACACATATATATATATATATATGCAATTCTAATGTGATGATTAAATTCATGAAACTCGTTACGATTTATTAATCTTATCTAATTCATTTTTTTAATATCGTACAATTTCATTTCTTACAGGATTTATTGCTGTTTTAGTTTTTACTAACTTGTTGAAATTATATATATATATATATATATATATATATATATATATATATGATTCTAACCTTATGATTTGACTTTGAAAAAAACACAGTCAAGCCACATTCCATTCTTTTCATGTCACAGTCACCCAAACACATACAAAGTTATAATTGACAATTTGATTACTTTAAAAACAAGTCTGTGAAACATTAATAAAGTAATTTTCATCAACTGCGATCCTGTCACAAATATTATTGGTGCATGTCAAAAGTAGTTTTATTTACTTTAAACACCTGCGAGTTCATGGGGGACCTCTTGATAATGACTGCATGTTTTGTTTTGTTTTTGCTTTTTTTTAGAATCTTTTAGAGACGTAGTCATGGTGAAACAGTTACCATCAAAGGAAATGGACCCAGTGACAAGAGTTCAAATCCTGGACAAAGCTTTTTGCATTTCACATAGTGCTAATACCCTTGGGAAAGGTGTTGTGTAGCCAAATGAAGAGCAACAATACTAGTTTAGAAAATAATAAACTTCGTGTTTATTTACGAAAGGGTCAAAATGCTGCTGGTGAAAGAAAGAGAGAGACGGGGGGCTAATATATGAAGAAACGAAGGATCACCATCATTGACCCCATATCTTCTTAACCCACGTTGCGATCCTATAATCAGAGCCCCACTTAATACTTCTGCTTCTCGGTCGGGGAAGGGCTGACAGACCCCTCCCCGACCTAGGGCACTCGCAGACTGCTCTCTAAATCTGTTTGCTTCTTCTGACTGGCTGCTTGTCTTGTGGGGGTTGAAACTGTTAGCTTATATGATATTCATAAAGCCCACGCGTTCCTCTTCCGGTTCGTGATTTATCTCCCGCAGTTTACGTAGTTGCACATCCTGCTTACGAAATTTCTAAGTGACGGGTGTGTCAAAGGCCACAATGTAACAAAGGTATGCATCCTACTATTTTCTTTCTGACAATGGGTAAATAGTAGGGCAGACTGAACTCTTTAACAAACGACGTGACAATTAGTCTCGGATTTAAAAAAAAACTCTGAATTCAAACCTTTCTTACTCTACTAAAAAAACTGACCTTATGTAGCATCCTGTTCATGGAGGAGGGGTTGAGCAAACACTTAGATAATGATTTACATGTATCTTACAATGGCACAAACTCTTCTGAAAGTTTTTTGGTGCTAATAAAGAAAGCTTCTAAAGAGCTCTGCTATAAAATGTGTTCAAATAATATTGATATTGAAGCTGTATTTACTAGGGTAGAAATAAGAGTGTTATTAGCGTATCTCATAGGTATCATCATAAAAAATAAAATGGTGATCTGAGTTCAAATCCTGGATGAGACTCTTGAAGTTTACCTTTGCTTTAATACTCTTTGGAAAGGCATGAATCTATCTCTTTTGGGTGAATTCAAGGGCAAACTGGATTCATTTGCCTTCGAGAAGGAAAATTCTGAATTAAAACCACCTTTACCCCGCTTAAAGATTGGCATTGTGTCAGATCTTACTCATGGCCAAGGGATTGGGGAAATGAATAGAAAAAGTTCATTTTCTTCATAAAAAAAACTCCCAATAACATTCAATGCACATATACCAGTGAGTTTTCCATTGGTCAAAGAATTTCTGAAACGCCTCTTTTGAAATGATATAAGCTAAGCTGTTGTATGTACTTTAATGTCCTTCACATCAATTTTATCATTGAAATAAATTTTCAGTTTAGATGATAAGAAAAGTTATACAACCCTTGGTCAAGAAAGTATGGAGGGTTGCATAATTCTTTGTTTCACTCAAAATTCTTGATAAAAATATCGAGACTAATAAGGATTGAGAATTATAACTGATTCCTCTCGACAAAGACATTGGCCGAATTGATTTCATTATTCTACCCTTAGTAAAAATATGGTATTAACATACTTATATTGACCACGTTTTTTGTTTTGTTTTGTTTTTTGTTTGTGTTTTTTAGCAGTATATAAACAAATAACAAATAATATGCAAAAGATTATTTATTTAATAGCTGAATATTCTTGCTTCATGAAATATTCTTTAAACAAACTAAATTAGATTATTTAAATGGTATAATCTTTTCCCAAGGAGAAAATATCATAGAATGATCTCGTAATTTACATTCCTAAAACAAATATTAGCAGAAGCCTAGATATATCAAATCGTTCTACTGTTAAAGGACATATGTAAATCGGTCTACAGTTAAAACACATGCAAATCGATCTAGAGTTAAAAGACATATACAAATTGGTCTACAGTTAAAAAAACATGTGCAAATCGGTCTATAATTAAAAGACATATAAATCGGTCTACAGTAAAAAAAAAAATAATATGCAAATTGGTCTACAGTTAAAAGACATACGCAAATTAGTCTACAGTTAAAAGATATACGCAAATCGGTCTACAGTTAAAAGACACATGCATATCGGTCAACAGTTAAAAGATATATGAAAATCAGTCTACAGTTAAAGGATATATGCAAATTGGTCCAAAGTTGAAAGACATATGCAAATTAGTCTACAGTTAAAAGATATATGAAAATCGTAATACAGTTAAAAGATATATGCAAATCGGTATATACCTAAAGGGCATGAAAATCGGTCAACAATTAAAAGACATATGCAATTCGATCTACAGTTAAAAGACATATACAAATTGGTCTACAGTTAAAACATATACAAATTGGTCTATAATTAAAAGACATATGAATCGGTCTACAGTTAAAATATATATGCAAATCGGTCTACAGTTAAAAGACATATGTAAATCAGTCTATAGTTCAAAGATATATGAAAATCGGTCTATAATTAAAAGACGTATAAATTGGGCACAGTTAAAGAATATATTCAAATCGGTCTACCGTTAAAAGACATATGCAAATCGGTCAATAATTAGAAGATATAAGCAAATCGGTCTACAGTTATAAGATATATGCAAATCGGTCTACAGTTAAAAGAAACATGCAAATTGGTCTACAGTTAAAAAAAACATATGCAAATCGGTCTATAATCAAAATACGTATAAATTGGTCTACACTTAAAAGACATAAGCAAATCGGTCTACAGTAAAAAAAGACATATGCAAATTCGTCTACGGTTTAAAAAAACAAATGCAAATCGGTCAATAGATAAAAGACATATGCAAATAAGTCTACAGTTAAAAGATATATGCAAATCTGTCTATAATTAAAAGACATATAAATCGTTCTACAGTTAGATATATGCAAATCGGTCTGCAGTTAAAAAGCATATGCAAATCTGTCTATGGTTAAAGGATATATGAAAATCGGACTGCAGTTAAAAGACTTACTCAAATAAGTCTACAGTTAAAAGATATATGCAAATTGGTATACAGCTAAAAGGCATGCAAATTGGTCTACAGTAAAAAGACATATGCAAATCGGTCTACAGTAAAAAAACACATATGCAAATTGGTCTACAGTTAAAAAACATGCAAATCGGTCAATAATTAAAAGACTTATAAATCTGTCTACAGTTAAAACATAAGTGCAAATCTGGCCATATTTAAAAGACATATGCAAATCAGTCTACAGTTAAAAGACGTACACAAATTGGTTTACAGTTAAAAAAAACATATACAAATTGGTCTATAATTAAAAGCCATATAAATCGGCCTACAGTTAAAAGATATATGCAAATCGGTATACAGTTAAAAGACATGCATATTGGTCTACAGTTAAAAAAACATATGCAAATCGGTCTATAGTTAAAGTATATATGCAAATCGGTCTACAGTTAAAAGACATATACAAATCGGATTAAAGTTTTAAAAAAACATATGCAAATCTGTCTGTAGGTAAAGGATATATGCAAATCGGTCTACAGTTAAAAGAGATATGCAAATCGGTCAACAGTAAAAAATGACATCGGTCTATAGTTAAAGGATATATGCATATAGGTCTACAGTTAAAAGACATATTTAAATAAGGCTACACTTAAAAGATGTATGCAAATTAGTCTAGAGTTAAAAGATAGTTGCAAATCGTTATACAATTAAAAGACCTATGCAAATCGGTCTATAGTTAAAAGATATATGCAAATCGGTCTACAGTTAAAAAATATATGCAAATTGGTCTATAGTTAAAAGACATATGCAAATCGGTCTTCAGTTAAAAAATATATGCAAATTGGTCTACAGTTAAAAGACATATGCAAATCGGTCTAGAGTAAAAAAGACATATGCAAATTCGTCTACGGTTAAATCGGTCTACAGTTAAAAGATATATGCAAATCAATCTACAGTTAAAAGACATATGCAAATAAGTCTACTGTTAAAAGACATATGCAAATCAGTTTACAGTAAAAAAGACATATGCAAATTGGTCTACAGTTAAAAAAATATGCAAATCGGTCCATAGCTAAAGGTTACATGAAAATCGGTCTACAGTAAAAAAGACATATGCAAATCGGTCTACAGTTAAAAGACATGCAAATTGGTCTACAGTAAAAGAAAACATATGCAAATCTGTCTATAGTTAAAGGATATATGCAAATCGGTCAACAGTTAAAAGATATATGCAAATTGGTCTAGAATTAAAAGACATATGCAAAACGGTCTGCAGTAAAAAAAATACATATGCAGATTGGTCTACCGTTAAAAAGACATATCCAAATCGGTCTCTAGTTAAAGGATATATCCAAATCGGTTTTACAGTTAAAAGACATATGCAAATAGGTCTACAGTTAAAAGATATACGTAAATCGGTCTATAATTAAAAGAAATATAAATCTGTCTACAGTTTAAAAACATATGCAAATCGGTCTATAGTTAAAGGATATATGCAAATCGATCTACAGTTAAAAGATATATGCAAATTGGTCTAGAGTTAAAAGACATATGCAAATCGGTCTCCAGTAAAAGAAGATATATGCAAATTGGTCTAGATTTACAAAAACATATGCAAATTGGTCTATAATTAAAGGATGTATGCAAATCGGTCTAGAGTTTAAAAGACATGCAAATAAGTCTATAGTTAAAACATATACGCAAATCGGTCTACAGTTAAAAGAGATATCAAATCGGTCAGTTAAAAGACATATGTAAATTGGTCTATCATTAAAAAACATATGCGAATTGGTCTAAAGTTTAAAAAAACATATGCAAATCGGTCTATAATTAAAAGACATATAAATCGGTCTACAGCTTAAAAGGTATATGCAAATCGGTCTATTATTAAAAGACATATAAATTGTCTACAGTGGAAAGACATATGCAAATCGGTCTACGGTTAAAATATATATGCAAATCGGTCAGCATTTAATAGACATATGCAAATCGGTCTATAATGAAAAGACATATAAATCGGTCTGCCAATCGTTATACAGTTAAGCGATATATGCAAACCGATTTACAGTTAAAAGACATACGCAAATCAGTCTCTAGTTAAAGGATATATGCAAATCGGTCCACAGTTAACAGACATATGCAAATTAGTCTACATTTTAAAACATATATGCAAATCATTATACAGTTAAAAGATATATGCAATCGGTATACAGCATGCAAATTAAAATAATTAAAAGACATATGCAAATTGGTCTACAGTTTACATAAGAAAATCGGTCTACAATTTAAAGACATATAACACTGTCTATAGTTAAAAGATATATGCAAATCGGTCTACAGTTAAAAGACATTTGCAAATCGGCTTTTAGTTAAAAGAAATATGCAAATCGGTCTACAGTTAGAAGACCTATGCAAATTGGTCTACAGTTAAAAAAACATATGCAAATCGGTCTACAGTTAAAAAGACAAGAAAATTGGTCTACAGTTAAAAAGCTTATGGAAATCTGTCTTAGTTAAAGGATACATGCAAATTGGTCTACAGTGAAAATACATATAAATCGGTCTACAGTTAAAAAGACATGCAAATTGGTCTGCAGTTAAAAGATATATGCAAATCAGTCTAAAGTTTAAAAAAATATGCAAATCTCTCTATAGTTAAAGGATATATGCAAATCGTTATACAGTTAAAAGATATATGCAAATTAGTCTACAGGTAAAAGACATATGCAAATCGGTCGATAGTTAAAAGATATATACAAATCAGTCAACAGTTAAAAGACATATGCAAATTGGTGTACTGTTAAAAAAATATATGCAAATCTGTCTATAGTTAGAGGATATATGCAAATAAGTCTATAGTTAAAAGACATATGCAAATTTGTCTGCAATTAAAAAAAATATATGCAAAACTGTCTATAGTT
Organism: Sepioteuthis lessoniana; assembly: GCA_963585895.1. Taxonomy (NCBI): domain Eukaryota; kingdom Metazoa; phylum Mollusca; class Cephalopoda; order Myopsida; family Loliginidae; genus Sepioteuthis; species Sepioteuthis lessoniana. Next base: position 30,053,925 of record OY757926.1, on the reverse strand, counting down.
AGAGGATATATGCAAATCGGTCTACAGTTAAAAGATATATGCAAATTCGACTACAGTTAAAAGAAATATGCAAATTGGTCTACTGTTAAAACACATATGGAAATCGTTCAACTGTTGAAAGATATATGCAAATTGGTCTACAGTTAAATGAAATATGCAAATTGGTCTACAGTTAAAAGGTATATGCAATCGGTCTACAGGTAAAAAAAACATGCGCAAATCGGTCTATAATTAAAAGACATGTAAATCGGTCTACAGTTAAAAGACATGTGCAAATTGGTGTACTGTTAAAGAATATATGCAAATCGGTCTACAGTTAAAAAAAACATATGCAAATCGGTCTATAATTAAAAGACATATAAATCGGTCTACAGTTAAAAGACATGTTCAAATTGGTCAACAGTTAAAAAGCATATGCAAATCGGTCTTTAGTTAAAAAAACATTATAAATAGGTCTACAGTTAAAAAGACATGCAAATCGGTCTACTGTTAAAAGATATATGCAAATCGGTCTACAGTTAAAAGATATATGCAAATTGGTCTATAGTTAAATGAAATATGCAAATTGGTCTACAGCTAAAAGATATATGCAAATCGGTCTACAGTTAAAAAACAATTGCAAATCGGTCTATAATTAAAAGACATATAAATCGGTCTACAGTTAAAAGACATGCAAATCGGTCTATAATTAAATGTCAGATCTAGTAGACCTCGGTAAGTCGTTGGGCATACCTAAACGAAAGGAAACATGACTCCAACAAAAGAACAATGAATTGAAATAATGGAAAGGATTGTAAATTTCATTCAAGAAGGTAATTCTCAATATTATTTTAGAAAATGTTTAAAACAATCTTAAACTAACAACTCTTAAAACATTGATATACTAAGTATAAATTATTTACATGTTAAAACAATTTTAAATTTTATTAATGCATTGGCTCTTAAAACATTAATATTGTAACCAAGTATCCAGTGTTTATCTGTTTAAGAATATTTGGTTGGGTTTTATGGCATAACCTTCTCGGGTTATTTAATTTAGTTTGGAACGAGCCGCCGCTGGCATTGGCCTCCATGTCAATGCACACAAAACTGAATATATGTGTTATAACTAAACAGGTGACATTTCCACACTAGACGGAACCTCTCCGAAACTAGTAGGCAAATTCACCTACCTAGGAAGCAGTGTCTCATCAACCGAAAAAGACATCGACACGCGGCTAACGAAGGCATGGGCAGCTATCAATAGACTATCGATCATATGGAAATCAGACCAGATCGATAAAATGAAACGCAGTTTCTTCTAAGCAGCAGTCGTATCGATAATGCTATATGGATGCACTACTTGGACGCTAACTAAACGGCTGAAGAAGAAGCTAGACAGCAATTACACAAGAATGTTGCGAGCAATATTGAACAAGTCCTGGCGGCAACACCCCGCAAGGCACCAACTATACGGCGACCTACCTCCCATCACGAAAACTATCCAAGTTAGACGAACCAGACACGCAAGACACTGCTGGAGAAGCAAGGACGATTTCATAAGTGACGTACTCCTATGGACCCCCACATATGGCCAAGCAAAAGCAGGACGACCAGCTCGAACATACATTCAGCAGCTAACGTGTGTCCTGGATATATGACTCTAAACAATCCGATGGTGAAATTCCAATGATACTGGAGCTTTGGGAAATGCGGGGTACCCTTTCATTGCCATTGCTCCCTTGTCCACTCTGACTCGGAGCGGGAGCACCTGATAGGGTCCACAAATAGAACTAAACTGTGAACTTCTACCAAACTGAATTGCTTGAAAAAGAACAGTTCATTTGTATCTAAATGGATTTGGCATTAAATAAATCTGCAAAGGTTAATATGCCATAAAACCCAAACAAAGAAACAAACAAATTGACATTTAAACTACGTACTTATGTTAAACTGAATTGTTTAAAACGGAACTGTTTTTGTATGCTAAACTGAATTGTTTGAGCTAGAACTGTTTTTGACATATAAACTCTACTTTTTCCTAACTGAATTGTTTATAATAGAAATGTTTTGACATTTAACTTTGAATAAACAAAAACTATACTTATCATAAACTGAATTGTTTGAATTAGAACTGTTTGACTAAACTGAATAGCTGAAAATAGAAATGTTTTTGATCATTAAAGTGTGTACTTATGCTAAACTGAATTATTTGAAATAGAACTGTTTATTTGTATAAAAATGGAATTTAGCATTAAATGACCTACAAAGGTTGATATGCCATAAAAGCCAAACAAACGACTTATAAATTCAAATCCTGGATGAGGCTGTTTACATTTCACAGAGCACTAATACCTTTTTGAAACAAACGATACCAGTTTTTGTACAATGTATAATTGAATCTTAACTAAATTACATTCAGTAGTAAGGCTCTAGTTCTGGAACTCTGTGAAGTATGGATTACCTCTTCATTGCCATTACCCTCAAGTCCACTTTGACCTGAAATGACAGTACCTGTTAGAGTCTCATCTCTGGGTCCAATAGATCTGTTTAAAGTTATGAAGTTTTCGCCTGTTTAAAATGATTGTGAAGGTAGATTATTGTACTATGTATAATTGGAGAATAGTAATTTACAAAGATTTTGCTTAGATCTGGCACAAGACCGAATGAATGAGGCACCCAGTGAGACTCGAACTCATTCGTGAAGGTTTACAAGTCTAGCTTATTAACCATTACACTACCCGAAACGCCCATAATTGGAGAATATAACGTTCAAACTGACTTTGGGTTGAAATAACCCAACAAAGGTTGATATGCCATAAAACCAACCAACTTCAAACTTGTTTAAATTAAAAGGTAAATCTTTTAGTCATAAAATCTTAAAAACAAATTTTTGAAAAAGATAAGAGTCAAATGACAGCAATTTCATATCTTATTGTGAGATCCTTTTGTTACGTTCCGCCCTCTGGTCAAACAAACGACAACACGGAATTTATATATAACAATATATATTTATTTTCTCGACGGACGAAGTAGGGGCAGTCAGGAGAGGAATTAGGATCGTTCGTCGATGAGGCTTGAACTTTTCGATGTCAGGAGACGATGGCCGAGATAACGCACACAGCGTGACGACGAGAGAGGTTTCGTGAACAGCGGGATCCTTTTTCTCGGAACTGCCTTCTGTTCAATTCGTCGGCCTTATATTACCTTCAAACTCCCTCGCAGAGATAAGGACACGCCTCTACCCCTCCGCAATTTCTTCCGATATCAGGCGATTGGGATGTGTCACTTCCGCTCCCTTTGGAATGGCCTGTGTGATCGTCGTCGAGCGGAAATAACTGTCATGCAGTTCCCAGGTCACTCTCTTCCGGTGCATCACTGAAGTGGGACCTTCACCTTGTCCCATATTATCAGTCGAGCACACCTGCGCGATTTCTTTCGATTATTGGCCATTGGGATGTGTCACTTCCGCTATCTTCGGAATGGCAGGTGTGATCATCATCGAGCGGAAATAACTATCATGCAGTTCATAGGTCAATCTCTTCCGGTGCATCACTTTTTTTACGGCACAGTGAGAATTTTTACCTTGTCTCATATTGTGAGCCAAGCTGTATTTTACACTTTCATACAATCCTGATACTCATCTTGTATTTACATTCCCCATAGAAATGAATACAGTTAAGCAACAACTTTAATCGGAAAATAGAACAATTAACCATTGATTCAGGGTTTAACATTTTAAACAAATGAAGGAAATAAGTTTGATTTTTGGTAAAAACTTAATCATTTTTTTCTGCACTTTAATTGAATAATGATGCAATTTTTTCATTGAAAGTAATTGGAGTAATATCAATGAAGTTTAATTCCACACTCCTTAGAGCTCCTTGCATATATATGGTTGCATGTGTGTATATATATATATATATATATATATATATATATATGGTGTATATATATATATATATATAAGAAACATGGACCCGACACTTAATAGAATTAATTTTCAAACCAGTGCTAATGTACTTAAATGTCTTTAGCTACTGACACTAATTATAGAAACCCATTTAAAAGGAAACGCCATAATCTTCAACGATAAAGACGCTCTTATATAGTAGTAATATGCTAAAACAAAAGTTACATCACTTTTGTAATAGATCCTCCCCTAATGATGGCCCAAAGTCGGGCAGAAAGTACTAGGGATACTTACAACTATGGACAATACATAAATCAATTCCCCCGAATACAATAAAAGTAATACGGGAATTCGAACGGATCCAGAAGAAAATATGTAGACATAAAATGTCTATTATGTTTAATGAAATTTATATGTATATATATTTATGTATATTTCTTTTAAATACCCTGCCCGGTGGCAAAAGCTGCTTGGTAGCGCCAGGAGTGGCAGTACCGCCTTGAGCTACCGAAACTGTGTTATCACCCTGGTTGGCGGCTGATGAGGGCAGGGTATCGCACGTGCTTTCACACGTTGTATTATGAAAATCAGGAAACATTTTTTTCTTATATATTCAATTGGGGGCAGCACAATACACTGACTGCACCTCTGCATAATAGTAAGACCCTCCCCCACCAACGAGTCTCCTAGGTATAACACTAAACAATCTGAAAGATCAAAAAGATCTAAACAGTTTAGCATGAGTATGCAGTAAGTTCTATTTAACCCATAGATAGGGCCCTATCAGGTGCTATTATTCCAGGACATAGTGGACCTGGGAGCAATGGCAATGAAGGGGTACTCCGCATTCCCCAAAGCTCCAGCATCACTGGAACCTCACCATCAGATTGTTTAGTGTCATATCAGGACACTCATTTGGGGGGTCTTAACCCTCCGCAGAGGTGCAGTCGGGCAATACACAGAGTTAATGTCAAAACAGTTGTATTTCAGATAATTCAGTTTAGCATAAGTACACAGTTTAGATGTCAAAACAGTTCTAATTCGAGCAATTCAATTTAGCATGAGTAAACAGCTTATATGTTAAAACAGTTCTATTTTAAACAAATCAGTTTAGCATAAATACGCACTTTAAATGTAAAAAGCTGTAAAGTCAAGAAACCACAGTTTATTTGAATTTAACCCATAGATAGTGCCCTTATTAGGTTCTACCACTCCGGGACAGAGTGGACCAGAGAGCGATGGCAATAAAGAGGTACTCCGCATTCCCCAAAGCTCCAACATCACTGGACCTCACCATCAGATTGTTTAGTTTCATATCCAGGACACTCTTTGGTGTGGTCTTACCCCTCAGCAGAGAACCAGTCGGTGTATTCTTCAGCCCCAGCCGACTAGGCAAAAAGAATGTCTATATTGTTTAACCAAATATATATATATATATATATATATATAACACTTGAAACACTTGGGAAAGGCATGTATCTTACTATTCTCCCTGTAGCTATAGCCAAATAGTAGACCAAGCTGAGCTCTTTAATCTTAGAATGCCAACCAACCAGTCTTGGAAAAAGAAAACTCTTGATTCAAACCTATTAAACTCAACTTAAAAATCGACTTTGTATCACATCCACTAGAGGAGTTAATAAATACATATATTTTATATGCTTTATATATATATATATATATATACATCTTGCGGAAAAGAAGTAGTCTCTTATTACTTGTAATAATCAAAATTATTAAAGTATTTTGCTTACCTTTAAATGTTTGTTCTGCTATTGGAAACTAATATTACTTTTTAGACCACCAATAACTTGGCTTATGTGATTATTTCCATGCTGGGTCAGTTTCAAACTGATATGAGTTTGTTACAAGTGCTGGCAGGAATCAACTATATTACCCGCATCTCACCTTCCACTTGAGGTAAGCCTATCCAAGGGGAAAATGGAGTTAATAATCTCGTTAAGATAAATCCAATCATTGATCATATGTTGATACCCAATCAGCCATTGTTACCTATTGTCTCGACTCTCTGCAGTGATTTATTTATCCTGGGTGCAGCTGTCAGCAAGGTCATTGTGGAATTACTTTGGACTCATTTGTTAGTTTTTTTATTATTATTTATGTTAGTGCAAGGCCTGGAAAAATAATCTCTCCGGTTTGGAATGTAAATTAAAAAAAAAGATTACATAGATCCTATTCAAAATTTAATCTTACTATAAGAAAGAAGAATATTTGTCATTTTGTTTTCTTATTGTCATCACTTTGTTTTAAAGATTATGACGTCTAAATACTTATCCCCAACCACATTCCAGAAGCAACAGCCTTCCGAACTTTCACGTAGTATAAGCTATATCGAATTTGAGGCCCTTCTCAAAAATGATTTTATATTAATGTTAATGATAAAGTAAAAATTATATTTACTAGGAAGGTTTGTTAATCTTTATATACAGAGTTTCAAAATTAACAGATCTTCCTAAAAGAAAAAGATCAGCTTCAAATGTACCTACCACATTCTAAAATACCTTGAACACTTTTCCTTCCGATTCTTCCTTTGACTTTCAGTAAAGTTTGCTTGTTGTTTTTTTTCGTCCATAAATTTCCCTCTCACTTGTTCTTCCTACTATTCTTTATATAAACACTCGTGACTAGTTACTGTGTTTGTCATTTCACTGATCGTTCCCTCTTAGAAAGCTCCAGCTGAAGTCGAAAATACTTAAGAAAAACAATGCCCCTTTTTTAATTCATTGCATCCAGATATCAAACGACTCGTACAAAGACTTGAGAAGGTCAACTATAAAATATACAGAAATGAAGTGTCTGTCCAATCTAATTAAACAAATATATGTATGTGAGAGTGTGTATTGATGTGCGGGTTCCACATATGATTCTTATATAAAAGTGTTGAAGATAGCCAATAAAATTAGATAACACTTATAACGTCATTTGAAGAGGAAAGCCTTCCTCGAAATACCTCGTGAAAACACACACATTTATCTTTAAATACTTCTAATCCAACGCCTTAGATGTAGTAAAGTTGGCGACCTTAGGGACGCGAAGACTCCCTTTCCCATAGCTATTACACCGAGGTGTAGGGAAGGGTGCTACTACTTTCCCTGGTTTGCTCCACTTTACCCTTGATCCGTACCTTATAATGCTTCGTGTTAAGCAAGGCAGCATCAAGTACCATTTTTTGAGTCTTTGGTATGACTCGACCAGGGATTGAACCCCGGTCTCCCGGACCATTGGCGAACGCTACTCATTAGGCCAATGGCCTTAGATGTAAGTATATTAAATTTTTTCAATATTTTCTTTGAATTATAGGTTTCATTTTTTTAGCCATGTCATCTTTAATATACATATACACAAACACATACACATATATGCACAACCAGACAAAAATATTTGACCATCGTCAAAAATTTTTATTTCTCATCCTAAAAGTGTTATTTTTAATTAAACAAGTTAAGCACCACTGTGGGATTTTTTATCATACTAAATGCAAATATTTCCGAGCTACATTAAAACAAATTAAACAAAAAACAACACAAAAAACTTCTTAAACTTTTGATTCATCAAAATGACCCACCTTGATCGCTATCACTGCTTCACAATTTCACGGCATTCTTTCCTCCGAAGACTGGAGGTATACTGGAGATAGTTCTGCCCAGCTTTCCTGCAAGAGTTGCTAGAGGTGGGCTGCTTAGTTCTTTTTTTTCATTCAAGTTTATCCCACACCAGTTCAATGGAATTTAAGTCCGCTGACAGCGTCGGCCAAGATATCAGTTGAAGGACGACCTATTCCTCTGGCAGAATTTACTAGTTTGTTTTGGGTCATTATCTTGCATGAGTAGAAATCCTTGACCCATTGTCTGCATTCCAGATGAAATCGCATGATGCTGCAGTATGCATCACTGCTTAACTGAACCAATATCACGAAAAATGTGTCAACATCCACTGTGAGGAGAAGATTCTGTGAAACTGGTCTATATGGTAGAATTGCTGTCAAGAAACTACCGTTGAGGATAAAAAAAAACAATGTCAAAAGGTTTCAGTGGGCCAAGGCGCATAAAGACTGGACCTCCACACCATAACAGAGCCTTCTTCATACTCTACGGTTAGTGTGGTACAGGGGTTCGCCAACTCTTCGCTGCACATAGACACTCTTATTTGACCCAAAGATTTCGAATTTTGATTCATCAGTTCAAATGACTTTATTCCTCTGGTCCATTGTCCAGTCTTTATGCGCCTTGACCCACTGAAGCCTTTTGACATTGTTTTGCATCCTCAGCAGCGGTTTCTTGACAGGAATTCTACCATAGAGACCTGCTTCATAGTCTTCTCCTCACAGTGGATGTGGACACATTTTTTGATGACATGGGTTCAGTTGTGCAGTGATGTTTAGAGCAGTCAGCCTTCTGTCACGCTAGCTGGTGACTCTGAGGAAATTATCTTCTGCATGGGTAAAACAGGTAGTATCTAGCAAGCAGTCAAGTAAGTAAAGTTGGCGACCTTAGTTGAGGGTGACCCGAAGGCTCCATTTTAAATAGCTACCACACCGAGGTGTAGGGGAGGGCAATACTCCATTCCTTGGATCGCACCACTTTACCTTTGATCCTTACCTTATAATGCTGAGTGTTAAGCTAGGCAGCATCAAGTGCCATTTTTTGAGTCTTGGGTATGACTCAACCAGGAGATTGAACTCCGATCTCCTGGACCATTGGCGAACACTCTACTCATTAGCCCAATGGGCCGGTTAATTCAAAACGCCTTCAAATCAATTTTTCAAAAGATATCTGGTTATAAAGTAAAAGTAAAGTTGGCAATCAAAGTCGAGGGCGACCCGAAGGCTCCCTTTTCGATAGCTACAACACCGAGGTGTAGGGGAAGGCACTACTCCTTTCCCTGGATTGCTCCACGTTACTCTTGATACGTACCTTATATTGCTGAGTGTTAAGCAAGGAGGTATCAAGTACCATTTTTAAAGGCTTTGGTATGACACGATCAGAGATTGAACCCCGGTCTCCCGGACCATTGGCGAACACTCAACTCATTAGACCTATGGCCCGGTTATTTCAACAAAATATAGTCTATTGTGAGTTCAAGTGGTGTTATAATGTAACTTTTGGAAAAGGTTTTTATCATGTTCAGTAGTAACGAAGAAAAACGCCTTCAAATCAATTTTTCAAAAGACATCTGGTTATACTAAAGTTACAATTACTGAGGAAAACTTGTATTTAGTAAAATGAATAAAGATATTGTTGTGCTTAACTTGTTTCATAAAAAATAACACTTTTAGGATGATAAATAAAAACTTTTGATGTTGGCCATATACTTTTGACTGGTAGTGCATATATATATATATATATATATATATATAATTTTTTATGAAAATTAATGATGAAATAAATAAGAAAATTAGCCCCTAAGAATGTGTGACCCCATGTATAGATTATTTAGTTTATAGGTAAGTCTAGTACTGAGCATCACCCTAAAGTTCTGCAACACTTGCTTCGTTATTGCCTCTGGTATTGCTGTGATTTCATGACAAAAAATCTTTCAGTTCATCAGTTGTCTGCAGTCTACATTTAAAGACATGATCATTCAGGTATCTGAAAAGGAAGCAATTTCAAGGGGATAGATCTGATTATTGAGCCAGCCATGGAATGTCACTACATTGCTATGATTGAGTCACTATTTTTGAAAGACGTTTCATTCCCGATATTCACCATTCCATACCATGACGGCAACTGAAATGGCATCCACTCACCATCTGCACCAATCGGAGAATACCTACACGAACAATCGTTCGTAAAGCCAAAGCCATGAAGGAATTAAGTTTCCAAAAGCTGAGCAGAGTTCATTTGTCAACCGTGAAAGTTGCCTTTCTATTTGAATTAATTACAATCTCGCAAGAAATCGGTATTGCGCAGCTGAAATCTCGATACAAGGTGTTATTTTTGCTGTGTTAAGGGTAAATCAAAATATATACAAATATTTACGAATATAGTGAGATGAGGTACCTTCTTCGAAATTCTATGAATGGCAACTAAAATGGCACGGCTACTTTGCTCAAAGACACACACTTACCACTAATTGTGCCTGCATGGCAGCAATTTTAAATCTGGAAGATCATTTTGTCAAACTTTATTCGTCCGTAAGTTTTTTTCATAGTAGCAAGATATAGCCATAATAATGGGAAATAATCAAGATTGAATTCATCTTAATTTGTTGGCAAATCTCTTAAAGTCAACTGACTTGAGTTTTACTCATGCAAACACACACCTATTTGTATATATATATATATGTGTGTGTGTGTGTGTGTGTGTGTGTGTGCGTGTGTGTGTGTGTGTGTGCATATATATATATATATATATATATACACAGATATATATAAACACACACACACACACTCATATATATATACACAAATATGAATAAACATATATGCATATATACACATTCATATATAGGGTTTCTCTGTGTCGATGTGGTTAATGTGCTGGACTGCGACCTCATAGCAAGCTAATATGAACTTTTTTATTACATTTTACTTTCACTTTCGGACTTAAAGTTGGGAAAGTTATAAATTCCCTTATTCCCCACTGACTATGTGTTAAATAGTACCACTTCTATAAGGATGGCTTTGGTATTAAATAATCCTCAAAGGTTGATAGGGCATTGAACAAAGAAGCAAAACGAAACCATATATATATATATATATATATATATATATATATATATATATATATATATATATATATATATATATATATATATATATATATATATATATATATATATATATATATATATATATATATATATATATATATATATATATATATATATATATATATATATATATATATATATATATATATATATATATATATATATATATATATATATATATATATATATATATATATATATATATATATATATATATATATACTTACTAGGAGGTGCCCGTGGTGTAATGGTTATCGTCCTAGGAAATGAACACGGCGACACGAGTTCAAATCCTGGACGAGACTGCATTTCACATGGGAAAGATATGTATCCAATTATTCTCCCTCCAGCTATGGGTAAATAGTAGGGCAGACTAGGTTCTTCAGCCTTGGTGAGGCAACTAGTCTAGGAGAAGGAAAACTCTGAATTCAAACCTGTTAAACTCCGCTTAAAAACTGACCTTGTGTCATATCCTGCCCGAGTGGAGGGGTTAGTAAATAGGTATATATGTATATATATATATACATATATATATATATATATATATATATATATATATATACATATATCCCCTCCCACTACCATGTGTCTATTCAATTTTTTTATCTAGAATGATCTGAAGAAGTCCTTTTACTTTTTTCGTGCTTTTGGAAATTTCAAAAATGCGTAACAGGATTGAAATAAATTTATAATCCTATGTGACCGGTTTCGTTGTTTTTCTTAAAGAATTTATTGCTCTGTATTATTGGTACATTGAGCTCTTTACCAGGAAAATTTTAAATATTCATGCTTGAATACCTTCTTGTCCTGATGGAATTACTCCCAACTCCGGTTTAACTGGACCAAAAAAAAATATATATATATATATTCACACACACACAAACATATAAATATGCACACACACACACACACACACACACACACATATATGTATATATATCCTATGCTACGTGCAAAATTTTCGAATAGCTTCAAGTAGAGGATACATCATAAGTTCCAAAAAAAAGGACCTTTTTTTCGGTAACACCTCGTCAGAGGACTCTGTAGCTGAAGCAAGCTATAACGAGGAATAGATTAAAGTAGTTGACGACAAAGAAAAAAAAAGGAAAAACCAAAAAGGAAAAAAAAAATAATGATTTACCTGGAGGGATTAGTAAGGTTTTTTTTTTGTTGACTAAATCAGGTTTTGTTGCAGTGTAATTAGCCAGGTTGAACAAAAGATGATGGTAGAATTCCTTTTGCTTGCAGAGAGCCGGTTATTTAGTGATATAGAGCGCCTCGAACACGCACCGGCAATTGTAATTCAAAATTTGTGGGTATTTATCAGGCTTTCCACCAAGCCCAAATGTGGCCGTTTTATAGTGGGGGTCGCGCACAGGTCGAATTCCACGCGTGGCAAGGATAAAAATTCTTGACCCCGTCGGTTTCTCAGGCGCCAAACAACTTAGACCTGCAAGCAGGTAAAGCTTGAAGGAACGGTCCCCTAAGTTTGTACAACCACTCACCGAAATTCGCTGCTGGAAGTGTCAAGGATGATAAACATGTTAGAGCAATAGGCATTGGTACAAGGGGGATTAGCCAACTGGTGTCGAGTAAAAAAAAAGGGATCGTTCTGATTGCATGAACAGGTTGAGCTGGTAAAACTGGCGGAGGGGGCACATGTTGATTTATCCTATTCTCTAATCTTTGAGTAGAGCGTCTTGTAATGGTGTAATGGTTATCGTCCTTGGAAATGAACACGGCGAGACGAGTTCAAATCCTGGACGAGACTGATTGCGTTTCACATAGCACTAATACCCTTGGGAAAGGTATGAATCCAAATATTCTCCCTCCAGCTATGGGTAAATAGTAGCGTAGACTAGGTTCTTCTGCCTTGGTGAGGCAATTAGTCTAGAAGGAAAACTCTGAATTCAAACCTGTTAAAATTCACTTAAAAATTGACCTTGTGTCATATCCTGCCCGAGTGGAGGGGTTGGGTAAATAAGGTATTACAAACGTCGCATTTGCATTGAACTTTATGATTGAGGATGTATACGATTTACACTCCTATAATTTGAAATGGGCGGTATGCCACTTGTTCCCGAAACAAAGATGGCGGACGCACCTGAACAATCAGTCTCGGAAAACCATTGGCCTGGAAAACCACATGGTCAGTGTTTAAAACTACGTCCTCATTTGAATTTCGTCCCGCGTTTTTGGAGCTGACTCCAAGACACGTATTTTCTATAAATACTTCGTCTTCAAACACTCTTTCTCTTTTTTCACATTTTTACTTGCAGGGCTAACACACTCTCTCCAGTGTGACTTCCAGAGAGAATACTATCACTCCCTCATATTTACCAACAGCTGCCAAACACCACAAAATGTATAGGCCATGCAAACATTCCTTTCCTCAGTATACCTTGTGAGACTTTTTCCAGCCTCGGAAGTAGCAATCGCATCGAACCACAGAGAGGAACGAACATTTAAAAATACGTAGACAACATGCATAGGACACTTTGTCATTTAGTACTTTTGTAGTTTTTGTTGTGTTAGTCACACACACACACACACACACACAGAATATTTTCACGAACAATAATAGAACCATAGTAATGTTTTAAATGTTTTCATTGTATGTATTGTTAAGATATAAAATTGTTTTGTTTATGCCGCTTGTTTTGAATGTTCCTTTTGTCCGCGCCGTTTCATATCGTTTACACATCTTTCATATCATTACATCTTTACAACATTTGTCTCCATGTGCCTTTTTTCAAACATAACATACCACTAAACTAAACATATACCAAACTACAACATAGATTTTGGGGAACCAAACATATCTACCAAATAACATGCCCAACTAGAGATGATAAAGGGACACACTATATTTGAGATTAGAGGGAAAAAGCACGTTGGGTTTGAGAACAAATCGTAGGTCAACAGCTTTGAAACAGCGACAGGCGATTTTTTTTTAATTTTTTCAAATAGTATTATTAAAACTATATGTTGTATAGCCATGACCAACTATTCAAACACATATGCATGTAGAATCATAACAACACAATAAAGACGAGCGACACAGTTCTCTAGAAAAATATACCTCTCACTTTATTTGAAAGGGTTGTGTGTGGGAGGGAGTTGGAGACCGAACAGAACTGCAACATATTGACCCCCACTCTTCTGGTCATAATAGCGTTTCTTTCCCGTTCTCCTGGGCTACTCAACCGGGGGTCTCTCTGGGTGCTGGTTTTCTCAACCGCATCTTATCTCCAACTCGTCTGATCCCCAACTCTCAATCAGGGGACCTGAGGGCTCCCTCTGCTGGGTACTGGCTTTCTCTACTGCATCTTGTCTCCAACTGATTGAATTTCCTGTGCACTGAGTTATATGATAGTTCAACGTCCACCCTCTTCTTGTAGGCGTCACAATTTCGCACTCATTCAACCTGTCCTACGGTCAAGGTTATAATATCCTGATATTCCTCGACCGGATGCACCTGTTATTTACTCAGGTGCATTTCCTATTTTGACAGCCCGGCCGGGTCGGAGGTCAATATACAACATAAATTAGACGCACTCCGTGTCTCCGTGGTGTAATGGTTAAATCACTAGACTGCGGAATCGTAGTAAGTGAGTTCAAACTCCAGCCGCGCGATGACGTTCACTTTCGGACAAATACTCTTGGGAAAGATATGAACCCCCTTATCCTCTCAGCTATGAATTAAATAGTACCACTACTGTTCTTCTAGAAAATTAGATTTGGCATTGAATAACCTTTAACTTTGAACAAATCATTAAGGCACGGTAAGCCAGGGTTTTAGTCCGGTTGATTTTACGCTTTCAGGAGCAAAATGATTCCAGCGTGTATATGAACCTGTAAATGTAAGTTTACGGTAGGTAGAAGTTAAATCAGTGCGTTTAACTAAGACTGCAAGAAAAAGAAGACAGTTATTGTTTTCAAATTTGTTTGTAAATTTTAATGCAGGATGTATAATTGGTTGAGTGAATTAAAAAAAATCGTCTGCGCTCTGAGAACATAATAAATGTGTCGTTAATATATGGTGAATAATGAAGATGTTTATTTATTAATTTCAAACAGTTTTTCTTCTTGAAAACCAACGCATATATTCGCCATAGCTGTGTAGGAGGAGTGAGTGAATGTGTTTTTATGGTGTTTTTGGTACCCGACAATTTTTAGTTTATTTTTATATTTAAAATAAGGGTTTAGCATTTATGCTTCCCACAAGTTTAATGTTTTAGTTTTGATATAGAGTTTGGTGTTTTAGAAAAAAGGTTGAATAGGCATATTATAAGCACAAGGATAAAGTAGTAAATTAAGGAAGCCAATGAAATAAATGAGTGAAGACATGAAACAAATAAAAGTTGTAAAACGGCGCGGACAAAAGGAACATTTAAACAAGGCGACGAACAAAAACAAATTTATATTCTACAACAATAAAACTTACATTGATACATAAAAGAAATTACTAACTCTACTAACAAAATAATAGTGTGTGTATATATGTGAGCTTGTGTGTGTGTGTGTGTGTGTGTGTAACACAACTAAGCTATAAAAGAATTACAAGTTTAAAATGTCCTTTTTTTATGATTAGAAACAGGCAGTTTCTCAGAGATTGGAAAGCGTCTCATAGTCATTGTACATGAATGTCTGCGAGGCCCACCATGGTGTTGCTTTTCTCTCCTGTATTCACGCTGAAGGGAGTGTGTTGCTGCGACGAAGAAATTTGGTAAAAGAGAACAAGGGTGTTTGAAGACGACGTATTTATAGAAAATACGCGTCTTGTAGGTGGCTCCGAACGCAGGACTTGAATTTACGCGCCGACGTAGTTTTAAGTATGTCACGTGGTCCTCCTGGCCAATGGTTTCCCGAGATTGAATATTGAGCGTCCGCCATCTTTGTGGGAACAAGTGGCATACCGCCCAAAATAATTTATAGGAGTGTAAGGTCCTATAGCTGCTCCAAGGAGATTAACCATAGCAATACCATCAATTCGCTGGTACATAGTATTATTAAAACTAAATTGGACGCACTTAGTAGCTATTATAGGATACACATTTTTTCTAGTTTTAAAATAAGCAATAAAAACATACTTAAGAACATTCTAGAAATTTAGGATCAAAACCGCATTAGCATTTAAATTACATTTTTATATTTTTTAACCAATCAGCTAAAAACATAGAATAGAACATTATCGAAAATTAGGATCGGAAGTGACCTAACAGAAAATATGTAGGCTCGAAAATAAAATAGTAAAATACAAACCTGATTGGTCAATAAATGTCTACGCGCCAAAATTTTAGGACGATTCTTTGATCCACCTGTAGGATATAAATAACACAGAGTTAGGAAGCCATACACACAAGACACAAGCTTACACACAAACGAAGACACAGATGAAGACAAGCCACTAAGCCAGTAAAGCAGTAGCCGATACATTCCGACAAATTCCTTTCCTTCCTCAACTAAAGTTCATGACCTCTCTTCAGATGGCCGAGAATTATATACAAAAGAAAAACCCGACAAACTTTCTTTCATCAACGCGACATGCTGTCACCACAGTCATAAAACCCGCTATAAACTTAATGTAAGTAAGAACGACTTATTTGCGGACTCCGTTAACATGAACATACACACATCTTTAAACAAATTTATTCTCTTGTCAAACTTTATTTTCCAAAAGGCCATTTACACATCATGTATTTTATTTGTTTTCATATTCTGTTATATGCTTATTAAATTGTTTGTTGTTTAATGTTCGTTGTGTTCTATTCCATTTCTTTTGCGCGATTGTAAAGTTTTGTGTTGTATTTGTGGTGGGAATAATTTAGAGAGCAATCCACTGAAATAACCAAATTACATACTCCCCCCCACACACTATGCATTTATTTTAAGAAAACTGTTTCCGGAAAAAGGAAAGTGGTCCAAGTGACTGCGGTATAGAGTATCAGCACAAATGGTGATAGTTTCATATAATGGAACATTCGTATATAAGCTTAAGATGTCAAGTGAGCTAAGGAAGGAGTTATTATGATGAGTAAAAGTATTTCGAATCTCCTTGGCAAAGGTGAACAAGCCATAAATACAATGTTTAGAGAATAGTTTTACAGGGTGAAACGATAAAATTGTCGTCCTAAAGAAAACAACACTACAGCTTTATTTTAAAACTTTTATTGAAAAAATCAATTCAGCTAACTTGATTATGTAGTAGAGCTGACATCTATAGGGTGGAACGATAAAATTGTCGTCCTAAAGAAAACAACACTACAGCTTTATTTTAAAACTTTTATAGAAAAAATCAATTCAGCTAACTTGATTATGTAGTAGAGCTGACATCTATTCAATGTAGCCGCCTTCAGCCTCAATCACCGCCTCGGATCCAGAATTGGGAGCGTGCCTTTTCCACAAGCGCCGGCGGGACCTTGGCGAATACTCGGCGGATGGCGGCGATCAGGCTGGCTTTGATGTTTTGGGAGGTCATGTTGGTGATGTTCTCGACGTATGACCAAACGAAGTAGTCCAGCGGGTTTAGGTCGGGGAAGGATTGGGGCCTGACGGACTTTATTAGTCTGAGGTTCTTTGTCTTCTCAGTCAAGATCTGGCTTGTCTGGCGCCTGTAGGACCTACACTTCAAGTCCTCCTTCACACATGCATTCACAGTTGTATATGAGACGCCTAAATCTCTGGCAATCAGCCGAATAGTCCGCTGAGGAGTTTCAACAATAATTGCCTGGACCTTTTTCGATGAACTCCTTGGTCCGGGTCTTCCTGGCAATGTCCTTCCGCTCAACCACTTCCAAAGAGTCGTCCGATGCGTTGAGCTGTGCCCTCAAGCGTTGAACCGTCCGGATTTGCATTTTGAGGGTGTTGGCAATGGTCCTGTTGTCATAACTTGGATCGGTAGAGAGTATGAGTTGTACAGCGGAGCATTTCTGATCTTGCTCGTTGAACTTTGAGTCACTTTCAGGCTTGATAGAAGGCTCCTATCGCTCTTGGGATTAGTACACAACTGGCCAACTAGTAGATGGTCTACAACAAAAAAAGAAAACCGGTTTTCATTAAACGGAAATGGAATCATGTCGTCTTTTCTAGGGCGACAATTTTATCGTTCCACCCTGTAGTATTGGTTCAAGTGTACCTGCTAGTCATTTAGCTAAACAATGTTAGGTCGAGCCAACCATAGATTGTATAGATCTAAGGAGAACACTGAGTTTATCGATTTGGGGGAGACCATATAGCTGTTATCTTTGGGTTTCAATGTGGCGTATCTTTTCATAGATGTTTTAGGGATTAAATGGTCTTTATAAAAAAAAAGACTAATTGACGTTGGATATGTTGTTCTTGTACAGTTATTTTGTCAAATTCATATATATATATATATATATATATATATATATACATATATATATTTATATATAATAACATGGATGCTTATCTACGACTACAGGTTTCATGCCATCTTTATACATTTAAAGACAGCATGAAACCTGGTCGCAGATAAGCATCCCTGCTATTAAATATATATAAAAACTAATATATATTTATTTATCATTGTATTATATAATAGCTCTATCATAGATATTGAGCACTTTCCAAATTATACTGCATTTGTTCTGCCACAAACCCACCAAGTGAGATAGTGACAACCATACACTGTTGTAATATATATATATATATATATATATATATATATATATATATATATATATATATATAATGCGTTGTTAGCGAGGCTTAGTATGTACCACTTCGTCCTTTGCAGAGGGATAAGACTCCCACAGAAGAGGCGTTCCGCATATGTCACTAAAATGCATCCGGTTGTAAGGCTCCAGTTCTGTCGCTCTGGAAAGAATGGAATCACCACTTAATTGCCATTACTCCCAGATCCACTCCGACCAAAAGTGGTAGTACTTGTTAGGGTCTCATCTATGGGTTAAATAGATCTGTTTGAAAATTATTTATCAGTAGTCAATGCCCTTAAGTATTCTACTTCTAGTCATAACCAAAACATACAGCTTTAAGAAGACTAGTACCTAAAACCAGTTCCTTAGCTTTTACAACCAGTGGCAAATAGGATTGAATTATAATTTTCCAGTTAAACCTGAAAAGAATTTTATTGTGCAATGATAAACTTCAAGTCACATGTCATATTTGTCTTATTCCCGAATGTTTGGTTTTAGATAAAACAGTCAAATATCACAGTGATAAAACATTGCCATGAAAGAAAGAGATGTGAGAGAAAACTGTGACTCAAGACCAATTTCTTGGTCTCTATCAACGGAGACACTGATAAAAAATTTCTTGACTTCATTTCTGTTGAAATTTATTTAGTTAGTTATTCTTACTGTTCAATGATTTTTTTGTAATTTAAAAAAGAAAAACAAAAAAAGAAAAAATATATATATATACATTATAAGTAGTGTCCATTTACTTAATGTCTTCAGCAGAAGAAGGATGTGACCCAAATTCAATTTTTTAGCTGAGTAAAGCTGGTTTGAATACAGTCTTCCGGCTCATAAACCAGTTCCTACATCAAGGCTCAATCTGTTCGATTATTTACTCATAACGGGGGAGGCGAGAGGAATCATAGGATTGTTTTATATAAGTAAAGTGGAAAGTAAAGTTTGCGACGGTAGTCGAGGGCGACCCGAAGGCTTCCTTTTCGATACCTACTACACCAAGGTGTAGGGGAGAGCGCTACTCCTTTCCCGGATTGCTCCACTTTACCCTTGATCCGAACCTTATAATGCTTAGTGTTAAGCAAGGTGGCATCAAGTACTATTTTTTGAATCTTCTGTATGACTCGAACTGAACCTATGTCTCCCGGGCCATTGGCGAACACTCTAACCATTTGACCAATGTCTGGTAATTATTTTATATAAGCAATAGTTTTATATATTATATTTAGTCTTTGTCAATTTATTGTTAAGTCTTTAGTCATTTTATTGTTTTTATCTTAGCCTGGTTGTCATGGTAAGGCTAAAGAGCTCAGTCTATCCTATAATTTACCCATAGCTAAGTAAAGTGAAACACAAATGGTTTCATCCAGAGTTTGAACTCGATTCACAGAGTCCATTTCCTGAGACAAAATCTATTATGCCCCTCACCTACTCTTTTAATTGTTTCGTTTCTTTATTTAATGACATATCAACATTCATGGGTTATTTAATGCCAAAGCCACGAACAGATGTGGTACTATTTAACTCATCATCATCATCATCATCATGTCGTGCGGCTAGCACAGATATCCCTGACCCTCTCTCTCCACGTCTCCCTATCATTCATCGCCTCTGGCAGATCCTCTGGGTTACATCCCGTATCATCACATAGCTGCTGTATGTATGTTCGAGCTGGCCGTCCTGCTTTTGATTGGCCATATGCGGGGGTCCACAGGAGTACATCACTTACGATCTCGTCCTTGCTTCTCCAGCAGTGTCCGGCATGTCTGGTTCGTCTAGCTTGTATAGTTTTCGTGATAGGTGGTAGGTGACCGTATAGTTGGCGCCTTGTGGGGTGTTGCTGCCAGGACTTGTTCAATATTGCTCTTAACATTCTTTTATAATTGCTGTAAGGATATTAGTCCAACAGTGAGCACAATAGGAAGACTGGAGTTTGAACTCACTTACAATAATGCCACAGTCCAGCACATTAGCCACTACGACTTGATGGACCCCCTTTTTCCAACTTTTAAGTAGAAAAAGAATATTCAGTATGTTTGTTCATTAAATCAGACAATATCACGTAAAATAATTCATATGGATAATTAACGTGCAATATGTATTGTATGTATTAACAAATGGAGTTTATCTCAGTCGTGAGATATCTAATTTGCATAATGATTTTAAAAAGCGGATTTTAATGCATAACCATCCTGTTTTAGTCATTTCCTTGTTTTATATAAACAATTTTATTTTCTAGTCTTTGTCAGTTTATTGTTTAGTCTTTAGTCATTTTATTGTTTTATATAAGCAATAGTTTTGTACATATCTTGTATAAAGAAAGCCATTTAAGAAAAAAATCATTTAGCAGTGATTTTTAATATAACATTCTCAAAAAAATTTTTGTGCATTCCAATAAGATCCACTTTTAAGTAAAAATAATTTTAGGAAATGAATAAAAATATAAATAAATAATCAAAACAAAAATAATTTTTCCCCAATTCTGTCATGCACCCAAATCCTCCAGAATTCTGAAACTTTTCTCCTCAATGGTAATGAGTAAAATTGCTTTGAATTTACTTTCTGTCCGAGTGCGACATGTAATATCATTTTCTCAGAAAAATAGTTCTACATATTCCAGATAAGAAGAAATATTTCTAGTTTCAGGGCTGTAAGTAAAGTTGGCGACCTTAGTCAAGCATGACCCGAAGGCCTCCCTTTCAATAGCTACTACACCGAGGTGTAGAGGATGGCGCGACTCTATTCCCTGGATTGCTCCACTTCACCTTTGATCCTTACCTTATAATGCTGAGTGTTAAGCAAGGCAGCATCAAGTACCCTTTTGAGTCTTTGGTATGACTCGACCTGAGATTGAACCCCGGTTTTCCAGACCAATGGCGAACACTCTACTCATTAGGTCAATGACCAAGTTTCAGAGCAGTTCTCATCCAAACATCACCAAAATTTATCATTTATCATTTTATTGTTTTATAAAACTGACTAGACTAATTTTCTTTGCTTGTCATCTTTGGTAATTGGAATTCTGAATGCAAAGAAGACAACTACGAGCCATTATTATTATATTCTATCCAGAAATGACCTGCTACAAATGATATTTTTATCTTTATTGAAGTTTGTACATTTCTGTGTGTGTGTGTGTGTGTGTGTGTGGATCCTCACCATCGTAAAAGTTGTAAATGTTTTATTTTTTTGCATAGATATTAACTTGACCCTGAACAGATTATCCAATGTTGATCTCCAAGAATATCCAAGTTGAGATAAAGGGTTTAACACGAAGTAGATTTTTTCATTTCATGAGGGGGGGTATTTTCACGTGGTACTGCTCTGATATAGAATCATTTATTGGTGGATTCCCCGTGATGTAGTGGCTAACACGCTGAACCAAGACATTGTAGTAAATAAGTTCAAACTGCTGTTGTGCTACTGAATTCACTTTCGGACTAATACCCTTGAGAAATGTATGAACCCCTTATCCCCACCAGCAGTGGGTTAAATAGCACCACTACTGTCTTTCTACAAGGATGGCGGAGGCATTAAATAACCCACAAAGGTTGATATGCCATTAAACAAAGAAACCAAATCAATAAATTCATTTTTACAGATTTATAATTTTATAAATCTGAACGTAATTAAATGTCTCCAAATAAGTTGTAAAAAAAGGACTCTGTTCTGTGGTGCCCCCACAATCACCACCACAGCACCAACTTCACGATCCAGCTATAGCAGACATGACCAACAGGAAGAGGTCAAAAGGTCAATCATATGAATTCTCATCATTCAAGAGCTAGAGGCAACCCATCTTTGATAGATTCAAAAAGTGGCAGTTGGTTACCAGGAGTGCAAGAAGCTAGGACCTATATTTTGGGGCTCAGGGAAACCGTCTCTTACCTGATGAATTGTAGGCTTTTTTCTGAAGAAAATACCTCCATATGTTTTAATCCCTTCTTAGCAGTTTGAAGAACTTTGGTTTGGTTTGGTTTGGTTTCATGACATTTCAACCATTGTTGGTTATTTAATGCCAAATCCATTTTTAGGATCACCCAGTCAACAAACATATATCAAACATTTTTACCGTAACCAAATGCTCTACAATTATAAATCAGAAGAAAAAATATTAAAAACATTGATTCTAAGAAACATACTCCCCACTGATCCAAATAAAAAAAAAAACTTATATACTATAATAAATTTAAAATCAACTTAGTCATTGAAAATAATTCCTCTCCATCGATAGGAGTTTTGCAAAAACCAACGTTATATATCAATTTAAATGTCCTTTAGGAGATTGAAATTCTGAAAATAATAATATATATGTTGGTTTAACCTCAACTACCCTATCGAGAAGACTTACAATGCACCTTTCTGATACAAGTTCCATATTACAGCATTAAGAAAAACATTCATGCCCAACAACAGAATTATGGAAAATTCTTACCGAAAACACAACAATATCAGAACATCAAAATAACAAGCAAAAACTATAGATTCTCGAGGCACTACATATTAGGAATATACAACCCAAACTTAACAGAACTAATTTTAAAACCAGTGCTAATGTACTTAAATGTCTTTAGCTACTGACGTTATTCATAGAAAATATTCGAAAAGTAAATGCTACACAATACAGTGCAGACGCTCTTCTTCTTACAAAGTAATAATGTACATACAAAAGTTACATCACTTTTGTAATACATCCTCCCATGATGATGGCCCAAAGTCCCAGAAAGTACTTGGGAAACAACTAATCATGGAAGATTTATCAACCAATTCCAGTCGAATATCATAAGATCAATACAGCAATTCGAAAGGATTAACAAAAAAATATGTAGACAAAAAATTTCTATTATATTCAATCAAATATATATATATATATATATATATATATATATACGAGGTGCATACGATAAGTTTCCAGACTTTTTTCGTGTGGGCACTTTTATTGATAGTACACACATGAAACTCTAGTCCCCTTCGAAGTAATCTCCTCCAGCTGCAATGCACTTGTTGGACCGTTCTAACAACTTCTGGAAGGCCCCATGGAAGTCCTCTTGTGTGAGCGTGTCAATGACCTTCGTCACAGCCTCTGTCATCTCCTCAATTGTCTCATAACGACAGCCTCTGAGCTTAGGAAATAACCAAAGGTCACAGGGAGCAAGGTCTGGACTATAGGGAGGTTGAGGAACTGTCTTGATGCCGATCTTGGTCAAATAGTGTGTGACAAGGATGGAGTTGTTGACTGGTGTATTGTCCTGGTGGAAATGCCACTGGCCTGATTTGAAGAGTGCTGGCCTCTTCCCAAGGAATCTCTTCCTGAACTCCCTTAAAACCTCAACATAGTAACCCTAACCCTAACCCTTTGGCCAACCAACTCTGGTGTATTGACTTCTTTACTCCTCCCACACCTCTCATCATCCCTCACAGACCCCCTGTCTTCATTTAATCTCTTATGCCACTCAAAAACTGATGCTCGGCTCATGCAAGATGGTCGAAAAGCAGTCTGAAGCATTCCATACGTTTCTGAGGTATTTTTTCCAAGTTTAAAACAGAATTTTATTACATATCATTCTTCTAAATTGTCAGATTGCATTTTTGAAATTCACCAGCTGTGACAATCAGGTTTTAGTTGGCTGTATTCCAATTGTTGCTGTAGCTGTTGATTTGAAGCTGAAATCATAAAAATTGGTCAGTCATCTCATAAGATGTATAGCAATAACATACTGAATTTTCAAGAGTCTATGACAATTTTAAATGGCCGGACGAAAAAAGTCTGAAAACTTATCGTATTCACCCTCGTATATATATATATATATATATATATATATATATATATATATATATATATATACAAGGATCATGCAATAAATAAATTGCCTAATCAGCTGGGGATGTAGAATACACCAACTGTATCACTCCAGAGGCATGAGACTCCTCAACGAGTGTCCTGGATATGACACTAATCAATCTGAGGGTGAGGTTCCAGTAATGTTGGAGCTTTGGGGAATGCAGAGTACCCCTTCATTGCCATCGCTACTTGGTCCACTCTGGTTCAGAGTGGTAGCACCTGATAGGCTCCTATCTATGGGTCAAATAAAACTAAACTGTGTACTTATGCTAAACTGAATTGCTTAAGATAGGACTGTTTTGATATGTAAATTGCATACTTATGATAAACCGAACTGCTTGAAATGGAACTGTTTTTGTATGCTAAGCTGAATTATTTGAAATAGAACTGTCTTGACATTTAACTGCATGTAAAAAAAAACTACACTTATACTAGACTGAATTGTTTGAATTTTAACTATCTGACTAAACTGAATAGCTTGAAATAGAAAGGTTTGTTTTTTTTACTATTAAACTGTGTACTCATACTAAACTGAATTATTTGAAATAGAACTGTTTATTTGTATTAAAATGGATTTGGAATTAAATAACCTACAAAGGCTGATATACCATAAGACCCAAACAAATAAACAAATAAATAAGAAGAATTCTTTTGTAAAAAGCAGAATAAATTTTTATTCAAAACTTTTTTCTATAAATCTAAACTCTGCATTGTTTGAAATTGGCTTATAGAAAAGATTATTTTAACTTCACCAAGGTATTTGTTTTGAGGATATTCAAAATGGTAGAAAATCAAACAGAGTGTTCAAAGTTTGAACAGAGGTCTGTCATAAAATATTTGCCAGCTTAGAAGTGCAAACCATGTGAAATTTACAGAAGTATATGTCATGTATACAGAGGAGCCTGTTTTAACAAAAAATCTTTACAAATAGGCTGAATAGAAGGTTTAAATATTATTCTCGCTGAAAACAGGCCAAGAAGGCCGGCAAAGACATGCACACCTGAACTGGTGGATTATCTTAATGCTCTTATTATGGCTGACAGAAGAGTTACAATAGAGAAGATTTCTGAACAACTGGAAATTTTTGTGCATCCAGCACTAAATTGTGCATGATGGCCTCGGCTTTTGTAAGGTCCATTGTCACTGGGTTTCACCAGGACAATAGAAGCAAGAAAACCATCAGTCAATTTGGTTGGAAACAGCTGCCACATCCTCTTTACAGTCCTCCTCTGATTTCCACTTGTTTGGCCCCCTTAAAGAATTTCAACATGGAACAATATTTTAAAACGATGAAGTGAAAATCACTTCGAGCAAATGGCTAAAAACTCAATCCAAAGATTTCTATGCTGAAGAAATTCAAAAGCTTATTTTTCAATAGAAAAAGTGTTTTAAAGAATAGCGGTTATATTGAAAAATGAAGCAATGTTTTTTATTCCTGGGGGGAAAAGTGAGTTGTTTTATTGCATTATTCACTTTCTTTCTTCAGATCCTTGTTCTTATATACATATATTCATACCATATTAAAGAAAAACCTTGAAAAATTAATTACTCATATTTTTTTGTGATAATATTTATTCTGCTGGAGAAGCAGGGACGAGCTCATAAGTGATGTACACCTATGGACCCCCATATATGGCAGGGCAAAAGCAGGACGACCAGCTCGAACATACATTCAGCAGCTATGTGAGGATACGGGATGTAGCCGTGAAGACTTGCCAGAGGCGATGAACGATAGGGAGAAGTGGCGAGAGAGGGTCATGGATATCCGTGCTCGCGGCAAGACATCATGATGATGATGATGATGATTTATTTCAGCAAACCCGATATTTTTTTCAAATCTTAGATCCGCATCTTCAGACAAAGAAATCTTTCTTTGTCTGAAGATGCAGATCTAACATTTGAAAAAAATATCGGGCTTGCTGAAATAAATATTATCACAAAACAAATGTGAGTAATTTTTGAAGGAGTCTTTTTTTTTAATATGGAATTATTTGCTCTGTATTTTAATTTATTATTATTTTACATTGAGCTATCTGTTGGATTTTAAATTGCAGAGATATTGAATAAAGAAAATCCTAAAATAAAATTGTATCCACCATCAGCTGACATAGCATTGGATAATATAAGGACTGTCCCATAATAATTGTTAAATTTCGTGAATCAAATTTATAAACAAGTATATCAGTTTATTATGGGACAGAAAAGAATGGATTAAAGTGCCTCTGTCAAATTACAATTAATTTGTATTATTTAGTCAAGTTGACACTGCAATATCATAACACTGCATTACAATATTAAAGAAAACCCAGACTGTTAATGACCTGTATATGACACTAAAACGGTTTTGTGGCTCAAGTCTTGGAGCCCTGAGAAGAGTAAAGCAGCTCTTAATTGACCATTACATACTGGTTTACTCTGACTACAGTTAATATTATTTTATAGAGTTGCATCAATGGGTCAGAAATTTATTGTATTATTATAATTATTATTTATGATTGGAAAATTATTAGCATTCTTTCTTTATTTATTGAAAAGAATATCAACCTTTGTGGTTTATTTGACGTCAAAACCATCCTTGTAGAAGAACAGCGGTGATACTATTTAATTCATAGCTGGGGGAATAAGGAGGTTCAAATCTTTCCCGAGAGTATTAGTCCCTTAGTGAACGTAATAGTGTGACTTGGAGATTGCTGACTAAAACATTACAGTTCAGCACATTAGCAACTACGTCACAAGGACTACTCCTTATTAGTATTAGATAGGAATACATGAACCCATATAATTATATAGAAACAAATTAATATTATTATCAAATAGATTAATTAATATTGGGGTTAGTCCCATGGCATTAGTTGATATGCCTTTAAACAAAGAAATCACAACTGTTCTTCTCCAAGAATGGTTTTGGCTTTAAATAACCTTCAAATGTTGATACGCCATTAAACAAAGAAACTATACCAAAATCACTACTGTTCTTCTCCAAGAATGGTTTTGGCTTTAAATAACCTACAAATGTTGATAAGTCATTAAACAAAGAAACCAAACCAAATCACTACTGTTCTTCTCCAAGAATGGTTTTGGATTTAAATAACCTACAAAGGTTGATAAGCCATTAAACAAAGAAACCAAACCAAATCACAACTGTTTTTCTCCAAGAATGGCTTTGGCTTTAAATAACCCACAAAGGTTGATATGCCATTAAACAAAGAAACTACATCAAAATCACTACTGTTTTTCTCCAAGGATGGCTTTTGTTTTAAATAACCCACAAAGGTTGATATGCCATTAAAAAAAGAAGCCTTACCAAAATCACTACTCTTCTTCTCCAAGAATGGCTTTAACTGTGAATAGCCCACCAATGTTGATATGCCATTAAACAAAGAAACCAAACCAAAGCAAACTCATTAATTTTAGATACTAAAACATTTAACACCAGGTCAGAGTGGGACTGGAAGTAATGACAACAGAGTGACTCCATTATCCCAAGAGCTCAAGAATTGGAGCTTGACCAAGAAGTACAGTTAAGTGTTAAACCCAGGACACTTCTTTTTGGTAAGAGAGGGTTTTACCCCTCTACATGGATACAATCTGTGTATTCTAAACCCCATCGACTGGTGAAACAGATTTGTTGAAAAATTATTCGTATGAGTTAGGAATACTTGATATTGTACAAAAAAGTAAAGTTAGCAACCTTAGTCGAGGGTGACCCGAAAACTCCCTTTTCAATAGCTACCACACCGGACACAACTCCATTCCCTGGATTGCTCCATTTTACCCTTGATCCGTGCCTTATAATGCTGAGTGTTAAGCAAGGAGGCACTAAGTACCATTTTTGAGCCTTTGTTATGACTCCAGCTGAGATTGAAGGACGGTTTCCCAGACTATTAGTGAACACTCTACTCATTAGACCAATGGCTCGGTTGATAACTGGCCCATTGGCCTAATTGGTAGAGAGTTCAATCCCAGGTCGAGTCATACCAAAGACTTGAAAAAAATGGTACTAGATATCTCCTTGCTTAGCACTCATCCTTATAAGGTACGTATCAAGGGTAAAATGGAGCAATCCAGGGAAAGGAGTAACACTCTCGCCTACATCTTGGTATGGTTGCTATTGAAAAGGGAGCCTTCGGGTCACTCTCGACTACGATCGCCAACTTTACTGATATCATATAACTGTGCTGTATTTATCCTACGTCCCACCAACGTACGAATATGGCACAAGGCCGTTTTTAAGGTGATAACTGTGCGCAATTAAATGATTATAGATGAATAAAAGTGTATTTTTTTTAATACAGTAGAAAATAAAAAAATATTGTTAGGATTACTATTAAACATTTACAAATAAACCAAATTTCAGCATTGAATATGACATCCATTAGACGAATAAACGAAATCAAAACATACTGTTTAAAAATGAACGTTAAAATTTTAAATTTTAATCTAGTAAAGATTTTAAAAAATGGAATTTTTTTTAAATACTCTATAAAAATAACATTTTTGTCTTTGTTTTCTTTCTTGTTTTTTAACTTGTGTATTTGAATTGACATTAGGAACGCGACTAGTCTGTTTACTTTATGAATTTTAAAAGTTTGAATAAACGGCGGGCTTGTATAACTAATAAAGACAACGATGTTACATGTTACTTTACTGCATCGTTTAGCCGTGACTACTTGATAAAAAAAAGAAAGTCAGAACGAGGCTAGACAGACAAAACCAGTCGCTTATTTTACTGTGTGATGCGACTGAATGCGTACGATAACAGAATAGAGAAGGAGCGTGGCCCAAAACATTTCCAGCCCTGAAACCGAACCCGAGGGGCTTGTGGTGGTCGGTGGGATGGCATGCGGTTTCCTGTCCGTCCAACAAATCGGAGGTAGCAGCAATTTGGAGCCTGCCACCCGTTAGTCCAGTGCCAACAACAACGATGACCACCACCACGACAAAAGACAACATCATGGCTACCAGAAATCGCGGATCGGACCAGATCAGGAATAACGGTCTCCCTGAACACCAGGATGGTCAAGGCAGGGGTCAGGTAGCAAACCTCCACACTCCTGGTTTTGTGTCTCCTTCCCAGCTGGTATCCGACACAAATCCTAAGGCTTCAGATAAAGCCACTACTACTACTCATAACAACAATAGTAATACTACTAGTAGTAGTAGTAGTAGTAGTAGTAGTATGTCTACTAGTTGTACCAATTCTGTTTTGGCCGCGGTTACCAAAGTGGTTACTTCTTCGGACGATGAACAGGAGGCTTTCCTTGCAGAAATTGACTCCGATTTGCCCAACTTTTTAAGTAGAACGTAAGTGATTTTTTATTATCCTCCTACCATACACACTTCTAAAAAAATAAATAAATAAATAAAATAAAAACAAAAAATGTTCATTCTTTGAAGTATGTCGGTAAAATAAGAGAAACTACTCTCTCTTCTTAATGAATTAATTAATAAAATTCCTTTCTCTCTTTTCTTTTCTTTTCTTTTTGCTTTATTTTTTTCTTTTCTTTAATCGTCTGTTCTAAAAGTTTCAATTTCAAGAATTGTTTTCATCTTTAAACCGTCGTTTTTGCCGAAAGACACATGCAATGAATGGACATTGTGGATTAGGATGGAATTCGAAAGCTAATGTTTATGGGGCACCTTACCTGGTACAGTTGTTAGCAAGTGAGTTCGATTCTCACTGGGCGCCTCATATATCCAGCATTTTTCCACAACTAAACAAAGCTTTGCAAATAAATAACTATTCTGAAAAAAATATTTTGAAGCAAATGATGAGAATTAAATGGGAAAGAAAATAGTTGTTGTTATTATTATTATTATTATTCCTCCTCCTCACTCAGAAAAACATAACAAACAGTCTATATTTTGGAGTATGTCGGTAAAATAAGGGAGGTTATTCCTTCTTCTTAATGAATTTAAAAACTTCAGACAACTTTGCTTGAAACTTTTGCTGACACCTACTTTTATTTTGTTTTTTGTAAACATTAAACATTGTGGGTTTGGGAAATTTTGCAGCCTCGGATTTTGTTATTAATCAACTAGTTGGAGTATCTTTATTATGATACCGACACATTCTGAAAAATCGACATTTTTTTAAGCAAATGATGGGAACTAAATGGTAAAAAATAATTATTATTTACATAATATCAATAAAAAAAAAACAGTCGGTTTTTTGGAGTATGTCGGTAAAATAAGGGAGAGACTACTCCATTTTCAGAATGAATCACCAGATTTTTTTCAAGTACTAAAAATTTTGATTTGACGATTTGTTTTTATCTTCAAACCGCCATTTTTGTCGCAGGACACATGTTTTACTTTGCAGAAAGAAAATGCAATGACTTGACATTGGGTATTAGGGTTAAGGTTGAATTCGAAAATTACTTGATAGATAATGTTTTAAAACAATTTTTAGAAGCATGCCAGTTAAATGAAAGACTATTTTGAGACTTGAATTCTGAGAAATATGAGTAAAAAAAAAAGTTTCCCTGATCATCTGATTAAAAACTAAAGAAAACTTTGCTAGAAACTTTTGTAGTCAGGGTTTTTTTTGTTTTGTTTTGTTTTGTTTTGTCCGCGGTAATATTTTGCACAATTTTATTTTTTATTCATTTTTTTTTCTTTCTAAATTGATTATTTTTTTATATCTTATAAATATTAAACAATTGAAATGCCGAAAATTTTTGCGTTTATGTAATTAATAAACGTAATTGGGGAAACTTCAATATTTTTACCGACATATTCTGGTGGACAAAAAATACCTTTAAGCAAATAGTAAAAAAGATGTTATTTACTAAGCTTGGTTGTTGCACGAGATAAGAAGTATGGAAGCACACTGAGAATTGAATTCACGAACAATGCTCTGCTAATCTAGATTGCTTGTTTTTGTTCGTTTGTTTTTTTGTTTTTATTATTATTATTATTTCAACTTTATTTTTAAAATTTTTGTTATAATGAAGACATTTTTTGTTAAGTTTAAGCTCCTCTTGGCACAGTGGAAGGCTAAAATTAAGGTTAAGAAGATCGTGTTCCGCCGATTTTTCTAGTTAGCTGAGCCTGTTAAAACTTTGAGAGATTTAGGCTTTTACTTGGGATCGAACACCGATCACCATTATCGTTTTATGCAGCCGAACAAGCGCCTCCCTCCCAAATTTATTTGCTTGAATTTTTATGTTTTAAGTTAATATCTTAAAAGTTTGTTGTCTTTATTAAATGAAAAAAAAATCCCACTGCAAAGTTACAAAAGAAACTTTTTATGACACTTTGGTCACGTGATCAAACAGTTCACAACTGGGTCAGAATATCATGTGGTTATGAATTAAATTGACTGCCATTGTTCCCTCTTTTTTTCCCCAATTGTTTTTATTTAACCTAACAAAGAAAAACTGATGTTGTTGAATAGAAATAGGTTTATTAAAAGAGAAGAAAAAAAGAATTTCTTATTTTGCTATGGTTACTTTTTAAAAGAGATGGTCCCAAGAGGAATGTTATGATACATATGCTGACATCAATGGAAATGTGCAATTGCTGGTGTACGACATGTAAGTTTTGCACAAACCTGAAACTAGTTTATTATTTTAAAACCTGAAATGATTTCAATTTTTCAAAAGTGAAGATGTTTCAATCTTTAAAATGAAATAATTTCAAGTTAAAAAAGATTCTCTAAAAATAATTCATTATCAATCGTTAAATAATAAATAAAATTTGTTACTACTGACTCATTCCAAAGGGAAACGTGAGGATGCATGTGACATGACTGCTACTGTTGGAAATATAGTTAGTAAGATAAATTAAAATATTGGACATGGCTGTTTGCATTTCATTTCACAGTTCACTAGAGATGGGTGTTTGTATTTCTCTTCATTCTTAACTGGACAAGGCTGTTTGTATTTCACTTCTCATTTTACTGTACAAGACATTGTATTTCACTTTGCATTTTACTGGTAAAGGTTGTTGGCATTTCATTTTACACTTTACTGGACAAGACTGCATTTCATTTCACACTTCTCTAGAGATTGCAGTTGGCATTTCACTTCACACTTCTCTGGACAAGACTGCACTTCACTTCACACTTCTCTGGAGATTGTTGTTTGCATTTCTCTTCACACTTAGCTGGACAAGACTGCACTTCACTTCACTTCACACTTTTCTGGAGATTGTTGTTTGCATTTCTCTTCACACTTAGCTGGGCAAGGCTATTTGCATTTCATTTCACACTTTACTGGACAAGACTTTGTATTTCAATGAAAAAGGTTTTTTGCATTTCATTTTGCTCTTTACTGGACAAGACTCCATTTCAATTCACACTTTTCTAGTGATGGCTGTTTACATTTCACTTCACACTTTTCTGGACTAGACTGCATTTCACTTCACATTTCACTGAAGATGGCTGTTGGCATTTCACTTCACTATGATGCCCTTGAGAACTGCACAAATTCTTTTCTTCTTCCTCTACCGATAAGTTAATCATAGAATACACTGGGTTCTTTAAAGTTTTATAGGTAAGTAAACCACTCAACGAGAAGGAAAAACTTTGAATTCAGAATCTTTGGATAGTTGTTCAGAATGGGTCATTGGCCTAATGAGTAGAGTGTTCAAGACTGGTCGAGGAGACTGGGGTTCAATATCAGGTCAAGTTATACCAAAGACTCAATGGTTTTAAGTATGTATTTACCCAATGTCTCTGTTTTTGAGTGGAGTAAAGCTGGTTTGAATTCAGAGTTTTCCTTTTCCTAAACTGGTTGCCACAGATTCCCTTAACTCTCTTTCACCATCAGTCCATATCAGTCATAACTCTTAGCATGTCCTCTAGACAACATCCAGTGTCTGCACAAAACTGATTAATGTAAGTTTTTGCTGGTTGACCAACACTGGTGAGTTCTCATGTAGAAATCCTTGGGAGTGCATCAATTATAAGTTAGTGTGCAGCATGTCTTGTTTAATGGTTTGCTAGATGGGAGGTTCGTGGCCATACATCTGCTGTTTTGTAGGATGCTGCTGGAAGTTACTATATAGCTATTTCTCCTGGTATTTGTTAAAATCCTAGTGGTGCAACCATACAGTAGTACTAATATGGCTAAAGAACCCAGTCTGCCTTATTATTTACCCCCATCTGGGGAGGAAAACAGATTTATGCCTTTCCCAAGAGCATTAACTTGAAGTGAAATGCAAACAGCCTTTTGTAGGATTTGAGCTCAGATTGCCAATTTTATTTCCTATGATGTAACTGTTATGCTAAGCTCGGGTAACTAATGATGATAGTCATTTGTAAACAATTATAGTTTCAACTCACTATTCTTAACACAAATAATATGTAATGACATCAAAGTGGTGTTTCGACTTTCTCTACAGCTTTGGAAGTGGAGCCTCACCACCAATATGCAGTTAAGTGTCATTCATATCCAGGATTCCCCTTTTTGATTTGTTTTACAGATTTCAATCTTTTAATGTAAAGTTTTTTCTTTTTTTTTTCTTTTTTGCTGGCAATTATATCGTTTCAAGTAACTAAAATCATTGGTAAACAATCCTATTTACCAACCACTCCGCTTGGGCAGGATATGACACAATGTCAATTTCTAAGCGGAGTTTTACAGGTTTGAATTCAGAGTTTTCCTTCTCCTAGACTAGTTGCCTTACCAAGACTGAAGAACCTAGTCTGTCCTACTATTTACCCATAGCTGGAGGGAGAATATTTGGATTCATACCTTTTCCAAGGTTTTTTTTATTTTTTTATGTGAAATGCAATCAGTCTTGTCCAAGATTTGAACTCGTGTCGCCATGTCCATTTCCTACGACGATAACCATTACACCATGGGCACCTCCTCAAATCATTGGTAAACTATCAAAGCTTCAAGAAATTCTTTGCCCAGTTGGCTGGGGCTGTAGAATATACCAACTGCTTCTCTGCAGAGGGGTAAGACCCCCCAACGAGTGTCCTGGATATGACACTAAACAATCTGATGGTGCGGTTCCAGCTATGCTGGAGCTTTGAGGAATGTGAAGTACCCCTTCATTGCCATCGCTCCCAGATCCACTCTGGCCCGGAGTGGTAGCACCTGATAAGGGTCCTATCTCTGGGTTAAATAGAACTAACAGCATACTTATGCTAAACTGAATTGTTTGAGTAAACTGTATAGCTTGAAATAGAAATGTTTTTGACAATTAAACCATACTTATATTTAAACTGCGTTATATTTAAACTAAATTATTTGAAATAGAACTATTTTTCGACATTAAAACTGTATTTACACTTAACTGAATTGTTACATATAACTGCTTGAATAGTTTGAAATAGAAATGTTTTTGACAATTAAACTGTGTACTTATGCTAAACTGAATTGTTTTAAATAGAACAGATTATTTACATAAAAATGGATTTGGCGTTAAATAACCTACAAAGGTTGATATGCCATAAAACCCAACTAACCAAACCAAACATCAAGAAATTCTTCTTAATACGTTGCCCAGTCGGCTGGGGTTATAGAATACACCGACTACTTCTCTGCAGAGGAGTAAGTCACCCCTTGGCCCAGTCAGTTGTGGCTTTAGAATACACTGACTGCATCTCTGTTGAGAGGTAAGACCCTTACTAATGAGTGTCCTAGATATGACTCTAAACGATCTGATGGTGAGGTTCCAGTAAGGCTGGAGCTATGGGGAATACGACATACCCTTTCATGTTCATCGCTCCCAGGTCCGCTCTGGCCTGGAGTGGCAGCACCTAATAGGGTCCTATCTATGAGTTAAATAAAAGTAAACTTTTGCTAAACTGAATTGTTTGAAATAGAACTGTTTTGACATTTAACTGTGTGTAAACAAAAAACTATACTCAGACTAATTGTTTGAAATAGAACTGTTTATATGTATAAAATAGATTTGGCTTTAATAACCCACATTGGTTGATGTGCCATGAAACCAAACCAAAAACCAATCTTCTTTATACAAGTATTTGCAAAC
Organism: Sepioteuthis lessoniana; assembly: GCA_963585895.1. Taxonomy (NCBI): domain Eukaryota; kingdom Metazoa; phylum Mollusca; class Cephalopoda; order Myopsida; family Loliginidae; genus Sepioteuthis; species Sepioteuthis lessoniana. The sequence continues at coordinate 30,018,827 of OY757926.1, read as the reverse complement.
AATTATATGGTTTTAAGTATTCCTCTCTAATACTAATAATTTTCAAACAGACCTATTTGACCCATAGATGGGACCCAGCAGGTGCTACCACTTCTAGTTAGGGTGGACCTGAGAGTTATAGCAATGAATGGATGACTCTACACTTCCCAGAGCTCCTGAACTGGAGCCTCTAAAATAATAGGGGCAACCTGTGGCACATTAGTGCACCATTCTTCTGTTATCAACTCATCCAAACAGTGTGGCTGTACCTGTACAAATCTTAACCCTTATTAATGAAATCAACTGAATAAGCTGTTCAGTAATTTACTTTTTTCACTGAACTGTTCAATGCTCATACACTGTGTGCTGTGGAATAGCCTGTTTTATTTTTTGTTTATTTGTTTGTTTTTTATTTTTATCTTCTTTTGTTTTTTTAGAGAAATGTGGAATAATTTTTCCAAAGTGTTGCCATATTCCTAAAGCAATTATTGATTTCACTTTCAGTCTTCAATGAAATAGCTCTCTCTTTTTTTGAGAAATAAAATAGTTTTCACTTGTTTCAAAACTGCTAATTCATTAAAAAAAAAAACAGCATGTTCCTTTAATAGCAACACATATGTCATCATATTCCCTACATAACCATATTTTTTTTAAAAATATCTGATTTTTTTTCCTTAATGTTTGTTTGTTTGTTATTTAATGGCATATCAACCTTCTCAGGTTATTTAATGCCAAATCCATCTTTTTTTTTTTTAGAAGAACAGTTGTGCTACTATTTAACTCATAGCTTGGAGGATGAGAAGGTTCATACCTTTCCCAAGGGTATTTGTCGGAAAGTGAACAGAATAGCGTGACTGGAGTGCAAACTCGCATACTACAATTCTGCTGTCCAGTGCTTTAACCATTATGCCACGGGGACACCAACCCTTTCCTTAATGGTTTGGTAAAATTTTCAGATACTATCTATTTACCCAACCCCTCCGCAATGTGCAGGATGTGACACGATGTCAATTTTTAAGCAGAGTATTGCTGATTTGAATTTAGGGTTTTCCTTCTTCTAGACTAGTTACCATACCAAGGCTAAAATGTTAGGTCTCCTCTAAATCCTTCCTTGAAGTAGGCATTTACTTAGCTTAGCAGTTTGGCACAAGGCCAGAAATATGAAGCACATTGTTAGAATTGAACTTATGCTCCTACGTTGAAATTCTTCAATTTATGCTATCTTCAGATAGCAAGACAGATACTGATCAGTATCCCATGCCACCTAGTTTTGAATTTAGAGTTTTTCCTTCTCCTAGATTAGTTGCCATACCAAAGCTAAAGAAACCAGTTTGCCCTACTATTTATTCTTAGTTGAGAAGAGAAGAGATAGATTTATGCCTTTCCGAAGCACATTAGGGCAAAATGAAATGCACACTGCCTCATCCAGGATTTGAACTTGGGTCAACAACTCCATTTCAGATGATGTTCCTGGTTCACTAAGATCAAGTAATTAATGATTGTAATAATAATAATAATAATAATAATAATCATTTGTATGCAATTATAGCTTCAAATAACTATTCTTGATGCAAATAATTTGCACAGTTTTATATGGTATTTATATTAGATAGGAATACTTATCTAATACAAATAATTTTCAAACAGATTTATTTGACACATTGATTAGATCATCACAGGTACTACCCTTCTGAGTTTGGGTGGATCTGATGTTCCATAGCCACAATTAATGCCATGTGCGAAATGGACATATAATGTTCATAACGATAGAACATAGGAATCTCGAAATTTGAAAACACATAACGACTTCTTGTTCAGGGACGAAACCTTTTTATTAACTTTGAGTTAAAGGTTTCGACATAAGGAGAGAGAGACACAATCTTTTTATGCTGGCTTCTTCATCTGGCCCCTATCTCGTGCGGCACCCACAGCGCGCAAATTCGTCTTGCCTCAGCAAGCCCCAAAAGTCGACCGTCTTCGTCCAGTGTCTAGTCTCAACTCCCTAACTTTCTTCAAATCTCCCACAAACCTCCGCGCGCTTCCGATGCATGACGTCACCCGCACCCTGTCACCCCGTTCCATCATTTCAGGCTATTGTGACATCACTGAGTGGCATGTCCACTCTGCACGTGTGTTACCACCTACATCAAGGTTTGCACAACTTTACTTACTTATTTGTATAAGAATAGATTTGGCATCAAATAACCTACAAAGGTTGATATGCCATAAAGCCAAAACAAACAAACTAACCTCTTACATATTATACATATCTATTTAAATGTGTACAAACAAATGACTGATGTTGAATTGTGGCTAATATATAGCAATACTTAACACCATTTAACTGTGTGCAAAAAAGAGCTTAGGCTCATTTAAGAATATTATCTACAAAATTTATTTACAAATCATAGGTATACTTAATATATATGTATAAAGAGGATTTAGCTTTAAATAACCTACAATGGTTGATATGCCATAAAACCAAACCAATCTCTTTGATCAAAAACTTGTTTACTGAGCATATGTCTAGAAAGTAAGAAGACTGATTTTTTTTTTAGGTTAATAAACTTGACTGAAAAGTTCATTTATCAGCAATCATTCTATTTGTCACATCTCCCTCAATTTACTAAGTGATCAGAATAGGATAATCTTCCATGGTCTCTTGACCATCCAACAATGAGCCACCCAAAACCCTGTGTGCAAGATAGAACTTTATCTCTAAGCCACTATTAACATGTTAAATATTTATTGCATAGTCCTGAATCATTAGATCTTGTGTTCCACTTCAGTGATACACTCTGAATACATTCATAATAATCCAAGATTACTCAGAGGCAGGCATAAACTGAAATTTCTCTCAAGGTCTATATGGATCTGCTGATTGTCAATCAGAGTTGCCAACCTGAAAAATAAAAAAAGTCTCATTACTTTCTAGTCTGATTTCTTAATTGATACAGTAGATTTTTGGTTTGGTTTGGTTTGGTTTCTTTGTTTAATGGCATATCAATCTTTGTAGGTTATCTAATGCCAAAGCTATTCTCCTTGAAGAACAGTTGTGGTACTACTAGTTGGGAGGACCAGGGGGTTCATACCTTTCCCAAGGGTATTTGCCTGAAAGTGAACGTAATAGCGCAACTAGAATACGAACTTGCTTACTATGATTCCGCAGTCCATCGTTTTAACCATTACACGAGGACCCCCCCCCCCGTAGATTTTTAATCAGATATTTACTACTATTACACTCTATTTTTCTAGATTTTCAGCCCCAAAATTAGGAGTACATATTATACACAAATATATGATTAACTTTTTTTTCTGGCCACATGCCTTACCATATTTGGGACAGGATGACCGAAAATAAATTGTATCTATTGTCCTAATTTATGTTTTGCGTGGTTACAGAGACATCTCCAGTGGAATGTGGATTTGTTTATAATGTTGTTTCTACTGATGTGAGCTTATTTTCACTGCGAGCTTGTTGCATTTTTGTGGGAACATGTCTGTGTGTTTGTTCTAAATACTGTATAGAGGTTGATATGCCATTAAACCCAATCAACCAACCATGTAAAGATTTTATGTTTTGATAATATATAACTTCTTATTTTTAATCAGTACAAGCCAATAAAAAGTTAAACAAATGCTAAATTTTGGTTAAATTTAGCTGTTAGAAATTCTAAACAATCAGTGCATATTATACACAAGGATTGTTCTTTTCCAGAATTTCCCTGACCAAAATTGGATGTATATATGTTATACGCAAATAATCACAGTATCTATTGTTCATTTCTAAAGTAAGTAAGTTGGCGACCGCATTCGAGGGTGACCAGAAGGCCCCCTTTTCGATAGCTACTACACTAAGGTGTATGGAAGAGTGCTACTCCTTTCCCTGGATTGCTCCACTTTACCCTTGATCCGTACCTTATAATGCTGAGTGTTAAGCAAGGAGGCATCAAGTACCATTTTTTTGAGCTGGGATTGAACCCAGGTCTTCTGGGCCATTGACGAACACTCTAACCATTATACCATTCTACTTATCCCCTAAATAAATCCCAATAAAAAAAATGTTATTTTAGTGTTGCAATGATTTTAAAAATAACAATGAAAATATTTGAATATATTTACTTAAGTAGATAAGCAAAAACTAACACAGATACATGAGGGTACTGAAAAGTTCTTGGCCCAACCCATTTATCAAAAATGTTATTTTGTTGCATTCTTTTAAAAGGGCAGACTGAAAAGTTCATCTGATGATGTCATATATGCTGTTGATAATGTTTTTGACTAATGGAATCCAAACACTGCAACACCAATGGAAGAAGTGCCAAGTCGGCTGTAGAATGTATATACAGGGTGACCCAAAAAACAGCACCCATGAACTTTTTTATTACTTCAACAAAAATAAAGCAAAATAATTCTAATTTTGTACACTCGAACTTCTGGACATGTTGGTGAATACTATGGTCCCAATTTTTCATGCATAGAATCTACTTTATATCCTGAAAAAAAAAGGCTAGAATTAAATTTATGAATTTCAGTCAAAAATATATGGGTTCTGTTTTTGTTTTTTAGGTCACCCTGTATATATTCTACAAAACATATGCCTGTGAAGCAAAATTTGTCTGTTAGCCTTTATCCCATGCTTTAAAAACTTGTTTAAAAACAAGATTTACCTACAAACCATTGGCTTACAAATCACACACACACGCACACACACATATATATATATATATATATATATATACATACACCCTACCCCCGTGGGGTTGAGTTCTCTGGTGAAGAAGTAATCGTGTTGCCATTAGCATCTATTGCAAGCCACTTCATAGATGAATTGAGGTCTCGACAACCGTTGAACGGATGTATGTAAACAATAGTAATTGTGATTCATAACCATTTAAAATTTACTTCGCAGCTAATATCTCCTCGTGGCTGAATGGTTAGAAGCTTTGGCTTGGCATTTGAGTCAACCGGGTTTCGATCCCAGCTACGGGAAGATACTGTCTAGCCACACTGATGAGTTCTGATAGAACGAAACAGATCTGTCTGTGGATGACTATATATATATATATATATATATATATATATAAACAAGGTTTAACATTAAATAACCTACTTGGGTTGATATGCCATTTAACACCAACCAACATCTTATAATTGTTGCTTTTTATCGCAGTGTATAGTTCATTATTTTTTTTTTTTAACTAATTTTACTTCATTTTATTTTGATTCTATCACAACATGCTGGGTCAGTATACTCTTCATTACTTCTATGATTTCATTACTAGTTTTACTCCATCCTAATATTGTGGCTTTTTATGACAATACTCTCAGTTGATACACTCTTCAACTATTAAAATATCAACCTGGAATGTGATTAAAAAACAACAATAAAATCAGAGAAAACCAGTGAAAAGGAATAAGATAACTCTTGACAATTTACTAATATTTTTCAATTCTTTTTTTTTTTTCAGGTTTATGGGTCAAGATGCAAGATTCTCGTTCATCCTCTTCTTTACGGTTTTTTCGTTTAGTTTAGTCCTTGGCTTATTTGTGATCCAGGCAAGTTATGCTTGGCACAATTACCAGGTAAGTCAATTTTTTTACTACTCTGAAGATATCTTGCCAAAACTTGATGCTATTCATACGCTGCTGGCAGGGGCTGAGAATATGTTGACTGCACCCCTAAAAAGAAAAAACAAGGGCAGTGTCCTGGGTGGGGATATGACATTAAACTGCTAATGGTGATGAGGTTCTAGTTTTGGATATTTAAGGTGTGTGCAGTTCTCCTTCATTGGCATTACTCCCAGGTCCACTTTGACCTAGAATGGTAATACCTCTTTGGGTTCTGTGTATGGGTCTAAAAGATCTCTTTAAAAATTATTAGTATGAGCAATTGGCCTAATGAGTAGAGTGTTCGCCAATGGCCCGAGAGACCGGGGTTCAATCCCAGGTTGAGTCATACCAAAGACTCAAAAAATGGTACTTGATGCCGCCTTGCTTATCACTCAGTATTATAAAATTGGGATCAAGGGTAAAGTGGAGAAATCCAGGGAGAGGAGTATCGCCCTTCCCTACACCTCGGTGTAGTAGCTTTTGAAAAGGAAACCTTCGGGTTACCCTCGACTAAGGTCGCCAACTTTACTAGTATTAGGAATGTTCAAAAACCATTTAACTGTGCACAGACTAAAGATTATTAATAATAGTAATGATAATGATTAATAATTACTAAGGGTCAGGGCCAGCCTTAAGAGGTGTGAGGCCCAAACATGTATATTGCAGTGTGTTGTTGTGTGTAAGCTAAGAGTAGTTTACACTTTAGGATGTGTTGACAGAGATGGTAAACAAATGGAGATATTAAAATCATAATATTATGAAGGAACTTCCATAAGAATGTTATCATTTTTTAACACCCTTTATATTATCCTGGATTGTAAAGAAAAACTTCTTATAAAGAAAGAACACCTTCATCTCAAACTAAATATTAAATGCTTGTAAAAATACTAGTATGGAATAAAAAGTTAACTTAAAATACAGGCCAAATAATGTAGAGAAAACAACTAAGATATATTAATTAAAGTATTATGTTGAATGTGAACATGTACATGTTCACTTGAGCCAGAAATATATGAAGTGAAGATTAAATCTTTCTCACTAACTATATACATCATCAAAAGTGATAAGGCTGACATGAAAAGTTCAGTTATTCATTATTTAAGAATATAGACAACAGAGAAGTTACCTGCCTGATGAGTCTAACTTTACTGACTCACCTATTTTTGATGTTCTGTTATTTCTGTTGTCTGCACACTTATCATTTATGAAGACAATTTCATCAATATTTCTATAGAGAAATCAACCTCAAGATATATTTGGAAATCCAATTCTTGAATAGAAATGTTACTAGTTTTCTGATCAAAGTGTTTTTAATTAGTCTTTTATATATATGTCTGTTTCTCTCTGGTGAGGTCACCTGACCAATGCGTTTTTCTTAGGTTTGGAGAAGTGTGTTTCAAATTAGCCATTACTTGATAAGCTTGTTTGTTTATTTATCTGGATTTTTTTTGGGCTGTTCAGTATTATTTTCAGGTTTGGGGCTTTGTTTATATATAACACATGTTTTCAGACTATTTATTCATTTGATTTCTTTATTTTTTTAATTTTTTATTGATTTTATGTTTATATCTTTTTCAGTTCTTTCTATGATGATGAATTTTGTGTCTCTATTTGAGTCATGACCGAACAGAAGTGTCATTTGACTAAAGTTAGATTGTTCTAATTCTGAGATTTGATTTTGTAACAGTAGTTATTTAATCTGAAATAAAATGGCCATCCTGACTTTCTAACATTTGTTTTTGGATTCCAGTAAATAAATTACATCTTCATTCTTTTCGTAAATTATGAAAGTCTTAATTTGTGAAACTAGCTTCTCGTTAAGAAATAAACCCACACAGGTTGACATGTCATTAATGATCAATCAATTAATCTGTCATTGATGTTATTCTATCTTGGACTATATTCAAATTTCTATTGCCATTCCATCTTGGACAATATTATAATTCCTATTATCATTCCATATTGGGCTATATTTAAATTCCTATTGCCATTTTATCTTGAAGTAAGTTCAAATTTCTATTATTATTCCATTTTGGACTATATTCATAATCTTATTGGCATTCCATCTTGGACAATATTCAAATTTCTATTACCATTCCATCTTGGATAATATTATAATTCCTATTATCAATCCATATTGGACTATATTCTAATTCCTATTGCCATTCTGTATTGGATAATATTCAAATTCCTATTATCATTTGATATTGGACTATATTCAAATTCCTATTATCATTCCATATTCGGCTATATTTGTTTAATGCCAAATCCTGTTTTTACATATACTTATTGTTTCTTTGGGTTTATGGCATATCAACCAGTTTTCATCACCCTGGGCACATCCCTGTTATTCATGGCAATCCAGCAATGGTTCTGGCTGTCATAACTTGAATTGGTAGAGAGCATAATTTGTACAGCAGAGCATCTCCGATCTCGCTCGTTGAACATTGTGTCACTTTCAGACATGATAGAAGGCTCCTATCACTCTTAGGATTTGTACACAACTGGCCAACTAGTAGATGTTCTGCAACAAAAAAAGAAAACCGGTTTTCATTTAACGGAAATTGAATCGTGTCGTCTTTTTTAGGGCGAAAATTTTATCATTCCACCCTGTATATAGAACTCTTTTGACATTTAACTGAATTAGAATTGTTTGAATAAACTGAATAGTTTGAAATAGAAATGTTTTTGACAATTAAGCTGCGTACTCATGTTAAACTGAATTGTTTGAAATAGAACTATTTGCATAAAAATGGATTTGGTGTCAAATAAACTACAAAGGATGAGATGCCTTAAAACCTACCAACATCAATTTCAACTTATGCAAAGACTCTGTTGGGACATTGGATGTCATCTGGGGGACCTGCCAAGAGCAATGGACAAGAGAGAGAGAGAGAGTCCAAGGAATCCTTGCTATCGGCATGATTTGATGATGATGAGGAGGAGGAGGAGGAGATTGTTTTTGAGAATATTTTTTTTTTTTTAGATCATGTAGAAATATGGACAGTTTTAGGTTTTTTGATTGATTGTTGCTTTTTGGGGGAGGAGAGTGTAGGTAGAGGACTAAATTTTCCTTTTCTTTATTTTTGGTTTTTTGAAAAGAGACAATTATTTTTGGTTCACAAACCCAGCTAAAAGCATAAAAGGTGCATTGCTCTGAAGAATAGAATTACGACTATGAAAAATAAAAAGCTAAATAATGAATTTCTTTAAACTGAGCATCTCTCCCTTTTTATGTTTTAAAAAAAAAAAGTTAAAATTGGTGAAAGTGTTTGCCAATGGCCCGGAAGACCAGAGTTCAATCCTAGATTGGGTCATACCAAAGACTCAAAAAGTGATACGTGATACCTCCTGGCTTAACACTCATTTTTATAAGATATATATCAAGGGTAAAGTGGAGCAATTCAGGGAAAGGGGTAGCACCCTTCCTGGCACCTTGGTATAGTAGCTATTAACCTTTAGGTTGCCAACTTTACTTAATTATATCATGGGTAGGTTTTTTAAAACAATAGGAAATACTAAGAACATATTGAAATTAATTGTAAATTATTTTCTTTGTAATTTAAGATTGGGTTTGGTTTGATGGCATATCAACCATTGTAGGTTATTTAATGCCAAATCCTGTTTTTACATATACTTATTGTTTTTTTGGGTTTATGGCATATCAACCTTTGTAGGTTATTTAATGCCAAGTCCATTTTTATACAAATAGTTCTATTTCAAACAATCCAGTTTAGCATCAGTACAGTTTAATACTCAAAAACATTTCTACTTCAAGCTATTCAGTTTAGCCAAACAGTTCTTTTTCTAATTATTCACTTTAACGTAAGTACACAGTTTTGACCCATAGATAGGACCCTATCAGGTGCTACCACTCTGGGCCAGAGTGGACCTGGGAGCGATGGCAATAAAGGGGTACTGCATTCTCCAAAGCTCCCACATTTCTTGAACATCACCATCAGATTGTTTAGTATCATATCTAGGACACTCATTGGAGGTGTCTTACTCCTCTGCAGAGAAGCAGTCGGTGTATTCTACTGCCCCAGCCAACTGGGCAATTATTTTACTTTGAAAGTGTTTTCAAAGTGATGTTACTATGAAAATGCTTTGGAACTGATTTTATCTTTAAAATACATTGCAGTTGATTTTACTATAAAAATGCATTGTGAATGATTTTGAAAAATACTTTGAACATGATTTTACTATAAGATATACATAAAAAATTTTGCCCAGTTGACTGGGGCTGGAGAATACACCGCCTGCACCTCTGCAGAGGGGTAAGACACCACCACCTGCCAATGAGTGTCCTGGATATGACACTAAACAATCTGATGGTGAGGTTCCAGTGATGCTGGAGCTATGGGGAATGCTTAGCACCCCTTCATTGCCATCACTCTCAGGTCCATTCTGGCCTGGAGTGGTCGCCCCTGATAGTGCCCTATCTATGGGTTGAATAGAACTAAACTTCATACTTATACTAAACTGAATTGTTTGAATTAGAACTGTTTGACGAAATTGAATTGCTTGAAATAGAAATGTTTTTGACAATTAAACTGTGTACTCATGCTAAACTGAATAGTTTGAAATAGAACTGATTATTTGTATAAAAATGGATTTGGCATTAAATAACCTACAAATGTTGATATGCCATAAAACCCAAACAACCAACCAACCAACATAAAAAATCTTATCTTCTGTAATTATTCTATATGATTAATAAAATTGATAAAGAATTTTATTTGAAATTGTTCTGCTATAAAAAGCTTTAAAAAATTTTTCTCACTATAAAAATGCTCTGAAAGCCAGCAAGAAAGGGATTGTCAGTGGTCAGGAATTAATGCAAGTTTAATGCAGCATCAGCATCATCAAGTCATGGTTATAGCACAGATTCTCTTGGCTCTTTATCACCATCCCTCCCTCTCATTCATTGCTCTTAGTAGGTCCTCTAGACAGCATCCAATGTCTGCACAGAGCTGATGAATGTTAGTCTTTTCTATTTGGCCCACAGTGGTGTGTCCATGTGTGTTAGTCCATAGTAGAACTTTGCTTATGAGCTTGTTCCTGCTTCTCTAGCATTGCCCAGCATGTCTTGTTTATCTTACTTAGATGGTTTGTGAGATGGGAGGCAGGTGGCTGTATAGCTGCTGTTTTGTTGGGTGTTCTTCCAGGATTTGTTCAAAATAGTATGCAGCATCCTTGTGTAGTTTATATCTTGCTTTTTCTCCAAGTGGTTTAAGTCCTGGTGGTGCAGCCTAGCAATAGTATTTATACTGCTACAGTTTGAAAGAATTTGTATTTTATTTCATCTGAGGGATTAGATTTCCATATTATTAATTACCTTTAGTCTATGCTTTTCTTATTTATATATATTGACATCACTTTCAGTAGATGCAATATTGCCACCTAGGTATGTGAAATGTTCTACTAACTTCAGAGGCTTTTCATTTAATATGGAGATGGCAATATCTGGTTTAAAACTCATAAATTCTGTTTTATTTGTGTTTATGTAGAGACCAATGCCTCTTGCTACCTGTTCCTGATTATGCTGCAGAATTTTGGCTTGAGCAAGTATATTTGCTTGTTGCACTAGATCATCAGCATAGTCTGCATCCATGATAGTTTTCTTTCATTAGATCTATTGACATTCATAGTACGTAATCTAGTCAGACAATAAACAGATATGGTTCTAATGTATCTCCTTGCAAGACTTCAGCGTCAATGACAAAGTAATCAGAGTCACTATCGAGTGAGCAAATCATTGCTTTCATATTTTTGTAAGGTATCATGGTAGCAACTGTTTCTTTCTTATTTGTTTCATCTTTCTTTTGTATATGGATTCAAATGCATAGGAGAAATCAACAAACAATTGCATTGCCTTAAGATTATTTGTACCTACTCCTTCAGAATCTGAGATGTGGATTGGTTTCTCCAAAAACCATTCTAGTTTTTCCTAAGAATTTTCTCAACTTCCGTTTGAATACAACTGAGAAGCAAGGCATTGTAAATTTTAGCAGCAATAGCAGTAAGAGGTATGCCTCTTTAGTTCTTCATCATTCCACAGTCAGTTTTCTTTGGTAAGACAAGAATGCAGCCTTTTGTCGACCCCTCTTCTGGGTTTTGCTTATACATATTATTACAGATGTTGTATAGCTGTAATACAAATATAAGCAGAAACATAATCAGACAAAATATACGAACTTCAATGAACAAACAAACATACTTCTTGATAAAAATATAATCTCTCACGCTTTATTCTCGAAAGGGTGATGTTTTTTGTGTGTGAGAGATGAGCTGGAGACAGGGACAGACTGCTATATTGACCCAAGTTCTTCTCGACCATAGCAGCACTTCTTCCTCATCTTGGCTGGGGTTGCTCAACCGTGGGTTACTGAGGGCCACAAAGCCCTCTGTCTGGAGCTGCTTCTCACCTCGGCATCCTGTCTCCAACTGACTTGAACCGTCTGGGCACCTGGTTATATTATTGTCTAATGTCCACCTGCTTCCACTGTTCTTCCACTTATTTACACAGGTGCATCTCTTGATTGACGGCTCGGTTGAGGGTCAATATATAACACAGTCAAAATCATCAAATGTTCTTGCAAGTAGCAAAATAACGTCAACATATGGGAGTAATGTGAAACTATGTCCAATTTGTGCTCCATATTGCATCTTTTTTTTAAAATCCTCTCATATATGTACTCTAGGTTTATATTAGATGTAAAACAGGAATTGTGATATTTTCTTTTAGTTGATGTTGGAAAGATCTCATTGTTCTCTGAATTGTACCTAACCCCCAATGAGTAGGGGTTGGTTTCTCTAGCTCTGAAATTTAGGCTCCATCCTTGTCCTCTACAGATTACTAGCTGACTGACCCTTTTAAAAATTCTCAGCTCTTGTGTAACAGTTCTTACACATACCATAAGAGTTCTTGAGCCTTTATCATCAATCACAAGGTTCACTGGGTATAGAACAGCTGCTACTTCATTACAACTGTTCAACTCCTCGGTATTTAATTATTTCCATAAAAGGGCAAGATTTGAGCTATGAATATTGTGGACCCATACATATTTTTGTCATATACATAAGAATGTGTTTCTAAACTTAATTCTTTTAGGGCTGTAGCCTGTTTGATGAATCGCTTGGAACATTTAAACCTAGTGCTACAGTTTAAGTTTCTTATATCAGACATTATCAGCGTATGATGAAAATACCCATTTAAAAACATTCACGATGCCCTTTAATGATAATGTGTTTTTGTGATCTAGTGAATGTTCATGTGGTGTACACTGATAACAGTATCATAAAATCCTTTCTCTTTTTTTTTTTTTCAAGGAAAATCAAATCTTGAAAATCACAAATTATGAACAAAATTTAAAACTAAAAACTAAAAAGAGAGCCTTGCCTGTGGTTTTCAATGAAACATGTTTGAGAAAAAACTGCAAACTAAATATACCTTATATATATATATATATATATATATCATGATATATTTCAAGTATAAAAAATAAGATAAAAATTCACGACTCAGAATTTCACACTTCTGGTCTTCAAGTGAGCTTGTTTTCAACACATCTAGACAAAGTCAGACATGTTGAATACTGGCTTGTCTGAGGATTAAGAGCGTGAAACTCTTTAGTCATGAGTTTTTATTCTGTTTTGTATCTTATTTTTTATACCTGAAATACATTGTGATATTGCTCTGCATTTTTCTGCATTGAGCACTCTAAAAATTTCATGGATTAAAAATGCTTTTATCATTAAATTTGAATTATAATCATAATTGTGTGTATATATATATATATATATATATATATTAGGCTTTCATACACACGCACACACTGTATACTTCATAATATTCAATAGTCAGCATTAGACAGAGATAAGTCTTTCATTAATGGATAAGGCTACCCAATCAAGTATACAGACTAAATATTGAAGGTCCCCATGGTTTAATGGTTATTGTCATTGAAAGTGAATACAATGAACTGACTTAAAATCCTGGACATGGCTGTTTGCATTTCACACAACCCTAATACCCTGGGAAAGGTATGAATCCAACTATTCTCTCTCCACCTATGGGCAAATAGTAGGGCAGACTGGCTTTTTAACCTTGGTATAGCAGCTAGTCGAGAAAAAAGGAAAACTCTGAATTTAAACTCATTAAGCACCACTTAAAAAATTGATCTTGTATCACCTCCTGCTCAATCAGAGGGATAGATTTATACATATATGCATAAAACCTAAATATATTTTTTCATAAAAGTATTTTGTAATTTGCTTGAAGCATTGCACAAATTTATTTTATTTTATTGTATTGAATTAATTTATTGGGCAATTGCAATGCGAAAGAATAATTATTTGAGTCGAATTAATTTCAAAGTAAAACTTCATCGTCAAAGACATTTTTTTAATAAATGAATACAATGTTGGAGTGTAACGTAATGGCCAAGGGATTTCGGTTCATGCCTTTGAGTTTAGTTAGGCTGAGAACCTTTCGGCTCAGCACATGGGTTAGTTAGGTGCAAACATTGATGCAGGTGTTAACGCAGGCGCGCGCAGGTGTCACTCAGAGATGTCACAATAGTCTGAGACGAAACGGGTGACGGAGTGCGAGTGACGTCACGCACCAGAAGCGCGCAAAGGTTTGTGGAGAAGTGAAAGAAAGTTAGAGAGTTGAATACTAGACCCCAAACAAGGAGGATTGACTTTTGGAGCTCGCAGACACGAGGCAAACTTGCACCCTCTAGGGGCCGTTCGAGATGGAAGCCAAATGAATAAGACAGCATAGAAGATTGTGTCTCTCCTCCTTATGTCGAAACCTTTAACTCAAAGTTAATAAGAAGGTTTCGTACCTGAACAAGAAGTCGTTACGTGTTTTCGAATTACGAGATTCCTATGTTCTTTATATGTTCTATCGTTATGAACATTATATGTCTATTTCGCACATTGCGTTAATTGTGGCTATGGAACAGGAGGTTCAATTTTTCCTTTTTTTTTTCTTTTTTTTTTTTTTTAACGTTACAAAGGTTGATATGCCATAAAACCCAAACAACCAACCAACCAACAACCCAAATGCAATTAAGTTGAAATAAAAAAAGTATCTTCTTTTTTTCTTGTCTTCTTTCCTTATAGTTCCTTTGCTGCTTTCTTAAATCAAGCCGAGAAACCAGTAAATTAACATTAATTAAAATAACAAGAGAAGCTGTTCCCCTGCAAAGATACCTTTGGCATTAAATAACCCTTGAAGTTTGATGTACCATTAAATCAAGAAACCGAATCAATAAATTACACACTCTCCCCTTATAACAGTATAATGTAAATACATTGAAAATGATTTTACTGTAGAAATACATGGTTGTAATGATTTTACTATAGAAATACACGGTTGTAATTTTTAGACAGTCTTTTAAGGTTTGAAAAAAATTCGTCGAAGAAATGAATTCATTGAAAATTGAAATTTCTAAATAAACTATTTAACGTTCAAAAAAAAAAAAATTTGAAACTCCAACATTATTTTCATTTATTAAAAAAAAGTCTTTGACGATGAAGTTTTACTTGGAAATTAATTAGTCTCAAATAATCATTCTTTTGCGTATTTTTTCCTCTCATCTTTTATTGTTATAATTTGTGTCTTCTTTTTCCAGTTGCTGGAGATGCTGGGCCGAGAGGATTTCTCTGAGGAATTCTTCTACTTGCACTATTATGATCCACCCGAACCTCTGACTGACGAGAGCCCCAGTCCTGGACTGAGGGTCAATACCAGCTTCTATGTACATTAAGACTATCCCTTTTGGAATCCTAAAAGTATGCAACTCACAGATAACCCTCGTCTCATCTTTTGGCACTGGCAAGGTGATCAACCCCCCACCCCCACCGTGTACGTTGGCCAACGCTAACTTACGATCCACTCACAGTAAATAAAAGTGGACATTCTCAGCTGTAATTATTAGGAAGCTGTCTATCTCGTAGATGTAGTTCAAAATGAATGAAGACTTATCTCTGTCTAATGCTGACTATTGAATATTATGAAGTATACAGTGTGTGTGTATGTGTGTGCATGTATGAAAACCTAATATATATATATATATATATATATATATATAATTATGATTATAATTCAAATTTAATGATAAAAGCATTTTTAATCCATGAAATTTTTAGAGTGCTCAATGCAGAAAAATGCAGAGCAATATCACAATGTATTTCAGGTATAAAAAATAAGATACAAAACAGAATAAAAACTCATGACCAAAGAGTTTCACGCTCTTAATCCTCAAACAAGCCAGAATTCAACATGTCTGACTTTGTCTAGATGTGTTGAAAACAAGCTCACTTGAAGACCAGAAGTGTGAAATTCTGAGTCATGAATTTTTATCTTGTTTTTTATCTTATTTTTTATACTTGAAATATATCATGATATATATATATATAAGGTATATTTAGTCGGCAGTCTTTTTCTTAAACATGTTTCATTGAAAACCAAAGGCAAGGCTCTCCTTTTAGTTTTTAGTTTTAAATTTGATTCAGTTTTATAAAAAAAAAAAAAAAGAAACTACCCCCAATTTTTTTACCCTGGATGCTTCCCACCATCATTTGTCACTTTCAAGATTTGATTTATCTTGAAAAAAAACTGAAATTTATGACACTTTTATCAGTGTACACCACATGAACATTCGCTAGATCACAAAAACACATTATCATTAAGGGACATTGTGAATGTTTTTAAATGGGTATTTTCATCATATGCTGGTGATGTCTGATATAAGAAACTTAAACTAGCGCCAGGTTTAAATGTTGAAAAACAATCATAGGGGATCTCATGACTATGACTTCATCTAAAGTGCAGGTTATTACACGTGTATAGAAGAGCTTTAAAAGCCCAACTCCTAGGGTAAAAAATACGGGCAAGTTTTATGCATCCTTGATCCACATTTACGACATCTTACTCACCAACTGGAAAAGTTCAATAAAACATTGAA
This sequence comes from Sepioteuthis lessoniana, assembly GCA_963585895.1. NCBI lineage: Eukaryota > Metazoa > Mollusca > Cephalopoda > Myopsida > Loliginidae > Sepioteuthis > Sepioteuthis lessoniana. The sequence continues at coordinate 30,002,256 of OY757926.1, read as the reverse complement.
TAAACAATCCTTTGCCATCATATTTAATGAAACATGTCTAAAAGAGAGTTTGCTACCTAAATCCACATTACATATATATAAAAAAAGTTAGGATAGCGTAGACACAGAGTTAATGTTAATTGGTGATTGTTAGTTTCTCACCTATAAGTACATCAAAGTGGTTCTGGTGGTCTTATGATCACCTTAGTACGAAATTGGCAATCAGCAAGCCCTGTTGATGCTGTGCCTACACAATTCCAACTTGCATCTATATATAGTCTATCACTAATATTGAACACTCTTTATTTATGAATATATCAAACTATATATATATATATATATATACATGAAGAGCCACTAAAAAGTTCAAGAAAGTTAAGGTATGAAATGATTTCATCAGAGAAAGAAAGAATTAAGAACGTATGTCTTTTTTTCTTTCTTTCCTATTTTTTTTTTTTTTTTAAACTTTCTGGATGATGAGTATTGAGAGGTTTTGGAAATGGAAGGTCTAACTAAAAAATACAGATATCTTACAACTTGATCAATGAACAGATCATTTAATCCCTGCAAATTCAGCAAGCATTTAGGTACGACTTCATATATATATATATATATATATATATAGATGCGATAGCATCTTGTAAAAGTAGGAATATGTTAAACCAAAGATCGGAGATGTTAAATAGTTGTAGACACAAAAGGGCGTGGTTGCTCTATAATTAGGGATAGGTTTTAGAGGGGGTTTTTTGTTGTTTTTTTATGCAAATTCTAAGCTAGGTGGGTTTTTGGTGAATAAAAGAAAGCGATTTCTCCTTTAGAATTAGTCGAACTTAGGCTTCCTGATGATCCGATAAGGTGAAACTTTAGTAGAAGATTTTCGACTCGCGATTTAGGTTAATTTTATAATTGACTCCACTTGTGTTGTGTTGAGCACTTTAGTAATTGTAGCATTGCAGGATTCACAGAGGGTTTTTGGTTTTCTTTTGACCACTGACTGTGTATCCCTTGATTTTTTTTCAAGGGGTCTGACGAGGTTGGCCTTTTCTTTCTTTTTGACCCAAAACTTTTTTCTTTTTCCCCTGGGCGGTGATTCGAGATACTTTTATCTCTTGTTCCTAGCAGGGTTTTTTTTTGTTTTTTTCTGGTACTGTGAATACTGGTAGATATTAGATTAGTAAATATATATATATATATATATATATATATATATATATATATATGAAGTTTAGAAAGTTCATGTATGCTCCTTATAAAATTCATAAAATAGTAACCCAGTTGAAAAAGAATATTTGACAAAAATTTCCTTTTTTTTATATATATATATATATATATATATATATATTTGAATTTTGTGGGCTAATTGACATATTGGAGCTCAGTGTATTTGAAATTGTGACAAAATGTTCCGACATGCCTATGTTCTTCCTTAAGAACACAGGTATGTCCGAACATAAAACTACTAGATACTAGATTCGAACAATATCTAGTATCTTATAGTTTTATGCTAAGTGAAGATTCAGCCATATAAGTGTACAGAGTTCAACTCAATTTTTTTTTTTTTTTGTAGACATTTCTGCATACAGTATGTCTCAATTCATCAACTGGCCTACAAAATAAAAATTAAAAAGAAAATTTTGTCAAAAATCTTTTTCAATGTGAATTACTCTACTATATATATATATATATATATATACACACACACACACAATATACAGGGTGCAATGGGTGGATTGTTATTTAAATTATGCAAAAATGAAAATATCACTGACATCTCAATTTTTCATATATATTTACCAAAATTGCAAGAAAACAACTTGATATTCTATAGATTAAATTTATTCAAAAAAATCACTATTGGCTTCAACCATTGCGTTCAGATGACTTCAGAATCTCCAGTAAGCCTTTCTGGCAATCTTGTTTAAATTGGTAAATGCTGCCTTTATCCTTGCCTTAAGTTCATCTTTGGTTTTACACAGAGTTAATTGTCTCTCACTCAACCGCACTCCACATATAATAATCAATCTGGGGAGTTAGGTAGCCAGATCTTTGGAGTGATGTAATCACAGCAATTTTCTCATTGCTAACACTGGGTTCTCTTGCTTGTGTGGCATGATAGAGAGTCCTGTTGCCAGATGTAGGGTCTTCCAGCAGTCACCCTCTCAATCCAGTTCCACACTACCTCTTTCATGATCTTGATATAGGCTTCCATGTTTTGTCTGAAGTCATGTGGCAAGATGAATGGAAGCATAACGTCACCATTACTAATAACCACCCCCAAACATCTTGATGTTGACTGGGTGTTTGGTTGACATTGATATTAATGAATCTGTCCTCAGATTGACACACAAACATTGTGAAATCTTTTTATTGGAGCTTCCAGTGAGAATGCCAAAGAATAGAACATACCTTTTCCAATTTTCTGGTGAAGTGAATTGCATCGAGGTGCTGCTTTTGTCACAGATTTTAGTTTCCAAACCATAGACAAAATCACATGTGCGAAATTAATTTCAAATGACAATTTATCCCATTGCACCTTTTGTGTATGTGTGTGTATATATATGAGTGTGGGTGTTCATCTGTGTGTGTGTGTATATATATATATATATATATATACGCACACACAGATGAACATCTGTGTATATATATATATATATATATATATATATAGATATAGATGAACACCCACACTCATATAATTATATATATATATAATTATATGAGTGTGGGTGTTCATCTGTGTATATGTATATATATACACAGATGAACACCCACACTCATATATATATATATATATATATATATATATACACACAGACACACACACACATATATATATACACACACACATACACACACATATGTTTGCATATATATATGTATATATATATATATATTCATGCACGAATGTATCTGTTTCTATATTAATAGAGGTTCGTTCTAATTCCTTCAATTATATCATATACACATGTCACTTCAAATGATTAACAACTGTGTAGTCAGTATCTTTGGGATGGTATATATGCATAATGGGATCAAGCAAACCCCAGAAAATTTGGCTGCTATAACCAAGACGAAGTCCCTAAAAGACAAGAAGGAGCCATGAATTTTTTTTCGAATGTTCCAACATGAGTTCATTCATCCCAAACATATGATACAGCAAGTTTCAAAACACTGATGAACCTGTCGTGGCCTACGAGGAATTAGTGAGCAGTAATGGAACATTCAACTGCTCCAGTTGAGCATTTCTATCTAACTTTTTAAATTTCCTAGGGTCATGTAATCCGGTGACTATCTCACATCCAATGAAAGCCAAGCTATCATTTGATCTTGGGGCACCACACATCTCTCAAACTGGATGACATGCAACAATCTTTTTCCGCAACCATTTTAAGCTAACTTACACCTCATGCCAAAGAATAGATTATGAAACTCTGTTACTTAACAATCAGATGAAACTTTCTAGGATAAAGTTTCATCAATGATTGTGTCTTCTATTCTAAAGAAGTCAGGTGAAACTAGTTATGAAACTATATGAAGAAGTTTAGATCTTACTACTTTTAATTTTTCTACTGCTCTGCTGGCTTGCATTTGAGCACTTTTTGATTTATCAAATTGTTTTTAAATGATTGCTCATATGTACATTATATGTATATATATATATATATATATATGTATGCATACATACATGCACACTCTTATATATGTATACACACATGTGCAAACTGGTCATCTGCACACCCACTCATCTATATATATATATATATATATATATATATATACACAAACATGCACATGTATATGTATATATGCATGCACACACCTATGCATATATGCACATCCATATATATGTATGCACACATTCACACTGTTACACATGTATATATACCCACACACTTATGCATACACATATATATATATATGCATACACACATGCACATACTCATATATGCATACAGGCACAGTCACACACACATATATATATATATATATATTCCCATTCACATATGCATAAACACACGCTCATATATATATATATATATATATACAAGTTTCTGAGTGGTGATGGTGGTTATTATTTAAATAAGGGTAAAATTCCATTGCTGATTAAAGAAATCAAATTTTCCCCCTGATAATAGACAGAACCAGATTTTTTTGCAAAGCCTTTTTATTTGGGATAAATGTTTATAAGAGAAATCATATCCTTTTAAAACTGACATGGAGAACATCTTTTTTTTTTTCTCTCTCTCTCTCTCCCTTTTTTTTTTTTCCTTCAAACATTTTTGTCTCCACGAATTTTACAATTTCCTTCCCATAATTAACATTCTCTCTTATTATTACCAGTCAACATTGATTTTTATTTAACCAGTATGTTATCTCTGTACCTCAGTGGACACACAGACACGCTTGTGTACTGTTAGATGTTGATTTATCAAGTGAAAGTATGGCCAGCGTTACTAATAAGACCTTTTCCCTCTCCAACTCAAAAATGGCTAAAAACAATTTCCTGCATCTTACAAAGTTAGGATATCTGGTAGGCTAATATTTACCCACATACTATAGACTACCAATAATTGAACCAAGTTTAACTCAATTCTACACATGTCTAGGATAAGACATTAAACTGCAACTAGTAGTGAGGCTGCAGAGAGTATAGGATCACACTTTCATTGCCATTACTGCTAAGTCCACTCTAACCCAGAGTGGGAGTCCTATCTATGAGTCAAATACTCCTGTTTAAGTATAAATACATCAACTCTTAAAACATTGGTAACACAACCAAGTATGAAGTGTTTACCTGTTTAAAATGATTGTGAATTAAATATAAAGGCTTGTAAATTATTAATATTATGTATGAATATTTAAAAGATATATAATTGCTGGCAAATTATCATTAGATAGGAACTTACTTGAAACTAATTATTTGAATTAGAAGTTTGATATTGCAACTAAGTAGGAAGTGTTTACCTGTTTAAAATGATTGTGAACTTTATTAATACATTGGCTTAAAACATTGGTATTGAAACTAAGTAGGGAGTGTTTACCTGTTTAAAATGATTGTGAAGATACATTTTTATACTGTATATATTTGTAAACCATAACTGTTAAAATGACTTCAGCATTAAATAACCCGACAAAGGTTGACATGCTGTAAAACATTAAAAAAAAACTTTCATCAAAACTTCAAGTGTCGATTTTCCCAATTGGAAAAACTAGAATTGTTGGTTTTAGATAAGAATACTTGAAACCATATAACTTCGCACATTTTTGTATAAAGAATATTTTCTTGAAACTAGAATTGTTTATAAAGGATCATTAGTTTATTGAAATCTTATAACTGTTTCAAAATATTTTTATCAAAATTAGTTACTTGGAAAGCTCTAATTGTTTACTGAGAATTATTATTATTTACTTGAAACTGTATAATTTCTTGAAATACTTGAAACCATGTGTGCAAATTATTTGTATTAGATAGGAATACTTGAAAGCACATGACTGTGTGCAAATTATTTGTATTAAAGAAAGTTATTCGGAACTATGATTTTTTTACTCATAATTATCATTAGTTACTTGAAAAAAAGAACTGAAAATTCTCAAGCTGGAACATATCAAATGAAACATTGTTCTTTCTGTGACAATTCATTTCAATCACTTGTTCAGATAAAAGGTGTGAATCGTTAGACTGTTAGCAGTAGTGATTTGTTTATAGTATTGAAGTCTTGTGTAAAACCAAGCAAACTTTTTTTTTTCGATGAGCTGATAGCAGAAGAATGCTGCACCAGTGTGTCACAGATTCTCAAAACAACCCTCCTCAGATTTTCAATTAGGATTTTGTTGTAACCTAACAAAAAGGTTACTGAATGAGAAATAACCAAAATGGAGGTTGGAAATGAAATGGAAATCTTTATAACATTAACAAAATACAATACTTGCCAGCAGCATGAAGAAGGTAACCACTGCCAGTGGTGACTACTTACTATATTTTCACCCCCTCACATAGTGTCCAACATATTTATGAGGAATGGGACATACACATTAATATTCATAGGTAGCATATATAACAGCTCTTTTCCTTCTCCTAGATGGGTTGCCCTATCATGACCAGAAAACCCAGTCTACTCTAATGATTACTAATAGAGGAGAAGGGATGGGTTCATGCCTTTTCCTAAGTTCATTATTGAGATGCAAACAGCTTTTTCCAGGAATTAAACTTGGTTTATCTATTACATTTCCCTACATTGAGTATGATTACACCACATACACCTCCTATATATATATATATATATATATATATATATATATATATATATATATATATATATAGATCTTTATTCAGCTTTAGTAGCCATAGCAAATATTTCTTAGCCAAAAGTTCTTAATTTTTTGATCAGCTGTTGCTTTTTTGCAACTAGCAAATTGAAAATATTTTCAGAGTTCAATTGAATTAGAATTATTTTTTTGTTTATGCATATTTTTATCTGTTTATATATATATATATATATATATATAGTGAAATTTTTGATGGTTATGTTCTTTAGAGTTCAAATCAGATTTTGGGAATTTGGAATGAAGTATCAATTTCAAATTCAAATTCTTGTACTATGGGAGCTTGTTAAGTCATGTAGCCCCTCTATGTATTTTTACAGTTATGTCATAGTTAGCTCCTCCCGCCTGGAGTTTGAGTTTCATCTGAGACTTGCTGTTACTTGTTCTCAACTCGGACTGTAAATTTTGTGAATAAGCATGATACACAATCAATTTCAAACAGTGGCAGAAAATGTCTTTCGATAATTCATGCATTTTATTAATCTTCTTCAGGTCATCCCTTAACGTGTGCATTTTTATGCACTTGGTTGCAAGCAATCAATTTACTGAACTTTTTGTTTCAAATATTTGATCAGTTCTGGATATATATGTTTCAACTGGTAGGTAGGTTCTGACCTACTGATTGTCCCCTGTCTTGTCTTCAACATCCTTTTTCCTATCATGTGACCCTCCTGTCACATAATCTATTCCTCACCAATCGTGTCCAACTTGCGGGCACAGTCACCACCTACCTATTTGACAACTTTGCAAGTGCACCCTTGGTAATATTTGCACTTCTCTTTCATCTATACCTGAAGACACTGAGGTCATCAAAAGGTCACCAAACCTTGCAACTGTTTGCACTACATTACATTAATTCTTCATTCCAATTTCCTGCCACTTAAAAAGTCTGTGAGATAGAGTAACACTAATTTACAGAGATACATACATAGAACAGATTCTTGCTTCTAGTAAGGATGGCATGATAAGAATCCTGAAAAATTGAATTAAAGATTAAGTTCAAAATTCTTAAGTTTGCTATGACAGACATCTGAAAAAGGCTGTAGAGTACAATGACCAGACATTGTCATTATAAAAATCTTGACAAGGATGCAAAACTGAGTAAATCAGTGTATTATAAAGTTCTGTCTATTCATTTATTCCACACAATGTCCTGATGGATATTATCATCTTTATTTTTCTTATCATAATAGTTAGGCTGGCATATTTTTGCATCTTCCTCGGTTGCATCTTGTATGTGATGGTCTTTTTTTTCTTTTTTCTTGTTCTTACCAAAAACACTCAACCATAAGTTTATTTTTGTTTCCTAAAGCCTCTCATATCTGGAAATTGTGGATGGCTAATTATCTCATATATCTGGATTTTTTTCAAATTTGTCTGAAAGTTTCATTCCAGGCAAAAAAAAGTTATAATAAAAACAATTAAGATGAAGATACTAGTTCATATAACTTGTATAGTTAGCAAGGTAGACTTGTAAACCATTACCAATGAGTCTGAATCTCACCAGGTGCCCCATATATCCAGCTTTATGCTACAATTAAGCAGTGCTTAATGAATAACTACTGTCCTAATAATGTGTGAAATAATGTTCCTTAGGGACCACAAAGGTATAAAAGAGCCTAAAGAACTAAAACTCCAAGAAAATAGTGTTGTACCAATGACTTATATCACTTCTGTCATTTCTGAAATATATCACCAAAATGAAGCATTTACTTTTTATAATTTTTTCAATAAATTATTTTAATTTTCTTTTATTGTACAGGCCAGTAATGAATTAATTGAAATTAGAATTCACTTTGTGCTGATGCCCTTGTTAAAGGCATGAATCTATCTGTTCCCTCTTTCAGCTGTGGATAGCTTATAGGACAGACTGAGTTCTTTGGCCTTGGTTAGGCAACCAGTCTAGGAGAAAGAAAACTCTGAATTCAAACCAGCTTTACTTCCAACCTTGTATTATACCCTGCCCATGGAGAGATCAGCTAAATACACACCAAAGCTGAGAGAAATCTAAAGAAACTGAAAAGTTTCAAATATTCTTTTAGTTACAGAGAGAAAAAAAACTTTTGTAAGTAAATTTAACATAGAGGATGATTTCAAGCTCTGAATTGTAAACCTTTAAAATTACATGGAAGAAGTCCCATAGCCTTGTGGTTAACATGCTGAACTGTGACATCGCTGTAAGAGAGTTTAAACTCTAGTTGCCCTATTGTTGTATACCGGGACCTAGAATGTTCGGTATACTGGTACGTAAGAACTAGTAGTTTGCAGTAGAATGGTTCTCATATAGGTCTCTGTATGACTTGGTCCCTGCACTGCTCTAACCAGCAATAAGCAAGTCGCAATAGACAAGTTCCATCACTGCCAGTAAAGATACAATAGGCTGTATTTGTCTCTGCATCCCACCAGACAAGACTTGACACAAGGTCAATGACCCGAAGGTCGGCTTAAAGTGGGGGTTAGGGGAGAAGAAGGTCATGCATGAGCCAAGGCTCGGACCCTGCTGGATTTTGCTGCCCATCGGCTCACTTAGTGCAATGTGAGATTGATGAGCCTAGCTGGACATAGACCCAAACATGGATCCAGGCACGGATGCCTGATAATAGCTTA
>OY757926.1:29743208-29993146 GCA_963585895.1 Sepioteuthis lessoniana | reverse complement strand
CATTTAGTACAGCACTGCTTTAAAAAAAATTGTTTCATTTTATTTCATTCTATTTGTGTTAAAGCTGAAAATCCTGTTTGGCATCAATATGTTATTATGAATAGTGCACCTCACATGGTATAATGGTTAGTAAGCTAGATTAACAGACCATTGACATTAAGTTTGATTCACACTGGGTGCCCCATACTTCTTGACTTGTCCCACAACTAAGCTAAGCTTAGTAAATAACTCAGCTGTTTATTTATATTCTATAACCGGAATAAAGGAACCACATCACTTGTTTATCAAAAATATAAACTCCTCTATTTGAAATGTCATTATGGTTGCATTTATGAGAGGGAGAGAGAGAGAGAGAAAGAGATGGAGGACTGATATGATTGGCACAAACATATTTTAGAATCAGTCAGAAACTGCTTGGGCTTACATCATATCTCCAGATTTACACCATATCTTCTTCACAAATTTCAAAACCTTTCTTCATGCTTCTCAAACCAGGGGCAGCCAACCCCTGGCTGGCTTCTGACTGACTGCCTGACTCTCTGGGGTCAAAAAACTTCTGCATTATATATTTTCTGGACGCCCACACATTTTTCCTTCTCATTAAATTCACGTGATTCATTTCAACTGTCCCTTGTTTACACAGGTGCATATCCTGTTTTGAAATCCCTAACTAATCGGTCTGTCAAAGGTTAATATGTAACTGTTGATACTTTCCCTAATTTTCCCCCACCTCTGACTCCCATGCAATATTTTTCCAGCCCTCTATACCTTGGGGGGGGTGACCCACTCCTTCTTGAGAGACATGATTCTAAAACATAGATACATGAGCCAGATTAGTGGGAAAATTTTCCTATTCACAACAAATTGATTATTTACACAACATACCTTGGGGTTCAGGAGTTGTGCTTAACATCACTATTGTAATCGTAAGAAATGGAATTGGCAGTCTGAGTTCAAATCCTGCTTAGGGTATATTAGGTTCTTTTGTTTAATAGTATATCAATCTTTGTGGGTTATTCAATACCAAAGCCATCCTTGTTGAAGAATAGTATTGGTACTATTTAACCATAGGGATTCCTCCACTTTAAATCCTGGATGAGACTGTTTCATTTTATGCTAATGCCCTTGAGAAAGGCATGAATCCATCTGTTCTCTTCTCAGCTGTAGGTGAATATTAGTTCTTAATAATATTAGATCTAGATTCTTTTGTATTGGTTAGGCAACCAGTCTAGGAGAAGGAAAACTCTGAATTCAAACCAGCTGCATTCCACTTAACCCTTTGACCTTGTGTCACATGGTTGATTCTTCTTCTATTTTTAATGGCATATCAACCTTCATTGGTTATTTAATGCCAAAGCTATCCTTTTAGAAGAACAGTAGTGGTACAATTTAACCCATATATCAGGGAGGATTAAGTAGTTCATATGTTTCCCAAAGGTATTAGTCTGAAAGCAAACGTAATAGCATGACTTTAATTCCATGGGGAAGGGGTTGGGTTAATATATTCTGTGGGGTCCAGGAACACAAATATGAGTTAGATTTGTCACTGCCTCCCACCAGACAGGACTCGACACAAGGTCAATGATCTGAAGGTCAATTATAGTGGGGATTTAGGTGAAAGGAAGGTCAGGCATGAGCCCTGCTGGTCTATGCTAGTCATCAACCCACTTAGTGCAATGTGGGCCTGATGAGCCTAACTGGTCTTGGACCCAAATCTGGGTCCAGGTATGTATGCCTGATTATAGCTTAAACTTAATGGCAAGGTCCAGTGCTATACAAGGAACACAAATATGAGGCAGTTAGAAAAATCAACATGTTAGCCATTACCTTTCAATGAGCTGCCTAAGATATTTACTAAGCTTAACTTAGTATGGTGCAAAGGTCCAATTGTATGTATTTATGCAACCTTTCTACAACAAGGAAGATGTGACACATGGTCATTGTTTAAGCAGAGTAAAGCTGGTTTAAATTCAAACTTTTCCTTCTTGACTGGTTGCCTAGCTAAAATGAAAAAAAAACAGTCTGTCCAACTATTTAACTTTATTTGTTCTCCATCCCACCACCAGACAAGTACGGTACAAAGCCTTTTTTAAAGTGGGCCTGGACGCAGGGCTGCAGCCCACGTACATCCAGCAAAATCCAAAAATACCTTCGGCCCCGTTGGCATTTTCCCAATAGGGGCACCTCAGACCCCAGGAAACAAAATAGCAAACAATTGGTAAAACAATTAACTATAGTCCAACTATTTTAACTATAGTTGGTGTGAGGGTAAAAGAAAGCTACATGCCTTTTCGCAGGGCAGAAGTGCAAAGGGAAACACACACAGCTTCAACCAGAATTTGAACTCAATTTGCCGAGTTTGTTTTTCCTGAGATGATAACAGTTGTTGTATAGCCATGATTAACTATACAAGCACATATGCATGCAGAACACAATGACACAATAAAGACGAACGACTCAGTTCTTTAGAAAAATATACCTCTCACTTTATTTGAAAGGGTTCGAAAGGGTTACTAAAGGTTTTACTGTGAGAGGGAGTTGGAGACCGAACAGAACAGCAACATATTGATCCCTACTCTTATGGCCATAACAGCGTTTCTTTCCCGTTCTCCTGGGCTGTTCAACCAGGGGCCTGGGGGCCCAGCCTCTACTGGAACATGTTCCTCATTCCAGGATCTTCTCTCCAACTGATCTTCTCTTCAACTGATTGAACTTCCTGTGCATCGAGTTATATAATAGTTCGATGCCCACCTTCTTCTTGTGGGCGTCACAAATTGCACTCATTCAACCCATCCACGGTCAAGGTTATATCCTGACCAGATGCACCTGTTATTTACACCGGTGCATTTCCTATTTTGACAGCTTGGCCGGGGTCAATATGTTACACAGTTGTACCACTGCACTCCAATCAAAGCTACAATTTGTAAGCCACTAGGTGAGGATCAAATTTACTGCAATAATCTTCTCAACTGACTAATTAACCATTGTCTCAAGGCAAAGCAACTTTGCAGGAAGAAATATAGGGTCAGAGACCCATGTTCATGACTGGAAATTTTTTTAAAGAAAGGCTCACATAAATTAAGTATTCAACATCACGTTTTTTTTCTTATAGAACATGAGTATGAATTCCCAGGTTTTATTGGGGTTAAATTCTTTTGGCAATTGACATTGGTGTAGTAAATATAAACTATCTGGTGATATTTCAAAGTAGGTTGTGATTTCCACTCGGTACATAACAAAATGGTATATAAAAGTTTCCAGCATTCTCTCTTAGAAAACTTGGCAGATTCACTGGGAACTTTAGCACAGACCTAATATTTAAAAAAATTCCTTTTTAGCTGGAAACTTTTACACACATTTAATCAGCATAGTACCAACCCATCGGCATAATACTGGACCACTGGTATAATGGTAATTCTGTTTGCCAAAGGCCTGGGAGACCTTGGTTCAATCCCAGGTTTCGAGAATCATTAAATAAGTTTCCAGACTTTTTTCATATGGGCACTTTTATTGATAGTGCACACATGAAACTCTCGTTCCCTTCGAAGTAATCTCCTCCGGCTGCAATGCACTTGTTGTACTGTTCCAACAACTTCTGGAAGGCCCCATGGAAGTTCTCTTGTGTAAGCGTGTCAATGACCTTCGTCACACCCTCTTTCATCTCTTCAATTATCTCATAACGACAGGCTTTGAGCTTAGGGAATAACCAAAAGTCACAAGAAGCAAGGTCTGGACTATAGGGAGGCTGAGGAACTGTTTTGATGCCCATCTTAGTCAAATAGTCTGTGACAAGGATGGACTTGTGGACAGGTGCATTGTCCTGGTGGAAATGCTACTGACCCGATTTGAAGGGTGCTGGCCTCTTCCCTAGGAATCTCTTCCTGAACTCCCTTAAAACCTCAACATAGTAACCCTAACCCTAACCCTTTGGCCAATCAACTCTAATGTATTGACTTCCTTACTCCTCCCACACCTCTCATCATCCCTCATAGACTCCCTGCCTTCCTTGAATCTCTTATGCCACTCAAAAACTGCAAGATGGTCGAAAAGCAGTCTGAAGCATTCCATACGTTTCTGTGGCATTTTTTCCAAGTTTAAAACAGAATTCTATTGCATATCATTTTTCTAAAGTGTCCTCATGTCCAGATTGGATTTTTGAAATTCATCAGCTGTGACAATCAGGCTTTACTAGGGTGTATTCTAATTGCTGTTGTAGCTGTTGATTTGAAGCTGAAATCATAAAAATTGGTCAGTCATCTCATAAGATGTATAGCAATAACATACTGAATTTTCAAGAGTCTACGACAATTCTAAATGCCTGTACAAAAAAGTCTGGAAACCTATTGAATGCACCACGTAAGTCATACCAAAGGCTCAAAAAATGGTACTTGATGCCTCCTTCCTTAACACTCAGCATTATAAGGTACAGATCATGGATAAGTGGTGCAATCCAGGGAAAAGAGTAGTACCCTCCAGTACACCTCAATGTAGTAGTTATTGAAAAGGTAGCTTTCAAGTTGCCTTTGGCTGTAGTCGGCCAACTTGCTTAAACTTTGCCCAGTTGGCTGGGTCCGTAGAATACACCGACTGCTTCTCTGCAGAGGGTTCAATCCCATCTCCGCAACAAGTGTCCTGGATATAATACTAAACAATTTGATGGTGAGGCTCCAGTAATGCTGGAGCTTTGGGGAATGCTGAGTACCCCTTCATTGCCATTGCTCCCAGGTCCACTCTGGCCTGGAGTGGTCGTATCTGATAAGGGTCCTATCTATGGGTTAAATAGAATTAAACCATGGTTTGAGTTTACTGTTTTTTCATTTAAACTGCATATTTATGCTAAATTGGATTGTTTAAAATAGAACTGTTTTGAAATGTAAACTGCATATTTATGCTAAACTGAAATGATCCAAATAGAACTGTTTCAACATTTAAACAGTGTACTTATACTAAACTGAATTATCTGAAAAAAAAAACTGTTTTGACATTAATTCTGTGTATCACCCTGTCCGCTGGGGCTGTAGAATACACCAACTACACCTCTGCACTGGGGTAAGACCCCCCCCCAATGAGTGTCCTGATATGACATTAAACAATCTGATGGTGAGGTTCTAGTGATGCTGGAGCTTTGGGGAATGCAGAGCGCCCCTTCATTGGCATTGCTCCCAGATCCACTCTGGCCTGAAATAGTAGCACCTAATAGGGCCCTATCTATGGGTTAAATAGAATTAAACTGGATACTTATGCTAAACTGAATTGATTGAATTAGGACTGTTTTACTAAACTGAAGAACTTGAAATAGAAATGTTTTTGTCAATTAAACGGTGTACTCATGCTCAACTGAATTGTTTGAAATAGAACTGACTATTTGTATAAAAAATGAATCTGGCATTAAATAACCTACAAAGGTTGATATGCCATAAAACCCAACCAACCAACTTACTTAAAACTAAATATTACAAAAATTCTGATAGTTTGTTCAATGTATGTTTTCAATCAACCCTTCACCATGGGTGTCATGTGACACAATAATAATTTTTAAGCATAGTAAAGCTAGTTTAGATATAGAGTTTTCCTTCTCTTAGTCTGGTTGTCTAACCAAGGCTAAAGAATTCAATCTGCTCAAGTATTTAACCATAGCTGGGGAGAGAAGGGATGGATTCATGCCTTTCTTAAGGAAAAAAGAGCAAAGTGCAAGGCAAACAGCCTCATCCAAGATAAGAACTCATTTTTTTTTGTTTCTTTGTTTAATGACATATCAACTTTCATGAATAATTTAATGCAAAAAAATATTCTTAAAGAAAGACAGTAGTGGTACAATTTAACTTATAGTTGGAGAGGTAAGGAAGCCCATTCTTTTTTCAAAGGTGTTCTTCCAAATGTTAACTATAGTAGTGTGACTGAAGTTCAAACTTGTCGCAGTCAAGTCCTTTAGCCACTATGCTTTGGGGGCTTCCCAATCAGAACTCAGCTCGTAAATTCCATTTCCTATAATTATATCCTACGACAAGATGATGATGCTAAGCATGTTTGTATGTATGTATGCATCCAAGCAAAAAAAAACCCCCAAAAAAACAAAAAAAAAAACAACAAAAAAAAACACAATTTTTATTAGACTAATACACTTAAAATGTCCTAAATTAGAGACTAAAGCAATTTCCAGTACAATTTGCAACTGAATGCTAACTTTGATATTAAAGATATAATTTCTAATGATCCAAATTCTTAATATAAAAGAGATAATTATGAAATAACCCCAAGTCAGAGTAGACCTGAGAGTAATGGCAATTAAGACGTATTCCATATTCACCCACATGCAGTTTTATCTGAATTTGAGGTGGAAAATCTGTTTAGAATGTTTTTTTTTTTTTGTGAGGAACGTTTTTTCACTGGTCACCGATTGACCTTGCCGTGAAGGTTACTGCGCCTCAACCTTGGCAGTGAAGGCGATGGCAAAGAAGCAGCAGCCGTGGCTTTTACTATTATTAAGAGACGGAGAACACTATCTCCAGACTCACACGCGAGGCACAACGTACCTATAATCTCTCTGAGATATTACTTACTTTTTTTTCCGGATACTTTTTCTTTTTTTTTCTTTTCTTTTTTTTGAAAAAATTAAGGTGGATGTTTATTTCAGTGATTGACTGTTCGATGATGGCCAGTGCTTGGGTTGGTTTTGTCCTGTCTGTCACTGCAGGTGGGATTTAATCAGCTTTATTTATGATGTGCAACAACATTAACAACAATAAGAAATATTCTGGGAAGAACTAGAGAGGGAAAGAGACGGAAAAAGATATAGATAACGAAAAAAGAAAGAAAAAAGAAGAAAAAAAACAAACTAATACACGTTGATTACTTTCTGTTTATATAATCACGTATTTGCCTAACGGTAAAACACTTTAAAAAAATAAACGTCCTTAATTTTTACTGGAAAAATAACGAGAAAGGGAGTAAAAAGAAAAATAATTCAAGAAATTACACCAAAGAAGAAAAGACCAACAAAAAACAAAACAAAAAAAAAACAACAACAAAACCAATAACAAAAAAAAAAAACAAACCAATCACTGAATTGATAATTTGATCACTTACAGATTCAAATCAATTGGGGAACTACCACGATCTTTACCATTTTTTTCCTCTTAGAATAAAGTTAAAAACAAAAAGAAATTATTGGGGGAAAAAAAAAGAAAAAGACGTTGACTGAATTTGAAATAATTCGGATTTTTTAAATTTAGAGTTTGTTTACTAGATATTTTCTTGAAATTGTAGAGACTTAAAAAAGAAAAAGAAAGATAAGATTCTTTCAGTTTTATTTCATCTGTCAGGCTTCTTCCTGTTTGTTTGTTGTTTTTTTTCTGTTTCTCTTTAAAAGATATACATTTTAAATCCATACCAAAACAAAAAAAAAACAACTCATTTAGTCAGAAAAAAAAAATGTCGTTGACCAACTCAACCCCGTGCTGTTCAGAAAACAGTCGCCACCACGATCAAAATGTTGTTATTCAACCTCTACTTACAGGTAAGTCCTCTTTTCTTTTATTGTTTTTGGATCTGGATTTCTAAACGGTTTCTCTTCTTTGGAAGAAACACTTTTCCCTCGTTTACTTAACGGGTTCAATCCTAGCACTTTTTAAAATTCCTTTTTAAATAATTGAATAAAGCATGCTGCGTTATAAACAAGACAAAAAAGCTATTTAGGTTTTATTTTTAACATATTCTTATGATTAAACCAAAGAGTTTTAATCTATTTACCGATTTTTAGTGGGGTATTTTAAAATGTTCTCCCTTCCTTCGGCACTTCGAAAGTTAGTTTTAAAAAAGCAAAATTGTCAATTTAAAAAGATGAAGAAAAATGCGAGCAACTAGTTTTAAATTACCTCTGACCCATTGTTGAAATTTATGTAAATTATTATATGGGACTGAAAAAGAATTAAACATCGTTTTCCATTTCATTTAATTTATGTGATTATATATATATATATATATATATATATATATATATATATATATATATATGTATATATATATATATATATATATATGTATATATATATATATGTATATATATAAACAAACATCTATGGGACAGAATTAGAATTAAATTGTGTTAATTTTATGTGTAGCTTATAATTTAAACGTTTCTTGAAATACTTTTTTCTTTTATTAAAGAATATAGTTTTCTTTAAACATGTCTAAATGTCCGTCGACTTTTAATTTGAACTTGCATATTTCTTATCACATTTATTCTTCAGGGTAAGAATCGAGAATTCTCGGAAAATGTTAATACATACGGTTTATTTAAACCACCCTTATTCCCCAGTTTCTTTTGCGATCTTGTACATGTGGTTACACACACCCACACAAGGACATTTAGGGTGTGGCAAACGTCAGACCTCTGTGTACAAACACTAAACAGTAAATCTCCTTGTCCTTTAGGTTTAAAGTTTTCCTTTTTTTTTTCTCCTTTTTTTTTCTTTCTCAGAAATAGATAGATCCACCCACCCCCAAATCTTCATTTAGAGAACCAGTGTGATTAGAAATTAAAACCTGATATTTTAATCTTTTATTTTTGCTTTCACCGTCACCTAGCAACGAATTTCCCTTATTTGTCCCCCCCCCCAATCAGTCACCTGTGCGCCGTTGTATACTCGTGTATAGGTCGATCCTTGATCTATGATCACGAAATCAGTAATTTTTAAAGCTAAGGTTGCTCTTTTTTTCTTTTTTTTTTAATTTCTTTCAGGAGTGTTTTGATTTTCAAATCTAGGAAATTCTCATTTGGGTCGACGTCAATTTGTTTTCAAAATTCATTCTTTACATGATTTAGTGGTCCTGATTGTTTCTTAACTATTAAAATTATCGAATTGTCATCAAAAATCGCCCTTTTTGTGTGACCTTTGTACTTCACTTTCAAATTTGTCCCATAGTTTGGTTCGAACTTTTTAAAATAATTTTTTTTAATTATTAGAAATCGACCCTTAAAAATGTTGATTCATTTTTTTGTTTTTTCGTTTATTTTTCAAATTTAACTTTCCAAATATGTGGGTTTTTTTTTGTTTGTTTTTTTTTATAGATTCTCATTATGTTTGTATGTAATTTGACCATAAAAACGGCACATCATCGCTAGATTTTTTATTGGGAGAATGCTCTAATTTATAAGTTAATCAATAAATTAGCAAGTCAATGAGTTGTTGGTTTTCGTTTTATTTTTTGCGATGGGTGGGGGTCTTTGTCCACTCTAAACGTTATCCTACAATTTTTTTTATATAACCGAGATCTTTCAGTTACTCCTTCCTAAATAGAAGCATCAATATAATCGTAGATCGCAGTTACATAGATTGTCTAGTGGTTATCTAGTTGTAAACTAAATATAAATGACTTTTATCTGTTGAATGTTCTAAGAAATAATAGTTTCTTTAATGAATGAAAAAGTGAAAGTAAGTGTTTTTCTTGAAAAAGAACCTAGATACATGGAATTGGATTTGCCTCAGGTTTTTTTGGTTTTTTTTTAAATAATATTTTTAAGCAAGATAAATTATGAAAAAAAAAGGATTGGATTTATAGTTATTGATTTATTTTCCTTTTCACAATGTATTTAAAACATTTTAATGTTGTTTTTTTAAAGAAACAAATAAGTTCTGTTCTTTAAAAAAATTAAATTTCAAAGGTAACATTTTGGTGATTGAAACTGACATTTATATAAAAGGAACTAAAAACAGTATAGACGTGTGCGTATATATATATAAAAGAAAAAAAAAAAAAAAAAATATATATATATATATATATATAGGTGTGTGTGTGTGTGAAAAATGTGGAGAGTGTTTATTGGTGAGGGTGTTTTAGTTGGCGTGCCGGTAGTGAATGCTATTTCATTTATGTTTGGTTGTTGATTTTCGATGATTTGTTGGTGTTTTTGTTATTTTATATAGGATTTTGGTGTTATTGGTGTGGATTTTTTATTATTTTGCCAGACGTGAATTCATCTGTACAATTACTTTGTGTTGTTTGATGGCATTAGAAAGGTGTTATATAAGGCAATGGAATATATTTTTTCTTAAGTAAGTCTCCAAATTAGAAAATAGGCATCGGTACCTTTTAAAGCGGTTATGGGAGGAAAAGACTTAAGAAATATGGCTGGTAGTCGAATTGTAACTAGTTGAGGATGTAATTTTAAGACTTAATATTTCTGTGTTAAAAAAAAAGAAACGATTAAAAATTGTGTATATAAGTATTACATGCATATATATATATATATATATATATATATATATATATATATATATATATATATATATATATTTTATATTAATACCATTCTTAATACTTTCCTGAAGTTAGCCATGTCTGATACAAGGATATAGAAGTTGAGCACCTGGTGCTAGTGAAAATCGAACTTGTTACCTTTGCGATTTCGTGTGTGTGCATAGCGAACTTGCTATAAACATTAAACAGCGCTACTGTAGGCGCCCTCTGTTTGAATAGAGTTCAGTGGTGGTACTATTTACCAACCCCTCCGCTCGGGCAGGATATGACACAAGGTCAATTTTTAAGCGGAGAGTTCAGTGGTAGTAAGCCTTTGTCTAAGACCATTTACCTTTTTATTAAGCTGTACAAATTTTTAGTTAATCATAAGTTGTTGTTTCGTTTTTTTGTTTTTTTTTCATCTCGGTGGCACTGGTTTTTCACAACTACCTCCCACGTGTTTTTTGTTGTTGTTTTTTATGAAGGCGATTTTTTATTGTATGTCGGTAAAATGGGAGGCAACTTTTACTGGATAAGTGTATTATGCAACACTTCCCTTATTATTTGCTATAATGTCCTCAGCCGCCTAAAAATATTGCCCCACACACTCCAAAAAGCTTAAACAAAAATTTTCGGCAAAAATTCGACCTATTTTCATAAATGATTTTTTTTTTTTCAAATATTTTTCCAAGAATTCAGAATTTGAAAAAAAAAAAAAAAAATGAAGAAATTTACGTGGAAAAGTTTCCAGCGAAAACCAGGTTTACCTTCTCAGATCGAAGGCGCTTAGAAATTTTTCCGTACAATATATTATGTAAATTTATCGAATAAGTGTAGCTTCTCATTATCAACATATTAAGAAAAATTTCCTCGTGACTCTTTGAGTTAAAACCCCAACTTATACGGAAAACTTAATCTAGATATATGCTTAAATTCCCAGCACCCTAAACTAAAATCTAATGCTTGTATGCAACCGACAAAAAAGCGGCACATCATAGCGAAATTTTTGTTTGGGCAAGTACACTTAAAAATAGCCTAAATCAATTTCCAATCTAGTTTTCAAATAAATGATAATTTGGTGGGGGTTAGCATTCGCTTTAAGTGTCTTTTTTTTCTTTTTCATCCCCATTATCCAAATTCTTGTTATAATGACTAGAACTATTTTATGCTAATTAGAATCCTTATGAAATAGAAGCAACAATATCATCATCAAACAGCTATTACACCAGAAACAATACTAGTTCATGGGTTGTAGACTAAAAACACAACTATACACTAATCAATTAAAATTCCAGACTGTATATCTGGTGCAAGGTGTAATTTTTATGCACTAAAGACAAGCATAACCACTGTAAACCCTGACTTATATATATTGTATGTGTGTGTTGTAGTGGAGACGCTCATGGTACAATGGTTTTATTGTCAGTACTTGATGCCGCCTTGTTTGAGCAAGGTGGCATCAAGTACCATTTTTTAAGTCTTTGGTATGACTTGATCTGTGATTGAACCCCGGTCTTCCGGACCACTGACGAACACTCTACTTATTAGGCCAATGATCCTAATTTTATATATATATATATATACCAACCAACCTCTCCGTTCAGGCAGGATATGACACAAGGTCAATTTTTAAGTGGAGTTTAACAGGTTTGAATTCAGAGTTTTCCTTCTAGACTCACCAAGGCTGAAGAACCCAGTCTGCCCTACTATTTACCCATAGCTGGAGGGAGAATAATTGGATTCATACCTTTCCCAAGGGTATTAATGCTATGTAAATGTGTGCGTATATATATATATATATATATATATATATATATATATCTGCACGCATTCTCCTAAAAACAACCCACCTGTGCAGCCAATAAAATCTTCATTTGATGATGATGGTTTCAAAGGCAAAGCATCATTACCACTAACCTAGAACCCTCTATCGTAATAATTTACTAAGCTTTTCAGCTTAGATGTGGCAAAAGGCCACATAAATAGAGCACTCTATAGTATCTACCAGACTTTATTGGTTTTCCTTCACATCATGGGAATGGTAAATGAAAATACAGCCTCTTCATGTAATCCTTTGATGTATTCACAATGACACTTAATGTATATAGATGACCTGTCAACTTCATGGGTTTTGGGGGGGGGTTGTAAGGGGTTCTTTTGGGCATCAAAATATATTTTTTCAGTCACAGGTGTCTTTTTGATTTTTTTTTTTTTTTTTGCATATGAATAAACCTTTACTTTCATTTATTTGTGTAAAAATACATATTTCAATTACATTTTCATATTTGAAGTTACTTTCCAATCAACATCTGGTTGTGTGTGTGTGTGTGTGTATTGGTATAATGGTTAGTGTTCACCAATGGCCAGGGAGACCAAGGTTCAATCCCTGGTCAAGACATACCAAAGACTCAAAAATGATATTTGAAACCTCCTTTCTTATCTCTCACCATTATAAGGTGTGGATCAAGGGAGGTGTGTTGTATAGCCACATACATATATACAAATATAAATATAAGCAAAGATAATGACGAACTTCAATGAACGAACGAAACATACTTGTTTATAACAATATGTATCTCTCACACTTTATTCTCGATAGGGTTGAGTGATGTTTCTGTTGTGTATGAGAGATGAGATGAGTGGAGACAGGGACAGACTGCTATATTGATCCACTTCTTCTCTTGACCATAGCAGCACTTCTTCCACATCTTGGCTGGGGTTGCTCAACCGGGGGTCGCTGAGGGCAACAGCAAGCTGGCTCTCACTCTGGCCTTCTTGTGTCCAATTAACTCAACTGCCACCGGCACCTGCCTATATTCTTTCATAACGCCCACTTACTTCGACTTCTTCTTCCGCTTATTTACACAGGGGCATCTCTTATTTATTGCAGACTTTTTGTCCTCATCTTGGTAGTTTTTCTTTTGGGGTTGTTTCTTCTTCACTACGTCTCAGCCAAATTTCACCTCTGGCCTTCTTCAGGTGATTAACTGCGACCTCGGATAGGAATGCTGAGTCTTGTAATCGTATCTCCAGTAATTACTGCCTTCCATAGTTGTTGTCTATTGCACCATGTTTTTAACCAAGTAAACCTCTGGCCAGCTTGGGTAGGAATTGAAACCATTATCTTCTGACAATGCTCACCTGGAACCGTAGAGACTCAACACCTCTATCTGCTGCACCACGAAGGGCGATCAAGGTTGGATTTTTTGGTCTTATAAATCCAATTATTTGTTCTCCTTATCCATATTTACCAACCCCTCTGCTTGGGTAGGATATGACACAAGGTCAATTTTTAAGTGGAGTTTAACAGGTTTGAATTCAGAGTTTTCCTTCTCCTAGACTAGTTGCCTCACCAAGGCTGAAGAACCCAGTCTGCCCTACTATTTACCCATAGCTGGAGTGAGAATAATTGGATTCATACCTTTCCCAGGGGTATTAGTGCTATGTGAAATGCAATCAGTCTTGTCCAGGACTTGAACTTGTGTTGCCGTGTCCATTTCCTACGATGATAGCCCACCACGGGCACCTCCTGTTCTCCATATCTGGGGTTCCATAGTCGGGTCTGTACCGAATTTGTAATCCGCAATAAATAAAAATTAATTCTCAGATTATGAAACCTCATCTCAAAATGATGCCAATTGAAGACAATTAGGTGCATCTCTTGATAGACAGCTTGGTCAAGGGTCAATATGCAACAGGTGGAGCAATCCAGGGAAAGGAGTAGTACCCTCTCTTACACCTCAGTGTAGTAGCTATTGAAAAGGAAGTCTTTGGGTTGTCCTCAACTATGGATGGTCAACTTATATAATGTATCATACCCTGAAAAATATCCTACTATGACTTTGCAAGTGGGATTGAAAATAATTGCCAATACAGAGTAACTTAAGTGCATCATTTTATGCCTGAAATGTTAACAATTTCTTTTTTCTTGATTGTTTACAATTATTAACCTTTGAATGTAACTTTTAAAGCAAAATTTATTAAATTCAAAAAAGGTTTAACCATTGAATTTTAATTATTTTATATGCATTATTAGATCCTCTTTGTTATAAAATAATTTATTAATGAATAAAATCCTTTTAGTTTATGCCATCTTTCAATTGCTATCATAATAAATAATGGATTCAACTGAAACAGAATTTTAAAAAAAAAGTTCATGTGGTCCAAAAATATTGGAAAACACTATGCATATTCTCTTTCACCAACTCAAGAGCAGCTAAATGGTATGCATAGTTGCTGACTAAAGTCCATACCCAGACTTACTCATATTTTGCCAGGAAATGTATCATTTTATTGTGGAAAGAGATTCTTGCAAATTGGATTTTGTGTACTGGTGGTACATATTTTCAAACCAAATGTTTACTTAAATTCTCTGCATCTACCTTAAGTGTTGTATCTAAAGAAATCGTGTATATATTCTTAGTTCTGTGAGATGATTTTCTTTTTTGTTTTTTCTTTTACATAGAATAGATACCATATTTGCATATATTTACATATGTGGACTATAGGGGTCTTGAATTAACACTTTGTTGTTGTTATGATTGCACAGTGTTGGCTCATTTTTAGTGATGCTGAGTATGCATTGTATTAACAGGACAAAATTTTCATATTACTCTATTCACTCTTGGTAATATAACATTCCAATGATCTAAAAAAAGTCATATAAACTTGTGTGTGTGTAGTTTGCTATATTTATAAATAGTGGTCAATATTGGTGGTTGACCATACATATCAAAGGATAACGTCAACACAGAGCAAACAGTGCTTGGTGCCTAACAATTTGTAGCCTATGCAATGATCAGACCTTTAGATAGATATATATATATATATATATATATATATATATATATATATATATATATATATATATATATAATGTCATGCACTGAAAGACTGTTTTGTTGTATCAAAACTCTTCAGTGTCAACACAGAGCAAACAGTGCTTGGTGCCTAACAATTTGTTGCCTATGCAATGATCAGACCTTTAGATACATATATATATATATATATATATATATATATATAATGTCATGCACTGAAAGACTGTTTTGTTGTATCAAAACTCTTCAGTGTCAACACAGAGCAAACAGTGCTTGGTGCTTAACAATTTGTAGCCTATGCAATGATCAGACTATTATATATATATATATATATATAATGCACTGAAAGACTGTTTTGTTGTATCAAAACTCTTCAGTGTGGCTAGACCCATGAGATGCTTCAAGCTAAGATTGAAACCTCGGAAACTTTACATTAGTTGGATAAATTACTCCAGAGCCATTGATATTCTCAGCATTACTGAAGGAATTTTTTGCATATACCTTTTTTTTTTCTTTTTTTTTTAAATATATGTCATTAGCTACCAGATTGCACAATTCTTTAGAAAAGCTATGTATTTCAGTGTGAGTAGTAGCCAGCAAATTCACCACCAAAGTGCTCAACCCACATCGGGGAGCATATATATATTATCATCTATAGGCAGTTTCGTTGTATCACAACTCTTCAGTGTGGCTAGACCCATGAGATACTTCAAGCTGAGATCAAAACCCAGCTGACTTTATGCCAGTCAGATATCTTACCCCAGAGTATTGATATTCTCAGCATAAGTATAGGAATTTTTTGGATATACCTTTTTTTATATCCTGGAGGCAACACCCCACAAAGCCCCAACTGTACGGCCACCTACCTCCCATTACAAAAACTATCAAAGTTAGACGAACCAGACATGCAGGACACTGCTGGAGAAGCAGGGACGAGCTCATAAGTGATGTTCTCCTATGGACCCCGTCATATGGCCAAACAAAAGCAGGACGACCAGCTCGAACCTACATACAGCAGCTCTGTGAGGATACGGGATGTAGCCCTGAGGACCTGCTAGAAGCAATGAACAATAGGGAGGAGTGGCGAGAGAGGGTCTGGGATATCCATGTTGGCGGTACGACATGATGATGATGATATATACGTTATCTGTTCCTGGAGTACTCAATCCATGAGAAGAGCTATGCATTTCAGCGTAAGTGGTAGCTGGCAAATTCCCCACTCGACTGTGCAAACAACGTTTTTCTCTTCATGAGCACAGGCATGATTATTTGTCCTATAACCTGGCCTCAATACTGAGTAATGAGAAATTGTTATAGTAACACAAGGGGATAAGGGGGTTTCATATCTTTCCCAATCATATGAGTATGGAAGTGTACATGATAACATGATTTGAGTTCAAACTCACTTATCTCAATGTTACAGTCTAGAATGTTAACCATTTTGCCATGGGGTCTCCTTCTTATAAACAGATGGATAAATAGTAAGTCTAGATAAATGAATTAATAGATTAAAGTGTGTGTGTGTGTGTGTGTGTGATTAAATTCAAAATTGCAGTAGTTTGGCATACAGCTTGAAATAGAGAGCATCTAACAAGAACCGAACTCGCTATCAGTGGTCTGCAAGATTAGTTTGCTAAACTGAGAGAGGTTGCATTTTGTATGCAATTAAGTTATGATATATATATATATATATATATATATTAGGGTGCATCAAATGCCCAACTTTTTCAAAATTTTCTGAGAATTTTTTGAGAGAGGTTGCATTTTGTATGCAATTAAGTTATGATATATATATATATATATATATTAGGGTGCATCAAATGCCCAACTTTTTCAAAATTTTCAAAGGAATAATTTGTTCCCAATTTAGTTTTTTTTTTCCATTTGAATAAATAGGCTTTCATTAAAAAAAAGATGTGGAATTTGGCTTCCTTTTAGTATGGCCACCTTGTCATTTTATGTTTATTATATTATGCCATGTATTTAAGAAGATATAAGAAAAACTAAATAGAAATTTATAATTGGTTTGTTTTATGACTTTTTGATAGATAAATCCATGTAGTTTATAAGCCTGTATCAAAATTCAGGAATAGTTAATGCGCTATCATTTTAAATGTAATGAAAAACATGGATTTCTACTAAGATTATTTATTTTTTATACACATTATTATAAGCAGATAAAGCAGTAATCATTTTTTTTTTTAGAAGAACGTGTGCTAATAGTTGGAATTATTTATATTATATCAATAAAATAGATTATATCAATATATAGATAAACATGATATACCTATTTTACCAAAAATCATATCCTGAAAAAAATGATTTTTGATGTAAATTTCTATGTTGAGTGATATTAATATTGAAGTGCACTGTGGTCGTATAAGGCAATATCAAAATAACTTCATTTTTGGAAATGAATATTTATTTCATATTACAAACAAAATAAAATCGGGGACAGACTACGTTTTTGATGTCAGGACATTTGATGCACCCTATATATATATATATATATATATATATATATATTGGCAGCATTTCTTCATTGATACATATTTGATTGAACATAAGAGACAATTTTTGTCTACATATTTTTTTTGTTAATCCTTTCGAATTGCCGTATTGATCTTATGATATTCGGCAGGAATTGGTTGATAAACCTTCCCTAATTAGTTATTTCCCAAGTACTTTCTGCCCAACTTTAGGCCATCATCAGGGAAGGATGTAATGCAAAACTGATGTAACTTTTGTATGTACATTACTACTTTTTAAGAAGAGCATCTGTACTGTTGTATTGTGTAGCATTCACTTTTTGAATTTGTTTCTATAAATAGCATCATTAGCTAAAGACATTTAAGTACATTAACACTGGTTTCAAAATTTATTCTGTTAAATTTGGGTCACATGTTCCTAATATGTAGTGCCACGAGAATGTCTATTAAGTTCAATCTAAATATATATATATATCATCATCATCATGTCGTGCCACTAGCACAGATATCCCTGACCCTCTCTCGCCACTTCTCCCTATCATTCATTGCTTTTGGCAGGTCTTCAGGGCTACATCTTGTATCCTCACATAGCTGCTGTATGTATGTTCGAGCTGGTCGTCCTGCTTTTGCTTGGCCATATGTGGGGGTCCATAGGAGTACATCACTGATGAGTTTGTTCTTGCTTCTCTAGCAGTGTCCTGCGTGTCTGGTTCGTCTAACTTGTATAGTTTTCGTGATGGGAGGCAAGTGGCCGTATAGTTGGTGTCTTGTGGGGTGTTGCCGCCAGGACTTGTTCAATATTGGTCTCAACATTCTTGTGTAATTGTTCCATCTTCCCTCTGTGTATGGAATCAAAGGCCTTGGTAAAGTCGACTAATAGTAATGTCGCCTGTAGGTTTTTTGCCCGTATGCCTTAAAGGATTCTACGGATGGTCAATATTTGTGAGGTTGTGGATCTATTTTTTCGGAAGCCATTTTGGTTTTTCCTAAGGATGTTGTCTATTTTGGGTTCTATGATGAATTTATATATATATATATATATATATATATATATATATATATATATATAATGAATTTTTATATATATGTAATGAATTTTTATATATATATATATATATATATAATGAAATTATATATACTCTTTAAGAAAAAACAACGAAACCGGTCACATGGGATTATAAATTTATTTCTATCCTGTTACGCATTTTTGCTCCTGAATGGTTGAGCTCTCTTTGGAAAATTAGGACCAAGAATACTATATATATATATATATATATATATATATATATATATAGTATTCTTGGTCCAGTTAAACCGGAGTTGGGAGTAATTCCATCAGGACAAGAAATTATTCATGAATGAATATTTAAAATTTTCCTGGTAAAGAGCTCAATGTACTAATAATACAGAGCAATAAATTCTTTAAGAAAAAACAATGAAACCGGTTACATAGGATTATAAATTTATTTCAATCCTGTTACGCATTTTTGAAATTTCCAAAAACACGAAAAAAAATTAACAGGACTTCTTCAGATCTTTTTGATAAAAAAACTAGAATAGACACACATTATGTGTCTATTCTAGTTTTTTTATCAAAAAGATCTGAAGAAGTCCTGTTAATTTTTTTTCGTGTTTTTGGAAATTTCAAAAATGCGTAACAGGATTGAAATAAATTTATAATCCTATGTAACCGGTTTCATTGTTTTTTCTTAAAGTATATATATATATATATATATATATATATATATATATATATATATATATATATATATATAATGAATTTTCTAACCAGTAAATAAATTTATGAAAAAGAAGTAAACTAGTATATCAATTCCTGGAAACTTAAACCAGTATATCAATTCCTGGAAAATATTATGTGTATGAAGTTGCTTTTTCCTAGAATTGTTTTTCATTATCTTAGAAATGGCTTGCTTTCACATTTACCAAAAAAATCAATAGTGTTTGTTGTTAAGTACCTCAACACTTGATTCCTCTCGTCTTATACTACTCTATTCTATTAGTTATTTACTTCCTCTGTAGCTGCAGAGTTAATTGACTTAACATGTAATTACTTGTATGCAACAAGTAAAATGGACATTGGGGGTGGCCTTTCTATGAAAAATGATATTTTTTAAAAAGATCTGTAAAATAAGGGAGGTTACTCCCACTTGATTCTCATTTTACTAATTTAATTTGCCACAAGGCCAGAATTATGGTGCACTCAGTGAGAATCTAACCCGCTAATAATGATCTACTAATATAGCTTGCTAACCATCACACCATGTGAAGAGCTCTACATCCTTCCTCAATAGTCATAGAAATAATTGACTTAATGTACATACTTGTGTACAGGTTGAGTTATTGGTCATAGGGTGGGTATGGGGATTAAACGAAGGGAGGTTACTCTCACTTGACTGTCATTTACTATACTTAATTCAAATTTGCCATAAAGCCTGAATAATGGGCCACACAGTTAGAAGTCTACTCACTGACAATGATCTTTAAGATTAACTCTCTAAATATTCTACCGTTTGAGGTACTTGATTTTAAATTGAGGCTGGTTATCTTGTTGAACTGATTTTTTTTTATCAATGAGTTAATAGAATGAAGTCATTTTGCCAATTCGTAGAATTCAGGTGGGTGTGGCTTAGCTTTTCCTGGAAATGTCTCTAAACTACCTCGAAGTGGTTTGCTTTCACTTTCATCAAGAAAATCAACACCCACCTAAATATTCAATTATCCCTCATCCTATACCCCACAGTCTGTCAGGTATTTACTCTCGCTATAGTTATAGCACTTAATATATCTTATTTTTAATATTTTACAATTTTTCTTTTTAAATTTCGATATTGATATTTTCTAAGGTTTTATTTTGATTATTCATTTTAAATTACATTTTCAATATTTAAAAAAAAAATCTTTTTAAATATTTTTTTAGATGACTAAAATAGAGGAGGTTAATTAATCTTAATTTTTAAAAATTGTAATTGAAAAAAAAACCCTAGTTGGCTTAATTATCAAGAATTCTTGATTACGTTTATTTGAATTAATTAAATTTTTCATTTAATTGTTTTTCCCCCTTGTTGATGAGGCTTAGGATATGCTGACTGTATACTCTGCAGAGGGGGTAAGACCCCACCCCATTAAAAAAAGGGTGTCCTAAATATGACACTAAACTACCCTATAAGGGTGAGCTTACAGTTCTGGTGCTCTGGGGAATATAGAAATGATTCATATTTGATAGAAATACTTCAGGCCATATTACATTAAGTTATTTTTTATTAAGAATAGTTACTTGAAGCTATAATTGTTTACAAAAGATTATTAGTAGATACTTGAAACCATATCATCATCATCTTGTTGTGCCATCAGCATGGATATCTCTGACCCTCTCTCGCCACCCCTCCCTATTTTTCATTGCTTCTGGCAGGTCATCAGGACTACACCCCATATCTACACAGAGCTGCTGTATGTAGGTTTGAGCAGATCGCTCTGCCTTTGCTCGGCCATGTGAAGGGGTCCATGGGAGTAAATCACTTATGAGCTCGTCCCTACTTCTCCAGCAGTATCCTGCATGTCTAATTTGTCTAATTTTGATAGTTTTCATGATGGGTGGTTGGTGACCGTATAGCTGCTGCTTTGTGGGGTGTTGCCTCCAGGACTTGTTCAATATCGCTCGCTGCATTCTTGTGTAGTTGCTGTCAAGATTTTTCTCCGTCCGATAAGTTAGTGTCCATGTAGTGCATCCATATAGCAGTATCAACATGACCACTGCTTGGAAGAAACTGCGTTTCATTTTATCGGTCAGGTCTGACTTCCATATGACTGATAGCCTATTGATAGCTGTCCATGCCATGTGTGCAAACAAATTGTTATTAAATAGAAATAATTACTTCAAACCATTTAATTAATAGTATTTGATAAGAATGCTTGAAAGCATACAGCTGTTTGCAAAATATGTGTATTAGTTAAGAATACTCATTATATAAACAGCCGAGTTAGCTGGGACTGAAAAATCCAGTAACTGCATCTCTGCAGAGGGGTAAGACCCACTTCCCAATGAGTGTCCTGAATATGACATTAAACCATTTGATGGTGAGGCTCCAGTGTTGGAGATTTGGGGAATGTGGGTACCCCTTCATTGACATTGCTCTCAGGTCCACTCTGACCTGGAGTGATAGCACCTGATAGGGTCCTGTGTGTCAAATAGAACAAACGGTGTGCAAACAAACGACTGATGTTAAGTTGTGACTGTTATATAGCAATACTTGAAACCATTTAACTGTGTGCAAAAAAAGAGCTCAGACTCATTTTAGAATGTTATCTACAAAATGTGTTTACAAATCATATATATATATTAATATATATGTATAAACAGGATTTGGCATTATATAATCTACAATGATTTATATGCCATAAAATCCAACCCAACCCAACCCAACTTATATAATTGTGTGCAAAAAACTCTCAAGAGACAAACTAAGATTGTAGACGTACAATGAATGCACTTCCCTAATTTCTAGGCATAAAATAACCCTAGACAGGTTGACATGCTGTTAAAACCAATCAATTGATAATTTGTTTCCATTCTTTTCTTTTTCAATCAAACTTTGGCATTGTATATTTGATTTATACTGGTCTGTTGGCTCGTGGGTAGAGTGTTCGCCAAAAGCCCGGGAGACCGGGTGTTCAGTCCCTTGTCAAGTCATACCAAAGTCTCAAAAAATGGTACTTGATGCCACCTTGCTTAACACTCAGCATTATAAGGTACAGATCAAGGGTAAAGTGGAGCAATTAGAGAAACAAGTAGTGCCTTCCTCTATACCTCGGTGTACTAGCTAATGAAAAGAGAGCCTTTGGGTCATCCTCGACTATGGTCACCAACTTACTTTTACTTAGGTATATTTGACTTATCTAACAAAACTTAAGTTTTCATATTTACCAACCCCTCCGCTTGGGCAGGATATGACACAAGGTCAATTTTTAAGTGGAGTTTAACAGGTTTGAATTCAAAGTTTTCCTTCTCCTAGACTAGTTGCCTCACCAAGGCTGAAGAACCTAGTCTGCCCTATTATTTACCCATAGCTGGAGGGAGAATGATTGGATTCATACCTTTCCCAAGGGTATTAGTGATATGTGAAATGCAATCAGTCTCGTCCAGGATTTGAACTTGTATCGCTGTGTCCATTTCCTATGACAATAACCATTACACCACTTAAGTTATATATTGCGAAAAGAAAAAAAATATTTTAGTGTCACCAATCCAAAAATTTCAGAAACATCTGATCAATTTTTTAGAAATCAAAATAGAGAAATAAATATTGGGTAGATATGTTGAATATTGACTTGAAGACATGCCAAGTAAATTGCATGGGTGGCATAACTGGAAATAGACCTGTTTCCTAAAGTAAATAGGATGCAGATGCCTCAGCAAAAATGTCACATAAATTGCATGGATGGCATGCTAAAAGAGTTGGACACTGCAAGCAGAATAACAAGAAGTAAACCGGTTTCCTAAAGTAAATAGGATGCAGATGCCTCAGCAGAAATGCGCCAGCAGAACAAAGAAGTGGTTCATTGACGATTCATATATCACCCCTGTATGTGCATTTCAGCTATCTTCGATTCTCTCCCTCACTCTACCATTTTGTCCTTTTCCGGTAATAAAAGGAAAAGAAAATAAGCAGATTATATTTTTGTACGTCGGCATTGTTGTTCTTCTTCCCTGTATACAACATTACCCAGTCAGCTGGGGCTGTAGAATACACTGACTGCACCTCTGCTGAGGAGTAAGATCCCCCTACCAATGAGTGTCCTGGATATGACACTAAACAATCTGATGGTGAGGTTCCAATAATGCTGGAGTTTGTGGAATGTAGAGTACCCCTTCATTGCCATCACTCTCAGGTCTATTCTGGCCTAGTATGGTAGCACCTGAGAGGGTCCTATCTATGGCTCAAATAGAACTAAATTGTGTACTTATGCTAAACTTAATTGTTTGAAATGGTGCTGTTTTTGTATGCTAAACTGAATTGTTTGAAATGGTGCTGTTTTTGTATGCTAAACTGAATTGTTTGAAATGGTACTGTTTTTGTATGCTAAACTGAATTGTTTAAAATAGAACAGTTTTTGATATTAAAACTGTATTTATGCTAAACTGAATTGTTTGAAATAGAACTGTTCTGACATTTAAATGTGTGTGGACAAAAACTATACTTATACTAAAATGAATTTTTTGACTAAACGGAATAGCTTGAAATCGAAATGTTTTTGACAATTAAACTGTATACTCATGCTAAACTGAATTGTTTGAAATAGAACTGATTATTTGTATAAAAATGGGTTTGGCATTAAATAACCTACAAAAGTCGATATGCCATAAAACCCCAAAAATTAACCAACTAACCTGTATACAACAGATATATCAAACATTAATGAAACTTCATCCATATTTTTTGCTACATATTAAACTCTTAGAATCCTAAGTTCCTATGCCCACGGATAACCACTCTGGGCTCCTGAAACAGCTTCATTGGCTGTATTGTTGTTAGACAATAGTAATGTAGGAATGGAGATTCTCCAGTCATAATTCACAAGATCTGTACTTCTAAATAGCTACTTGGGTTTTTAGGGATTGTAGATACAATGAATAGTTATCTCCATTAAACAACTTGCATGTCCAATTGGGACCCATAGGGGGTCATATGACAGTTCCAAAAAACCCATTCTCTATCTTTTTTTTACCTCTGGTCTTCGAAGAGTCAAGACATTGTCTCTAACCCCAGCCAGAGAACAGTAGGGTCACATGACCACCTAACCATTTTATTAAGTAAGCCTTTTTCTTTTATGTACCCCTTTACATACTCCTTGTATATAGAATGATATGTATATTTCTATCTGATGGGGCATGTGTTTGTGGTCTTTCTTTTTAATACCACTTGTAGGTATATTTTCTTGTTAAAATGTTAAATATTCTTGGTATGTACTGACGAGTTTATCTTGTCTTTTCTTTCTGTTATGTGCAGTGTACATATCACAGACATACTAATATCACAGATATACTTATATAACAGATATACTAATATCACAGACATACTAATATCACAGACATACTAATATCACAGATATACTAATATTGATTCTTGGAGAAGCTGGGAAGGTGACTGGGGTGTCATGCTTAAAGTGCTGGACTGCAGAATTGTAGTACGCAAGTTCGAACTCCAGTCGCACTATTACATTCACTTTTGGACTACTACCCTTGGGAAAGGTATGAACCTCCTTATCCTCCCATCTATGGGTTAGATAGTACCACTACTGTCCTAAAAAGATGGCTTTGGCATTAAATAACCTGAGAAGGTTGATATGCCATTAAATAACAAACAACAAACAATCTTGGAGAATGGGAACTTAACTAAAAAACCTTCCCCTCCACGAAGCATCCAGCATGGTTAAGAAATTCTATTATTTCTTTGTGAGTGGTAAGTGCAGATTTATCAAGGCCATCTCCTAGGCAGCACCAGCCTTCATTGTCTAAAAGGGGCTATTAATTGATTTTAATAGCATGTCAGACTGTCAAGGGTTATTTTATGCCTAAATGTTTAGGAATCACATTCATTGTATGTTCATATATATATTTTTTGTGTTGTTAAGTTTTTTTGCACATAATCCTATTGAATACAAATAATTTTTAAACAGATCTTTTTGAGCCATAGATATGGCCCTGACAGGCACTACCATTCCAGGTTTGAGTGGACCTGGGAATAATGGCAATGAAGGAGTACTCCACACTTCTCGGATCTCCAGAACTAGAGATTCACTATCAGATGCATTATAGTGTCATACTCTGGATACTCCTTTTAGGTTGGGTTTTTTACCCCTCTGCCAAGGATACAGACAGTATTTTATAAACCTCATCGACAGTGCAATAAATGAGGTAAGAGTTTTATTTAATGCCCAAAACACCCTCTTAAGAGAGACAAAGAGGATTTTTGCACTCTGTGCTTGATTGGCTCTCTTCTTGAGAGGGTTGGGGGTAATATTGAGCTGACCTTGTATTGTGATGTGCCACATCTTGCTATTTTAGTGATG
The DNA here is from genome assembly GCA_963585895.1 of Sepioteuthis lessoniana. Taxonomy (NCBI): domain Eukaryota; kingdom Metazoa; phylum Mollusca; class Cephalopoda; order Myopsida; family Loliginidae; genus Sepioteuthis; species Sepioteuthis lessoniana. The sequence continues at coordinate 29,967,510 of OY757926.1, read as the reverse complement.
AGGTGTGTGTATGCAAATAAATATTTAGTAAAAAAAAATGTCAGATTTATATGCTGTCAAATATGGTATTTTAGCAATGAAGCAACTGAACAATGATGTAGTCTTGGAAGTGGAACAATAAATGCTTTGACTGGCCAGTCATTTTATATTTATCTCAAGTCTGGAAAAATATTCATATATCAAGAACCAGATAATAACATTCTATTTTTATTGCAGAAATAGAGCACTTTTACAACAATACACCTTCTTTACGTATCTTTATTGATATTTATCAAGATAAGTTGAGTAGGATATAAAGCCAATAAGTAGCAAGTCATCAAATTGTGTTACTTTAATCTTGCGAGAAAGTTCAACCTCTCTGCTTTAAAAATTAACATTGAAAATTGACTGTTATCTAATTCCTAAGCAGTGTAAATTTATTTATTTTATTTTATGCTTTTTTTTTGTTTTTTGATTAAAAATCAAGAACATAGTCACTTTTATTAAAGTCTAGAAAAATTTTTCATACGCAGTAATAAGGCATATTACATATGGTTTGTAAGATGGTTATTTATTAAAAATAATGGACATAGACTTGCTTGTTTTTAAGTTTAGGTTTGGTTTGGTTTATTTTTATGGCACATCAACTGTTGTAGGTTATTTAATGCCAAATCTGTTTTTATACATATAAACAGTTTTATTTCTAACTATTCAGTTCAGCATAAGTACACGGTTTAGATCTATTTGACCAATAGATAGGATCCTATCAGGTGCTATCACCCTGGGCCAGAGCAGATCTGGGAGTGATGGCAATGAAGGGGGAATTCTGCATTCCCCAAAGCTTCAGCATTACTGAAATCTCGCCATTAGATTGTTTAGTGTCATATCCAGGACACATGTTAGAAGAAGGGTCTTACCCCCTCTGCAGAGAAACCATCACTGTATTCTATAGCCTGAGCTGACTGGGCAATAAGGTTTAGGATAATTATCCATAAGCAGTATTTATTCATATTACATATAGGTTGTAAGATGGTTATTAGTAAAGATAAAGGATGTAGATTCACTTTTATTAAAAGATAATTATTTGTTTGGTTTGGTTTCTTTGTTTAATGGCATATCAACGCTTTTTAGGTTATTTAATGCTAAATCCATTCTCTTAGAAAAACAATAGTGGTACTATTTAACCCATAGCTGGGAGGATAAGGGGGCTCACACCTTTCCCTAGGGTATTTGCCCAAAAGTGAACGTAATAGCGCAACTGGTGTACGAACTCGCGTACTGCGATTCCGCAGTCCAACGCTTTAACCATTACACCACGAGGACTCCCCCATAATTATTTGTATTTGAAGGACTTATTTGTTTTTATCATTTATTTACTAAGGGCACTAGGATGAAATAAAATGAAAACTGCCTTATGCAGGATTTGAGCTTGGTTCAATGATCCTGTTTTTAGAATGATAACTATTATGCCATAAGCTCTTTTCATGTCAGAAGGTATTCTCTATTGAAATTATATCTTTAATTTGTTCCTACTGAACTAGATAACATGAAACACTCAGTAAGTTCCAGATTTTTAAGACAAAATATCATGTACAAAGTGACTGTCCACTCTGTTGGCTGGAACTGTAGAATATACAAGACTCCCTCTCCCCAATGGGGCCAACTGTTGGTTATGAGTGGACCGGACAGGACCCATTTGGCTGAGCTGTGTGTGACCTATAACACTCAACTCGAGCACATACTTGTGCTAGATGAGCTGTAGGAGAGGCCTGATCTGCCGAGTCATGTCAAGCCTTAGCACCTAGATGATTGTCCTGACTGTATTCTACAAATTGCTCTTATGGCAAATAAATGCCTTGCCATTTTGGTCTTAAAGATGCTTGAAGATAATGGCTGAGGATCAACTGCTTTGAGAGAAAAAAACTTTGAAATCCCTCTCCTGACACAAGTATACTGGCTGGTGTATCTCCATCTGAACCAAGTGGAATAGGTATCCACCTAGGTAAATTTCCAACAAAATTTGGATTCTGTAGTGGGTGGGGAGCACAGGACCAGTGAATAAAAAAATAACATATGGAAAATACAAACAAAAAACTCAAACAAACTTCTCTGAAGCCAGTTCAGAAAATGAAATAACAAAATTCCCCAGATTAATTTTAATCAAATAACTAGAAGAAATTCTTTTAGTCACACACTCTCCCCTTTCTTGACTGAAAAAATAATCTCCAGGAGCAAACTCTTGAACAGTAAAAAGAAATTAGAAACGGCAATCTACTCATAGAGTTAAACATAATCTTATTTGCACATAATCCTATTGAATACAAATCCTATAATGCTAAAATCCTAATAAAAATGAAAACCTTTCACAATTTGAAGTGTATTTTACCTACATGAAAAGCTTAATACCTCAAAGGGAGTTAACAGAAACAGGGAGTTATCTTTAGCTACACCAGAAGAAATGCAAACAGACATAGTGATCATGGACAAAAAAAGATAACAATTAGAAAGAGTGGTAAAGAATTACAAATGCATTCATACATTTTGACATTCAACAAATCCATACTTCTCAAGGAAATAAAGATTGGATACTACCTTGAAAAGGTAGAACAATGCATCCCTGTATTTTTAAGGGGTTTGAAATATCAAAAATATGAACATCACTAAAAGACCTGTTGAGGGCATCTGACATATGGGAGCTGTGGCCCAAAAGACCCTGACCACACAGAGGGAGATTGTTCCAATGAAACCAAATTCTTAAAGTGCAAAGAGAACTACCCTGCCTTCTCAAAGATTTGCAATATATTCAAAGAGGTAGAGAAGGAAATCATGACGATGAAATATAGAATATAACATTTCTAAAAGCAAGAAAAATAGTGGAATCCTATATGAAAGATAGCATCTACACCAATGTAGCACAGAAAGCCATTCAAATCAGAATTAATAACTTGCCCAGTCGGCTGGGGCTGTAGAATACACCAACTGCACCTCTGTTGAGGAGTAAGATCCCCCTACTGATGAGTGTCCTGGATATGATACTAAACAATCTGATGGTGAGGTTCCAGTGATGCTGGAGCTTTGGGGAATGTGGAGCACCTCTTCATTGCCATTGCTCCCAGGTCCACTCTGGCTCGGAATGGTAGCATGTGATAGGACCCTATCTATGGGTTAAATAGAACTAACTGCATATTTATTTTGTTTGAATTAGCACTGTTTGGCTAAACTGAATAGCTTGAATTAGAAATATTTTTGACAATTAAACTGTACTTACATTTAAACTGCGTGCTTATGCTAAACTGAATTGTTTGAAATGGAGCTGTTTTTGACATTGAAACTGTACTTACACTAAATTGAATTGTTTAATATAGAACTGTTTTGACATTTATCTGTGTGTAAACAAAATCTGTACTTTTACTAAACTGAATTAGCTGAATTAAAACTGTTGGAATAAATTGAATAGCTTGAAATAGAAATGTTTTTGACAATTAAACTGTGTACTCATGCTAAACTGAATTGTTTGAAATAGAACTGATTATTTGTATAAAATGGATTTAGCATTAAATAACCTACAAAGGTTTATATGCCATAAAACCCAAACAACCAACCAACCTACAATGGTTGTTATGCCATAAAAGCCAATCAAATGAAATCATACATATTTGAAATATATTTATAAAGAGGATTTGACATTGAATAACCAACAAAGGTGATATGCCATAAAACCCAACCAACAGGATTGATAACAATCAATCAATTAAATACAGTTCTCATTAAAAAAAAAAAACTTTAGCTGAGACCAAATGACTGGCCGAAGTTTAAGGAACAGCTGAAAAAAAAAACTACACTCAGCTGAAATTAAACAATAACAGAAAGAACCCACTACTAACACCTGTATCACTGCCCAAAAAATCTCTGCAGAAAACTCCAAATCTTCGAGTAAAATAAATATCCTGAAGGAAAAATACCACCTCGTCGATCTACCCACCAATTTCTAAAACCAATCCAGTCCTAAACATCAAAGCAAAACACATTCTAATTACCCTGACCAAACTCAAACCTTTCCTTCTAATCAAGAATAAATCATGCCCAACCAACAACTGAAGAAAAATAAATGAAAATTTCAAACCCCTCATCTAGAACAAAATCACAAAAAAACCATATAATCAATCAGGGGCAAAATTGCTCCCAAGGATAAAAGCACAATAAAAACAAAACCCTAATTGAATCTAAGAGTGTAGAAAGTGTGGATGTTAAAACTTTGTTGACAGCATTGTTGCAAACATCAAATTAGTAGACATATATATATATATATATATATATATATATATATATATATATATATATACCAGCCTAGTGGGTAGAGTGTTTGCCAATGGTCTGGGAAACCACGATTGGATCCCTGGTCTAGTCATATCAAAGACTAAAAAAATGGTACTTGATACCTCCTTAATTAACACTCTGCACTATAAGGTACCTATCAAGGGTAAAGTGGAGCAATCTAGGGAAAGGAGTAGCACTCTCCCCTACGCCTCAGTGTTGTAGTTAATGAAAAGGGAACTTTCGGGTTGTCTTCGAGTATAGTCGCCAACTTACTTATATGTCTCCAAAGCAAGATCATCTACAAAGCATATTTCTATGAAGTAAAATTGTCTACTAACTTTTATCTTGTGCTATAACGACTCATTTAATAGCAAAAAATGTTTTTCTACAAACTATTTGCTCACAAATTGTATAAGTAAAAAAACAAAATTTGGCATTAAATAGGCCATTGGGGTTGATATGCCGTTAAACCAAATAACAAAGGAAATGATTGTAAAAACAAGAAGTCTGCTCAATTAGGTATTTGAGTTAGGGAAAGGTCATGGAAGGAATGGTGGATTATAGTGTTTACCCAGCTGGATTCATATTTATGCAAGATGAAGCTAAAAGACAATGCTGTTGATAGAGGTACATAATATGGTTCAATGTAATCTGCAACAAGGCAGTAAAAACAAAGATAGGGAAAATGTTTATTAATTTAACTTACGTATGTATATCTATGCAGCATTTTTTCTTTTAGAAATGTTTGATTAAATTGGACAGACACTTCCTGTTAGCCTCTTCATTTGACTTCTTGATAGAATGAATTCAGGAAGGTGCCGAATTTTTCCCCCAACTACTTTTGGCCCCAAACGGAGTCATTTTGGGAGAATTAATCATGAAATGACAAATATGAGTTATGTATATTTATATAAAAAGTTGTAAGAAGAACAAGTGGGAGGGAAATTTGTGAAAGAAAAGAATTTTACTAGAGGTAAGAGGAAGAATTGGCAGGAAAAGTGTTAAAGGCATTTTAAAATATGGCTGCTATATTTGAAGTTGATCTGGTTTAAGGGAGGTTAGTTAATCTTTATGTAGAGTTTCAAGAAGCTAGCAAACATTTAAACTTGTATACTACATAGGTTGTACAGAGGTAACTTGTCAAGGGAGAGAAGTTATTATAGATAAAGAAGTTGATTGTATTGAATTTGCGATGATTTGATTTTAGTTTTATCTTAGTGTTAGTCAGTCAGGAATCTGTTATTACATATCAGATTTATTGTGCTATTTCATTGAGTTTATATTGTTTGTGCACTTGGTTACAAAAAATTGTGTAAAAATAATTTCTGTTCTATTTAATCAAACGTGTTTAATTCAATTGATAAACACTTCCCAAAGCCCGGTAAGTTGTAAAGATATTCAACAAAGAATTACTTGCAGCTGTATGGAAAGCAGATGTTTAACACAAAATATTTATCAAGCGACTGTAAAAACAAGGTGTGGGTATACATTGCAACTGCAGTGTGACACTTTAGGTCAGGTTAGTCGAGGAGATTTATTAAACATAAAAATAAGAATTAGCCCCAACGGATTTTAGAAGAATGAACTCAGTATATTGTAAAACGTGAGAATTAATGAAAATAGATACAGAAGGACTAAATCAGAAAAAATGTTGTTTAGACCAAATAGAAAATGAAAAAAGATTATATATTGAAATGATTCTTATTTATTATTCTTATGAATCAGAAACTCTAAACAGGATTGTTTTGTCTACAAAGTCAAGGTAAGTAGAAAATCAGCTTAGGACACTGGAGATCAGCTCGTGTCTATTAGTGCCTGAGAAAAAAAAACTTGGGAAACAGCAAATATTTTTTTAAATTCAAGTATGGAAAATTTTAATCCAATTCTTTTACCATTATGAATTTCTCTGCCTCTCCACTCTGGGCAGTCTGGCACAAGGTCAGAGCCCAAAGTGATGCAAATCTTGTAGTCACTTCACACTCTCATCATGGAACTCTTCAAAGGGAAAAAAAACCTTGTATTTTATGTACATTTCCATCAGAGGGGTGGTGACAGTGAGCAAAGTTAAATATCAAATTTCTCCTTATCTGGTTTCTACCTCCCACTGTTTGTCACCCAATTCACATTCGCTTTACTCTTACTTCTACCCAAAAGGGGCACTCCTTCCCAAATTTGGTATTACTACAATTTTATGTTCATACGACATGACATCAGTAACCATTCATTTATATATATATATATATATATGTGTATATCAGTGGCGACTCTAGCCTATTTTTGCTACTCGTGCCCCCCCCCGCACTCTGTCAACTTCAGTTCCCAACCCGTGGTCCGTGGACCCAAAGTAAGTCATCATAGTTGCTATTGCGTGATTCTCTATTGCATAGCACAGATTGACAAACGTACCTTGCATGGTGTTTTTTTGTTGTAAACAATCAAGATACTATATAATTTGTACTCTTGTTAATACAGTAGATAAGATAATTTTTTCCTTTCAAAAGTATAGAAGAAAAGAGAAGATGTTCATTACTATGACGAGAAAAATATGTTTATTAGAATAAAGAAACTGATGACAATATACACAGACACAGCTAGTAGTTTCAATTTCGCTTAAAATAAAGATTATTTGTCGAAAATGTATTCAAATAAACAAATTTTAGTTACAGAATGTAATATATGCAACATTCATTAAAGAAATAGACATCTGTTAGTGAAAAAACGAATTAAAATACGCCGTTTAACCAACATTTACCATAGCGATGATGATGACGTCGGCGATGGCTCTAATCTGTTATCCTCTCTCTCTCTCGGTCCCTCTCCCTCTTCCCAAGACATCTATCAGCAGTCAGAATGGGCTAAGATTTTTGAGCACGGTGTTAGGGTTGCTCTTGCTATTGGCTACAGCCAAAAGCGTATTTCTCTAACATTACTGTTATTATAAGGGTCTAGTGCCTGGCACGGATTGCGCGTTCAACATTATAGCCGATTTTATGTGATGTTCAATGAATCTGACGGTGGCCAGACAAAGACCATCTGTTCAAAACAGCATCATTGTATTATTCCCAGATATATTTATGAACTTTTGACTACTTAGTTATTGAAACTTGAATAGATACGTAATTTGAGGTGCCCGTGGTGTAATTGTTATCGTCGCAGGGTATGAACACGGCGACACGAGTTCAAACCCTGGACGAGACTGATTGCATTTCACATAGCACTAATACCCTTGGGAAAGGTATGAATCCAATTATTCTCCCTCCAGCTATGGGTAAATAGTAGGACAGACTAGGTTCTTCAGCCTTGGTGAGGCAACTAGTCTAGGAGAAGGAAAACTCTGAATTCAAACCTGTTAAACTCCGCTTAAAAATTGACCTTGTGTCATATCCTGCCCGAGCGGAGGGGTTGGTAAATAGGATAGATACATAATTTAATTAAGATCAGACTAAGTATGTTTGCTTGAAATTAATGGATGATTTTTAATCTATTTTGAATAACATTGACCAAGTTATTGGTCGTGCCGGGCACGAGTAGCACTAGTCCTGTCTCCGCCCCTGGTGTGTGTATGTATATATATATATATATATATATATATATATATATATATATATATATATATATATAAAAGCATGTTTGATTAAATAATAAAGACACATTTTGTCTATATAATTTTATCAGGATCCTTTCAGGTTTCCTGATAAGTGTCTTGGTTTCAGGTTGGAATTGGTGGATGAATTTACTAAAATTGTCCCGAGCGCTTTCAGACTTTTCATAGGCCATCATCAGGGGTTGCTTGCATGTATAAAGAGTGTTTTTAAAGAGTTTTAAAAGTTTTTAGGTTTTTTATAACATATCAAAATTACTTAAATGCAGAGTTGGATAAAACTGAGATGCTGATAAATTTAAAAACAGAATATTATTAACGGAAATAGAATATTATAAAAAACTCTTTATATTCAAAAAGACTCTTTATACATGCAAGCAACCCTCAATGATGGCTTATGAAAGGTCTGAAAGCACTCAGGACAATTTTGGTAAATTCATCTACCAATTCCAAACTGAAACCAAGACACTTATCAGGAAACTTGAAAGGATCTTTATAAAATTGTATAGAGAAAATGTGTCTTTATTATTTAATCAAACATGCTTAAATGAAAGACTGCTGCCTAACTACACACACACACACACACACACACACACACACACACACACATATATAATTTCTTTTTTTTTTTTTACTTTTTTTGCTGGAAACTTTGCACAGATCTAATATTTTTTTTTTTTTTTTTTTTTTTTTTTTCCTTTGTAAAAATTGAGGTTGATATGAACTTTTGCACATGGAACTTTGAATTGACTAAGTTAGAGTAGCATCGTTTAATTTACTAATTCCAAAAAGACGTTCTTATTTCATAAATACAAATGCGATACTTTTTTTTTTCCCAAAAAAATAATTGAAAACCCTCCCACTTGATTTTCAGCTTGAACATTTGTTGCCTTTTTTTTTTTTTCATATTTCCTTCCCACATTATTTCATTTTGCCCATATGTGTGTGTGTGTGGACTTTTTAAAAAAAATTAACTTGTTAAAAAGTTGTTTTTTTTTTTTGTTTTTTTTTTTTTTTTGCCTGATTTTAGGTCAGAGAGGATTTTCTGTGTGCAATTGTGTGTCACTCTTTTTCTATCTTAAACTTTCTTCAGGAGGAAGTCAGTAAATAGCTGAAATAATAAAAGTCTGGCTGAGACAAGGATCGTGGGAATGTTCACTTTGTTGTTGAGGGTAACTTCCTCTCTTAGAGGGGGAGGAACAGAATATGATATTTATGCCATATGGTAAATTGGTTATTTTTTTTTATCTTTGTATTTTTTTTTTCGTGTGAGAGACCCTGACTTTAGACCTAATAAATGGTAGAAGCTAAAAGATTTTACTAAGGTTTGCTCACTAAAAATTAAGAAATAGGTCTTTTAAAATATTAGCAACTGTTAATTATGCCAGGGTAAACCAAAAATTTTGCAATGTTTTGGTAACATAAGGCACAATTTGGTAGCTCCAAGATGCTTTTCTTGAGGTTGTAAAGGTGACAAACCATGATAGTGTGAGATGCCGAGCTTGCCTGATACTCTCCAAGAGCTACTCACTGGATTTGCGGCCCTTGCAACCTGAGTAAGAGTTCTTGAATCCTCTGTGTGGCCTAGTCAGTTAAAGTGGCAGAATACACTGACTGCATCTCTGCTAAGGGATAAGACTCCTACAATGAGTGTCCTGGATATGATAGTAAACAATCTGATGATGAGGCTTCAGTGATGCTGGAGCTTTGGAGAATGCAGAGAGTACCCCTTCATTGCCATTGCTCCCAAATTTACTCTGACATGGAGTGGTAGCACCTGATAGGGTCCTATCTATGGGTCAAATAGAACTGTTTGACATTTAAACTATGTACTTCTGCTAAACTGAATTGTTTGAAATGGAATTGTTTTTACATTTAAATGTGTGTAAACTAATGACTGATGTTTAATTGATTTTTTAGTGATTATATAGCAATACTTGGAAAACATTAAACTATGTGCAAGCAAATGATAAATAGAATTATTTGTTTTAGATAGAAATAGTTGAAACCAATTAACTGGGTGAAAAAATAAGTTCAGGCTTGTTTAAAAATGTAATCTACAAAATGTGTTTAGAAATCATATATATATATAAACAGGATTTTACATTAAATAACCTACAATAGTTAATATGCCATAAAACCAAACCAAATATATATATTTAATATATATGTATAAAGATGATTTGGCATTAAATAACCTACAATGGCTGGTATGCAAAATTTAAAAATTCGTAAAGAAAGCCCTAACAGTAGTTTAGAAGAAAAAGCCTAGAATGCTACTACAGCCCCCCCCTCAGAAAAGGAAAAAGAAAAAAAAAAAAAAACCAACAAAAACGAATTGTCCCCTTCACCCCACTAGACCGCCCCCAAAGCTACCTAAAATATCAGTAGTAAATAAAAGTCCAAACGAAGAAGACGCATTTGAACTCAGGAGCCAAGTGGAAGAAATATGTCAATATTGGTCAGTATGTCTTTAATTCCAATTTAAAATGCTGAATTTTACAAAATGTTATGCTGTATTTTGTTTGTAAAATAATGCTTAAACTATGCGTTTTAAATGTAAAGGCACGCTTACTCTACTGTAAAGCCAATTTGATATTAAGCCTATCCACATGTCAGCGAACAAGGCAGAATGTTTTTAAATATCTTCTATCGAATAATTTAAAAATTCGTAAAGAAAGCCCTAACAGTAGTTTAGAAGAAAAAGCCTAGAACGCCTAATGCTACCACAGAGCTCTAATTCCTGAAGCCTGCTAGGTCCCCAACTGTAGGATGAAAAAAAAAAAAAAAAAAAAAAAAAAAAAAAAATGAAAAACCCTTGGAAAAGTCCCAATACAGCAAAAAAGTATAAGTCAGTATTAGTGAAAGTCATAAGAAAGTACCTTAATGTTGGACTTTAACTAAGTTAAAACTTAAAACAAATCCCCCCCTTTTTTTTTTTTTTTTTTTTTTTTTTTTTTTTAATTTATTTTATTATGTACACATGGGAAGCAGCATGATGTACATTAAGGTATTTGAATAAACCAATGGACGACCAAAGTCAATACCCAAATGGGTCCTGGACGTGAGTTTGACGACTTTTCGCTCAGGATCGACAGTTCGATCGGGGAACTACTGCTGCTCCTCTATAAGAGTGGCTTCTATAGAAGAGAATAAAACAGCCATCGAAAGATAACCATGACCCACACTCAAACCACTTACACAAACCGCATCGCTCTTCGCGCGGGTAAAAAAGGGGCGCGTCCTGCTGAGGTTGGAGCCCTGGCCTCGGTGTTCGAAAAATCAGCTACAGAGCTCAAACAATCAAAACTACTAAAATGCAAGCAAACACTACAAATAGCCACATTTAACGTAAGAACCTTAAATAGAATAGGACAACTCCCAGAGCTAATTGCATCGGCCGAAGAACATAATATAGAAATAATTTGCATACAAGAACACAGATACACGCACACAGAAGATATCAAATATCACGAAACTGGCAATGGATGGTCGCTCACCACTGTATCCGCATGGAAAAACTCTGTCAACGCCGCAGTAGGAGGGGTAGGATTGCTTATAGGACCTAGAGCACTAAAAACGCTTAATAGCATAGAGAAAATACGACCTAGGATGATGGTAGCTACATTTAACGGAAACCCCAGAGCAACAATCGTCTCATGCTACAGCCCCACCAATGTTAGTGAAGAAAATGAAATAGTCACCTTCTACGATGAGTTATCCTCATTAGTGCGTAGCATCCCGAAACACAACATGTTAGTCATTGGCGGAGACATGAATGCACAAATCGGGAAAAACGGAAACAACAAATACAGCCTCCACAACACGTCAAATAGAAATGGGCAACATCTAACAGATTTCATGATAGAAAATAGATTAGCATGCCTCAATACAAACTACCAAAAAAGAGAGGGCAAACTATGGACATACACGTACGCAAACAATACTAAAGCTCAGATAGACTACGTCCTTATAAACAAGAAATGGAAGAATAGTGCATTGAATTGCGAGGCATACTCCTCTTTTGAGGGTGTATCCACCGATCACCGAATAGTCACGGTGAAAATACGGTTAAGCCTACGAAAAAACGCCAAACGAACAGCGACCACCAAACACTATGACTGGGCCCTATTAAACAACAAAGATGTCAGAGATAAATACATATTAGAATTGAGAAACAGATTCGAAACACTACAAGAAAAGACGGAAAAAAGTACACCAAACGACGAATACGAAAATTTCGTCAATGCACACCTTGAGGCAGCAGCAAAATACATTCCAACAAAAATTAAAACTAAATATAGAGTCCCATGGGAAACCTTAGCGGTGAGAGAAAAACGTGCACTAGTGAAAACAGCCTCCAAAAACTATCGAAAAAACCCAACAAACACAAATGCCTTAAAACTAAAAACGGCACAAAATCAATTAGCAGGCATATATATAAAGGAACAGACAGAATACATTCAAAATCAGATAGATAAGATCAGAGACTCGGTAGAAGATAGACAATCTAGAATTGCCTGGCAAACAATAAACGAAGTGAGCAGAAGAAAGAGCACAGCCAAAGCTAAACTTAAAGCAGCAAACCAACAAGAAAGAATAAAACTGTGGAAACAGCACTTCGAAAACTTACTTGGAAACCCACCAAAAATAACGCATGAACCAATCACCAGAATAATTAGCAAACAATTAGACATTAAACTTGGACCGTTCACACAAGGAGAACTCGACTCGGTTCTCAGAAAAATTAAAAATAGGAAAGCTGCAGGACTGGACGAAATTCCCCCGGAAGTATGGAAGACCAGACAATTCGACGACATACTGCTCCGACACTGCAACGCAGTATACAATCAAAATCCGATAGATAGATGGACGAAGGGATGCATACTCCCCTTCCCTAAAAAGGGGGACCTCGGATTAGCCAAAAACTACCGAGGCATAACACTTACATCCATAGCTGCCAAAATCTACAATGCCCTACTACGAAACCGCATAGAACCCAAAATCGACAACATACTTAGAAAAAACCAAAATGGCTTCCGAAGAAATAGATCTACGACCTCACAAATACTAACCATCCGCAGAATCCTTGAAGGTGTACGGGCAAAGAACCTACAAGCAACATTAATATTTGTCGACTTTACCAAGGCTTTCGACTCCATTCACAGAGGAAAGATGGAACAAATCCTACTAGCGTACGGCATACCTAAAGAAACCGTAGCGGCAATAACGATTCTCTATAGAAACACTAAAGTAAAAGTACGATCACCAGATGGAGACACAGAATACTTCGACATTGTAGCAGGAGTACTACAAGGGGACACGCTGGCTCCGTATCTCTTTATCATTTGTCTAGACTACGTACTTAGAACATCGATTGACAAAATCAAAGAGAATGGCTTCGAACTGACGAAGAAAAGAAGCAGAAGATATCCCGCAACAACAATTACCGACGCCGACTACGCCGATGACATAGCGATACTGGCAAATACACCTGACCAAGCCGAAACACTTCTGCATAGCCTGGAACGAGCAGCAGCAAGCATAGGCCTCCATGTTAATGCACACAAAACGGAATATATGTGCTATAACCAAACGGGGGACATCTCCACTCTAGAAGGAACCCCTCTTAAACTAGTAGACAAATTCACGTACCTAGGAAGCAGCGTCGAATCAACCGAAAAGGACATCGAAACGAGGTTAACGAAAGCATGGACAGCTATCAATAGGCTATCGACTATATGGAAATCAGACCTAACCGATAAAATGAAACGCAGTTTCTTCCAGGCAGCGGTCACATCGATACTGCTATATGGATGCACTACATGGACGCTAACAAAACGGCTCGAGAAGAAACTAGATGGCAATTACACAAGAATGCTGCGTGCAATCCTCAACAAGTCCTGGCAGCGGCACCCCACAAGACACCAACTGTACGGCCACCTGCCCCCTATCACGAAATCTATTCAAGTTAGGCGAACCAGACATGCAGGACATTGCTGGAGAAGCAGAGATGAACTCATAAGAGATGTACTCTTATGGATCCCCACACACGGCCGCGCAAAAGCAGGACGACCAGCACGAACGTACATTCAGCAGCTGTGTGAGGATACAGGATGTTGTCCTGAAGACCTGCCTAGGGCGATGAACGATAGGGAGGAGTGGCGAGAGAGGGTCAGGGATATCCGTGCTGCCAGCACGATATGATGATGATGATGATGATGATATATATATATATATATATATATATATATATATATATATATATATATATACACAAGGATCATTAAATAAGTTTCCAGACTTTTTTCGTATGGGCAATTTTATTGATAGTACACACATGAAACTCTAGTCCCCTTCGAAGTAATCTCCTCCGGCTGCAATGCACTTGTTGTACTATTCCAACAACTTCTGGAAGGCCCTATGGAAGTCCTCTTGTGTGAGCGTGTCAATGACCTTCGTCACAGCCTCTGTCATCTCCTCAATTGTCTTATAACGACAGCCTCTGAGCTTAGGGAATAACCAAAAGTCACAGGGAGCAAGGTCTGGACTATAGGGAGGCTGAGGAACTGTCTTGATGCCTATCTTGGTCAAATAGTCTGTGACAAGTATGGAGTTGTGGACTGGTGCATTGTCCTGGTGGAAATGCTACTGACCCGATTTGAACAGTGTTGGTCTCTTCCGACGGAATCTCTTGCTGAACTCCCTTAAAACCTCCGCATAGTAACCCTAACCCTAACCCTTTGGCCAATCAACTGTGGTGTATTGACTTCTTTACTCCTCCCACACCTCTCATCATCCCTCATAGACTCCCTGCCTTCCTTGAATCTCTTATGCCACTCAAGAACTGATGCTCGATTCATGCAAGATGGTCAAAAAGCAGTGTAAAGCATTCCATACATTTCTGTGGCATTTTTTCCAAGTTTAAAACAATTTTATTGCTTATCGTTCTTCTAAAGTGTCCTCATGTCCAGATTGCATTTTTGAAATTCACCAACTGTGACAATCAGGCTTTAGTAGGGTGTATTCCAATTGCTGCTGTAGCTGTTAATTTGAAACTGGAATCATAAAAATTGGTCAGTCATCTCATAAGATGTATAGCAATAACATAGTGAATTGTCAAGAGTCTACAACAATTTTAAATGCCTGTACAAAAAAGTCTTGAAACATATTGAATGCACCACATATATAAGAGGATTTAGCATTAAATAACTGACAATAATAGATATGCAATAAAACTCAAGCAAACCAAATCATATATATTTGATGCATATGCAAAAACAGGATTAGTATTAAATAACCTACAATGGTTGATTTGACATCAAACCAAATACTGTAGTGTGATCAGTTGTGTGTTCACCTTTTACACAACAAATGATTTTGGTTGCTTCCACAATGTTATGACCCTGTTTGAACTCATAAAGCATAAATTTATAAATTAGACTATGTAGCACGTTCATCTGTGCAGCTTTAAAATACCCACAGAATGAAAGGCATATGTCTATACTAATCACTGTGGATAGCTTCCATGATTTGAACTGGTTTGATCATGTGATATACACACCACAAACTAGCATTTACTACGAAAATATTGCAGAACTTTTGACTCACCCTGGTACAATATAAATTGCCATCTCATTTCTGATATGATTTTAGTTTTTAAAAAAGGTTGATTAGGTGATGTCAATTGAACTGGAAAATTTTTCACCCCCTCCCCCTCACCAGGAGACTTGCTTCCTATGGGGCACTCCACAGTAAACCAACTTTGTGTCACATTCTGACCTTGTGAGGAGCTAGGTAAATCTTGTTTAGTACATTCAATTTGGCAGTTGTACTAATGGCCTCTTGATTTTTAGGTCAGATGGTCTAAAAACTACTTAGCTCAGTTCCGAGAGGCCTTCCTCTCTAGGACCCCTTGCTTAAAATGTATAAGAGCTGGGTTGATTGCCTGTGCCTCAGGAACTTCTAAAAGGGAATACCCACAGGGTTAAGCAATTTTTGAACAACCTCGCTTCCAGCTGAGCACCCCATTTTAAACTGACCTTGTGTCACATACCTTCACTATGAATGATTGGTTTGGTTGGTTTTAAAGGCATATCAACCTCTATAGGTTATTTAATGCCAGAGCCTTTTACACATATATTATATATAAGATTTGTAAACACATATTTTTAGGTTGGTGATGGTTAGGTTTTATGGCAAATCAACCTCTTAAGGGTCATTGAGTGTTAAATTCTGATGCATATGTGTGTGTATATATATATATATATATCAATTGTAAATAAATAGTCCGGAATTAGTGTTTTAAAATAGGTCAGTTTTTTGTTTGTATAAACTTGATGGTTGAAGGTGTTGGTAACATAGTCTATATCTTTAATAGGAGGCCAATTGTTTTTAAGAAGCTGATTATGTTTTTGAGAGCAATTTTTTTGAATAGTTCCTTCATGCTGTTTGCCTTATAAAATGAATGGTTGGTTACATATTGTTTCATAGAATAAGTGAAGAGCTACAGATTGAAATTATTATTATTGTAATTATTTTTGTATAAGATGTACTTGTACTAGCACTCCTCAATTTGGCCTACAAAATTCTAAAAAATAAATGTATTTTGTGTATAATATGCACAGACTTTTTAGAATTTGTAACCACTTAATTTAACAATTGTTCAACTTCTTATCTGGTTTGTATAGACTAAGAATAAAAAATTCATAACCTTTACTTATGTTTAGAAGCAACACATTTATGCAGTACTTAGAGAGAAAACAGATATATTCACACACAAATGTAACCTTGTGACAAAAATAAAGGTCAGACTAGGAGAACCAAAATTATAAACAAACACACATTCTGTTGTGGCATAAAACAGAAGTGTTTGTTAGACATTAGTTACTTTGGATCATAGATATGACTCAGATTTGTTCATATCATCTTAAATAATGGTGATAAAAAGTTAATATTTAGTTCTTGTGTATAATACACATTCCTACTTTTTAGGTATAAAAATGTGGGAAAAAAAGTGCATGCTATACACAAATAATTAGAGTAGATGTGGGAGGGGAAAAAGTTGGATTCAAGGACTAATACATGGCACTGGTGTCAACTTTGGGAAAGCCAAAGTTAATAGGATTTGTCCCTACACAATTGGCCCAGCTAGCTGGGACTGCAGAATAGACTGATTGCATCTCTGCAGAAGAGTAAGACTTCCCCAACAAGTGTCCTGGATATGACACTAAACAATCTAGGGCTCTGAAGAATGTGGACTACCCCTTTAATGCCATTGCTCCCTGGTCCACTCTGTCACAGAGTGGTAGGACCTGAGTCAGATGGATCTAAACAGTGTACTTATACTAAACTGAATTGATTGAAATAAAACTGTTTATATGTATAAAAATAGATTTGACATTAAATAACCTACAATGGTTGATATGCCATAAAACCAAACAAAACCACTATACAGTGCTGCTTAAAAGAAGGTTGGCATTGTGCACGTGTGCCTTTTATGATTCAAGTTTCCATTGGCAACAAGCTTCATTCAAAAATTGGTTTCTGTTTTACTTTCTGTTATCATTCTCTTGCTAAAAGACAAATCAAATATTTTTATACATTCAGCGTGTCCTGTAGGCAAGGCCTAGAATGCATCAACTGCATCACCCCTTGCTAGGTAATCACCCTCACACCTTTTGGGTATCCCGACTATAACACCCATTGTTCTAGAGTGTGTAGAGTCCCTACTTTGTTGCTGTTACCCTCAGGTTACTCTGACTCGCTGTGGTAGTATCTGTAATGGTCAAGTAGATCTGTTAGAAAACCATATAATTGTTTACTAAGGATTTTTATAAGTTACTCAAAACCATTTAATTACTTGCTGATTATATGTGTTAAATAGGAATACTTGAAACTAGATATCTGTCTGTAAACAAGTTATTAAATAATAACTATGTTAAACCATACAATTGTGTATAAATTATGAAATACAAATACTTGATGCCATATATTATCATCATCAAGTTGCCCTGATAACACAGATTTCCCTGACTCTCTCTCCCTATCATCCATCGCTAACAGCATATCCTCCCAACTATATCCAGTGTCCATACAGAGCCAATGTAACTACTTGCTGGTTGGCCAACACTGGCATGTCTATGTGTAGGGGTCCATAGAAGAATGAGTTTGTCCATGTTTCTCCAGCAGTGTCTTGTTTGTCTTGGATAGCTTTTGAGATGAGAGGTAAATGGCCATACAGCTGCTGTTTTGTGGGGTGCTGCTTCCAGGATTTGTTCAAAATAGCACAGAGTATTCATGGGTAGTTCCCATGTACCTTTTTCTCCATGCTAGCATTCATGTGGTGCATCCATAGTATAGTATTCACACTGCTACAACTTGGTAAAAATCCCGTTGTATTTTAGTGGATCAGACTTCCATATGACTGATAACCTGTCGATAGCAGTCCATGCATTTGCTAGGCATGCGTTGAATTAACTTTCAATAGATGAGATATTTCTGCTGTGGCATGTAAACTTGTCAACTAATTTTTGAGGCCTGCTACTTAAAGTGGAGATAGCTCCTTCTCATTTAAAACACATGAACTCTGTTTTATTTGCATGAACATGGCAACCAATGCTTCCTGCTACTTTCTCTAGGCTAAGTAGAAGGGATTTGGCCTGGGCAGGTGTATTTGCAAGAAGTGCTAGATCATCAGTGTAGTCTGCATCTGTTATAGTTTCTGCAGGATATCATCTGCTTCTTGTTTTTTCTTTTTTGTTTTTTTTTTGTTTGTTTTTTTGCATGTAAAGCAATTTTCTTTTATTAGTGTTGTGGCCCCAGAAAGGGTCACTAATGAAAACACAAACACGGATATTAGATAACAGATTATATTACACAAGAAAGATAGAGTTACATAGAAAAGATAAGAAGGCTTGTACTGTTCAGATAACACTGATATTGATCTGCCTCTGATAGCGAAATCTCTCAGTACTAATGACGGGGAGAAGAGTCCATTATGGTAAGATGGGTAAGGTTCCCACAACAATTAGATCTATCAACTTTAATAGTACATAGATTATATCTGTCTGTGAACAATTTATTAAATAATAACTGTGTTACACCATACAATTGTTTATAAATTATGTGATACAAATACTTGATACCATATGTTATCATCAAGTTGCCTTGATAACACAGATTTCCCCGACTCTCTCAGATTATAAACAAATATGGTGTATTGTTTATCATTTGTTAATGTATCTCCTTGGAAGACTTCTGTGACAATTTTGAGGAAGTTAGTATCACCATCAGATGAACAAACCATTGTTTTTGTGTTTTTGTAAAGCATCATTATGTAATATAATGGCCGAGGGATTTCATTTTATATATCTTGCCTTTGGATTTAGTTAGGCTGAGAACCTTTCGGCTCGGTGCATAGGTTAGCTAGGTGCAACATGAATGCAGGTGTTCATGCACGTGCGGGGCAGACATGTCATTCAGAGATGTCAAAATAAAAATCTCAGATAAAGGGATGTGAATGATGTCATGCACCGGAAGCACGCGGAGGATTTTAGGAGATTTGAAAAAGTCAGTTAGTAGAGTTGAGAACTAGACACCGAACGAGAAGGGTCAACTTTTGGGGCTTGCAGAGGCCAGACGAATTTGCGTGCTACGGCTGCTGCACGAGATGGGGGTGCAGATGGAAAAGCCAGAATAGAAAGAATGTATATCTCTCTCCTTATGTCGAAGAACCTTTAAACTCAAAGGTAATAAATTTTCGTACCTGAACTAAGAAGTCGTTATGTGTTTTTTGTGTTTCGGGATTCCTATGTTCTATGTTTATATGTTATGAAATTCTATGTACATTTCACGTAGCCATATCATGGCTATGTAACAATTATAGCTGTAACAGTTTCTTTGGGAAGACCATATGATAGCAGTATTTACTCTCTTTCCTCTATGTATGGAATCAAATGCCTTGGAGAGATCTATGAATGATAGTGTTGCTTCAAGATTTTTTTGTACATGCTTCTTCAATGATTCAGCAGATAGTCAGAATCAGTGAAGTTGCGGATCGATTTCTCCAGAAACTATTCTGATATTTCCTAAGAATTTTCTCTTTGATATGGTTGAGAAGCCAAGCATTAAAAACCTTAGCAGCTGTAGTAGTAAGAGTTATGCTTCGGTAGTTCTTAGTGATTCCTTCGAGGTCACTTTTCTTGGGGATGAGGATGATGTAGCCTTTTGTCCATTTCTCCATTGTATTTTGTTTATAGACAGCATTGCATAATCAAGGAAGTATGTCATCAAATTTCCTTGTCTTCTATACTTCTGGAGGTATTTTATTGAGGCCTGCAGCTTTTAGTTCTCTCTCTGTAAACTGTCCTAGTTTGATGTCTAGTTGGCAATTAATAATTTTTGTGATAGGTTTATTTTACTTAGGAGAGTTTATAAGCAGATTCTTGAAATGTTTGTATATATTTCTGAGATGAGGTATTATGTACATTATTTACATTTTTCAGACTATTGTCCTCATTTTTGTCACCATGTTTATCACAACGTTTTGGCTGTTGTATGCTCCGGCCTTCTTCAGTTGGTTGGACTGTCGAACTTAACCCTTTATTTTGCTTACCGGGGTAGACTGTTCTAGTTCCAGAAATTCATACACAGATGTTGTCAAGGACACGTGGTACAGTGGATGAAGGCATTGGTTAGATCCAATGACACACCCAAAGAGTGTGAGTTCAATACCCTGTGAAGGTAGTCGAGAACTTTCAGAGGGGAAATTAACAGGACATAACTGATAACTGACATCCATTAAACATGGCTCATAGAACTAGAACAATCTACCCCGGCAAGTGAAATAAAGGGTTAAGTTCGACATTCCAACCACCTGAAGAAGGCTGGAGCATACAACGGCTGAAACGTTGTGATAAACATGGCGCCAAAGATGAGGACAATAGACCAAAAAATGTAAATAATCTTGAAATGTTCTTTCCATTTCTGTATTCTTTCTTCTTGGCTGGCAGCTTTTAGTTTTGCACTTAAGGTGCTCTTTCTTCCAATCACTTTGTTTACTGTCCGCTTTGCTAATAGTAATTGTCTATCTTCTACTAAGTTTCTGATTTGCTTGATTTGACTTTGAAGGTATTCTCATTGTTCTTTTTAGTATGTGTTAGTCTTCTCTGGGCTTTAAGTTTTGGGGCATTGGCATTTCTTAGGGCTTTTTTTTTCATCAAGTAAGGATGTTTTTTTTTTCATATCTTGTTTTTCCTTAATTGCTATTGCCTTCAGTGGAATTCTATGATTGGTTTTGGTTGGAATGCACTTGGCTACTGCTTCTATATGGGCAGTAACAAACTTTTCATATCCTTCATTCAGAATGTTTTTCAGATCTCTCCTGAAGCGTATCAAACTATTTTCTTATAGTTACTCTATGATTATTTCTAATATTACTATTGGTGAGTGAAGACCAGTGATATCGTGAAGTTTTAACTGTTGTTATTTATTTCTGCGTAGACTCAGCAAATCTTTGCTGAAACGATTCTGTAATCAGAAGATACTCCTTTAAAAAAAAGGAACATGCTTTATTTGGGTTGGTGTAGTCTCATAGTTTTCCCTCCTTTTTTCAGAATTTAGTATCTAAGCATTCTATTCAGTTTTCAAGTAAAAAAATCTACTAGATATTTCTCCATTTTTATTTGATGAGTTGTGTAGGCCAAATTTGTTTTCGTCTTTGCTTATCTGAACATTTATGTCTCCAACTGGTGATTAGAACATTGTGTTTGGGAATAGGAGATGCAGTCAGTACGTTCTACAGCTCCAGCTGTCTGGACTGAAATTATTTGTGTTAGGTATGAATAATTGAGATATAACTGTTTTGAAACAAAATTATGGACAAATATTTAAAAAGTGAAATTTTTTAAAAATTGATTGACTGCAAAGGAAATTGAAAATATAGTTATGATTATAATCAGACATTTACAAATTAATCACATTTCGCTCAGATGTAGCACAAGGCCGTATAAATGGGCCACCCAATGAGACTCAAGCTCATTCATGAAGGTTTGTAAGTCTATCTTTGCAAGATAAGATGAAGGCAAACGGCAAATTTTATAAAGGTTTGGTTGGTTAGTTGGGTTTATGGCATATCAACCTTTCTAGGTTATTTAACACCAAATCCATTTTTATGCAAATAATCAGTTCAGCATGAGTACACAGTTTAATTGTCAAAAACATTTCTATTTCAAGCTATTCAGTTAATTCTATCAGTTCTAATTCAGCCAATTCAGTTTAGTATAAGTACAGATTTTGTTTAAACACAGTTAAATGTCAAAACAGTTCTATATTAAACAATTCAGTTTAGTGTAAGTACAATTCCAATGTCAAAAACAGTTCCATTTCAAACAATTCAGTTTAGTATAAGCACACAGTTTAAATGTAAGTACACAGGTTAATTGTAAAAAACATTTCTATTTCAAACTATTCATTTTAGTCAAACAGTTCTAATTCAAACAATTCAGTTTAGCATAAATATGCAGTTAATTCTATTTAACCCATAGAAAGGACCCTTATCAGGTGCTACCACTCCAGGCCAGAGTGGACCTGGAAGTGATGGCAATGAAGGAGTACTCCACATTCCCCAAAGCTCCAGCATAACTGGAACCTCACCATCATTATTTAATATCATATCCAGGACACTCATTGGGGTGGGGTCTTACTCCTCTGCAGAGGTGCAGTTGGTGTATTCTACAGCCCCAGCCAACTGGGTAAAAATTTTATAAAGGGGATGTTTTGAAATTAATATTGTTATAGAAACACTTTTAATGGCTTCTCACTGTGGTGCTGGGAGTAAATAGATCAATACTAATGACTAAAAAAAGCTTCTCGAGAAAACCAATATTATTCTCAGAAGTGTGAAAAGGACAAAATGAAGGCAATGTTTAATTTCAAAATGGAGATTATATGTAATTAATTTTGTTTGCTGCTTAACAGGTAAAGTAGTTAAAATGTTTAATGCCTCTTGGTACTGAATGTAGTGATTTAATTATAAAATTTAAAACACTAGTCAAATGCCCATCCTATAGAGAAAATTAAGTTGTAATAAAGTTTTTTTGGTTCTACAAGATTTCTGTATACACAATATCTTCTACAAAACATCTATTTTCTTTATTTTTTTTTTTTTGTTATCTTAAATGCACTTGAATTTTCCACTCTGGACATAACTTGATATTTTTAGAAAAAAACAAACAAAAATGAATCTATAATGAAATATATACAATGAATGATTTTCTTTTGTTCCAATAATGATATGATAAATATAAATCCAAGAGTTTTGTTTCATTACCAACTTACAGATAATGAATATAATGTCTATGTAATAAAATTTATTTGATGTTGTTGGATTGTTTGGTGGAGGGTCAAAGACGAGTACTGGCCATCCAGGTTTTGGTGCATCGTACTTATAGACTCATCTGTTAGTAGCAAGAGGAGATCAGCCAATCAGTGACATGAAGAGAGCATATATACAGAGAGGCAATTATCCTCATTTTCACAATGTATTGCAGTCTTTTTCTGACAAGACGTACCTTTTTGTATTAGGAATTCCACAACTGGAGGACAAGATGGCTAACCGAATTCCAACAGATGTCTTTATAATTTTGACTTTTTTTTTTTTTTTTTTTTTTTTTTTAAATAATCATTTTTGTTAAATTCATTTTTTTTTTCTTCTCTTTTTTCAGATCTTTATCAAATCACCATGGCCTATTCATATTGGCTGAGTGAAAAGAAAAATGATATTGCAAGTTTTGATCTTTATTTCCGTAAGAATCCGTTCCAAGGAGAGTTTACCATCTTTGCTGGCCTTGAAGAGTGTGTCAAATATTTAAAGAAGTTCCATTTTTCGGACAGTGGTAAGTGCAAGAAACGATCTTCCTCAAACCCCTTCCCTCTTACTGAAGGATTCAAAATGGATTCCATTGAATTTAGATCATTATTTTGTCTTTTGTTTATGTCGAACACTTTCATTTGCTAAGATCAAACATCAATGTGTTTATTTAATACTCCTGAAAAAGTACTCTTCTCAGTTTTAATTATATACTTTTCTAGGTGTTTGTTTTATTCATTATTTTACTCCTTGTGAGTTAGCCTAGTTGGTTTAGGCTGTAGAATATACTGACTGCATCTCAGCAGTGAGGTTAGAGTTCCCCCCAACAGGTGTCCTGGATATGACACTAAAGCATCTGATGGTGAGGCTTCAGTCCTGGGGCTATGGGGAATGTGGAGTAACCCTTCTTTGTCATTGCTTCGAGGTTCACTCCGACCCGGAGTGGTAGCACCTGATAGGGTCCTATCTATGCGTTAAATAGAAGTTTACCTTTAACCTGTGTGCAAACAAATGACTTATGTTAAATTGTTAGTGATACATAGCAATACTTGAAACCATTCAACTGTGTGCAAATGAATGAAGTGTTGAATAGAATAACAATTGTTAAATAGAAATATTTATATTCAATTCACTGTCTGTAAACAAATGATTAATATTGAATAGAATCGTTAGTGTTATACAGTAATAATTGGAACCATTTAACTGCGTAGAAGCAATACCAATATCAATGTGTAAACAAATTAGTTGTAACTCATTTAAAAATTATGTACAAACTATTCACTTACAAATCATTTATGTATATCCATTTAAATGTGTGCAAACAAATAACTGATGTTAAATTGTTACTGTTACATAGCAATACTTGACACCATTTTATTGTGTACAAACAAATTATTTATAGTGAATAGAAATATTTGTGTTCGATAGAAAAACTTGAAACCATTTAACTGTATACAAAAAATGAGCTCAGGTTCATTTAAAAACGTGTTTGAAAATCATATTTCATATCTATGTCAAAACAAGATATGGCATTAAATAACCAACAATGGTTAATATGCCGTAAAACCCAACCAAACCAAACCAATCCTTATGAGTTTTTCATCCTAGTTCTAACTGGTAGTTTTTCACTGGAATTTGAGTTATTGCAAGTCTCCTCGGGTCTCTGAGACATTTCTCAGTTGTTCATTTCAACAATGCTGTGGTCTCTATTGTCTCAATTCTTCCTCTGATTTCCAATTCCTCCAGTCTCCTTTGTAAGCTTTTTGGGACCATTCCAAGCTTGCCAATCACAAATGATATCTCAATCACCTTCATATTCTACAGCCTTTTCTGTTCTCTAGCAAGATCCAAGTATTTGTCTATCTTTTTGCTTTTTTTATTTTCCTTCTGTAGTATTTCAGAACAGAAAAATCCACTAGATTACCATTTTTTTTTTTTTTTTTTTTTTTAAATTAACACTCAGTGGGTTTAAGAGATCTGTTTATATCTCAAAATCCCAGATAATTTTATGGCTCTCATTTTCTAGAATGGATTACAGTTTATGTATATACCATTTATTCATATGGTAAAATCTTAATCTCTTCCATAATTCGCAGTGGATCACCTTTCCCACCCAATCATGTAGTTGTGGCCCTTGTTCAGAATAACTCAAGTAAACATTTTTTTCTTTATTTCTATTGTAATGAACAAAGAATTATTTCTATAATAATGAATAAAAAATTATTTAGAGTTGTAACAGTTACCATCATCATCCAGATAAAAGTAAGTTTCGGTCATTTATTTAATTATTTTTTTATAGTTACATCCCCAAAATTACTATTGGTCATCTGAATTGAAAACCTATGGATTGTTGTTCTAATAAAGTTTATTATGGACAAAAAAAAATTACCCTTTCATCCACCCAGAGAAATCCTTCTATTTCTAAAAAAATGATTGTTGTTTGGTGAGAGATCAGGAGAATATGGTGGATGAGCCAAAGTCTTATATCTTAAGTTGGTGAGCTTCTCCTGGCAACATGGGGCCAAGCATTAACAAGAAGCAAAATTGGGCCTCATCAATCAACTAGAACTGATTTAGTGAATATGCAATATCTACCATTTTGATATTCTAGATTCATATCCCCATGTAAAAACTTTTGAAACTACTGCCATACAGTCCAATACTTTTAATATTATTTGCTATTTGAGAGGCATTATGACTAAGCTTAAATTCCAGCAAAAAAAGTAAATGCATCACTTCTTTTTTCATGTTCAAAATCCAATTCGGAAAGAAATGATAGAAAATTAACAAAGAGGACACATTGATCATTTGGAATGAGAATTTCTAATAAAACTACTATTAAAGTATTGGGCCTAATGAGTAGAGTGTTTGCCAATAGTCTGGGAGACCAGGGTTCAATCCCAGGTCGAGTCATACGAAAGACTCAAAAAATGGTACTTGATTCCACCTTCCTTAACACTCAACATTATAAGTTAAGGATCAAGGGTAAAGTAGAACAATCCAGGAAATGGAGTAGCATCCTCACCTTGGTGTAGTAGCTATTGAAAAGGGAGCCTTCGTGTCACCCTTGACTAAAGTTGCCTTCTTTACTTACTATTAAAGTAATATATTAGAACAGAAGTTAAAGTTCATACAAAGATCGGACATTATTTTCCAAACAATTGTGTGTGTGTGTGTGTGTGTGTGTGTGTGTGTGTGTGTGTGTGTATATAATGTCCCTGTGGCATAATGGCTGGCATTCTGGATTGTCATTCAAGCAATCAACTCCAATCGTGGTATTACTTTCATTTTAAAATGAATACTTTGAGAAAGATATAAACTCCTTTATCACCCCAGCTGTGGTTCAAATTGTATCACTGCTGTCCCTCTATAAGAATGACTTTGGCATTAAATAACCAACACCATTAAAAGAATAAAATGTGTGTGGGTTAAAGATGACTTGGCCTATAAAGAGAAAATCTTAAATCTCTTCAAGAAAACATTGAAAAAATATAATACTGAATTTAGATCTAAGGCAGTTTACTATGATATAATGTGTGCATATATATATATATATATATATATATATATATATATAATGTGCACACACTGAGAAACTCTGCTAAAACTATTACATGCTTAATAGAAAATATTTATTTTTAAAGTTATAGTGTGTTTATTTTAGGTATAATCATTCCCAAGCAGTGTTGTCAAATTGGGATACTTGTAAAATCCCAGCCTTACAAAGTTCTGAATTCCACTAGTTATAAGATTTTGGGCCAATTTTAAAACCAGTTGGCCCAAATTGAGTTACTCAGACAAAAGTCATTAACTTATTATTTATGTTGGTTGGTTAAAGAGCATGTCAATCCTTATATATATATATATATATATATATAGTGTGTGTGTGTGTGTCTGTATAGAAAGGCAATGTGCTAAAAGCATTATTTGTTTTTTGCTTGTTTTTTTTTTGTTGTTTTTTTAATTCCCCCAAAATAGGTTAATTATTGCTTTTTATATAAAATTTTCAATACTTAAGCAATGGAATACATGGTTTCTTTTAAAACCTTTTTTCTCAAAATTCTGGAGATGTTTTTTGTAGTCATGTCAACCAACCTCCACCTGCAGTCATTTATTTAATGAAGTTATGAGATTTTGGGCTACTATTAAAATAAGCTGACCTAACTTGAATTATTAAGAAAAAAGTTAATGTATTAATTTAAAAAGTAAATAGATGAAATTATATTTGACTACTTAAAGTTTTTTTACTAAGTTTTGGAAACTTGAAACCTATGGGATTACTTTTAAAATAAGCTGGATTAATTTGGACTATAAATATGAAGAAAGTTAATATTTGATTATTTATACATTTATAATCTAATATTTATAACATTTTAATAATGATAAATAACATTATCCTATAATTGAATAATTTTTTCATTAAATACAGGCGGTGATAATATTAATGTTACTATTAAAAGGAAGTAGTATTTTTAATGTAGTTAACTGCAGTACACTGAATACTGTGTCCAGTGGTTAAAAAAATCTATTTTCCTTACAAATTTGCTACTTTTAGTCCTTTATCTGGATACACTTAACAGTTCAGATCTAGCAATACTGATTTTGTCTCAAGTGTGTTGTGTACTTCTTGTTTTCTTCCTGCCTTCAGACTTCTTGTCTAGCATTGTTAAGAATGTCTAGACTATCTCTCTAATGCATGGGTATTGATTACTTGGTGGTCATAAAAAAAAGGGGGCGCAGGTGGAAATCTTGTGCCCCATTCAAATCTCTGGTCAACATCCTACTCCTCCCATGTTGGATTCCATTAATGAAATCACAACTCTAGGTTAAGATAATGATATGAATAAAAAGCAGACTGGTCTTGTGTGAGTCATAGCTAAAATAGCTGCATATTTTGCACCTGTACGTGAAATTAATGTTTCAAGCCTAGATAAAAGCCAACATTAGTGAATTTTTAAGACAAGCACTCCTCTCACTGGAAAGTTTGGTATGCTATAACTCAAAAAAGTTTGGTATACTATGACTTAACAGTTACAGCCTTGTCAACAGAGCTTAGAATACAATGACTGTATCCCTAAGAGAGGGTTAAGACCCCCCCACCAAAGGAGTGGCCTGATTATGATCCTAAACTCCAACTGGTGTTAAGGCTCCTGATCTCTGGGAAGTGTGGAGTATCCCTTCATTGCCATTACTCCCTGGTCCACTCTGTTTGGGTTAAATAGATCTGTTAAAAAATTATTCATATTCAATTGGACTGTGTGCAAAAAAGAACTTTTAAGAAACAACTACACAAAAAAATCTAGATATGAATGTACAATGAATATAATTCCCTAATTTTCCCATATAAAATAACCCTAGAGGGGTTGACAAGCTATTAAAATCTGTTAATTTGTTGTGTACTTTAGGTTTCATGGTTCAAGCCTTTGTAAAAGCTAGGATTTGTGAACTTTTAACACACGCACTTTTCTCACTGGGAAGATTGGTATACCATTATTGGTATTAAGAAAGATATTTAATGAAGTTCATTCTCACCAAGGACCAACACAATAGCAGGAAAGACGAGATAAATGAATTTATACATACAAGAACATTTCAACCTTTTGTATACCTAATATATAGTCATAGTCGAGGGTGACCCAAAGGGTCCCTTTTCAATAGCTACTACACCAAAGTGTAGGGGAAGGTGCTACTCTTCCCTAGATTGCTCCACTTTACTCTTGATCCTTACCTTATAATGCTGAGTGTTATGCAAGGTATCATCAAGTACTATTTTTTGAGTCTTTGGTATGACTTGACCTGGGATTGAACCCAGGTCTCCCAGGCCATTTGTGATCACTCCATTATGCCAATAAAATTCACAAGCATGCCCTAAAAGCTAGAATTTGACATATATTGTTCCATGAACAAGCAGTATTTGGAAGGGGTATAAAAATGGCAAAAAGCTTACTTGATAAGGAAATGTAAAACAGCCATTTAGCTTTACTTTTCAAAATGTGTTTCTTGGACTTGCATTTATTGAGTCATACTGACAATTAACTATATAAACACACACACACACAGTATTGCCTATAATAAGTACTTGTCTAACAAATTTTTTATAAAAAGTTAATCTTCTTCTAAACCAAAAATACCATGATTTCATTATCTCTAATGGAACATCATACAATTAAAACATATTATTAGATATTACAGTATCACACATATATGGGTATTGCCCTAACAATGTTTTGAATAAACTATTAATTTTCTTCTGAATTAAAAATACCAGAATTTTATTTCTTATGGAACATTATACAATTAAAAAATAAGATATTATTGGATATTACAGTATTGCCCATAAATAAGTACACCCCAAACAATTTTTTTTTATAAAAAGTTAATTTTCTTTTAAACCAAAGATATCTAGATTTTATCATTTCTCATGGAGCATTATACAGTCAAAAGTGGTATTAGTTGGTATTACCTGGAATTATACAACGAGTATTATTAGGTATAATAGTGTCACATATAAATAAGTACCTCAATACTAATTTTTTATAAAGTTAGTTTTCCTTGAAACTAGCTGGGTTTTATTATTTCTAGTAGAATACAATAAAACTGATATTATAAAGTTTTATTTATTATCAAACCCTACAGTATTGCAAAAATAAACCTTCTTGTCAATAGGGTTTAAAATATACTGACTGTATCCTTAGCAGAGGGGAACACCCTCCCAAAAGAGGTGTCTTGGGTAGGACACTAAACTGCATCTGTTGGTTGAGGAGTACCTCTTCATTGGCATTATTTCAAGGTTCAATTAGAGTCATAGCACCTCTTAGGTTCCTATCTAAGGCTCAAATAGATCTGTTTGCAAATCATTTGTATTAAAAAAGAGTACTTGATATCATATATCCATGTGCTAAAAAAAAAACTTCACTAAAAATGTATATATAAATGTACCATCTATGCAATTCCCTAACCACTAGGCATAAAATAACCCCAGACATATTGATATGCCATTAAAATCCCCCAGTTCTATATATCTAGTTTTCTATTCTGTAGACTTGACTGAAGTCAATGAGTTTAGAGAAAAGAAAATTAAAAATATAGCAAGAACAATGTTTTTTTTTAATGATAAAGTATATATTTGGAAACAGATTATCTGTTTGTTCAAATACTTATGAGAAGCATTATATAGTTACAAACTATAACAAATACATGAAAGAAAGAAAAAATTTATATATATATATATATGGTTGTTTACTCACTGAACCTTTCTTCATTCATTGACCTTTACCAGCATTGTACTTTGATCTTTTTTTTTTTTCACATCCTGTTTGGTGTTTTTTGGAACATAGCCAAACTTCTTTTCTAGATTTATTAACAAAGGAATAAGTGCTTTTGCAAAACAAAGTAGGGCCCTAATTATGATCCTGGATGGCAAGGTTATATGGCATTGCCAAGGTTATATCTCCTTGAGATTTTTAGGATTTTCTTTGGTCGGCTCTCTCATTTCTACTTGTGGCACATGACTTAAAGCTTAATCACAAGTCTTTGTCAAACCAGTGCATTCCAGTTAAACCATCTGGTTGTCTCACTTTTGCATTTAAAAATGAGTCAATTCTTGAAGAAAAACACATATTGTTCAGAAGAAATATGATATTTCTGCTCATTTAGATCACCATTATTTCATATACTTGAATTTAAAAAAAAAATGGAATTATCATAATTTCTTGATATTTCCTGCTGAAGGTTTAGTGATGAGGGCTGAATTATATGCTCAAGAATTTTATATAGTATTAGATATGGTATTTAGGTCAGCATGAATATTGTGGGTACCTCTTGGAATGTGACAGCATTTTTTTAAAGATGAAATTTAAAGAATGAAGGAGAAGTCTCATGATAGGGATTGTTTGAAGTCTTAGCTAAGAAATTTCTGAAAGAAAAATGTGTTCTTCCAAGAACTATCCTGGTTGGTACTTAATGCAACAAGAAAATGACAAAAAGTCAATGGTTTCCAGAAGATGGAGCTCTTGTAAAATTGGATCAAGTGACTGGAAGTTTTGTGTCTAATTTTTCACTCTCATATTGTTAATCAGTATCACACACACACACACACCTCAAAACCCCTACCCCAAATGGACTAAAAAAACAAACTAAATCACAAAAAAGAAATTATATTCTATTTCTCAAATACCTATGAAAATGTTTTTAATAAAACACTATTTAAGAATTAATTACTTTTTAGGTTTGGTTTGATGACGTATCAACCATTGTAGGTTATTTAATGCCAAATCTTAATACGTATATATTAAATATATATTATTTGGTTTTATGGCATATCAACCATTGTAGGTTATTTAATGCCAAATCCTCTTTATCTATTTATTTTAAATATATGATTTGTAAACACATTTTGTTGATAACATTTTTAAATGAGCCTGAGCTTTTTTTTTAACTACACATAGTTCCCAGTATTGCTATGTAGTAGTAATAATTTGACATTGGTCATTTTGTTTGCACACATTTTAATAGATATGCATATGATTTATAAGTGAATAATTTGTTGGTAAATTTATCTTCAAATGAGTTAGAACTAATTTGTTTGCAAACTAGTATTGCTATTGTCTCTACACAGTTAAATGGTTTCATTTATTGCTAACAGTAATAATGCTATTCAATATTGATCATTTGCTTGCACACAGTGAAATGGTTGAGTATTACTATTTAACACTAACAATTCAATTAAACATCTGTTATTTGTTTACACACATTTAAATGATCAAACAGTTTTATTTCTAACAATTCAATTTAGTCATTTGTTTGCATGCAGATTAAATGGCAAACAGTTCTATTCGACTTATAAATAGGAACTTATCAGGTGCTACCACTCCAAGACAGTGTGGACCTTGGAGCAATGGCAATGAAGGGGTACTCCATGTTCCCCAATGCTCCAAGACTGGAGCCTCACCATCAGATGGCTTAATGCCATATCTAGGACACTCATTGGGGGAGTCTTATCCCTCAGCAGAAATGTATTTGGTGTCTTCTACAGCCCCAGGCAACTGGGCTCTTACTTTTTAGACTTATCTTCCTTCTTGATGACATCTTTGACCGAGAAAAATATCAGAAACTATTTATAAACATATGCAAAGTCAAATGTTTAAATTGTTAACTTTTAATGTTCAAATTTTATATATACCTGAGGCCAATCCAGTGGTATTCACAAGACTTCTAGTCTTGAAAGAAACTTCCAATGATTATGGCCAAATGATGGCCAGAAGTAATAACTATATAATTCCCTTTTTTTTTTTTTTCTTTCTTGCCTTTTTATCTATTGCTATGACAACCATTAATGCCAACAAGAAAATTTCTTCATGCAGATAAGGGCAGATAACCCAACAAGCTGTTGCTGTTATTATCAACTTTGATAGAGGCTAGCAAACCTACACGAGTGAGTTCGAGTCTCATTGGGTGCCCCTTTCGTATGGCCTTGTGCCACATCT
The DNA here is from genome assembly GCA_963585895.1 of Sepioteuthis lessoniana. NCBI lineage: Eukaryota > Metazoa > Mollusca > Cephalopoda > Myopsida > Loliginidae > Sepioteuthis > Sepioteuthis lessoniana. Next base: position 29,934,758 of record OY757926.1, on the reverse strand, counting down.
AAGTAAAATGCTTAGTAAATTACAACTTTGACAGAGGCCAATAAGATAGTCTAATAAAATAAATGTTTTATTGAATTTGTATCTTCTGCTTTGGTACCAACTTAATAGTTAATCATTTTTAAATATTTTTAATTATCTATTTATTTTTTAAATGTTTTTTTCCCCAGATGTTGATTACCTTCGGACGGTTCTTCCCAAAGACACTCACCCAGGTTTTTTTGACTACCTCAAAGAAATGGATGTAAACAGTGTGACTATGTGGGCAATTGATGAAGGGACTGTTGTATTCCCCAAAGTCCCTCTTATCATGGTCGAAGGCCCACTCCCCATCGTGCAATTGTTGGAAACATGTTTTTTGAACCTTGTTAATTATGCCAGGTAAAATTTTAAATACAATACACCCTGAAAGTTTTCTTGAGACAATTGAATTTATTGGTGTTGTTCATGTTGCTGATTGGTTGCTTGGTTGGTTTTACATATCAACCTTTTTTTTTTTTTTTTTTTTTTTTTTTTGATGGGGTAACTCATATCAAAGTCAGTTTAACAATTATGATATTCAATTATTCAAACAGGTTCATACTTAGTTGTAATATAAATGTTTTAAGACCCAATGTATTAATAAAGTTCACAATCATTCTAAACAGGTGAATAAAGGTGTTAAGAACCGATGTATTAATAAAAGTTCACAATCTTTTTAAACATGATCTCAAACAGATTTATTTGACTCAGATGGAGTCCTAACAGGTACTACTACTCAGAGTGGACCTGGGAGTTATGACTGTGAAAATGATTCTCTACACTTCCCAGAGCTTCAGAACTGTGTACAAATGAATCATAATTATTTATTTGGAATAGATACTGTGAACCATGTAATTGTGAATAAGTTATTTGTATTAGATAGGACTACTTGAAACTACATGCAACCAAATGTTAATAGATAATTTTTTTTTTTCTATTGCAATTTTTAAAGAAGTGCAATGGAAGATTGAAAATATAGCTATGATTACAATCAAGCATCTACAAATGAATCAAATTTTAGCTTTGAATAACCTATAAATATGTTGATGTACTATTAAACTAACCAAAAATTGTAAATATGAATGTACAATGAATGTGATTTATAAACCTCTACATATACAATTATCTAGGTTGACATACTGTTAAAATCAGTCAATCAATGAGCATTCAATAACCCATAAATGTGGTACCCGTTGTGTAATGGTTATCGTTGCAGGAAATGGACAGGGCGACACTAGTTCAAATCCTGGACGAGACTGATTGCATTTCACATAGCACTATTACCCTTGGGAAAGGTATGAATCTAATTATTCTCCCTCCAGCTATGGGTAAATAGTAGGGCAGACTAGGTTCTTCAGCCTTGGAGAGGCAACTAGTCTAGGAGAAGGAAAACTCTGAATTAAAACCTGTTAAACTTGGCTTAAAAATTGACCTTGTGTCGTATCCTGTCCGAGCGGAGGGATTGATAAATATGATAACCCATAAATGTAGTTATGTACCAATTATTTAAACTTAACTCAGCTGACGTTTTTGTTCCAAAAGCTGAAATCTCTCAGGATAGGTATTTAAGACAGTAGAGATAAAAGAAACTGCATAAAGAAACCCACATATTTTCTTGTTTATGTACAGTTGAAATTATTTGTATAATCTCATTTCTCAATATCCCAACTATTCAGATCTGTTTCCTGTGTAGTTATTTGTTCTGAAACTGAAATCTACTCAGAAAAGTCTTAACTTTATGATAATAGAGATAAAACAACAAGCAATAAAAGATCTGCACACTCTCCTTTTAAAACAGGTGTCTCAAACATTCAGCCTGCAATCTGCTTTTCTATTGCACACAGCCAAACAGTTTCTTGGCTAAAATTTTTCTTCAACTTGGTAATTTACCATTTGCCCTTGACCATGTTTCTCTCCACAGAAGAATAGAATATACTTTAATATTTCAGTTGCTTTTACTTCAAAATCAAAAGCTGAAAAGTATAAATTATCCAATTTTATATACATTTCAAGAAGCATTCTTGATAATAATGTTTGTAAAATCTAAATCGGTTAGGTTCGAAGACCTACTGTGATGAAAGGGTGACTAAGATTATAGAGAATTAACTTGCACAACAAAACATAGAAATTTTTTTATTTTGCAACATGCAAAAGGGTAGATTTGACCGCTCAGTTTGATGAGGGGGGGTGATCTGAAGATGATAGACAACTAACACACTCAAGAGAACATGAAGAAATGTTTTATAGTCATAATGAAGACACAATAACTGATTTCTTTATAAACATTTAACTATAAATCGAATTGTCTGAAATTGGCTATAAGTGTGAGAGAGACGGAGACGAAGGACTTGGACACTGGAAGACTGCTATATTGACCCTTTTCTTAGCCACGTTGATTATATATTCAGGGCCTCATGTCTTTCCTACTTTGACGGGACGTTCTCAGGTGAGGTCTGCCTGCCACTCACCCTCTGGGCACTTGCTGAATGCTCATTTCTCCCAACTGACTTCTTAACTGCCCTTCTGACTCTAACTGACTGTTTTGTCTGTGGGTATCTGTGTATATATAATTTCATAATGCCTACACCTTCCTTCCAGTTCAGGATTCATTGGTTATGGCTTACACATATGCATTGCATGTTTTCCCGTAATCACTTTGTTTACACAGGTGTATCCTGCTTATGAAATCCTTAACTGACAGGTCTATCAAAGGTCAATATGCAACAGAATTTTTTTGATAATGTAAAAAGAAATAGACTTTGTAACTCATATTGGCATGGGGAAGGTGTACCTTAGATGACAGATAACACAACACAAACAAAGAGAAAATCATAGAAAATGTTTGAGAGCAGATTTTTAAGAATTATTTTTTATATTTCCTCGAATGTGAAAAACTTTGAATTTTCCTTTAGTTTTCTCTGTTTTGATAATATTCATTGTATAATTTATTGCTATTTAACCATGAAATGCAATTAAATAGAAAAAACAGAATTTATCAAATAAAAATAGAAAAAAGGAAATTTACCGAAAGTAGAAATGGACTTAGGGAAAATTTGAAATGGAAATAGTGTCTCTGTTATAGGTTTTTTCATTTTCATGAAAAAAGTAACAGTCTATCAGTTGTGCTGTAGTTGAGCATTATAACTGGAGGAAACCAGGCGCCCCACTTTTCAATCCTGACTTGCTGTGCTTTTTCCCAGGACATTATGGCTCTTTTGAGTCTTTGAGTTTAAGGTGACTGCTTTAAAAGCCATAGAATGCATCACAGAATTTAAGGTGACTGCTTTAGAACGTATAAAATACATACCAGAATTTGAGGCGACTGCTTTAGAACGTATAAAATACATACCAGAATTTGAGGCGACTGCTTTAGAACGTATAAAATACATACCAGAATTTGAGGCGACTGCTTTAGAACGTATAAAATACATACCAGAATTTGAGGCGACTGCTTTAGAACGTATAAAATACATACCAGAATTTGAGGCGACTGCTTTAGAACGTATAAAATACATACCAGAATTTGAGGCGACTGCTTTAGAACATATAGAAAGCATCACAGAATTTGAGGTGACTACTTTAGAACGTACAGAATGCATCCTAGAATTTGTTAAAATAAAAATACTGGAGAACATTTTGGTAACACTTAAGGGATATATTCTGAAAACAAAAAGTCTTCCTCAGTTGTAAGCTACAGCAATTATATTTGTTTTTGAGAAAAGTGAGTTATTTTTCAATGATTGTATATGTTTTCCTAGATCAAATCCAGATCACTACCTACAGTTGTCCTTAACTGGTCATGTGATTCATGACATGTAACTTGATGTCTTTTGCTCATATCAAAATGTTTTTCCTTTTCATCTCTTCCAGTCTGGTGGCTACTAATGCTGTTAGGTTCCGTCTGGCTGCAGGGCCTGATATGACGTTGTTTGAGTTTGGATTGCGTCGTGCCCAAGGGCCTGATGGGGGTATGTCTGCTTCACGTTACTGTTACATGGGAGGTAAGTACTGGTGATTTTAGATATGATAAGCCCTCTCTGCCTGCATTCTTTCCAGAGGGATAAGACCCCTCTGCAATGAGTGTCCAGGATATAGCACTAAACTTTCTAATGAAGGAAGCTTCAGTCCTGTAGCTTATGGGAATGTGGAGTACTCCTTCATTGCCATTGCTCTCAGGTCTGACCCAGATCAGTTAGTACCTGTTAGGGTCCTATCTATGGGTTCAATAGAGCTGCTTATACTTGAAAATAGAACCACTTCTTATTCTTCTTTTCCTTTTCCTGTCTTCTTTTTAATCTGTTGTATCTCTTAGTGGTTCCATTTGGTTAACTTCATTGCCTGTGTCAATCACATGATAGATTTTTAAAAAAAATGAATGAATGATTGAATAGTTATATGATCTTTCTTTGTATATATTCTCCTTCCTCTTTTTTAGTATTTTATTAAACATCCATTGTTGTTCTATCAACACTTGTTTTACTGTTTTAAAATCTTGATGAAGGTTCATTAAAGCTGAAACCTTTTAACGTTGACTTTCCTTTGTAATAAATTCATCACTTTTGGATTACTGTTTTTCAACTTTTCTCTATATATGTGTGCATGCATGCATATATGTATCTGTGTGTGTGTGTGTGTGTGTATATATATATATATATATATATATATATATATGTGTGTGTGTGTGTGAGTGTGTATGTGTGTATAAATATATGTGTACATATATCTATATAATAAAGCTCAATATCTGTGTGTGTGTGTGTGTGCGTATAAATATATTTGTACGTATATCTATATAATAAAGCTCAATGTCTGTGTATATGTGTTTCTGTACAGCTATAGGACAAAAGAGAATAGACGATACATAAAAACTTCTAGACTATTTTAAATAAATTTATAATTGCCAAATGATGGTTTGTTGAGCTTCTTTTTTTTTAATTCTATCTGGGGGATGTCCTTGTGGTGTAATGGTTAAAAGCAATAGACTGTAGAATTGTAGTAAGTAAGTTTGAACTCCAGTCACGCTATTACGTTCACCTTCGGACAAATACCCTTGGGAAAGTCACGAATGCTCTTATCCTCCCAGTTATGGGTTAAATAGTACCACTACTGTTCTTCTAGAAGGATGGCTTTGCCATTAAAAATCCAACAAAGGTTGATAAATGCCATTAAACAAAGAAACCAACCAAACCTATATATATCATATAATTCATTCAGTCAGCAATGGGAATTTTTTTGAAAAAGGCAAAATAAATTTTTTTATAATCTGTTTCTATATATATATAAATTCATATTACTCAGAATTTGGTGATAGCAAAAATTATTTTTGTCTTTCAAAAATATTTATTTTGAGGTTATTCAAAATGACAGCTAATCAGTCAATTCCAGGCTTTAACAGAAGTCTATCATCAAATCTTTAGGTGTTTGTAGAGTGTGCCTCTGAGTCGAAAAGACAGTTCATGGAGTGGAAATACACTGGTTTCCGTGTAAAAAAAAAAAAGGTTCCTGACACAGCTGTCAGTAAAGAAGGTCATGCTTACACTATTCTAGGACAATAAAGGATCCATCACTATTGATTTCCTATAAAAATGTTCAACTGTAAACACTGATTCCTGTTGCCAGTTCCCTAAGCAAAATTTACCTTGTGTGTGTGTGTGTGTGTGTGTGTGTGTGTGTGACAGCCTATTGGCATAATGGTGAGTGTTCACAATGGTCCAGGAGACTGGGGTTCAGTCCAAGGTCAAATCTTACCAAAGACTCAAAAAATGGTACTTGATGCCTCCTTGCTTAATACTTAGCATTATAAGGTATGGATCAAGTGGAGCAATCCAGTGAAAGAAGTAGGGCCCTCCTATACATCTTGGTGTAGTTGCTATTGAAAAGGGAGTCTTTGGGTTGCTTTGGCTACAGTCAGCCAACTTACTTATATAGTATATGACCCCTAATTTTTAGCCATAGAAAGGTGTTTTTATGATATATTGAACATAATGAAAAATCCTACCTTTTCACTATGCTAGCCCTCAAGAATATTTCTTCAACATCCAATTACATAAAAAGAAAATATTAAAAGACTTATTTCTGCTTTCAAAACTACTGTGATGCTATCAAACTCAAAGTAATACCATAAAATATACAACCTAGTCAAAAACTAGATGTAGCTGTTAGTCTGACCCAACATGTTTCTAAATCCCCTTGCTATTACCAAAGAACAGGCTTTTAGTTGAGATAATGAAGTTATCTTATCTAATAGACTTTGTTTAGGCATAGGCTATGCAGGGACACTTTGTATAGAAGTTATGGCAAGGTTAGGCTGAGAAACTAGATAAGTTTTGAGTTTCAAAATCATATCTCCTGTAATAATAAACAACCCTTTCCTTTGTGGGGATTTAGGAATAAACAATAAAACTCCCAACTGGATGTTGACTAGTCGGCTGCCACATACAAAGTGTATAAACGCGTCGCTACGCATCGGCTCTGCGCACCCATCTGGTTAGAAATCAGAAAAAAAGAAAAATAATAAAAATTAAAGTAACCAATGGGAAGCTTTAATTGTGAAGGATTGTGGAGTGACGAGTTTGGAGCCGGTGGGGGGGAGATAAAAACTCGGGATTTCTGTGAACTGAGACAGTGAGAACAAAAAGAGACCAAAGAAAGCATATAGATACAGTGATCAAACGAGAAGCAACATATGCCCTCGAGCTAAGAGCTGAAACTACTTTTCTGCTAGTTCCACTACCTGACCACAAAAGAAAGAAAAGAAAAAAGGAATAAGTATTTTTTAAAAACATTTTCCTCCTTTCCCGCTTTTTGCTTAACATCTGACTTTCCACCACTTTGAAAACTTACTACTTGTAAAGGGGAACTTCTGAACATTCAAATCCAAGTTAACACTTTATTGTTTTATAAAGATTGTTTAGATTTTAGATGTTCCTTGTTTGTCTTGTTTTAAATGAAGTTTTTCTTATTGTATGTTGTAACACTCCAAACAAACCAAAAAGGCCATACCTTTTGGCTTTTTGACCCCCCCAACTATTACTAAACTCAAAACTGCTATCCTCAATCTCTTGGGCTGTAACTGGTCACCCCAAATCAGGCCAAAATCATTCCTCAAAATATAACTAATATATATGAAGCCCTAAATTCACCCCATTTCTGAATATGGACCACACACCAGTATAAAATATCACTAGACTGTATGTCTCCAGGGTACACGCAAAAGGATGGTGTTAAAATTTTAACTCTTTCACTTTGAAGCCCAAGTGGGTCACCAACCAATTTTCTCAGCCTTATTTGACCATCTCCACTTAAGCTATTCATTCACTAGTCATTCTCACTTCTCTTAGTTTATTCATTATTCTTCTGACATCACCACATATATTCTTTTACCCAATCACACACACATGTACATATACTTGCTTAGACATGTCCTGCCCCATATATATATATATATATATATATATATATATATATATATATATATATATATATATTATTTTATTTTATTTTTTTCACCTACACATACAGACATCTAACCATAAGTACTAGTGTATCTAATAGTCCCTAGTGTCACAATAGTTATTTGACTGATTAAAATAATTTCATTACATTTGTCATATTTTAACATTCATGCTTATTCAGTTGCTTTAATAAGTAGGGTACATAACTGTAATGGTACCTGCCTTATGGACTATAATGAACTCTTCCTATTACTATGAATACCGGGAGAATATTCATCTCGGTGTTAAATTAACTCCAGCCTAACACTTTGGCAGTCAGACTGACATTCAACACTCTTTTACCTATGCTGTATTTATACTTTCATTCAATATACTTGTTTCACATAATCCTGAGTTCGTGTCTTCCAAACCTTTTACTGGTCCACTATAATAACATTTTTGGAAGGTGGGTTTTGGAATTTTTTTTTCCTTTTGATATGACTACAATTTGCTTTTTATTCTTAAAATGAGGTGTAATTTGAAAAAAAATCTTTTTTTTTTCTTTCAGGTTTTGATGGCACCAGCAATGTTCTAGCAGGGAAACTGTATGACATTCCTGTGCAGGGTACACATGCTCATGCCTTTGTCAATTCATTTATTGATTTTCACAGTTTGAAGAATAGGGTGAGCATACCAAAACTCTTGTAAAACTTCGCGTCTCTGTTCTCTGTGACTTTTTCTTATGTTTCTTCTTTTTTGTAAGTGTCCATTCTCATTTGTACCTTCCATGCACATCTCTATGTCTCTCTCGCTCTTCCCAGCTTCTATTTCTTTATCTCTTTTTCAGTAAATCATTTAACAAGACTAGAGGCTCCTACTAATATCAAATTCCAACATCACGGTAAAAGAAAAACATATAATTCTACTTCAAAATCCCACAATCTCTATTATTGAAAGAAATTTAAACCTTTTAGTTATAAAGACAATCATCCCAATTTCAAAAACAATCATACAATTGTTAAGAAATAATAATAACAGTAGAACAAAGTCTTTTTCCGACAGAGGTATATATAGGATTATATAGGAGAAACAAGTAGAAATTTACTGAAATGAATCAATGAACACAGAAGGGACTTTAAATCAGGTAATCTTTCCAACTTTTGGTTATTCATAACATCTTAACCAACCACACGTTCGACTTCCAATGCTTGAGCATCATCACATATATATATATATATATATATATAATCTTTTACATAAAGACAAAAAAAGTGAATTTTTTTCTTTTTCTTTTGCCTTTTTTCTTTTGTCTTTATGTAAAAGATTTTTTAGCTCTAAAAATTGAGTGTTGATGTATCATTAATTCCAAATTAATTATACATCAATAGCCGTTAGTATTAAGCATTCATATTGGATACTCCTACCCCTTGGATTTTCCCCTTGGATCATATAAAGAAAAAAAATATATATAGATATATATCTTTTCAGTACTCTGCTTCTTCTCCTAAACTACAGCTCATTAGATATTGTATTAATATTCTGGTACACCTTCATATGAGGGCAAACAAATCTTATACGCTAATAAATATAGTTATTAATATAATTCTTATGATCTTACCAAGTAAGTTATACTGTTTTAAGAATGCACTTCCATGTCCTCTTTTTATATAATTCTCTCCTTTTTCTTGTGGAGCAAAAGTCTCTACAGTGTAGTGGCTAACATAATGAACTGCAACATCATAGTGAGTGAGTTCAAACTCCAGTCACACTATTATATTTATTTTTAGACTACTACCTTCAGGAAAGGTATGAAGCCCCTTATCTCATCAGCTTTGTGTTAAATAGTACCACTACTGTCCTTCTACAAGGATGGGTTTAATTTGGTTTCTTTGTTTTGGTATATCAACTTTTTGTGGGTTGTTTAATGCCAAAGCCACTCTTGTAGTGGTACTATCTAACCCATAGCTGGTGTGAAATAGGAGATCATATCTTTCCCAAGGGTATTAGTCCGAAAGTTAACATAGTAGCACGACTGAAGTTCGAACTTGCTTATGATGTCATAGTCCAGCATATTAGCCACTAAGCAATGGGGACATCCTGGATGGTTTTGGCATAACCCACAAAAGCTGATATGCCAATAAACAAACTTTTCCTTTCTCCTACTAACATGACATTCTTTCGTGTGTGAATTACATTCAACCACTATCCAATATCAGTTTTATTATTCTTCCTCTATTATGAAAGATCTTGTGAAGAATTTCCTTACATTTTCAGGAAGAGAACTGATATCATTACAAAACAGAAACTCTGACAACCTTTGTGTTGTTTTATGCTCAATATCATAAACTTGCAGGAATAAGAATAAGTTCAAAGGTCGCAGTAGGACTGATAGATCATAATTTATTTTAAAGTTTTGTTCAGTATGTCAGAAATATCAAGTTTTCTTTGAATTTACTACATTTCCCTCTGGGGCCACCTCGGGTGGTGTAATGGTTACCAAGCTAGACTAGCAAACCTACACGAGTGAGTTCAAGTCCTATTGGGTGCCCCATTCATATGGCCTCGTGCCACATCTAAGCAAAAAGCTAAGTAAATTACTACTTCTCTTTCCATAGTGTTGCACACAGACCTCAGATTACCATTCTTAAGTGATTGAAGAAGCTCATAACTATTTAACTTCAGTGATCTCCTTGCGAGAACCACTGTTCTGAGCTTGATTTGACTGTACCTTACTAATTTACTCAGCCTTTCTTAGTATGACACAAGGCCGCAGACATGGGTCATCTAGTAAGGATCCAATTTACTATGTAATAATCACCTGTGAAACTAGATTTACCATTGCACCTTGACTAGAAATGCTGGTGGCATAATGTTTATTGTCTTTAGAAATGGACTTGGTGAACTGAGTTTAAATCCTGGACAAGGCTGTTTATATTTTTCATGACTCCATTTTTTTTTTCTGTGTATATTAATCTCATTTCACAAATTCCAGCTTTAACTCGTAGAAATGAATTGATTCATGAAAGTGAGGTATTCTTGTGTAGTGTAAATAAAATAACCCACACAAACATTCTCTTTCTCTCCACCCATACATACACACCCCTCCCTCTCTCTCTCTCTCTCTCTCTCTCATTTTATTAACCTCAAATTGGGTGTACAAGTTGTTCTTTTTTAGCTTGAGAAAATCTCTACAAAACTAGGGGTTGTCTTGTATAACTGGGCTCAAGTCTAAGCCTTTACCACATAGTGGTCAACCACTTGAATGATACTCAATATATATACTACTCCAGTAGACTGCCATAAACATTTCCAATTTAAACTTGTGTTTGGTAACCATGCATTACACTGCTCGAGAAGTAAGGATGAACTTGTATCATTCTTCTATGGACCTCTATACATGAACATGCTAGTGTTGGTTGACCAATAAGAACTTCTTTAAATCAGCTCTGTGCAGACACAGAATTTAGTTTGAAGGACCTGTCGAGAGTGATGGATTATTGTACGGAAATAAAGTAAAGTGTGCATCAGAATCAACAGCAGTGTCGTTTTTCTAAGCAAAACAAAATGAAGAGATCTCTTTCTCTCTTCCTCTTTGCGGTTGTCTTCTTCTTCATCATCTTCTTCACACACAGCGATTTCATTGAGAGCTAAAATCTCACTGCTCACAATCATCGCCTTTCATGTTTTTATGCCTTTTCTCAGCTGGATGTTTGCATAAGAAATGCGTCGGGTTACCTGTATGTTCCAACGCAATGGTCAGTAATCTGCATACTTTTCAAAACCATGTGCCCTTGAACCAGGACTAGATGTTGGGTTACTCGGATGAACACAATTATAGGATAGAGAGTGTCAGGGAAATCCATGCAGTCAGCAGGACTTGATGATTTTACAAATTAGCACAGAAATTAATATCAAATAATTTGCCTGCACCTCTGCAGAGGGGTAAGACCCCCACCCAATGAGTGCCCTGGATATGACACTAAACAATCTGATGGTGTGGTTCCAGTGATGCTGGGGCTTTGGGGAATGCAGAGCACTCCTTAATTGCCATTGCTCCCAGGTCCACCCTGGCTGGGAGTGGTAGCACCTGATAGGGCCCTATCTATGGATTAAATAGAATTAATGCTATACTTATGCTAAACTGAATTGTTTGACTAAACTGAATAGCTTCAAATAGAAATGTTTTTGACAATTAAACTGTGCTTACATTTAAACTATGTGCTTATGCTAAACTGAAACCATAATTACATTTAAACTATGTGCTTATGCTAAACTGAATTATTTGAAATGGAACTGTTTTTAGACATTGAACCTGTACTTACACTAAACTGAATTGTTTAATATAGAACTGCTTTGACATTTAACTGTAGAACTACTTAACTAAACTGAATAGATTGAAATAGAAATGTTTTTCACATTTAAACTGCGTACTTATGCTAAACTGAATTGTTTGAAATAGAACTATTTTCATAAAAAGGAATTTGATGTTAAATAACCTACAAAGGTTGATATACTATAATACCCAACCAACCAACCATATGCAAATAACCCTATATTTTTTTTTTTTACAGGAACTATATTTGTTTCAAAATGAATAGTTCATTATGATCATGCATAATAAATAGTTCATTATGATGTTAGCAAATAAGTTATTCTGTTTTGAAGTGTAAAGTTCAATGGCCTCTTTTTGTATATTCTCTCTCCTTTCTCCTCATAGTATGACTATGTATCTTTCCCATTCTTTCATAGGCAAATTACATACAACTACTTTCCAATATCATTATGAAAATCATGCTAAGTATTTTATACGTGGAAATATATTGGGTGGAGTGTTTATATATTTGTTTTGTTTTTCCCACTATGACTTCATCCAGTAATGATTTTGAAAAAATGTTGTTTTAGGAAAATTTTTCTAAATCATTATCTGAAGCATACAATGGTTGAAACATGAATATACTACCCTTCGCAAAAATTATAGTGTTAGCATATTTCCCTTAAGTTTGTTTTTTTTAAAGTTTTTTTTTAGCAATAAATAAACAGGTAAGGCACAAAACGTTTTTTTATCTCATAGCTGTGCATTCTGGTTTCATAGAATGTACCTTAAACATGCTTGATTCAATTATTCAACTTAATGTTTTTTTTGTTTTTTTTTATTTTCATTTTTTTTTTTAAGGCCATGCAGAGGAAAATGTTATACCCAATGTTAGGGAAAAAATTATAGAATGATCTTGTAATTTGCCTTCCTAAAACAAACCCCAGCAGAAGCATAGATATGCAAATCAGTCTACCATTGAAAAAAGCAGTTCTTTCAGATCTCAGCAAGAAGTTGAATATTCCTAATTCAAAGGAAACCTAACTCCAACAAAAGAACTGTCGTTTAAAACTATGAAAAGCATTATAAAATTTATTCAAGAAGGCAATTCACAGTGGAGTGTCAAGAGAGATATTGATTGTTCCCAGTAAACTGTATCTAAAATTTGGTGCAAATATAAAAGTAATGGGGTGGTTAAAAAAGGAAAATATACTGGTAAACCACAAAAGATACCAAAGCACCAGGACAGAAAAACTCAAAGCAATATGCCCTGAAAATTGACAATGTGCAATAAAAGAAATGTGTTAAAATGGGGGTCAATATTTGTGACAGACCTATAAGAAATTAGTTAAATAAAATGGGATTTATATTCAGGAAAACCAAATGAAAACAATAAAAGAATTACCTAATACACACATACACAATGCGCTTCTGGAAAAGATCTGCTGCTTTGAAGTAAGGGCCATTTTTAAAACTAGAAAGTTACAAACTTAAGTTTTATTTTGAATTAGTGTCAGTTCAGGAATGTGAAAAAAAAAAAAATGTGCACAGTGAATTCTGATATCCCACAATGTTGTGTATAATATGACAACCTATTTTTGAATTTAAATTAAAGAACAGACAAATACATTATGAAATATAAGAAATATAAACAACTCGTTTTTTACTTATTGAACATTTTCATAATTAAGTACAATGCATTTTTACTGTATTTTCTTCTTTTTACTTTTAAATATTTTAATTTTGGGTAGTGTTTCATATTGTGCACAATGCTGTGCGACATAATACTTTTTCCGCATTTCTGAATAAAGACATGAATTGTAAACAATTAATCACTTTTTATCTAGAGTGATAAAAAAAACAACATTTGAAAATATTTCTGGTAAAATTCCAAAATATAAATAAATCCCTTTTTCTCTCTCTCTCTATCTCTCTCTCTCAATAGGAACTATCATAAGGTATAACAGTTTTCATTGTAGGAAACGGACTTGGGCAAGGCTTTTTGCATTTCACATTGCACTAATGCCCTTGGGAAAGGCTGAAAACACCTTCTCCCCGCAGCTATGGATAAATAACTGAGTAGGCAGCTTTTTAGTCTGGGTACAATAACCAATCGAGCAGAAAGAAACTTTTTCTTCTTACTAATTTTTCTTTCTTCTTCTCTCCTATTTCTGTCTTTCTTCTTCTCTTGCTTCTTCAATAATGATCAAACATTTACAAATCAATCAAATATCAGCCTTAAATAATCCATCAGCAGTTGATATCCCATTAAATATTTTGACATATGTCAATAAATGATTGCATTGCTGTATATTTTTAGTTTATAAATTTTCCAGTTGTTTGAATCATTTCTTTTTTTTTTTTTCTTTTTGACAGAAACTGAAGAAGCGAGAATCTGATGAAATGGTGGACTTCTTAGCTCTTTGTCTGAAATGGCAAGATATTCTCTCAAATGAATTTGGTAAGCATTATTTTCTTAATGACGTCTGGACCTGAGCCATATGTGTCAGGATACACCATTCAGAGGCCTCTTGATTATAGTGTCATGCATGTATCTAAACAAATACAAAGTGTGCCATGAGCAGAATGTGACACAAGGTCAATTTTAAAATTTAGTATAAATTGTTGTTGGCGACCGTAGTCGAGGGCGACCAGAAGGCTCCCTTTTCAATAGCTACTACACTGAGGCGTAGGGGAGGGCACTACTCCTTTCCCTGGATTACTCCACTTTGCCCTTGATACGTACCTTATATTGTTAAGCAAGGAGGTATCAAGTACCACTTATAGTGTTAAGCAAGGAGGTATCAAGTACCACTTTTAAAGTCTTTGGTATGACATGACCTGGGATTGAACCCAAGTCTCCCGGACCATTGGCAAACACTCTACTTACTAGGCCAGATTTTTTCTTCTAGATTAGTTACTTTAGCAAGGTTAAAGAACCCAGTCTGCCCTACAACTTATCTATAGTTGGAGGAGAAAAGATGGATTCATGCCTAAGCCAAGGGCATTGCAGAGAGGTGAGACCTCCCCACCACCAACAAGTGTCCTGGATATGACACTAAACTATCTGATGGTGAGACTCCAGAAATGCCAGAGCTTGGGGGAATGCAGAGTACCCCTTCATTGCCATCACTTCCAGGTCCACTCTGGCTTGTTGTCCTATCTATGAGTCAAATAGAAACTGTTTGAACTGAGTGCAAACCAATGACATGCTAAATTGAATTGTTTGAAATAGAACTGTTGGATCATTTAACTGTTTGAGAACAAATGACAGATATTTAATTAAATTGTTAGTGATGCAAAGCAATACTTGGAACCATTTAACTTTGTTGACTTATGTTTACAAATCATAAAACTAATACATATGAATAAACCGGATTTGGCATTAAATAACCTACAATGGTTGATATGCCATAAAACCAAACCAAACCAAGTATGCCTCCTCATAGTATAAAAAAGTGCTTTGCATAATGGTCATCAGTGTAGAAAATGGAATTGGCAATCCCAGTTCAAATCCTGAACGAGGCTATATGCATTTCACTTTCTGCTAATGTTATATTCTTACTGACACAATGATAAAGACGCAGGAAGACTTCTTTATAAAAATATTTACCTCTCCCTTTATTGCAAGGGTTCGAAAAGGTTTGCGTGTGAGAGGGAGCTGGAGACCGAACAGAAACTCTAATATTTTGACCCCTACTCTTATGGCCGTCAGCGTTGTCTTTCTCGTTCTCCAGATGCTCAACCGGAGGCCCTGGGGTCCACTCTGCTGGGTGCTGGCTTTCTTTACTGCATCTTATCACCAATTTCTCTGGTCCCCAAACTCCATCGGGGTTCCCGAGGGCCCCTTCGGCCGGGCGTGGCTTTCTCTACCACATCTCGTCCATCTCTGTCTCCAACTCTACTGCAACTGCCACTAGGACTCGAACTCAACTGAGTTATATAATAGTTCAACGCCTACTCGATCGCCCACTCGATCTTTGAAATCGCATGTTTAATCGTCATCAAGCGGAAATAACTGTCATGCAGTTCAGAGGTCACTCTCTTCCGGTGTGTCAGTCTATGAGAGTATCATGGGATTTTTTAGCTTGTCCCATTTTGTTAGCCAATTTCCACCCACGTGATTTCCTCTCCTAACTGCCATTAGAATGTGTCACTTCCTTCCGGTGCATCACCTTCAATGGCATTTTGGGCCGGGTCGAAGGTAAAAAAATAACACTAATGCCCTTATTATAGGCATATAATCCCTCTGTTCTAGATATGGGTAAATAGCATGGCAAACTGGTTTCTCGAGCCTTGGTTAAGTAACCAGTCTAGGAAAAAGGAATCTCTAAATACAAATCACCTTTACTTTGCTTAAAAATTGACATTATGCTACATCCTGCTCATGGGCAAAGGATTAGGCAAATACATGCATAATATTTAACCACTATATTTAATTGTATACAAGCCACTCAATATTCAATAGAGAATATTACAATAGAGAATATTACAAAAAAAATTGTTGTATAGCAGATGAACTCCAGTCATGCTATTATGTTCACTTTTGGACTAATACCCTTGGGAAAGATATGATCTCCTATTTCACACCAGCTATAGGTTAGATAGTACTACTACAAGAGTGGCTTTGGCATTAAACAACCCACAAAAAGTTGATATGCCAAACAAAAGAAACCAAATTAAACCCATCCTTGTAGAAGGACAGTAGTGGTACTATTTAACACAAAGCTGATGAGATAAGGGGCTTCATACCATTCCTGAAGGTAGTAGTCTAAAAATAAATATAATAGTGTGACTGGAGTTTGAACTCACTCACTATGATGTTGCAGTCCATTATGTTAGCCACTACACTGTAGAGACTTTTGCTCCTCAAGAAAAAGGAGAGAATTATATAAAAAGAGGACATTGAAGTGCATTCTTAAAACAGAATAACTTACTTGGTAAGATCATAAGAATTATATTAATAACTATATTAGTGTATAAGATTTGTTTGCACTCGAATGAAGGTGTACCAGAATATTAATACAATATCTAATGAGCTGTAGTTTAGGAAAAGAAGCAGAGTACTAAAGAGCAAGCAGCCTTGTTCAGGATTTGAACTCTGATTGTCTAATTCATTTCCTTACAGTGACAACCATTACATTATATGTACTCTTCGTCACCCCAAAGTCATTACCAGAATTATCAGTCCTTTCTGTCAAGATGAGTTCCATTCACCTGTTGGTCTCTCAGACACGGGTCCATGATATTGGTGTGTGTTGAGTTGGTCTGTACAATCTCAGAAGCATTTATAACCCTCCACCTTTCTATCAATGCTGTGTTTTTGATCATAGAAAGACAAGAAGGTCACTTTTGGATATACTGAGTGATGTATGGGGCAATAGCTGTATAATTTAGGAAATTCAAGGAAAAAAGTAAAAAGAACATGACTCCATCATAATAGTCCTATGGTTTATATTGGTTTATATCAGTCAGCAGAAAGAAGCAGTGAGGGAGGGCCAGTCAGGATGAGTTGGCATTCCTAGTAGCTTTGTAGAAATTTTGCTAGAAATGCATGCTAGCGTTGGTCTGCAGATGCACAAGGAATGCAGTGTTACAGAACCACCTTCTTGCACTTGAGTTGACCCAAGCCATATTGTTCGTTTGTCGTTTGTTCTTTTTCTCCCGCTCACTTGGTTGTATTTCTTGTGCTGTAAAGAAATGTGTGATACTCCTGTCGGAACCACTAGATGCATCACCAGCCAAGACTTGAAATGGTTTTAAGTTGATAAGTACGGGGGCCGAGGGGGTATTGTCACAGCAAGGTCTGGGTTCAGGAGGCTTCTCAAGTCCATTTCCTATGACAATAAACATTACACCACAGGCACCTCTCACTTGACAAGGTAGTATCTCAAGGTCCCTTTATTTCTCCCACTTTCACCATTTCTCAATTGGCTCTTTTCAGGGTCATTCCAACTGTGTTTATGACAAATGTGTTTTTTTATAGATGCTAACATATATTATCCCCTATAAATATTGCCCAGTCAGCTGGGGCTGTAGAATACACCAACTGCACCTTTGCAGAGAGGTAAGACCCCCTCCCAACGAGTGTCCTGGATATGACACTAAACAGTCTGATGGTTAGGTCCCAGTAATGCTGAGGCTTTGGGGAATACAGAGCACCTCTTCATTGCCATTGCTCCCAGGTCCATTCTGACCCAGAATGGTAGCACTGGATAGGGCTCTATCTATTGGTTAAATAGAACTAACAGCATACTTATGCTAAACTGAATTGTTTGAAATAGAAATGTTTTTGACAATTAAACAGTTCTTACATTTAAACTGTGTGCTCATGCTAAACTGAATTATTTGAAATAGAAATATTTTTTGACATTGAAACTGTATTTACACTTAACTAAATTGTTTAACATAGAACTGTTTTGACAATTAACTGTGAAACAAAATCTGTACTTATACTAAACTGAATTAGTGGAATTAGAACTGCTTGACTAAACTGAATAGCTCGAAATAGAAATGTTTTTCACATTTAAACTGCGTGGTTATGCTCAACTGAATTATTTGAAATTGAACTGTTTTTGACACTTAAATTGTACTTACACTAAACTGAATTGTTATCTATAACTGCTTAAATAGTTTGAAATAGAAATGTTTTTGACAATTAAACTGTATTTATGCTAAACTGAATTGTTTGAAATAGAACTGATTATTTACATAAAAATGGATTTGGAATTAAATAACCTAGAAGGGTTGATATGCCATAAAACCCAACCAAACCCCTATAAATAAGTATACTTCATTATGGAATCTACCATCACTGCAGTTTCACAACTGATGTATTAAGTCACATTGTAATGTATATAGTAGATAATATCTTTATTTCTCTTTTTGTTTTTTAATTATTTAACTAAATTTTTGGAAAATGAAAAAAAATTTATGGTCTGTCTTGTTGGAGCATCAACATTTGAATACTAAGTAGACTGACTGATTCTATATCAAGAATTTCGTGCTAATACACTCTCGGTGAGACTTTGCATCTGGTGGTGAGGCTCCAATTTTAGATCTCTGCAAAGAGTGGAACACTCCTTCATTGTCATTACTCTCAGGTTCACTCAGACCTGGAGTGGTAGAATTTTTTATGGTCCCATGTATTGGTTAAATAGATCTCTTTGAAAGTTATTTGTATTAGATAAAAGTACTTGAAACCATATAACTGTGAAAATTATTTGTAGTAACAATAATCACTTGAAACCAATTGGAGGTGCATATAGCATAAGAGCTATTGTTGTAAGAATCAAGAACCCGAGTCCAAATCCTTCACTTAAGGCCAATGCCCTGATGAAAGGCAGAAATCCATATATTTTCTCTCATTTGTTGGTTAATAGTTTGGCAGATTGGTTTCCTTAGCCTTGGTCAAGTTAAAGAAGAAAAACTGAATTCAAACCAGCTGTACTTCACGTGTGGTGTAGGGGTTTTGTATACTTTAACCCATGTAATTGTTTGTAAAGAGAAAAAATAGATCGACTTCAAGATTTAATAATCCAACAAGAGATGACATGTTATAAACTCAAACAACCTTATTGGGCTATGCTTAAAAATTATTGATATTAGTTTTTTTGAATGGTCAAACAGAAAATTCACAATTAAAAGTAAGTTTATTTGAATAGGAAAAAGAAGTCTAAGTTTTCATCTATCAAATATTTTGTGTTTTAGATTTAACCTTGTTTCATTTTCTCTTTTCGCCTTTTAGAGATGTTCTACAGTAATTTTCACTTCTTAACGGATTTTTTATGACGGAATTATCTCCCTTGCTTATTTAACAATTTTTTTTAACGATAAAAAAGTCAAATCATCTCTCTGATCTTTTTTTTTAACCGTCTATTTTTTTCAGGCTTTTTAAAGGATCAAGTTAGCGAAGGTGAACTTGCTGCTTTCTGTTCCTATGCGATTTCATTTCCAGATGCTTTTCTCGCTCTTATTGACACCTACGATGTGGTGAAGTAAGTATAATTTATCTCCCTTGTCTAATTTGTGTTTTGTTTTGGGATTTTTTTACATAAAATTTTGGAGTTGTTTTAAAAGTTTTATAATTATTTTTTACAATCTTTCAGATAATGTGTCGAGGTGAGAATTTAAAATTTAGTTTGCCCAGTCAGCTGGGGCTGTAAAATACACTAACTGCATCTCTGCAGAGGTGGGGGAATCTCCCCCCTCCCGCCAATGAGTGTCCTGTATATGACGCTAAACAATCTGATGGTGAGGTTCTAGTAATCCTGGACCTTTGGGGAATGTGGAGTGCCCCTTCATTACCATCGTTCCCAGGTTCGCTCTGGGCCGGAGTGGTAGCACCTAATAGGGTCATATCTATGAGTCAAATAGAACTAAACTGCGTACTTATGCTAAACTGAATTGTTTGAAATAGAACTGTTTTGACATTTAACTGTGGGTGGACAAAAACTATACTGATACTAAACTGAATTATTGGAAATAGAACTGTTTGACTAAACTAAATAGCTTGAAATAGGAATGTATATTAAACTGTGTACTCATGCTAAACTGAATAGAACTGGTGACTTATGGTGAAGTTAAGCATGAATGAACCTTTTCAGTACTTAGATGAGTGACCACACAAGCAACAACATGTACTCTAAGCAATCTGAGGCCTGTGTACCGTATTTAAGGAAAAAACTTTGTAAATAGCAACTTCAGTGATCTCGATTTATTCTCAATAAGAATTTTAATTATTTTAAATTCTGCTTAGAATATATGTTAACTCTAAAATAAAACTTTTTATTTTTAGAATAAAATAATTTTTAATATTTATCTATCTCAAACTCAAAGCGCTTTGCTCTGCATACTTCAACATAGTGTTTCCAGGACATATATCATGACATTCTTCTTACAGCTATCTCCTCAGATAAGTACCAAACTTAATGCAAAAAGTAATTATCTGATGCCATACTGTTTTTTTCTTTAATTTCTAATTAGTATGATGCTTTAACAATGTTTGTTTTAGTTTTTGACTACCTTTACATATTGAAATTTAAAATAAAATTCATTATGTGGGTCAATCTATAAATAAGGGAATTTTTCTTTAAAAAGCAATTTTTTTTCTTTTCCTAATTTTTCTTCATAGATATAAATTCTCCATTTTTTTTAATTAGTTCATAACAAAATTTATTTTAATCTTACTTGTTTTGTAGCTATTCAAAATGGCAGCAAATCAGAGTGCTCTAGGCTTGAACAGCAGTCTGTCATCAAATTTTTGGTGGCTAAGAACTGCAAACCATATAAAATATACAAAAGAATGTGTAATGTGCACCGAGAAATTGTTTACAAATGGGCTAAACACAGGTTTGCCATGACAAATCCAAGTTGAAAAAACAGTCCATGGTGTAAAAATACACTGACTCTCCTCTTAAGAAAGAGTTCCTGATGCAGCAGTCAATAAAAAAGGTCATGCTGACTATCTTCTTGAAAGGACCCATCATTATTGATTTCTTTGAAAAAGGTACAACTGTAAACAGTGCTTTCTATTGTCAACTCTTTAGACAATGTTTTACCTTATTCATTGAATGTTCTTTATACACTAATATATTTGGACTGTTATCCTTACTCTGGTTGTTATAGTCACACTGTTTCAGTTATTATAACATCAAACCTTCAAGTAACTGTCATATTCAGTAATATTCTCAGAATTTCAAACTGACACTTTTATTCAACTCTTATTTCATATATCATAACCTGGGCAGTAATCTGCATTCATTTCTTATGATTTTATTCTCAGTTCCTAACATTTATTGCATTTGGAAAATTGGGCTCAAGATTACTGTCTATGGTTTGTTGTCAGTAAAGATGGTGAATGTGGCATTGAAGATATAAATGTCAAATACAGAAATCTCTTCTGATTTACTAATATATTTCAAACTAACTCACCTGCAAAATGAATGAATAAACAAAATTTTAAAAAACCCACAAGTTTGTTTTAGTTGAAAAATGGTGACAACATTAATCGCATGTTGTCTGGACAATAGCTTAGACAAAAAAAATGAATAAAACACATTGCTGCTCAGGTAGGTTCCACGCATCCATCTGCTTGAAATGTAAAAATAAATTTACGATGAAAAAGGTCTTTCTTTTTTGGGGGTGGGTGGGGGGGTTAAGACCTTTTTTCAACCAATCATGAACTTTCCCCCCAATTTTTAAAAAATATCTTTTGTACCGTTTGTTGTTGTTGTCTCTGAGTATGTGAGAGTTAAGAGTTCAAAGGGTTTTATTTAACTTGTTAGTCCACCACTCTTTGGGTTTGGACTTTCATTTCAATGAAAAGATCCAAAATGGTGGGTATTTTACAATGAGAATAACAAAATGTAATTTTTGTTTATCTTTATTTTATGATTCTTTCCTTCTTTGAAATTATAGACATTAGTTTATGGTGGAGATGAATGAAAAAAGACTTCAAAATGCTTTTCACTGTTATTTATGGTATACAACATAATTTTTATTAAATCCCTTTTCTTTTTCTTTTTTCCAGGAGTGGTCTGCCTAATTTTTGTGCTGTGGCTTTAGCCCTGCATGAAATTGGTTATACTCCTAAAGGAGTTCGGCTTGACAGTGGTGATTTGGCCTACCTCTCACATACCTCTCGTAAGATGTTCCAAGTGGTGGCAGAAAAGTAAGTTTACTTTATTCCAACATTTATTTTTAGGGATCAACTTGAATCCATTGGACCCAGAAATTATTATTCTCAAAAGGATTGCCAAAATATTGAACTTATACAACTAAAAAATGAAAAAAAACGTAACCAAAGATCAGTAATATGAGCATCATCAAATAAATAAGGAATTTTTTTTTTACTTTTTTTTTTTTTTTTTATTGAGGAAGGATCTATTATATATACAAGGATCAGTCAATAAATAAGAGTATTTTCTAAAAAAACAAAATTTTTTTTCAGAGTTTTTTTTTCTCCCTAAAAACAAACTCTGCATTGTTTGGAATTGATTTTTAGCAAAAATTATTTTAATCTTGCAAAAATATTTATTTTGTTGCTATTCAAAATGGCGGTAAATCAGAGTGATCCAGACTTGAATTGAGTTCCATCATCAAATTTTTAGTGGCTTAGAAGTGCAAATCATGTGAAATATACAGAAGAATGTGTGATGTGCACAGGGAAGCATGTTATAGTTAAAAAAATGCTTAAAAATGAGCTAAATATTCGTTTTCCACTATGAGCCCGAGTCAAAAAGACAGTCCATGGATTGGAAACACACTGACTCTCTGGTAAAGAAAAAGCTCCAGGCTCAGCAGTTAACAAAAGAGGTCGTGCTGATAGTCTTTTGAGACATAAAGTCGCATCATGATTATTGATTTCCTTGAAAAATGGACAACTGGAAACTGCTTCCTCTTACCAACTCCACAGGTAAAATTCACCCTATTAATTGAATGACCCTCATCATACAAAAATCATATTAACCATTTCTTGTTACTCACTATTTAGAGGAAATAGCCTAATGAGTAGAGTGTTCACCAATGGTCCAGGAGACCGGGATTCAGTCCCAGGTTGAGTCATACCAGTGACTCAAAAAATGGTATTTGATGCATCCTTGCTTAACACTCAGCATAATAAGGTAAGGATCAAGGGTAAAGTGGAGCAATCCAGGGAATGGAGTAGCGCCCTCCCCCACACCTTGGTGTAGTAGCTATTGAAAAGGGAACCTTCAGGTCACCCTCGACTAAGGTCACCAACTTTACAAGACCGAGCCATTGGCCTAATGAGTAGAGTATTTGCCAATGGTCTGGGAGACCGGGGTTCAATCCCAGATTGAGTCATACTAAAGACTCAAAAAATGGTACTTGATGCTGCTTTGCTTTACACTCAGCATTATAAGGTAAGCATGAAGGGTAAAGTGGAACAATCCAAGGAATGGAGTAGTGCCCTCCCCAACACATTGGTGTTGTAGCTATTGAAAAGGGAGCCTTCGGGTCACCCTCGACTAAGGTCACCAACATTACTTACTTTGTGGTGTAGTGGCTAATGTACTTCAATTCTAGTTGTGCTATTTTGTTCACTAGTTTTGCTATTTTGTTTCACTCCTGGGAATGGTATAAATACATTTATCCCCACCTGTTATGGATTAAATCATGCTATTACTGTTCTTCTACAAAGATGGTTTTGGCATTAAATAACTCAGAAAGATTTATATTAGAAATCAAACTATAAATTGCTAAACTAGATTGCTAATATGTTGCAAAAATTTTCCTGTGAGAAAATATTCGATGTTGTATGACTTGTATAAGTGTAAATATGTTAAA
This sequence comes from Sepioteuthis lessoniana, assembly GCA_963585895.1. Classification (NCBI taxonomy): domain Eukaryota; kingdom Metazoa; phylum Mollusca; class Cephalopoda; order Myopsida; family Loliginidae; genus Sepioteuthis; species Sepioteuthis lessoniana. The sequence continues at coordinate 29,910,686 of OY757926.1, read as the reverse complement.
GGAATACTGTTTATCTTAACAATTGAATTTTTTTCCCCTCCATTTCAACAGGTTCAATATTCCAATGTTTGCTAAACTGACCATTGTTGCCAGCAATGACATCAATGAAGATACAATTCATTCTTTAAACCAGCAGGTATGTTTATTGTAATTTGACTCTTGTATTCTTTCATATCTCTTGCTTATTATGCTTTTAGCTCACATTTTCAAAAAATGTTCTTTCTTCATTTACAAGTTTTCTGTTCCATATAGCATTTTGTATAAAATGCTTACAAATTAGACCAGTTAGAAAACCAACTATATTAATATTTTCCCTGAGTATGTCATTTGAGAAAAGGAATTTTTTTTTTCTTCTAAACATCTTGAATATAATTTCCTCTATATACTTATGTATAGATGTATGTGTAGACTTAGCTTATGGTCACAAAATCATTGATTTATGGAATTTATATTTGAAGCCAATAGTTACTCCTAGTTTTTCCAGTTTTTTCATTTCAACCCTACTGAATTATTATTCACATTTAGTTTGACCCTTAGTTTATAGTGATGAAATCATTAATTTATGGAATAGATTTTTAAAGACAAGGGTTGCTTCTAGTCTTTTCTATCATGATTGACTTTACAAAATTATTATTTGTGTATATGTTGACCCTTAATTTAGGACCATGAGATCATTAATTTTTGAAGCCAACTGTTGTTCCTAGTCCTTTCCATTATTGTTGAATTTCAACTTTACAAAATTATTATTTGTATATTGGTGAACCCTTAATTTAGGATTATGAGTTCATTCATTTTTGAAGCCCAGGATTGCTTCTAGTCCTTTCCATTATCGATGAATTTTAACCTTACAAAATTGATTCTTATATATAGATTGATACCACTTTCCTCCTAAACATTAAACTTTCAAAATTTGAACTATATGTGAGTATATATGGTAAATAAATACCATATATGCTTGTGTATAAGTCAGTCTCTCGTAAATCAGTCTTTGATATGTGGTTGACTTATGACTCATCATGTTTAAATCATTAGTTCCCATTAGATCACTGAAGTTAAGCCATGATGAACCTGTTCTGTACTTAAATGGGTGACCACTTTGGAACACCTGGTACTGTCAGCCATCTCAGTGTGCCAGACTAAGCAAAGGGTAATAAACTTTAAGCTTTGATTTATGATGATGAAAATCCCAAAATTCAACCTATACATAATTCTGTAAAGTATTTTATTTATTTATTTTTTTCATTTAATCGAAAATATCAAACCTCGTAAAACTCTATCTTATCAACAGAAATTATTACTCTTGTGGGGGTTACAATCATTAGATGTGACTCATCATTTAATCTATATCTAATTATCTCCCTTTTAGATTAAAATTTAGAAAAAAAGAAGGAAGTTACTTACCAAATAACAGAAGGTAAGTAACGTCCTTCTTCTTTTTAAATTTTCATTTAAAAGGGAGATAATTAGATATAGAGTAACTCATGATTCACTTGTTTTATAGTGTCATTTTGCTTGTTTCTTTTAGACCATATATTATTGTTTATTTGATAGACTAATAACATTTGCCTGCTGTACATACATTTTTTAGATGGTTACTGATATTAATAAGCTTAAAAGAAAAATGTTGATATGAATCTAAAGTTGCACTTATATAAAAGATATTTCTCTATAAAACTCCCAAGGAATTTTTAACAGAAGATATTCATAAAATGAAAAATATAATTGGTAAATCTCTTTATGTTGATGATATCTTATAACAGTATTTGTCACAATAGGTTTGGTGTGAATTTTTATTGACTGGACATAAAATTTCTAAAGAAAAAAGATTATAGATTAGTTGTCTTTCTAAAATATCATTCACATTTGATTAAACATTACTCATTAGTTTTATTGGTAGCTCTTCAAATTGGAGATGTCAAATGTGATTACATAGCATCCATTATTACTACAGATGAAAAATCTAAACCTACTAACAAAATAGGTTTATTAATTTTTATTTATTGCGGACTTTTTGTCCTCATCTTGGTAGTTTTTGTGTAGTTTCTTCTTTCACTACGTTTCGGCCAAATTTCACCTCTGGCCTTCTTCTTTGGCCGAAACGTAGTGAAAGAAGAAACAACACAAAAAACTACCAAGATGAGGACAAAAAGTCCGCAATAAATAAAAATTAATTCTCAGATTAAGAAGCCTCATCTCAAAATGATTCCAATTAAAGACAAGTACAAAATAGGTTTAATTTATAAATGTGGAATTTTTACTTTTTTATTATTATTTTAAAAATGTAATTAAATGTTTAAAAATATCATTCTTAAAATTTTTCTTGGTTTTACTTAAAAGATAATAGTCCAAGTTATAAACTAAAAAGAAAAGAAAACTAAATTTTTATTAATTAACAAAGAATTGGACTATTTTAAAGCCACTGTTAACATTTATCTGTAAGTCTACCAAAAATAAAATCAACATCTGATAAATATAACTTAATGTAATTTTTCAATTACATTTTAATTTTGTTTTAGTCTATGCAATTTTATTACTCAACCTAAATTGTTTTTAACTTGATGGAAAAGTATCTCTGCATTTATTCTACAAATTTCATAAGTTTCTTCTGGCTCATTGGTCTAGTGGGTTGAGTGTTTGCCAATGGTCTGGGAGACCTGGGTTCAATCCCAGGTCGAGTCATACCAAAAACTTTAAAAATGGTACTTGGTACCTCCTTGCTTAACACTCAGCAATTTAAGGTATGTATCAAAGGCAAAGTGGAGCAATCCAGGGAAAGAAGTAGTGCTCTCCTTTACCTTGGTGTAGTAGCTATTGAAATCAGAGCCTTCTGGTCGCCCTCGACTACAGTCGCCAACAACAAGTACAAATATAGTTGAGTTATTTCCCTGCCAATCAAAACCTCTAGTCTGTTAAACTATGGTATCCCTACTTAAACTAGCTTACACTAAGCCAAATGTAGTCATGTGATCAAAATGGCATATAAATAAAAATACAATTTAAGGACTTTAATTTGAATCAAAACAATTTCACTCATGGTATACAAAATATATATATTACATTATGCCTGTATTGTGATCCATGTTCAAATATATTCTTGGGGAAGGTATGAACTCTCTTATCCTCCCAGAGCCCAGTTGGCTGGGGTTGTAAAATATGCTGACTGCATATCTGCAGAAAGATAAAAACCCCACCTTAAAATAGTACTTGATACCTCCTTACTTAACACTCAGCAATATAAGGTATGTATCAAGGGTAAAGTGGAGCAATCTAGGGAAAGAAGTAGCGGCCTTCCCTACACCTCGGTGTAGTAGCTATTGAAAAGGGAGCCTTCTGGTTGTCCTCGACTACGGTTGCCAACAACTTTTTTGTCCAAGATTCTTTAGAATTTACGCAAAGTATTAAGGTTTCCCATTGTCTCACATCTACAAATAAAAATATTTCTTGGTCTTAGATTGTTTTAAAGATAAAATCACCAAGAAACATATGTAATAAAAATGAATTTTTTTTTTTAGATATGATAAAGATAGATTAATGAATTATGTAAATGTAATTAAATTTGACAAAATACTAATTAATATTTAAAAAATGGAGGGAATATAATATAATAGATAAGTAAATAAATAAATAAATCATCACTTTCCTACCATATCCGTTTAATATATTATCTTGTTTCTAAATCTTTAAAAATAATGTCCGTTTTCTCTGAGTGTCAAAGTAGAAAGTTTATTATGCCATTAAACAAGAAAAAAAGCACAAACCCAGTTTCTATGCAATAAATTAGTTATTCTTCTATGATGCAAAAAATATTTCAACAATTTTTATACAATTCCTAATATTTAATTTTAAATTTCAAATTAATATCAAATGGCTATTAGGTTCTACCAGAGTAAAATGGAATCCAAGGTGGCCCATTGGTAAAAAACGTTGAGAATCCCAAAGCAGAATAGATTATTTTCTATCAAAAGGTTTTCATCTTTTCAGTCCTATTTAACCACATTGCTGGATAAGTAGCTGAAATTATCAGTCTCTACTGTGTAGGGTAAATATAAGTTTTATATTTAAAAGAGAACCTAACATTTGTGTGATATGCTTTATTGCAATATTTACTTTGTGGGGGTCTGAAACCAAAACCATAATATCTACAGCATATGCTGATATTTGTCTCTGCCTCCCACCAGACAGGACTTGACATAAGGTCAATCACTGGAATGTTGATTATAGTGGGAATTAGGGGAAGGGAAGGTTGGGCATGGGTTGAGGCTCAAGCCCTACTTGACTATGCTGGTCATCAGCCCATTTAGTGCAATGTGGGCCTGATGAGCCTAGCTGAACACAGACCCAAATCTGGGTCCAAGCACAGATGCTTAAACTAGGCAGCAAGGTTCAGTGCTATACGAGGGTGACAAAAACAGCGTATGCTTGTAGTCTATCAATGTTAAAGCCTTGTGCATTTTAATTGATTTTAATAGTTCATTTCTTTAGTTGTCTAGCCTCTGAAGGGTCCTGAGTTCCTCTCTATACATACTGTCTATGTATTGATTTTGTTATATTAGATTTTTACTGTTCAGTCCAGTTTCTTTTTCTTTTAACATATTCCTTTTTTTTTTTTCTTTTTTAATTATACTAATTCTTTGTTCTATTGCAAATCAGTCCCATCTATTGGCTCATGTCTACTAACACTCAAATCAGATTTTTGTTTTTTTAATGACTGCTTCTTTTAACCCTTTCAATTTGATTTTTGAATAAATAATTTACTATGACTGCTATTTATTTTATTTTTCAATTTGGGAGCTGTTTTTTTTTGGTGGGGGTCTCAAGGGTTAGGCAAAAAATGTCTATTATATACAGAAATTAACAATAATATTGTAAAGAAAAATAAGTCTTTGGTATTTTGGGATCAGTGGTTGGTTTTCCTTCTGAACAATGTTCCAGTGACCCAGATGTCTTAATTCAAGGGATTTAAATTAAGAAAGCTTTTACATGTTAGAAAGTGGTCATGAAAATTCTTAACCAATGTCTCTTGGGTTACATGAGCCATGTGGGAAGTATGGTTAGCTTATACTCTTATAAAAAATGGAAATGGCAAACCAAGTACAAATACTGAATAGGGTTGAGTCCCCATGGCCTTGTAGCTAACATGCTGGACTGCCATACTGTAGTAAAAGTTTGGACTCTACTTACACTATTGCATTCACTTTTGGACTAATGCCCTTGGGAAAGGTATGAACTCTGTTATCCTTTTAGCCATGGGTTAAATTGTACCTCTACTATTCTTCTACAATCCTTGGCTTTGGCATTAAATAACCCACAAGGATTGATATGCCATTAAACAAAGAAACTAAATCAAAACTAAAATACTGAATAAGCCGTTTGGATTTCACTTTGCTCTAATACCTTTAGGAAAGGCATGAATTCATCTGTTCTCCCCATATCTATAGGGAAAACTAATATATCCGACTAAATTTTTGTAACTTAGGTTTGGCAACTGGTATAGGAGAAGGAAAATCTCTGAATTTGGAACCAGCTTTAATTTGCTTAAAAAAATTGACCTTGTGTTACATCTTGTTTGTGGCAAACGGGTTAAATAAATGCAAGCAGAGTTTTACTGAAACATGCGTTTTCTTCTCTTGGACAACTATATTCAACACTTTCAGGTAAGGGGTGGCATTGTTCTAGAAACCTTGCTGGGAGAAGCAGAATAACAGGACATAGTACTCCTTTCTCAAGATCTCCAAAACCATCACAGCTGATGTGAGTTGGGTACATCTGTTAGTAACTCTATAGTGTCTGAACAGTGTCACCTGTCATTCCTCCTGTTTGTCTTTTGATCTCATTAAAGTGGTTGGCAGTTAGTGTTGTAAGCACAGTGAGCCTTTTTATTTCCTGTATTAGATTGGATGCTGCTATTGATAATGCTTTTAATATGACAGAAAGAAATGTGAATTTTTAAAATTGGCACAAGCTGTGCAACATTATATAATTCTCATTAGTGGCAAGGTCAAATGCCAAGTAAGACTTTGCATTTGACATTGTGAAAGGTGTGAATTCAATTATTCTCCCTCCAGCTATGAATAAATAGTTGGGCAAATTGGGTTCTTTAGCCTTGGTATGGCAACCAGTCAAGAATGAAAACTGGATCTAAATGCTGTCTAGAGGTTTTGCCTAGAGCAGTGGTCAGGACAATAGTAGGGACAGATGGTACTAGAGTCAAGGGTCATTTGTTCTGTCAGCATACCTTGATAATAAGCTGTTTCTGTCTATTTAGGTGCAATGGTGCATATGCATATAGGTTTAGTATATCTGTATATATATAGGCATAGCATATATGTATGTATATAGTAGCATCAAAAGGATAGCTAAACAAGTCTGGGAGATTGACAGATTTTAAAAGATTAAGAGAAGTATTTCTTGCTGGGAATGAAATGATTTGGGGAGTGGGGTTACATCTGCAATGAACTTTGGTGGAGAAAGCAAATCAATATGATTTTATCTGGAAATAATCTTTTGCAGAAGAAGAATGGTAAATCAATGATACAATTATTTTAGGAAAAAAATTCTTCTGTGACATCTGTTGTTATGCTGACCAAAGGTAGACACGGGGAACACAAAAGGTTTCATAGAAAAACCTATATTCAAGTAACAGAAATAAGATACAAGTGAACCTGGTTAATCAGTAGTTAGTTGATTCAAAGGTGAGAGTCCAGTGTGGTAGTGTCTATCCGTCCACTTTGTAAATGGTATCACACATGATTGTGTCATACTGATTGGTGCACTCTGTCTGACACTCTCATTGACGTGTATTTATGGAGGAGGGCAAGTCCATTATGTAAGTTCTTCTCTCTCTCTCTCTTTCTACATGTACATATTTAGGTCCAATAACATATGCATGTTAGTGTATCTGCATATGAATATATATAGGCATTGTGTGTATGTGTGTGTGGGGGAGCAATAGTATTAAGGTGTAACTCAAATTGAGAGGTCTGTTTATTTTAAGATAGGTATTGAAATAGAAAGAAAACAATTTCTTGACATGAATGAAAAGGAAGTGAAAAGATTTTTTTTAAAAGATAATAAAATAGAAAGAGGATTTCTCTATGACAGAATGAAGGTGTTTTTTGTTGTTTTTTTTCCTTTATGTCTATATTTAACTAAAGTCAGTGGTCAGCAGACAGGAATTTGATTTCTTTTAGGTTTTTTAGTACTGGATGGTTGAAGTGGGGAAAATTTGTTTTCCTTTCTAGAGGTCAAAGCTATATATATTTAAGGGAACAGTTTGAGTTTAATCATTAGGAAACAGTTAGTTGTTGAATCTTGGGAGAGGCAGTCACCAGGGCAGATTTGAGGGGCTTTAGCAGTTTGAAGAAAATTGCCAGTAATGTTAGGAATGAATCACAGCTCAACACAGAATAAGATAGGGAACAGACTGGTGCCTAAGTCATCATCTGCTAACAATATAACTAATATATATATATATATATATATATATATATATATATATATGTATGTATGTATTATTTCAAGAAAAAAATAATATTCGGTCACATTAGGATAGTGAATTTATTTCCATCCTGTTAAGAGCATTGATAATGAATCAAAGACTCTAAAATAATTTTTTTTTTACAAGGACTTCATTAGATCCAATAGGAAAATAAAATACATTACAACCAGATAGGAGGGATAGTCAAAGGAAGGAAAGAGAGGGAGAAACAAAATCCATTTCAGCTATGTATAGCCTTTACCCGTGTAAGGCTTGTTCCAGTCCCTTCTCATTTCAGATTAAGACAACAACAAAACCCTGATATATATATATAGTCATCCACAGACAGACTGTTTCGTTGTATCACAACTTTTCAGTGTGGCTCAACACGCTTGATGCTTCAAGCTGGGATCAAAACTAGCCTAACTTTACGTTAGACCGACAACATACCGCTCAGCCATTCAGCAACCTAATGTCGGCTCGGGAATTTAACACATATATGTATTAACCTTTTGTTTGTGTGTATAAATATGTGTGTGTGTGCGTCTGTGTGTGCACAAAATTTTTTTTCATTGTTAGTCTAAATAGAGGAAAAACTAAATATTTCAAAATGAATAGGTCCACTGAAAGATTTGCATTTTTTTAGAATTATTTTGTTCTTACATACTTAACAAACCTACACAAGTGAGTTTGAATCTCATTGTGTGCCTCATTCATATGGATTTGTGCCATATATGTTCTCTGATGAAAGCAACAAGCTGGAAACATACACTATGTAAGAACATTGTAAATAATTCTTTAAAAAAATACCAATCTCTTAATGAACCTATTCATTTTGAAATATATATATATATTTATTTTGAAATGTATATATTTCAAAATGAATTGGTCCATTAAGAGATTTGTATTTTTTTAGTTATATATATATTTAGTTATATAGTTAGTCCGTTTGATTAAATTGTTTTATAAAATTGCATGGGTGTGTACTTATTTAAATCCTCTCCATGTTTTTTATTGGTTTTTAAATCCCACTTGTGTGTCCTTGCCTGGCTTCACTATATCTATTATTGATTTTTATTGATTTTTTTTTTTTTTTTTTTTTTTTACATGTTTTTGCTTGGGTATCTAATATTAAAAGATAAGGAGGGGATGTTTTATAATGCCATCTTGTATTGAGATTTTTATCAATACATAACTATTAGAATGCTTTAACTTGGGAAATAAAAAATTTCCACTACAATTTAAAACTTAATAGTTTAGAGTCTCCCTTTACACTGATCCAGAATGATTCATTTTCTTGGCATATATTAAAAGTTAATCATTGGATAGTTTCCCATATTTGTTTGTAAATATTTAAATTATGAATTGTCCAGTCAGGTGGGGTTGTAGAATACACTGATTGCTTCTCTGCAGAGGAGTAAGACTCCCTTCTATGAGTGTCCTGGATATGACACAAAACCATCTGATGATAAGGTTCCAGTAAGGCTGGATCTTCAAGGAATGAGGAGTACCCTATCTTTGCTCTCAGGTCCACTTTGACCCAGAGTGGTAGCACCTGATAGGGTCCTATCTGTGGGTCAAATAGAATGAAACTGTGTACTTATGCTAAACCAGATTGTTTGAAATAGATCAGTTTTTGACATTAAAACTGCGTACTTATGCTAAAATGAACTGTTTGAAATAGAACTGTTTTTAAATAGAACAAAACTGTGTACTTATCTTAAACTAAATTGTTTGTTATAGAGCTGTTTTTACATTTAACAACTATTTTGATATTTAACTGTTTTTAAAAAAAACAAACTATACTTATATTAAACTGAATTGTTTGAAATTTAATTCAGCATTAAATGACCTAAAACGGGTTGATACACCATAAAACAACCAACCAATTAACCAATTAAATTATGAAAGTACTCCTGGCATAATGGTGATCATCATAGGAAGTGGATTTTGCTATCAGTGTTCAAATCCTGAATGCATTCAAATCCTGTTTGCATTTCACATAGCGAAAATTGCCTTGGGAAAGGTATGAATCCAACTATTCTCTCTCCTGCTATGAATAAATAACGTATATACAAATATATCATGCAACTTTCTAAGATCTTGATTTTAGCCTAATATTAGGGGGTCACACCATATGTGAGATCAAATCTTTGTGCATGTCAATAGTTGGCCAAAGCTTAGCCTAGGCCAACTGGTAGGCCTACAATTTCCTGCTGCAAAAGTCAACAAATAACCCAGATAGTATCAGATGATACTCAAGAAATACCTTCCAGCAAGGACACATCATGTAGTGGATAAGGCATTTGGTTGAAAGGTGCTTCTCGAGTGAAATCATATGGAGGTTGTAGGTTCAGTGGTTCAAATAAAAGGTTCACTTCGAGATTCTGTGTGGACTCCCAACATGAAACACCTGAAGAAGACCAAAGGACATATCAGCCAAAACATTGTGATTATAACAATAAAGATGAGGTCAATTATCCAAATATTCTACGTAATAATAATCCTCAAGCTTTTTCTCAGAAATTGAGACAAATAATTAGCAACTACATTTTCTATATTGTCATATGAAGTTAATATTACTTTGTGAAAAAGAATTTTATTGAGAAATATTTTTTTTAAATTCAAGTGAGTGATATGTAAGAGATTTATCAATTTAAACATTTTTGTTTTTGGTCCTGATTGTTAGTCTTAATTAATCATGCTATTTTATTATTTTACCCTTGAAGAATTCCCTATAAACCTAATTAGCTATCTTTTATTAAATGTGAATAATTGTAATAGTTGAACATATTATTCTTTTTCTTTTTTTTCTTGAGTTTGAAAGTTTTACAGTCTGTCAGATTCATTAGATCTTGAAGCAACATGGCTTCCCATTGTTGTTGTTTATCATTAGACTTCCTTTATCCCTTCTCTGCAAAAGCTTCCTCTTTATGCATTAAGAACAAAACTTTTTCCATGTTAAAACAAGGTGTGTATATAATTGACCCTACTTTGATCCTTTCTCTCCAATTCCTTTTGATTTTTTTCCTTCTGTAACTTTATTTTTATTCTCTTCCTCTCTCTCAAACATACCCTTCTCTTCATCACAAACTCTTGTTGAAATATAAATTTGGTACCCTTGATAAGATTTTGTATATACTTATATATTATATCAGCTAAGTAACAGTTAAACAACATAGCTTATTCAAGCCAAGAGAGTCAGTCCCAATATTATTCCCTACCAGCTCATTGGCCCAGTGGGTAGAGTGTTTGCCAATGGTCTGGAAGACCTGGGTTCAATCCCAGGTCGAGTCATACCAAAAATTTTTAAAATGGTACTTGGTACCTCCTTGCTTAACACTCAGCAATTTAAGGTATGTATCAAAGGCAAAGTGGAGCAATCCAGGAAAAGGAGTAGCGCCCTCCCTTACCTTGGTGTAGTAGCTATTGAAATGGGAGCCTTCTGGTCACCCTCTACTACAGTCGCCAACAACAAATACAAGTATAGTTGAGTTATTTCCCTGCCAATCAAAACCTCTAGTCTGTTAAACTATGGTATCCCTACTTAAACGAGCTTACACTAAGCCAAATGTAATCATGTGATCAAAATGGCATATAAATAAAAATACAATTTAAGGACTTTAATTTGAATCAAAACAATTTCACTCATGGTATACAAAATATATATATTACATTATGCCTGTATTGTGAACTATGTTCAAATATATCCTTGGGGAAGGTATGAACCCTCTTATCCTCCCAGAGCCCAGTTGGCTGGGGTTGTAAAATATGCTGACTGCATATCTGCAGAGAGATAAAATCTCCACCTTGACAAGTGCCCTTGATATGACACTAAGCTATCTGATGGTGAGGCACCACTCCTGGAGCTTTAGGTGTTGTGGGATACCTCTTCTTTGCCATTACTCCCAGATCCTGCTAACAAATGCGCTCTGGCTCATTCAAAAATAATTATACCAACTAAATATTCACTTAAAAATCATATATATATATAGTAAAGTTGGTGACTGTAGTCGAGGGTGACCTGAAGGCTCCCTTTTCAATAGTTACTACACCAAGGTGTAGGGGAGGGTGATACTTCTTTCCCTGGATTGCTCCACTTTACCTTTGATGTATACTTTCTAATGCTGAGTGTTAAGTAAGGAGGTATCAAGTACCATTTTTTTAAAAAGTCTTTGATATGACTCGATCTGGGATTGAACCCTGGTCTCCAGGACCATTATATGCCATTAGATTGAATAACCTACCCTAACCATCTTATCCCCTCCCTCCAGCTATTGAGTTAAATAGTACGACTACTGTTCTACAAGTATGACATTGGCATTAAATAACCTGCAAAGGTTGATATGCCATTAAACAAACAAAACCAACTGGAGTTCAAATCCTTGACAAGGCTGTTTACATTCCACTTCACACTAATGCTCTTAGGAAAAGCATGAATTGGTGAATAGTTGGGCAGACTGGTTTCTTTTAGCCTTAGTTAGGTAACCTGTCTAGAAGAATGAAAATTGACTTTAAACCAGCTTTACTCCTCTTAAAAATTGACCTTGTGTTACATCTTGCTTGAAGTGGAGGGGTTGGGTCAATATATAATATAAGGGTTTATTTCTTAACAAATAAATACTATTAGTATGATTTATTTTTATTTGACAAAATTGCTTTGTAAATTTTACCTTTGATTCCTTCTGTACTGCCCTGTCAGTGGTGAGGAATAGTCAACTTTATAGACCCCCTGGTTCAAACAGGTATGTATATCAAATTTGCTAGCTGAACTCTTTAGCTGTCAATAGAGGACATACAGATTAACTCTTCTTAATTATTGGTATTGATGACTGAAAGGAAAAAATTGGAAACGTGTTTGGTTCATGTCTATAATGCTCTGAAGTAAGGTTTGGTTTGGTTTGTTGGGTTTTATGGCATATCAACCTTTGTAGGTTATTTAACGCCAAATCCATTTTTATGTAAATATTCAATTCTATTTCAAACAATTCAGTTTAGCCTAAGTACACAGTTTAATTGTCAAAAACATTTTTATTTCAAACTATTCAAGCAGTTATATGTAACAATTTAGTTAAGAGAAAATAGTTTTAATGTCAAAAAACAGTTCTATTTCAAATAATTCAGTTAAGCATAAGCACGTGGTTTAAATGTAAGTACGGTTTAATTGTAAAAAACATTTCTCTTTCAAGCTATTCAGTTTACTCAAACAATTCAGTTTAGCATAAGTATGCTGTTAGTTCTATTTAACCCATAGATAGGGCCCTATCAGGTGCTACCACTCCGGGCCAGAGTGGACCTGGGAGCAATGGCAATAAAGGCGTACTCCGCATTCCCTAAAGCTCCAGCACTGCTGGAACCTCACCATCAGATTGTTTAGTCTCATATCCAGGACACTCGTTGGGGGGGGGTCTTACCCCTCTACAGAGATGCAGTCGGTGTATTCTACAGCCCCAGTCAACTGGGCAACTCTTAAGTAAGAAAAGAGTTTCATGTGATAGTTTATATAAAGAATAAATATTTACAGGCTTAATGTAACATTCTAAACAAGTGGCCATGGTATACAAAGAGATAAATTGTAAAAAAAAAAGTTAGCTACCAGAATAGATAAGCTCACAAATTTCAACATCTTGTTCTGTGAGTGTAGCAAGATGTGCTTTATGTAGCACACCCATATGAAAACAGCACTTAACTATGAGTTGCCAAAATTAGCTGACTCCATTGGCCATCTAAATGGTTGCCGGAGTTGGTCACATAATGCTGCTCACACTGGTGGGAATGGCAATTGGGGGTTCTAAGAACTCTCATAAAAGAAGCTGTTTTTTGTCTGTTTGGGTTTTATGGCACATCAACCTTTGTGGGTTATTTAATGCCAAATCTATTTTTATACAGATAAACAGTTCTATTTCAAACAATTCGGTTTAGCATAAGTACACAGTTTAATTGTCAAAAACATTTCTATTTCAAGCTATTCAGTTTAATCAAACAGTTCTAATTCAAATAATTCAGTTTAGTATAAGTATAGTTTTTGTTTACACACAGTTAAATGTCAAAACAGTTCTATTTCAAACAATTCCATTTTGAATAAAATGTAAAAGCAGTTTTATTTTATTTCAGATAATTCACTTTAGCATAAGTATGCAGTTTAAATGTCAAAATTCCGAGCAATTTAGTTTAGCATATGTACACAGTTTAAATGTCAATACAGTTCTGTTTTAAACAAATCAGTTTAGCATAAATATGGATTTTAAATTAAAAAACAATCCCATCTCAACCAACACAGTTTAGCTCTATTTGACCCATAGATAGGACCCTATCAGGTGCTACCACTCCAGGCCAGAGTGGACCTAGAGCAATGGCAATGAAGGGGTACTCTGCATTCCCCAAAGCTCCAGTAACCTTACCATCAGATTGTTTAGTGTCATATCCAGGATACTCGTTGGTGGGTTTTTTTACCCCTCTGCAGAGATGCAGTTGGTGTATTCTACAGCCCCATTTGACTGGGCAACTTTTTTTTTTTTTTTTTTTTTTTTTTTCAGCCTTTTTGGTGATTTGAGTATAAACCAAAAAGCTGTAGTGTGGACTGAGAAAGAACCACCCAAATGTACAAGAAGAGTTGTAATACATATTAGGATCCTCTCTGTTGGCCAAATAAATCTACTTTGTATTATGGAGTTGAAAATGATGGTATAGACTGATACAATTTTGTAATGTGTATTAGTGGAGGCCATAATATTAAACTGACTTCAGCAAAAAAAAATAACCCAACAATATGCCATAAAACCAACCAACCAACCAAAATATGGTAAAATGAATATCATTGTGAGTTTTCTGTTAAGACATTATCATTAAAATGGTCCAGTAAAATACAAAATTTATATAGACCTGTTATCCTATTTACCCAACCCCTCCGCTCGGACAGGATATGACACAAGGTCAGTTTTTAAGCGGAGTTTAACAGGTTTGAATTCAGAGTTTACCTTCTACTAGACTAGTTGCCTCACCAAGGCTGAAGAACCTAGTCTGCCCTACTATTTACTCATAGCTGGAGGGAGAATAATTGGATTCATACCTTTCCCAAGGGTATTAGTGCTATGTGAAATGCAATCATTCTCGTCCAGGATTTGAACTCGTGTCGCCGTGTTCATTTTCTACGGCGATAACGATTACACCACAGGCACCTCCCTTATATATAGACCTGTTATTGGGGGCTTAGAATACACCAGCTGTATCTCTTGCAGAGGGGTAAGACACCCACCTAAAAATTTCCTTGAACTCTATCTAATGAAGCTCCAGTTTTGGGGAGTGTGGAGTACCACTTTATTGCTATTACTCCCTGATCCTTTTTGACCCCCAAGTAGTAGTACTTATTAGGCTCCTATCTAAGGGTTAATTAGATCCATTTGAACATTATTTATAGTTGAAATACTTGATACCATAAAACTGTGTGCAAATTATTTGTATTCAGAATAGTTACTTAAACTTAAAATTGTTTACTAAAGATTATTATTATCAATTACTTGAAACCATATAATTGTTTTCTAAATTATTAGTGTTAGATAGGGATACTCAAAACCATATTCTTATTATTAAATAGAAAGAGTTATTTGAAACAATATAATTGTGCAAATTATTAGTTTGAAATAGGAATACTTGAAACCCTGTAACTATTTAAATTATTAGTTTGAGATAGGAATACTTGAAACCACATAATTATTTAAATTATTAGTTTGAAATAGAAATACTTGAAACCATATAACTATTAAAATCATTAATATAAAATAGGAATACTTGATACCATATAATTGTGTATTAATTAATATTAGGTTGGTTGGTTGAGTTTCATGGCATATCAACCTTGGTAGGTTATTTAATGCCAAATCCATTTTTATGCAAATAGTCAGTTCTATTTCAAACAATTTAGTTTAGTGTGAGTACACAGTTTAATTGTCAAACAAGTTCTAATTTAGCTAATTCAGTTTAGTAAAAGTACAGATTCTTTTTACACACAGTTAAATGTCAAATAATTATATATTAAACAATTCCGTTTAGTGTAAGTACAGTTTCAATGTCAAAAACAGTTTCATTTCAAACAATTCAGTTTAGCAATAGCACGCTGTTTAAGTGTAAGTACAGTTTAATTGGCAAAGACATTATTATTTAAAGCTATTCAGTTTAGTCAAACAGTTCTAATTCAAACAATTCAGTTTAGCAGTTCAATTTAACCCACTGATAGAGCCCTATCAGGTGCTACCATTCCAGGTCAGAGTGGACCTAGGAGCAATGGCAATGAAAAGGTGCTCCACATTCCCCAAAGCTCCAGCATCACTGGAACCTCACCATCAGATTATCCAGGACACTCATTAGTGGTGGGGAGTTCTTACCCCTCTGCAGAGAAGCAGTCGGTGTATTCTACAGCCCCAGCCAACTGGGCCATAATTAGTATTAGATAGGAATACTTGATATCATATAATTCTTTATAAATTGATTTTATTAGATAAGAATACTTGAAACCATATAATTGTGTTCTAACAAGTTATTATAAACAAATAAAGATACAAGCCTCCCCCAACACAAATGAACACGCGCATTTTTCAAGGGAGAAAATTATCTGTCTTCCTACACCTCTATTTCTTGGATATTCATATTTACCCCACCCCTCCGCTCGGGCAGGATATGACACAAGGTCAATTTTTTAAGCGGAGTTTAACAGGTTTGAATTCAGAGTTTTCCTTCTCCTAGACTAGTTGCCTCACCAAGGCTGAAGAACCTAGTCTGCCCTACTATTTACCCATAGCTGGAGGGAGAATATTTGGATTCATACCTTTCCCAAGGGTATTAGTGCTATGTGAAATGCAATTAGTCTGGTTATTTCTTGGATATTAGTTTTTAACTTTATCTTCAAGAAGAATTATTCACATACTAAACATTTTTCTTTTTTTCTGAAATGTTTCAGCTGCCACATTCTTCAGCTTTTATTTGATCATCCAAGAGAACAAAATAAAAACACCTTTCCTCCCAAAATACAAAGACAAAATGTCCACAGAAATTATTCTCAAATATACCAATCACTCTAGCCAATCCATATACAATATTGTTACAACTACAGTGAATTTAGGATAGGTGCCTAGGGGTAGACTTGATACCCCGCAGTCATAACACAAAAATAAGACACGCAAAATAATCGAATAAAACAGAGGTTTGGAAATATTAAACTAAATTTATTTACAGGGAATGTACAGGGGACGAAGAGGCATACAAAGGTAAAAACAAAAAGCAGTAACACATGGGCAGAAGGCATGAAAGTAAAAACATGGGCTATAACCAACATGAAATGTATTTTGGATTAAAGATTAGAAGATTATTCGAAAAAGCAAAAACAGACGCAACAAAACCTGATTAGAAAGTTGAATACAGCAAGTAGAAAGGTTACAGGTGAGTTCCTTTGTCCTGGGAGAAGAATTCAGGCATGTCTTACTCAGTTAGCGGTAGGATTCATTCTCTAACTGGCAGAAACACCGGGGTCACAAGACCAAAATCAGCAGCAGACTCAACCCAAACCACAAGGCCAAAGGGCGCCGGGAGACTACAACAATGAGCCATGCAAGATAGTTTTCAAAATGGCCTGGATCAAAAGGCAAGGAAAAATTCCACTCTAGGTTCACAGAGGAGACATGAAGTCTGCTCCCAAGGACAAGTTGAAAAGGGGGGCTTTAGGCGATAACAATATATATATATATATACTGTAAAACTAATATTGAAGAAACCCAGAGAATTGTAAGAATCATTATCAAGACATGCCACCAGCACAGATTCCCATGATTCTCTTGCTTTCCATCCCTATCAACCATCATACTTGATGGTTGTACAGAGCTGTTGAATGTAAGTTTTTGCTAATCAACCTACTCTGGTGTGTCCATATGTAGGAGTCCATGGGAGAAAGTTGCTTTTGAATTTCTTTACTTCACCCGCGTGTCTTGCTCCTCTTATTTGGATGGTTTGCAAGATGGGATGAAAATAGTCGTTTAGCTGCTGTTTTGTCGGATGCTGCTTCCAGGATTTGTTCAAAACAGTATTCCACATCCATTTGTAGTTTACAGCTACGACTTGGAAGAATTCCCATTTTATTATGATCAAAGAGACCAGATTTCCAGATGATTCATAACTTCTCTGTAGCAATCTATGCCTTTCCTATGCATATGTTGATATTGCTTTCAATAGATCAGATAAAAAGCAACAATAATAAGATGGAGTAAAACTAGTAATAATATAATAGCAATGATGAAGAGGGTATCAATTATTTATCATTTTATTACTAGTTTTACTCCATCTAATTACAGTTGCTTTTTATCACAACTCTTTATTATAACACTTATTCTATTAAATTTTTTTCATCTTATTGTTTCCTTTTTCATTTATATATATATATATATATATATTTCATTAAGAAAAAACAGCAAACTGGTCACATTAGGATTATAAATTTATTTCCATCCTGTTATGTGTTTTTGAAAAATCAAAAAACACGAAAAAAAATTTACAGGACTTCTTCAGATTAGACACTGGAAAGAAGGTGGGAGGGGATAGAAAAGGGGTGAAGAGTTATCTCCTCATTTAGCCCACTTCCATTTTTTTATTTTATTGTTGGTTAGAATTATAGTAAATTAATTTTTTTTTAAAGTTTTTAAAAATTTTAATTATTTTTCACCTTAAAACTACAGATTTAATACTAAATTAGAAAAATAACTTTATTCAATAACTTTACGTAATGATACAGTAAAAATTATATTAAATTAATTACAGGATTTAATTAAATTTAACTTTTTTTTTTAAATCAAATTTATTTAGAACCTATTAATCAGTTACACTTTTAATGATTAGTACGTATATATGATATGGTTTTTTCACATTTTCTATGTAACATTTTATTTTATCTTATTTTTATTCATTCACATTAATTCTCAATTTAATCCTATGTTGTTTTTTTTTTAATTATTTATGTTAATTATCTATAGTTTAAATTTAGCCCTATGTCTACACCTAGCTATTAATTCACTTCTCTTATTTAATAATTTTTCAGGCTCTGGATAAAGCAAAATGTACATCTTTTCTTCTAAACACAGATTACATCTATATATATATATATATATACGAAAATGAGCTTAGAAAATATGATTAAAAATATAACACTATATGTTACAAAGTTAAATACTGTAAGATTGAGGCTAACTGATGCCTTTACCTTCTATGGGAATTAGTAGAAATATCATACTGTATTGTTTTCCCAATGAAAAATTACAAAATTTAAAATTAGTTTAATTTAAAAGCAATGGTAAGGGTCACCTAATGACTTCTTTTTTTTTCTTTTTTTTTTTTTTTTTTTTTGACCTTATTTTTCTGAGATGCAGGTATAATTGGGAAATGAAAAAAGTTTGGGTAAATGGGCCAGGCTTTGACCCACTTCCTAAAACTAATAATTATAGTCATAATAAAGAATGTATCAACCTAATGTATTGTGATGAAAAGCAATGAGGAAACAACGAAAATACAAAATAATCCTTTTGGACTAAATAATTTCTGAACACTTAAATAGCTATAGGAAACCTGATTAAATGTTCAAAAACATTTTCATTGTTGTGTGTTTTCCCCCCAAAATTATTCTAAATGACATAAATTGATTGGTTATTTAAAGGATAATATTTTTTTCACACACAAGATAGTATTTCTCTAACTACCTTACAGGTATAAATATGAGGTAAGTCTTTTATCCCTTTCACTACCAACTTGGATTAAAATTGTTTAGTTATAATTTATTTTTTTTAAATATCTTTGTGCTGCTCATACTCCAGGTTAAAAAGCACAGTAATGGTAACCTGAATTTTTTTTTTTTTTTTTTTTTTTTTTTTTTTTTTACTTTATTTATCTGATACAGGTATCATTGGGGACAAGAAATGTTTCCGTACATTTTGATTTGATTTCTTAGATTATATTTAAAAATTCTCTCATTCCCCAATGACACTTGCATTGAAAAAAATAGGGTCTAAAAAAGTTTGGCTTCTGTTTACCTTTTATAAATAAGCTCCATTTTTAACCCTTTGACAAACAAGTGTTTCTTGTTGGGTTTTCGTCTGATTTTTTTTTTTTTTTTTCTTTTTTAAGTTTTTTTTAAAAAGTTTTTGATATGCAACATTATGATTTGAGTACTTTTTTTTTTTTTTTTTTTTTTTTTTTTTTTACTGGGAACAAAAGGGTTAAATGGTATTTGTGTCACTAACGAGAAATGTATAAGCCTGAGTGGCCAGAATTTTGACCGGGGATTCCCCATTTCAACATCATTATTGCCAATAAAATTTGCAATTTTATACTGGGTGTGGAAGCAAAATTAGGAATATTCTAATATAATAATAACTCTATTATAAAACAAGATTAATTCTTATTTTAAAAAATTAACAACAAAATAAGAAGATAGAAATGAAACAGAAAATTTACACAAATTGGCCACTGTTTTTTGTGGGGAGGGGTCCAATTATTATATCAACTCACCTTTGAAATGATTTGCATACCTTCAAAATAAATTCTTTAGGCGTTTTATGCCATTCTTTCTCAATAGCAGTCTTAAGCAAACCAATATTTGGATAAGAAGTTGCATTTGTTTTATTTTCTAAAATGCCCCATGTAGCGTAATCAAGGGGATTAAGGTCTGGGCTTAAATCTTGTTTAATTGCTGTCCTCACAGTTTTCTTGAGGACTTTCAATTCATGAGCTTTCTTTCTTATTGATGTTGTGGGGTCCTTAAATGCTGTCGGTAGAGCAGTTAAAAAGCCTTCTTTTTGTTTTTTGTTTAATCCTCCACTCTCCTTTTTGTTAAAAAAATTCTTTTTCTGTAGAAAAAAATTTTTTTTTTTGCTTTGTATTGGGTAGAAAGACAAAGAAACTTTGGCTTGGTTTCAGCTTTAAGCAAATTATAGATTCTTTGTCATTTCTTTTTTTTTGCTCACTCATATTGGGCTAAATTTTAATTTAGAAAAGTGCTTGAATAATAGAGCTCATTATGAAAATTTAGATTTATTGCATTTTTTTTTTTTTTTTTTTTTTTTTTTTTTTCCGAAAAAATAGACTATTCTGACAAAAAAAATTTTTTTTTTTAATTATTCCATATTTTACCTCTGCACTCTTTATCATTTTTTAATATATTTTAAATTGTTTCTAAAATGTTGTAATGTGTTATTTGACTGCTTGAAAAGCAGTTAAATAACAGATTACAACATTTTATGTTTTGAGCTATTTCTTAAGCTAGAAGTCCAGGGTGTAAAGGCCCACGGTCTTGGGAGACACAAAGTTCTAAGTGTTTAAGAAACAACTACACAAAAAAAAATGAAAAAAAATATAGATATGGACATAAATTGAACTGATTACCTAACTACTAGATACAAAATAAGCCTAGACAGGTAAACATACCATTAAAAACATGCCATTAAAATCAGTTAATAAATGAATCTTTTTTTTTTTTCTTTTTTTTTTTTTAATTTATTTGTTTTCTCTTTCACTAGGGCCCCACTATCTCCCTCTTTTATATTTTCCACCATCTGTTCCCAGGTTTCTCCATAATACCTTCATGCAACCATTTGATGTTTTTCTTTCAGTTAGCAGAAGAGGTTGGTTATTCATTAAAACAATCTGTAAGAATCGCTTTCAAATTCTTTGATTCTTTCGATGGTGTTCCTGGTTTTGCTTTTCATTCATAACAATTTTTTTTTTTCACCGCCTTTTTTTTGAAGGCCAAAACACCTCTTTGCCTCCTCTCTCTCTATTTTGCTTCTTTCTTTCTTTCTCTGTTTTTTCCTTTTCTTTTCTTTTTTCTTTTTTTTTTTTTTTTTTTTTCAAGCTTTTCACTTGCTGTAAACTAGGTGTGTGCGTGTGCGTGTGAAGTGTGTATTACATTCCACTTGCAGTTATCCATTTTTCACCAAAAAAAGAAAAAAAAAAGATTTACTTATTGAGTAGATGTAGTCTTAGTAAATGTAGTGTGCCAAGATGTTTTTTTCCTCTTTTTGTTATTATTTACTAAGTTTTGCTTAGTCTGGTGTACAGGCCTCATCTAGCTTACAGTCCCTGCTATTACTAAGTGGTCACCCATCTAGGTACTGAACAAGCTCATCATTGCTTAACTTTAGTCAACTAATGGGAACTGGTTCTTCCCTTCTTATTGTTGTGTCTATTTGCTATATTAGTGCTTTCCTTTATTAGTAGTGGCAATAAACACCGTATACCAAAATTTTACTTAGATAGAATAATTATGTCCTAATCAGATGCCTCCCTGGATGAAAAGTAAGTACAAAGGTAATAATGCTTAATTGAAAAAAAAATTTGATGACTTAAGACTATTACAGCTATTATTACTATCTTGTAGCATAATATTTACTGAGTAAGTTTAACGGACTATCCTTAGTCTGTTCTGTTCTCACTAAATACTCCATACTTCTGACCTTATGCCAAACTAAGCAAAGCTTAGTAATTTACTACTTTAGAAAAACCTCTGTCAATCATTATTATCATTAAATGTGACTTATAGTATCCTACATCTTCTTCATTCTAGTTGCTTTTTATTGCAACTCTCTTAGGTTGTAACTTCTACAGCTGCCAAGAACAGTAAACACTAAACACAAAAATAAAAGGGCTTAGTCAGCTGGGGCTGTAGAATACACCGACTGCAGCTCTGCAGAGGGATAAGACTTCCCCTTGGCCCAGTCGGTTGAGGCTGTAGAATACACCGACTGCATCTCTGCAGAGGGATAAGACTTCCCCTTGGCCCTGTCGGCTGAGGCTGTAGAATACACCGATTACATCTCTGCAGAGGGATAAGACTTCCCCTTGGCCCAGTCGGTTGAGGCTGTAGAATACACCGACTGCATCTCTGCAGAGAGGTAATGTACCCACAATGAGTGTCCTGGAAATGACACTAAATAATCTGATGGTGAGGTTCCAGTAATGCTGGAGCTTTGGGGAATGCAGAGTACTCCTTCAATGCCATTACTCCCAGGTCCACTCTCACCCAGAGTGGTAGCATCTGATAGGGTCAAAACTAAACTGTGTACTTATGCTAAACTGAATTGTTTGAAATAGAACTGTTTATATGTATAAAAATGGATTTGGCATTAAATAACTTCCAATGGTTGATTTGCCATGAAACTAAATTAAACCAAGAATAAACTCTTGATGAAATATCTAAAATTTTGAAAATCAAGAAAAACAAATAAAAATAATTTTGCTTCATCTAAGAAATTTGAACAATTTAAGACTATAACATCTATTACTCTAGAAACAGCGATTGTGTCGATATTGCTACATGGACGCTAACTAAACGAATGGAGAAAAGGCTTGATGGCAACTATACAAGAATGCTGTCAGTAATATTGAACAGGACCTGGAGGCAGCACCCCACAAAGCAGCAGCTGTACGGACACCTACCTCCCATCACGAAAACTATCCAAATTAGACGATCCAGACATACAGGACACTGCTGGAGAAGTAGGGACGAGCTCATTAGTGATGTACTCCTATGGACCCCTACACATGGCTGAGCAAAAGCAGAGCAACCAACTTGAACCTACTTACAGCAGTTCTGTGAGGATACGGAGTGTAGCACTGAGGACCTGCCGAAAGCGATGAACGATAGGGAGTGGTGTTGAGAGAGGGTCAGGGATATCCGTGCTGATGGCACAACAAGATGATAAT
This sequence comes from Sepioteuthis lessoniana, assembly GCA_963585895.1. Taxonomy (NCBI): domain Eukaryota; kingdom Metazoa; phylum Mollusca; class Cephalopoda; order Myopsida; family Loliginidae; genus Sepioteuthis; species Sepioteuthis lessoniana. The sequence continues at coordinate 29,887,477 of OY757926.1, read as the reverse complement.
GACATCTATTACTATTAGACACAAGCAAGCAACAAAAAGTGATTGAAAGAAAGATGAATAATAAATGTATAACAATACTTCATCAACAAAATTTGCAGAATTTTTATTACTCTTAGATATAAAGGAAAAAGATGTAAAACAAGAAAAACTAGTCAACAATCCGTTCTGTTGGATGTAGCTGTCGAATGCATGAACTGCATCTCTGCAGACAAGTAAGACATCTCCACCCTCAGCGAGTGTCCTGTGTATGACAGTAAACTGCATTTGATGGTGAGGCTTCAGTCTTAGAGCTTTGGGAAATGTGGATTATCACTTCATTTTCATTACTCCGAGGTCTACTCTAATGTTAAATAGTAATAATTGATACTATTTAACTATGTGCAAAAAAATTATTAATATTGAATAGAATTATTGGTGCTAGCTCAGATTTCTTGAAACCATTTAACTATGTGCAAACAAATGAGATCTAAAAACTCATTTAAAAATAAGGTTACCAACAAACTATTCACTTACAAATTTTATATATATATATATATATATATATATATATATATATATATATATATTATTCAGTCCAGTTAAATTGGAGTTGGGAGGAATTCCATCAGGACAAAAAAAGCATTCAACAGTGAACATTTAAATTTTCCTGGTAAAGAGCTCAATGTAACTGACATTACAGAGCAATAATTTGTTTAAGAAAAAACAAAACCGGTCACATTAGGATTATAAATTTATTTCCATCTTGTCATGTGTTTTTGATAAAATTAAAAAACACGAAAAAAAATTAACAGGACTTTTTCAGATCTAATGGATAAAAGTTTTATCCATTTGATCTGAAGAAGTCCTGTTAATTTTTTTTTTCTTGTTTTTTAATTTCATCAAAAACGCATAACAGGATGTAAATAAATTTATAATCCTAATGTGACTGGTTTTGTTTTTTCTTAAAGAAAAAAAATATATATATATATATATATATATATATATATATTTTATGGGGGGGTACAAAATTTTATTATACTCACAAATAGACCAATTTTAATCATTTTTTTTTTTAAATAATTTTTTTTTCTAGTCAACTTGCATTTTTTTTTCATCTCCTCCACCTCATTGCACAGTCCTTGCCCCTTTTCCTTCTTAATCGTTGTCCTCGTTTTAAGTGTGATCATTGAGGACCGAAACTAGTTAGTTGATTTTTTTTTTTTTTAGAAATGATTGAAATTGGTCTATTTGTGAGTATTATATATATAAACAGGATTTGGCATTAAATAACCGACAAATGTTGATAGGCTATACCTTAGCTTTGGTTAGATAACTAATCTAGGAGAAGAAAAACTGAATTCAAACCAGCTTTATTTCACTTAAAAATTGACTTTTTGTCATATCCTGCCTTTAGCCAAGAGGATGGATAAATGATTATTGTAAAATATGAATTCAAATTACTGAAAATAAATTTAGCAATTACATTTTTATTATATTGTCATATGAAGTTAACATTGTTCTGTGAAAAGTTTAAAGGAATTTTTTTGTGACACATCTTTGTGAGCAACACTTAAGATTTTTCAATTTAAACTTTTTTTTTTGGAGGGGAGGGGTCCAGATTGGCCTAATGAGTAGAGTGTTCACCAATGGCCTGGGAGACCTGGGTTCAATCTCAGGTCGAGTCATACCAAAGACTCAAAAAATGGTACTTGATGCTACCTCGCTTAACACTCAGCTTTATAAGGTACGGATCAAGGGTAAAGTGGAGCAATCTAAGGAAAGGAGTAGTGTCCTTCCTTACACTTCGGTGTAGCAGCTATTGAAAAGGGAGCTTTTCAGTCACCCCAGTCTATGGTCACTAACTTTACTTACATCTATTATTACTAGGTGTAAGTAAGCAACAATAAGTTGAAAGAAAAATGAGTAAAAAAATAAATAAATGACCATACTTCATTTAAAAAACTTGCATAACTTAAAAATATAATCACTGCTAAAAAAAATAAAAAGTAAAAAAAGAATTTTTAAAAAAGTAAAAAAAAAATGAAAAGTGTAAAAATGAATAAAAAAAAAAATAAATGACTATACTTCATTTAAAAAACTTGCATCACTTAAAAATATAATCACTGCTAAAAGAATAAAAAGTAAAAAAAAAAAAAATAAAAAGTGTAAACAAACAATATGGTGTAGAGTAAAAATTTGATCATAAGGAATATAGCTATGTGCCGACTTAAATTAGCTGGCTGCCTTTCCTAACCAAATCTGATAAATCGTTTTCCTGATTAGTATTAAGTCTTGTCAGAAGCTATGTCCTTATACCTCTTAATGATGTTTATTGAGAAATTTTAAAAAGATGAAAAACTAATCTGCAATTGATAATGATGGTATTGTTTTATCTAAGAAATTTGAATGATTTAAGATTATCATGTCTACTAATAAATATAAAGCTACAAATATATAAGATGAAAGAAAAACTAGTCAAAAATTTAAGAAAATGACAATACTTAAAAAAATTTATACAATTTGACTATTAAGTGACCTGACCCATGAAGAGCCAGGTTTGGGGCATGGAATTGGAGATTATATTTCACATTGCTTTATCTCTATATTTCTTTCTTCTTACTCTTTTTATATATATTTGTGACACACATAAGTAATAGTTAGGTTGGTATTTTATGGTATATCAACCTTTAGGTTATTTAACGCCAAATCCATTTTTATACAAATAGTTCTATTTCAAACAATTCAATTTAGGATAAGTATGCAGTTACATGTAAGTACAGTTAAATTCTGAAAAACATTTCTATGTCAAGCTATTCAGTTTAGTCAAGCAGTTCTAATTCAGCTAAGTATAAGTACGGATTTTGTTTACACACAGTTAAATATCAAAACAGTTCTATATTAAACAAATCAGTTTAGTGTAAGTACAGTTTCAATATCAAAAAACAGATCCATTTCAAATAATTTCGTTTAGCATAAGCACACACAGTAATTGTAAGTACAGCTTAATTTTCAAAAACATTTCTATTTCAAACTGTATAGTTTAGTCAAGCAATTCAGTTTAGCATAAGTATACTGTTAGTTCTATTTGACCCGTAGATAGGGCTCTATCAGGTGTTACTACGCCGAGCCAGAGTAGACCTGGGAGCAATGGCAATGAAGGGGTGCTCTGTATTCCCCAAAACCCCAGCATCACGGGAACTTCACCATCAGATTGTTTAGTGTCATATCCAAGACACTCATTGGGTGTGTGTCTTACCCCTCTGCAGAGGTACAGTCAGTGTATTCTACTCCCGCAGCCAACTGGGCAATGAGAGTCAGCTACATCTTTTCAAAAAAGCAATGATAAATAGATATAACTATTTCTTAATTTTTTTAATTTTTAATTTTTTTAAATTTATAATGCCCTGTCATTCAGTATTATAAATAATTGTAATTAATATCATCCTTCATTTTTAAGCAGAGTCTCTATGTTGTAGTGGCTAATGTGCTGGACTGCGGTATCATAGTAAGCAAGTTCAAATTTTCATCACACAATTACCATCACTTTTGGACTAATACCCTTATGAAAGGTATGAACTTCCTTATCCTCCCAGCTATGGATTAAATAATACTACTATTGTTCTTCTACAAGAACGACTTTGGCTTTAAATAACCCATGAAGAACAAAACAAAGATTGCCCAGTCAGCTGGGGCTGTAGAATACACTGACTGCACCTCTGCAGAGGGGTAAGGCCTCTCCCCCTAAGTGTCCTAGATATGACACTAAACAGTCTGATGCTGAGGTTTCAGTAATGCTGGAGCTTTGAGAAATGCTGAGTACCCCTTCATTGCCATTGCTCCCAGGTCCACTCTGGCCTGGAGTGGTAGCACCTGATAGTGTCCTATCTATGGGTTAAATAGAACTAAACTGCATTACTTGAAATAGAACTGTTTTGATATTTAAACTGCATACTTATACTAAAGTAAATTGTTTGAAATAGAACTGTTTTGACATTTAACTGTGTATGGACAAAAGCTATATCTTAAACTGAATTGTTTGAATTAAAGCTGTTTGACTAAACTGAATAGCTTGAAATGTTTTTGACAATTAAACTGTGTACTCATGCTAAACTGATTTGTTTGAAATGGAACTGATTATTTGTATAAAAATGGATTTGGCATTAAATAACCTACAAAGGTTGATATGCCATAAAACCCAAACAAAAAATCAAACCTTCCTTTAATTTTAGTTGCTTTTTATTGCAACTCTCTCATGTCATTTCTACAGCTACAAAAAACAACACATATAGGACTCAAGAAGAAAAAAATAAACTCTAAGTATTAAGAAAATGAAATATAATATGAGTAAAGATTATTAACAATGATCGACAGAGCTTTATCTAAAAAATAAATTTTAGAAAAAAATACTATTATGTGTAAAATAATAACTGCATATGGTACCAACGACTCAGATCCAAGAGTATCGAGTGATTTTATGTGTTATTTACTGACCTATTGGCATAATGGTTAGTGTTTGCCTATGGTCCGGTAAACCAGGGTTCAATACCTGGTTGAGTCATACCACAGACTCAAAAAATGGTACTTGATACCTCTTTGCTTAACACTCAGCATTATAAAGGTAAGGATCAATGGTAAATGGAGCAATCCAGGGAAAGGAGTAGTGCTCTCCCCTACACCTATGTTTCATGGCTATTGAAAAGGGGGCCTTAGGGTCACTCTCGACTATGTTCAGCCAACTTACTTATTTGGAATAACTATCCATACAGGTGGTTCATAGACCCTGGCAGAAAGGGCACAAGAATTTGAATCTCACTGAGAACTTATTCTGTATTCTTATTTGCATGTTCTTGTTGTCCATTGTGCTCACTTCCTCACTTGTCGAAGAAGAAAGTGAAAAAAAAAAGATTCTGTTGTTGGTTGGTTGGGTTTAATGGCATATCAACCTCTATAGGTTATTTAATGCCAAAGCCTGTTTATACATATTATATGTATAAGAGAGATTCTGTAATGTAGTCTACCGAGTTTCTCTCTCTCTCTCTCTCTCTCTCTCTCTCTTTCTTCAAGTGAAATTCTATAAAGTCAGGTGTTACCATAACAACAGAAATTCTCCTTTTTTTCTTTTGTGCAATCAATTTACAAGTTTTTTTTTTTGGGGGGGGTTGTTTTTTTGGTGGGTGGGTATGTTAAAACAACCAACCAACTTTTAATTTCCTGAATAAATAAATAAATAAATAAAAAGTAATTACTAATAATGTTCTGCAGTTGAAGATATTTTTGTAAGGTACAATGGACAAATGCTCTTTCTTTTTTTTTTTTTTTAAATACCCCCCTCCTCCTCTCCAAAAGACATGTCTAGGGTTAAACACTAAACTGCATCTGATAGTAAGGTTCAAGTTCTTGGGAGTGTAGAGTACCCCTTTATTACCATTACTCTCTGATCCACTCTGACTCCAAGTGATAGAACCTGTTAGCTTCTCATATTTGGGTCAAATGGGTCTGTTTAAAAATTATATTTGATAAGACCTCAAGAAACTACACAATGAATATAAATAGGAATGAGAGTCCTTGTGGTGTAGTGGTTAACCTGTTTAATGGTGGCCTCAAAGTAAGCGGGTTCAAACTCCAGTCATGCTATTATGTTTACTTTCAAACTAATACCCTTGGGAAAGGTATGAAACCCCTTATTCCCTCCAGCTATGAGTAAAATAGTATCACCGTTGTTCTTCTAAAAGAATGGCTTTGGGATTAAATAACCCACAAGGATTGATTGGCCATTAAACAAAAAAAAAGACAAATGTAAAGATTAACATACAATGAGACTGTTTCCCTAACCTTTAAGCATAAAATAATCCTTGATGAGTTGGTATGCCATTAAAATTAAATCAATTTTCTCCTTTGCAATGTAGATTCTGTTTTTAGTTATAAATTGTGTTCAGATGATACTAGACTACTGGTGAAACATGTCAATCTGAATTTTCCGAACCATCTTTTTCTCTTTACATTTATTTAATTTAAAACTTGACATTAAATATGATAGTGAAATTTGTCATTTTCCAATACTAGCTAATTAAGATAACTCCATGTTAGACCTCTTTTTTTTTTTTTTTTTTTTTTTTTTCTCTCTCATCTCTATTTATTTATTTTTTTTCCAGTGTGTATTTTGAATCTTAATTTTTCAACCATTGCACCTTGTTTCTTGTTTTGTTTTTTTTGGGTTTTTTTTTGTTCAAACAGTATTTAAACTGTATCATCCATAAGTAGATACACCCTAATGAATTCTTTCATAAAGATTTAATTTTCTTAAGCCTGAAAAAGGCCAAAGGGTTCAGTTGCTGAAATATTGTAACGATAACAACCAAATTGAGGCCAATAATCCAAGATGTGTTATGTGAATAATAATATTCAAATATGAATGATACTTATCAAAAGACACCTGAAGAAGAATGTAGCAGCCAAAATGTTATGAATATAACCACTAAGATGATAATAATCCAAAATCTACAAATAACAACTCATCTTAGAAATTTAGACTGATATGCTACATACAAGGCTTATTTTAAGTTTTAAGCCTCACCCAGAAAGAAAAGCCATAGCTGAACATTTTTATTGTAGCAACACACTACCACTTCTTATAAAACTAGAAAAATCTAAATTAGTTATTCTAATTTTATAAGAAGTAGGAATGTGTGTTGCCACAGCAAAAATGTTCAGCTGTGGCTCTTCTCTCTGGGTGATGCTGAGAACTTTTTGAACAACTATCATATTCTTATTTGTTATAGAGTTTAGTAATAAATAATTACTAATTATTTGTTTCAGTTTTATTATATTTCACTAGAAATTATAAAATCCTGGTGTCTGGTTTAGAGGAAAATTAACTTTTTAGGAAAAATATTGTTGGGGTGTATTTATTCATGGGTGACATTGTATGTGTTTCAACTCTGCTGTTTTCCTGACCTAACCTCCCCCTCCCCAACCTTGAACTCATTTTTTTCCTAAATCTCTTAATTTGAACCTTAAACCCTAACAAAAGCTTGTTTGCCAATAAAATTGTGCTTTTTATTCTATGCTTTGTTTTCTGTGGCCACTAAAGATAGAAAGCTTTCTCAGAATCACTTAATAGTTCTCCAAAAAAAGATTCTGGTAGAACAGGGCACCTGTTATAGTAATTATTATTAGGTGTCACAGGTCATTGATAGTGATCCTGGCTAAAAATGTTCTAATTCATTAGCACTTTGTGAGATTGAACCTAAACCTTCTTTATATCTACCTGAGTCTCTCATCATTATGATGCTTAGTGGCCATTGATAGTTTGTTGGATCCTAACTAGGAGTACCAATATATTGACCTTATGCCAGACTAAGTTAATCTTTATATTGTTACCTTTTTCATGTCTCTTTTTATTTTATTTTCCAATTTCTCCATGTTACTCTTTTTTTTCTTTTCTGATTGCCAATGTCTCTATTTTTCTGACACTCAATATATTATTTTTTTCTGATTTCTCAATGTCTCTATTTTTTTATGATTGTCAATGTCTTTTTTTTTCTAATTTCTCCATCTCTCTCTTTTTTTTTTTTTTCATGCCTTTCTTTTTTTTTCCCCCCTGATTTCTCCAAGTCTCTTTTTTTTTCTTCTTTTCTGATTCTTCTCCTCTCTTTTTTCTGATTTCTTTGTTTCACTTTTGTTCTATATCTACGTATCTATTTCTCTCTCTCTCTCTCTCTTCTGTTTCATTTTTGATTTTTCTGCATTTCAACTGAAGTCGTCACTTCCTTTTACAGATTCTGTACAAACTTCTCTTACTCAAAAGTAAAAAACTACTTTTAAGTAAACTTTACAATTTTAAAGAAAATCCCATTTTTATAATAATATTACAGTAATAATCACAATTTATGCATGAAATGACATGGATATTGCTATGGCAATCTCAAAAAAGAAGTTAAATTTCCTCTTGATAGCAGCCAATAACAATACTACAAGAAACAACTAAATAAAACCTGAAGATTTGAAGAGACTTGCTGTCACTTAGAGTTCAGTGGAGGCCACCATACCCAGAAGATCAGATATAGTGTTAATTAACTAGACAAAATGAACTTAACAACTCATGGATTTTGCTGTTCCAGCTGACCACAGAGTGAAAAATAAAAGAAACCAAAATGATAGATAAATACTTGGATCTTGCCAGAGATCTGAAAAAGTTGTGGAACATGAAGGTGACTATGGTAACAGTTGTTGGAGCCCTTGGAAGTACAGTTAGTGACCATAGTCAAGGGCGACCTGAAGGCTTCCTTTTCATTAGCTATTACAATGTGGTGTAGGGGAGAGTACTACTCCTTTCCCTGGATTGCTCCTCTTTACTCTTGATACATACCTTATAATGCTGAATGCCTAGACAAACTATAAGAGTCAAGAGGACGAAGAGGACTTTCCAGTATTGAGGATTGCATAGTTGCATCAATATACGAACTTGAAGAATAGATTAAGCAGAAACAGCAATGGCAACATAATTGCAAACAGAAAAACACCAAAAACTTGAAAACAAAAACTTGAAAACAAAAAAAAAAACAACTGTATGGATACTTTACTTCTAGTGACAAACTGGTGAGATTGCACACAAAATCTGGACATGGCTTAGAAAGGGAAACCTCCTGAGAGAAACGGAATCTCTCCTACTAGCAGCATGAAACAACGCCATATGGACCAATTACATAAAAGTGAAAATTTATAAAATGCAATAGAATAACAAGTGTAAGTTATGTGGAGACAAGGATGAAACAGTTAATTACATAAGTGAATGCAACAAACTTGCACAAAAGAAGTGCAAAACTTGGCACCCTGATATGAATTGTGCAAAAAATTAAAATTTGACCATTCTACCAAATGCTATATGTACAAACCAGAATCCGTCCTAGAGAATAAAAAGCATGAAATTCTCTGAGATTTAAAGATTCAAAACCATCAATTAATCTTGGCCAAAAGATCCAATAGGGTTAATTAACAAGAATAAAGGATCTTGCTGTCTTGTTGATTTAGCCAAACCAGTGAACCACAGTGAAAATAAAAGAAAGTGAAAAGATATACAAATACATGGACCTTGACAGAGAACTAACAAACTGTGGAACATGAAGGATGCAATGGTACCAATTGTAGTTGGTACACTTGGAATGGTCCCCAGAGACTTGGCAAAAAGGCTGAAAGAATCGGAAATTAGAGAAAGTATTAATGCTGTATACTCATATGCAGATGCATGCAAACAACACAATAATAAAGACAAGCTATACAGTTCTTGGAAAAATATACCTCTCACTTTATTTGAAAGGGTTGTGTGTGAGAGGGAGTTGGAGACTGAACAGAACTGCAACATTTTGACCCCCACTCTATTGGCCATAACCACATTTCTTTCCCGTTCTCCTGGGCTGCTCAACTGGGGGCCTGGGGGCCCACTCTGCTGGGTGCTGGCTTTCTCTACCACATCTTGTCACTAACGGGTCTGGTCTCCAAACTAACTGACTTCCTGTCTTCACCAAGTTATATAATAGTTCAACGCCCACCTTCTTGTGGGCGTCACAATTGCACTCATTCAACCCATCCACGGTCAAGGTTATAATTCTGATATTCCTCGACCGGATGCACCTGTTATTTAAATAGGTGCATTTCCTATTTTGACAGCCTGGCCGGGTCGTAGGTCAATATACTACATTAAGGCCATACAAAATACAGCATTGTTCAGATAGACTAGAATACAGAGGAGAGCCTTGAAGACCTAAGGAGACTTACTGTCACTCAGACCGCCAGCTGGCGTGAAAAACTCTCAAGAAGTGAAATCATGATGTCAACAATAAGCTTGACTTAATGCTTAAATGAAGTATTTTGATTGTTCTTTTGTTATCATTATTTTTTGAGGGGGGGTTGCAACAATCTGGTTGTTATATTCAATAATTGTTAAGGTAAGCAATGAAAATTAAAAAATAAGAAAGTAATTTTTAACAAGATGATTTGTTTGTTTCTTTGTTTTGTTGTTTAATGGCATATCAACCTTCTTGGGTTATGTATTGCCAAATCCATCCTTCTAGAAGAACAGGAGTGGTGGTACAATTTAACCAGTAACTGGGAGGATAAGAGGGTTCCTAGCTTTCCCAAGGGTATTTGTCCGAAAGTGAATGTAAGAGCACAACTGGAGTTTGAACTCGCTTACTACACTTACGCAGTCCAGCACTTTCACCCTAACCCTTATGCCATGAGGACACCCCCTTTAACAAGATGAATGAAAATGATTAAAAATGCTAAAAGGATTTTTCTGTTTCTTAAATATTCTTTTCTAAAAATCAACAAACAAATAAGATATGTATCACCTAATCATTTATACATAACAATGATTTATATATAATAGCAAAGATGCCCTTTGCTCGTATTGAAAAAATAACTTCACATTTAAAATATCTACTGAAATATTTCTTCTAACATTAACACAAATTGGGTGCCCGTGGTGTAATGGTTGTTGTCGCAGGAAATGGACACGGCGACACGAGTTCAAAACCTGGACGAGACTGATTGCATTTCACATAGCACTAATACCCTTGGGAAAGGTATGAATCCAATTATTCTCCCTCCAGCTATGGGTAAATAGTAGGGCAGACTAGGTTCTTCAGCCTGAGTGAGGCAACTAGCCTAGGAGAAGGAAAACTCTGAATTCAAACCTCCACTTAAAAAATTGACCTTGTGTCATATCCTGCCTAAGCGGAGGGGTTGGTAAATATGATTAACACAAATTGGGTGCATAAATTTTTAGGGTTCTGTTTAATCAATGCAGTAGATTTGGCACAAGTTATTAAAACTAGCAGTGCTTACCCATATTTCATGTGTTGAAAGATGGTCCTTATTAAAAGTAGCAGACACAGAATTGCTTTTATTAAAGTTTAGGATAAATATTCATATTTAGAACAATTAAACTAGTTATACTGACCCATATTTCATGTGTTGTAAGATGGTCATTATTAAAAATAAAGGTCATAGAACTGCTTTTATTAATGTTTAAAATAATGTAATGAACAATTGTAGACTTAGAGGGATTATATTTGTGTAAGTTTTAAAAGAAATTTGGTTTCTAATTCTTTTATTTTTTATTTTTTATTTTTTTTAGTCAGGTGACTGTTAAAAGGAATTATTTTTACCCTCTTGGCACCTTAACAAAACAGAGATGCTCTAAATTCATACAGAGAAAGAAAGAGCTATCTATCATAATGATTATCAAGAGAGTGGGTAAGCCCTATGAGGTAGATATGTTTTTACAGTGAGTGATAGTAATTAATAGAGCATGAGAGATATTCCAGTATAGTTTAAACTCTTTCTAAGCATCAGTTGTAAAATATATATGAGCAGGGATACTTATTGCTTCCCAGGTAAAAATGACTTCAAATATGACAACTCATTTAAAATATGTACCTTAATATATTACACAACACACAACAGGGGAATATTTTGGAGAGCTGGGGTCGAGTTATTTCCGACTCCCCTTTTCAATCATTGCCCAGTCGGCTGGGGCTATAAAATACACCGACTGTTTCTCTGCATATATATGTATATATGTTTGCATGTGTGTCTATATATATATATATATATATGTATATATATGTGTGTGTGTGTCTGTGCATATATCCATATATGTTTACATGTGTGTCTGTCTATATATATATATATATATATTTGTATGTGTGTTTTTATATATATATACATACATACATACACACACACACACACACACACACACACACATATATGTATGATTACATATGCATGTGTGGTTTAGGGTTAGGCTTATTGTGCATATATATATATATATATATATAAAGAGAGAGAGATATTGTGTGTGTGTGTATATATATATATATATATATATATATATTGAGAGAGAGAGAGATATTACCTGTCTGTGTATGTGTGCATATATATATATATATATATATTTATTTTGTGTGTGTATGAGGGAATATGTATGTACATGTGTGTGTGTGCATGACTGAATGTGTGTGTGTGTGTATATATATATATATATATATATATATATATATATATATATATATATATATATGACCGCGTAAATATAGCCATTAGTATTTAGCAATTGAATTGGATAGTTGTACGCCTTAGATTTCCTTTTTGGATCATATAAGAAATATATGTATGTGTGTGTGTGGATATTTTTATATATAGATATATGTGTTTGTTAATGTGTGTGTGTGTGTGTGTATATATATATATATATATATATATATATATGTATGTATGTGTGTGTGTTTGATTGTATGTTGGTGTGTTTGTGATTGTGTATGTACGTGTGTGTGTTTATGTGTATATACATATTTATATACACACGTGTTTTTGTGTGCTAATGTTCATATTACTTTGTGTTTGAATGTGCGTATGTGTATGTGTGTTAATATGCTTATACATGTGTGTGTGTTAATATGCCTATGTATGTATTCATGTTTTGTGTTAATATGCATATGTATATATGTGTGTATATATGTACATATGTTTGTGTGTGTTAATGTGCGTATATATGTACATATATTTGTGTGCGTTAATGTACATATATATATATATATATCTTTGTGTGTATTTAATGTGCATATATATATTTGTGTGTGTGTGTGTGTGTGATAATGTGCATGTATATGTGTGTGTGTTTTGTGTGTGTTAATGTGCCTATATATGTGTGTTTTGTTTGTATATATGTATGTACATATATTTGTGTGTGTGTTAATTTGTATATATCTTTGTATCTGTATGTGTGTGTATGCATCTATATATGTATATGTCTGTGTGTATATATATATATATATATATATATATATATATATATATATATATATATATGAATGTCTATATATACATTGATGAATGCATATCTGTATTTTTACATATATATGCATTTTCACATGTGCAGATGTGTCTGTGCGACTGTGATATATATATATATATATATATATATATATATATATAACCTAATCACTCCTTTCTGGTTATCTTTCTATTTTTACTTAGAATTAGTTTAAGTCTTTTTGTTATCTCTACATACTTAGAATTTTACATATTTTCATGCAATTTGAACTTTGAGATTTGATTTAGTAATAATAAAAAATGTATGTTTTCCTTTCTTTTCTTCCATAAGAAAAATTATGTATTAAACGTTCTTATCCTCTTAACATAGAGAAACTATCCTCGGTTGGCTGAAAAAGTTTGTACCATTGCGAACAACAAAATATGTCTCTTAAGGTATGTGACTTATTGGCAGTGGGGAGAAAAGATCTTCTCAATTTTTACAAACTCTAATGATTTCAAAATAGTTTCTTCAGGAATCAATCCACCAACCCAACATTGTTCCCACACCTGTAAATGCTGCTGGAAGCAGCACAAAACTGACACTGCCATCAGTTGGTTCATTATCTGTTGCATGTCATCAACAATTCCCAAATCAGCCATAGAGCTGGGTTTTGATTTGGGGGAAAAAGAAATTGTCCAAAAGACATGGATCAGTGGAGTATGGTAGCTCGTATTTGCAACTATTAGATTTGACTATTTTCTTTATAACTGTTGGTCTTCTGTTTATTTATCTATTTTTTTTTCATTTTTTTTTTTTTTTTTGTTTTTTGGGGTTTTTTTTTCACAAATCGCTCGGTTTCCTAAGCTGTGGTACTAAGGAACAGTACAGATAAAAAAAAAATAAATAAATTAGGTCGTGTATTTCCTTACCCTGGGGAAACTTGTTTAAACACACCAGCCGCTTTAAAAGACTTAGGTACAAAGACATTCATTGACAAAAGCACAAATAACCATTTGAACTAATCCTTTATTTTATAATTTGTATCATTTTTATATTATGACTTTCTTGAGCTGTTTCTTTGATGATTTGGTTGACTTTTTGATGTCAGAAGTGAATTTGAAAAAAATCTTTCTTTGCAATTGCAATCTCTTATTTTGCTGTTTTCTTTCTTCAGACTCATCAGATAAACTGCTATGGAATTGGAACCCACCTGGTTACTTGTCAGAAACAGCCAGCCTTAGGATGCGTCTTCAAGGTAAGCAGAATTGGTGCCATTTGTTTGTCCTTTACCTTTACTTCATGTAGTTAACCTCTTAGAAAAAGAAACGGGGATATATTAAGTTTACTTCACTTAAAAAATTGACTTTGTGTCACATGCTGCTAATGCGGAGGGGTTAGTAAATATATATTAAGTTTGCCCTACTGGAATGGGCTGGTGGATCTCATATGCCCTACTGGAATGGGCAGATGGGTTTCATATGCCCTCCTGGAATGGGCAGATGGGTCTCATATGCCCTCCTGGAATGGGCAGATGGGTCTCATATGCCCTACTGGAATGGGCAGATGGATCTCATATGCCCTACTGAAATGGGCAGATGGGTCTCATATGCCCTACTGGAATGGGGAGTGGGGCATCAAATATTCCCTCCTGGTTCTTTTCTGCCATCACATAAAGGAATTAAAATGACATTCATTCTGATGGGAATTACTTAGCAATGTAAGCAAAAATGTCTCGCTGCATTTATTTTTATTTCAATCTGGATCATAATACGGAAATTCACTTGCTTAAAACTCATTACACAGAAAGTATCATGCTTCTTTTAAATTCTGAATTCAATTTTTCAAATCAAATTCAAAATGAGTTGTAAAATTCTGAACAATTTCACCAATTATTGGGTGTTGTAAATAGTATTTATTACCACTAATGAAACAACACTTGAGTCAATGTATTTGAATATTGTTTTCAAGATTCGACTTATAAAATATTTTAAATATCTTTTTTTTTCCATATTCTATGAAAATTCAAAAATGATTAAAAAAAAATGTATTTAGATGTTTTCTTCTGTATTATATTACTCTTTTTATTTATTTATTTATTTGTTTTAATATTCATATTTACTTACTTAAATTATTTACTCGTGTTACAAGTTTGAACAAATGAAGTTTAATATTATGTTTTCCCCTCCCTCTTGTGTGTGTGTGTGTGTATATATATATATAATATTATATTAAATATATATTAAATATAAATTATATTACATTATATTATATTAAATATATATTATATTAAATTATATTATATTAAATTAGATATATATTATATTATATTAAATATATATTATATTAAATATATATTATATTATATTATATTATATTAAGTATATATATTATATTATATTATATTAAATATATATATATATATATATATATATATATATATTATATTAAATATATATATCATATTGTATTATATATATATATATATATATATGTATATCATATTGTATTATATATATATATATATATATATATATATGTATATCATATTGTATTATATTATATATAAATAAACACTTCTGCAGGAAAAGGATGTGACACAAGGTCAATTTTTAAGCAGAGTTTAACAGATTAAAGAGCCCAGTCTGCCCTACTATTTACCCATAGCTGGAGGGAGAGTAGTTGGATGCATACCTTTCCCCAAGGGTGTTAGTGCTATGTGAAATGCAAACAACTTCAAGTGTGTATTTCAGTGTCTCCTTTTTGTATATCCTCTCCTTTCTCTGAGTCACCTGACTATAAATCCATCCTAGTCCTTCATACGCAAATTACATACAACTCCTGTTCAATATCACTTCGTATACAAAATTCATATTTATCATATTTGGAAATATTCATTATTCGTTTTACCCAAATGCTAACAAGATTGATGATATTTTTAAGAAATATTATTTGTAAGAATATTAACATTGAAATTAAAAAGATTTTGATTCAATTCTTAACCTTTAAACTCCAATGAATTTGTACTCTTGCTACTAAGTAAACGTACATATATATATGAACAGACTGAATTCTGACTGATAAATCCTCATTTTTACATCGCTACAGGGTGGAACGATAAAATTGTCGTCCTAAAGAAAACAACACTACAGCTTTATTTGAAAACTTTTATTGAAAAAATCAATTCAGCTAACTTGATTATGTAGTAGAGCTGACATCTATTCAATGTAGCCGCCTTCAGCCTCAATCACTGCCTCGATACGGATCCGAACTGGGAGCATGTCTTTTCCACAAGCGTAGGCGGGAGCTCAGCGAATACTTGGCGGATGGCAGTGATCAGGCTGGCTTTGGTGTTGTGGGAGGTCATGTTGGTGATGTTCTCAACGTATGACCAAACGAAGTAGTCCAGCGGGTTCAGGTCAGGGAGGAGGGGGGCCAGTGAGAGAAGGGCACAAAATTGTTGCACTCCTTCTGAAGCTAAGCCTGGGTCTCTTTGGACTTGTAGGCCGGCGCTGAGTCCTGCTGCCACACCCAGGGTCTGCCACCGGCCACCTGATTGCACCAGGAGATCACCACACTCTTCAGCACATCCAGGTATACTTTCGTGTTGACTTTCAAGCCGACTTCGAAGATGTGAGGTGGCATGATGTGGCCCTCACTTGAAACCACACCAAAGACCATAACCATAGCCGGAAACTTTGTTTTCATCACCCTGGACACGTCCCTGTTATTCGTGGCAATCCAGATTTGCATTTTGAAGGTGCTGGCAATGGTCCTGTTGTCATAACTTGAATCAGTAGAGTGCATGAGTTGTACAGCGGTGCATCTTTCAGACATGATAGAAGGCTCCTAAAGCTCTTGGAATCTGTACACAACTGCCAACTAGTAGATGGTCTGCAACAAAAAAAGAAAACCGGTTTTCATTAAACGGAAATGGAATCATGTCATCTTTTCTAGGGCGACAATTTTATCGTTCCACCCTGTATTTCCTATAAATTGTTGTTATCCATTATATAACAGATAACATTTCTTTGCTACATTGTAACCAATATTTTTTTTAAAGAGAAGCCAATGAAAATGTTTAGAGACCTTATCATGCCATTATTTACATTCCTTTTCAACAAGCATTTTACATCATATATTATATATGGATTAGATAAAGGATGTGGTTCAAAGTTCTGTGTAGGCTTCTGAGTTTGACAAACACTTGAAGAATGCTGGAGGACATATTGGTCGAAACGTTGTGAATATAATAATAAAGATGAAGACAAATAGTTCAAAAACCCTGAATGATAAAAACCTAGCTTTGTCTCAGAAATACAGACAACTAATATATTAAAATGTTTTACATTTAGAGCTATTTTTCAGCATGGTGGGATCAAAATTCTAAGATTTAAATATTTTATTTTGACTTCTATTGCTTGAAGAAATTTTCAGTTTAACCCTATACAAACTAACTGGAAATATCTTCCTTATGAGTGGATATTTTTCAGCTTGGGGTTGACATTTTAAAAAAATTCTATATTCTTTTTCCTGAAATTTTTTTCACAGCTTGTTGAGATCAATGATATTCCTCGGATTAAACTTAGTGAAGAACCAGAAAAGATCAGTATTCCTGGAAAGAAACGTGCCTATCGTCTATTTGGTGCTGATGGTAAGTAGAATGTATAAATAAAGATTATAATCTACTTATGTTTAAAAGAAACAATGTAACAATATGTACAGTGGGGTGGGGTGGGTAGGTAACTGAGAACATTATACACTAAAGAGTTTCTCAGAAAACCTTTTTTTCTTTTTTTTTTAAACACCTCATCATTTCACTGAAAAGAGTAAGGCTCATGACAACAGAACCAGACATTTTGATCCACAACAGAGATCAGCTATTACTCTCAGATCCTAAGCAGAAGTTATTGATTCATATATAAACAATCTTATCTTTTTACAAATACTTTAGCTGATGGTGACCCAAAGGCTCTTTTTTCGATAGCTACTACACCAAGGTGTAGGGGAGGGCACTACTCCTTTCTCTGGATTGCTCCACTTTACCCTTGATCCTTACCTTATATTATATATAAACAGGATTTGATATTAAATAACTTACAAGAGACTGATATCCCATAGAGCATAACGACCCGACCAATCAACCCCCCGAAAAAACAAACGAAAAAAAAAAACATAAAACAAACATCGTAGAGACTACAAACTAGTCATATCACATTTGGTGAAATATACACCGTAAGTAAAGTTGGCAACCTTAGTTGAGGGAGACCCGAAGTCTCCATTTTCAATAGCTACTACACCAAGGTGTAGGGGAGGGCACTACTCGTTTCTCTGGATTGCTCCACTTTACCCTTGATCCTTACCTTATAAAGCTGCGTGTTAAGCAAGGAGGCATAAAATACCATTTTTTGAGTCTTTGGTATGACTTGACCTGGGATATTGTATATATATATATAATTAAATATTGTATATATATATATATATATATATATATATATATATATACAATATTTAATGATATATATATATATACAATATTTAATGATATATATATATATATATATATATATATATATATATATATATATACACAATATTTAATGATATATATATATATATATATATATATAGTATTTAATGTGATATATACATACACAATACTTAATGATATATATCATTATAAATGATTTTGGTATTTATTGTTTTGAAGTCATTTCTAATTAGATTGTAAAAGTTTCATAAGAAAGCTTCTAATAACCCTTAAAAAACAAAAAGTCACGTCCATAGGGTTGATTGAGTTTAATTAACATCTTAGCCCTTTTACTTTGCCTTATCTGCTGGGGCTGTAGAATACACAAACTGTTTCTCTGTAGAGAGGTATGACTCCCCCCAATGAATGTCCTGAATATGACATTTAACTATTTGATGATGAGGTGCCAGTAATGCTGAAGTTTAGGGGAATGCAGAGTACCCTTCATTACCATCACTCCCAGGTCCACTCTGGCTCGAGTGGTAATGCCTGACAGGGTTCTATCTATGGGTCAAATAGAACTAAACAACATACTTATACTAAACTAAATTGTTTGAAATAAAACTGTTTATTTGTATAAAAATGGATTTGGCATTAGATAACCTACAAAAGTTGCTATGCCATAAAACCCATACAAACAAACTCTTTCACAGTTTTGGGGGCCATATGCGACTCTTAGTATTTCCTGAGTCATGTTTGAGAGCCATAGGTGACTCTCAAACGGTATTTTAAATAAAGGATAACATCTTGTGAAAAATCTTGACCAGTGAAAGGGTAATTATTTTTAGAAATCGTTTTGTTTCTATTTGATTTAACATTTGTCCTTTTATCTTCCTTGCAGACATAGCCTTAATAGATGTGTTAATGAGAGACAATGAAGATCCCCCTCAAGCTGGAGAACGAGTGTTTTGCCGCCACCCATTCCAGGTGAGTAGATAGAGATGGTTAAAGAGAAGTGGAGTAACAGAGGGAATAAGAACAGAAGAAGGTGTGGCAATGTACAGACAGGTAGAGAGAGAGAGAGAGAGAGAGAGAGAAACAGAGTTTGGTGTCTTAGTTTTAATAGTATATCAACCTTCTTGGGTTATTTAATACCAAATGTATTCTTTTAGAAAAGTAGTTGTACAAATTAACTTATAGTTTGCAGTATAAGGTCATTCCTATGGGAATTAGTCTAAGAATTATTGTAATAGCATAGCTGAAGTTTAAACTCATTTACTACCTTGTTGCAAGCCAGCATGTTAGCCACTACGCCTTAGAGATTCCTCTGAGAGAGAGAGAGAGAGAGGGAAGTGAACATCGACTGTGCGGGAAGTGAAGATGCATACAGAATAAGTGGGCGGTGTGATAAGGAAAGAGAGGTAGATGGACAGAGATGGTTAGAAATAAAGAGAAAGTGAGAGATCAAATGAAAGAGATGAAAATTGGCAGAGTGAGAGGTAAAGATGGATAGAGAGATAGGGAGAGGATGGGAGATAAAATGAGAGAGGGGTGAAAATGGACAGAGAGGTAGGGAAAGAAATAGAGAGTGAGTGAATGAGAGATAGAGAAATAGATTTTTAAAAAATAAACCGAGAAAGAGAAGGGTGAAGAGACAGAGAGAAGGGAAAACAGGAAGTTGCTGATGAATAAAGGGAGAGGTTTAGTTGGATAGTGTTCAAAATTGGCTGTGTGTGTGAGTGTGTGTGTATATATATATATATATATATATATATATATATATATTTACCAACCCCTCCGCTCGGGCAGGATATGACACTAGGTCAATTTTTAAGCAGAGTTTACCAGGTTTGAATTCAGAGTTTTCCTTCTCCTAGACTAGTTGCCTCACCAAGGCTAAAGAACCTAGTCTCTCCTACTATTTACCCATAGCTGGAGGGAGAATAATTGGATTCATACCTTTCCCAAGGGTATTAGTGCTATGTGAAATACAATCAGTCTCATTCAGGATTTGAACTCGTGTCACCATGTTCATTTCCTATGACAATAACCATTACACCACGGGCACCTCCTTTTCCCCCCACTCGGGCAGGATATGACACAAGGTCAATTTTTAAGTGGAGTTTAACAGGTTTGAATTCAGAGTTTTCCTTCTCCTAGACTAGTTGCCTCACCAAATACTAGTTTTGTGTATATATATATATAAAAGAGTAAGTAAAGTTGACAACTGTAGTCAAGCGCGACCAGAAGGCTACCTTTTCAATAGCTACTACACTGAGATGTAGGGGAGGGCAATACTCCTTTCTCTGGATTGCTCCACTTTACCCTTGATACGTACCTTATATTGCTGAGTATTTATATATATATGTTTAAAATCTACGCTGCATTTTCTTTTTTAAGTATGTCAGATCAAATAAAACTTGCTTCATTTGTAGTTATTCTATTTGTGATCCATTCAAGTTTTTGTATGAGTCGCCTGACATTCGAATGAAATAAATTCAAAACGGTGCCATTTCAGTATTTAGTAGAGGGGCATGAATATGCTTTTATCTTACTATATAAAGATTAACAAATCTTCCTTAAGATGAATTTCAATTACAGCAGTTGCATTCTAAAATGCCTTTTACATTTCCCTGCCTATTGTTTCTCTTACCTCTTGTAGAGTTCTTTTCAAATTTCCTTCTCACTTGTTCTTCTACCTGCTCTTTTATCAAATGCATACACAGCTTGTCATTATGTTTTTCATTTCAAATGTTCGTTCCTCTGAAGATGGATCGCCCAGTCAGCTGGGACTGAATAATAAACCAACTTTATCTCTGCAGAGGAGTAAAAACTCTCCAACAAGGGTGCTGGATACAACGTTGAACTAACTCATGTCGAGGCTCCAGTTCTGGAGCTTTAAGTAATACAGAGTACCCTTTCATTGCTATTCCTCCCAGGTCCACTCTGGCCTGGATTGGTAGCACCTGATAAAGTCCTATCTATGGGCCAAATAGAACTGTTTGACATTTAAACTGTGTGCAAACAAATGACTTGTGTTAAGTTGAATTGTTAGAAATAGAACTGTTTGGTCATTTTACTGTGTGTAAACAAATGACTAATGTTTAATTGAATTGTTAGTGATACATAGCAATGCTTGAAACCATTTAACTATGTGCAAATAAAACTATTTATGTTAGATAATATTTGAGATCATTTGAGTATAAACCAATGATTAATGTTAAATAGAACTATTCATGTTAGAATACAAGGATCATTAAATAAGTTTCCAGACTTTTTTTGTATGGGCACTTTTATTGATAGTACACACATGAAACTCTAGTCCCCTTCGAAGTAATCTTCTCTAGCTGCAATGCACTTGTTGTACCGTTCCAACACCTTCTGGAAACCCCCATGGGAGTCCTCTTGTGTGAGCGTGTCAATGACCTTCATCACAGCCTCTTTCATCTCCTCAATTGTCTCATAAAAACAGCCTCTGAGCTTAGAGAATAACCAAAAGTTACAGGGAGCAAGGTCTGGACTATAGGAAGGCTGAGGAACTGTCTTGATGCCCATCTTGGTCAAATAGTCTGTGACAAGTATGGAGTTGTGGACTGGTGGATTGTCCTGGTGGAAATGCCACTAACCCGATTTGAAGAGTGCTCGCTTCTTCCAATGGAATCCCTTCCTGAACTCCCTTAAAACCTCAACATAGTAACCCTAACCCTAAGCCTAACAACTGTGGTGTATTGACTTCCTGACTCCTCCCACACCTGTCATCATCCCTCACAGACTCCCTGCCTTCCTTGAATATCTTATGCCACTCAAAAACTGATGCTTGATTCATGCAAGATGCTCCAAAAGCAGTCTGAAGCATTCCATACATTTCTGTGGCTTTTTTTAAAAGTTTAAAACAGAATTTTATCACATATCATTCTTCTAAAGTGTCCTCATGTCCAGATTGCATTTTTGAAATTCACCAGCTGTGACAATCGGGTTTTAGTAGGGTGTATTCCAATTGCTGCTGTAGCTGTTCATTTGAACCTGAAATCATAAAAATTGGTCAGTCATTACATAGTATGTATAGCAATAACATACTGAATTTTCAAGAGTCTATGATAATTTTAAATGCCTGTACAAAAAAGTCTGGAAACTTATTGAAAGCACCACGTATTTGGAACCATTTAACTATGTGCAAACAATTATAATACTTGTGTGCAAACAAATTAGTTCTGACTCATTTAAAAATAAGATTACTTTCAAACTATTCACTTACAAATCATGTTTAACCATTTAACTGGATGTAAACAAATGAGCTCTGGCATTAAATAACCTACAATGATTTATCTGCCATAAAACCCAAACCAAACCAAACCAAACCAAACCTGAAGATGGCTCCAGATGGAGCCAAAAAAACTTAGGAAAAACATGGCACCTTTTTTGAATTTATTCCATCCAGATATCTAGTGACTTATGAAGACTTAAATGGATCACTAATAGAATAAACAGAAGTGAAGCAGCTGTCTTATTCAGTCAGACATAGTAGTGTGGAGGTGGTATGTATTTAGTTATTTCAGTAGATATGTGTCCGTATTTTACAGGTATTGCTCTCAACATTACTTCCTCCACAAATACGACAGAAAACTTTACAATCACGTAAAAAAAAATGGAATAGGACACAACAAACATTAAACAACAAACAATTTAATATACATAAAACAGAATGTGAAAACAAATAAAAAACATGATGTGAAAACAAATAAAAAACATGATGTGTAAATGGCCTTTTGGAAATTAAAGTTTGGCAAGTTAGAAGAAAATAAATTTGTTTACATGTGTGTGTATGTTTAGACGTTAACAGTCTGTAAATAAGTAGTTCTTACTTACATTAAGTTCATATCGTGTTTTATGATTGTGGCGACAGCGTGTCACATTGATGAAAGAAAGTTTGTCGGGTTTTTCTTTTGAACGTGATTTGTGGTCATCTGTAGCTAGGTCATGAACTTTGGCTGTGGAAGAAAAGGAATTTGCCGGACAGAGTATCGGCTACTGCTTTACTGACTTAGTGGCTTAGTGAATGGCTCCCTGACTTGTGTGTTACTTATACCCAACTAGTGGATCAAAGAATTGTCCTAAAATTTTGGCACGTAGACATTTATTGACCAATCAGATTTGTATTTTACTATTTTATTTTAAAGCCTAAATATTTTCTGTTAGTTGACTTCCGATCCTATTTTTCTAGAATTTTCTTATTCTATGTTTTTAGCTGATTGGTTGAAAAATATAAAAATATAATTTAAATGCTAATGCAGTTTTGATCCTAAATTTCTAGAATGTTCTTAAGTATGTTTTTATTGCTTATTTTAAGACTAGAAAAAATGTGTATCCCATAGTAGTAAGAATACTTTGATCCTGTGAAAATAAAGAGGGCTTTCTATTTTAAAGTAAACTTCTGTTTAAATACAATATCTATTTTATGTTCAGACTCCTGACAATCAAACAAACCGTTTCAATGTTATCCCATTTAAAAATGTAGACATTTGAGTGATAAATTAAAATTCTACTTCTCTCCCATAATAGTTGTTATATTTGCATTTAAATTTCATACACTCTATTTAACGACTGTTATGTAATATTAATATTTTAAAACCTGCCTTTTTTTTTTTTTTTCTTATTTACTGAATATGGGATTGACATTCTGATGTTCAAATCATTTAAATGTTGCTTGTTTTTCTTTCAAATAGTTGATTATTCTATTGCTATTTTCTTGATTTTTAGGAAACGAAACGTGCTTATGTTATGCCAACACGAGTTGAGCCCCTTTACAATGTTTACTGGAAAGATGGCAAGGTAAGTAACTCCATATTTAAAAAGGAAAGAGAAGGGAAACGAGACGTCGACGTGACAATGTTACCAGTAAGTTAGGGTAACCTAAAGCTGCCTAAAAAGACCCTATTTTTCCGATTCGGGTATTATTGGGAACGAGAAGATTTTTGGTAAACAGGCTAAAGCCTGGCTCGTTCTCATTCCCCAATGAAAAATAAGGTTTAAAAAGGTTTGGCTTCAGATTACCCTTAGCACTTTTTCAATTTGAACTAGCTAACAAATTTTAAATTTTGTTATCTTTCATGGGCTTGAAATGTGGTATGATATTTTTTATTAAAGCCCGGATATGGTAATTGCAACTAATCAGTCTCATCATCACATCTCCCTGTGTTTAATTTAGTATCATACACTGTTTTTTTTTGTTTTTTTTTTTAGGAGGGGGGATTAATCATATTTTCTAAATTCATTTCTATAATAGACTAAAAAAATAGACAGTTATGATGTGGTGAAAAAAATTTATTAATAGAATGTGTTATAATGAAGAGTTATGATAAAAACCAATGATAATAAGATGGGGTTTGGTTTGGTTTTATGGCAAATCAACCATTGTTGGTTATTTAATACCAAATCCATTTTTATACATATTAACAGTTCTATTTCAAACAATTCAGTTTAGCATAAATACACTGTTTAATTCTATTTGACCCATAGATGGGACCCTAGCACGTGCTACCACCCCGAGCTAGAGTTGACCTGGGATCAATGGCAATAAAGAGGTACTCTGCATTCCCCAAAGCTCCAGCATTACTGGAACCTCACCATCAGATTGTTTAGTGTCATATCTTGGACACTCAAGGGAGTTTTACCTCACTGTAGTTATGCAGTTGGTGTATTCTATAGGCCCAGCCGACTGGACCATAAGATGGAGTAAAACTAGTTATTAAAATAATAGATAATTAATGCACTCTTCATCATTACTATTATTTTATTACTAGTTTTACTCCATCTTATTATTGTTGCTTCTTATCACAATACTCTGGGTTAATATACTCTATTATTACTATTATTTTATTTATAATTATACTCCATCTTCAAGGATGCTATATTTTACTTTCCACAAATAACAAAATTTTTCATAAAATATAACATATTCGTTTTGTTAATCAATTTATTAATGTATTCTATTTTACAGATTCAGCAAAAGTTACCAACTCTTCGTGAGATGAGAGAAAAGACGACTTTGTCGTTGTGCCACATACGACAAGATCATAAACGGGCCCTGCAACCTAGTCCATATAAAGTAAACAATATTTCTGTTTATTGTTTTAATGTCTGTCTGGTAGGGTATTTCAGGAAATGGTGATATTTGTAGAAACTGGGAAGACTTGCTTAATTAATATTTTATGATTTATAGATTAGGTGTGTACAGAAATGTGCAAACTTCTGAAAGTCCCCCCACCTTTTTTTTTTCTTTTTCTTTTTTTTCTTTAAATACCCTCAAAATTTTGTTAATCATTATATTTATACTAGTGACATTTTTTTTTTTTTTAAACTGTTTTGTCATGCATCAAACACACTACCACCACCCTTGTTACTCATTGAGTTAATTCACCTTAGCAAATGAATATAAAGTTGCCCCTGAATCGTTTTTATCTTTAGAAAAATATTCCTCATAGAAATACACTTTTTATGTTGGAATCCTGGAAGTGTTAATATGGACGCTTTTTTTTTTCTTTTTTTTTCCAGTTTTAGTTTTAAAAAATCTATACCATGTTACTGTAATAGACGTTTTTTGTTTCCCAATTCTTAGGAATACTGTATTACATATTCCCCTTAATCTTTTTTTGTTTTTGAGATATTTATAAACTTAACAACCATAGATTAAATTCTTTTAATGGCAACTAATTTGGATTTTGGTTATTTAACATAAAAATTATTAATAGATAAATATGACTGATATGGTAAAAAGCACTGTGTATATATATATATATATATATATATACACACACAGAGTCCTGGTTGTGTGGTGGCTAATGTACTGGACTGCAATATCATAGTGAGTTCAAACTTCAGTTGTAGTATTGTATTCACTTTCAGTCTAATACTTTGGGAGAGTCATGAACCCCCTTATCCCCATCCTCACGATAATATAAGTGGCACCACTACTGTTCTTCATAAGGGCACTTTGAGTTGTGTAATGGTTACAAGCTTGACTAACAAACCTGCAAGAGTGAATTCCAATCTCATTGGGTGCCCCATTCATTCGACTTGTGCTACATCTAAGCAAATTACGACTGCTCTTCATAACCTATGCCATTAAACAAAAAACAAATATATATAGACTTATTTGCTCTGTAATTTATATGGAATTATTTACTCTGTAATTTTTTTTTTTTATTTTTCATTGAGCTCTTTCGGATTTTGAATTATATAGATATTGTCGATAGAAAATCTGAAAATAGAATTATTCCCACCATTGGCTGACTTGACGTTGGATAATATATATATATATATATATATATATATATATATATATATATATATATATATATATATATATATATATATGGACAATATTTTTGGTATGGATGTCTGCAAGTGCTATAAATTTAGGGAGAATAATCATCTGGATAATTAAATACTTGATTTTTCTTCACCAGCAAAACAATTGTTTGTGTATATTTCTTTGTACAGATCTTAAAAGCTTTTCTTGATGAGAAATACTTTGTTTTTTGTTGTTTTTTTCTTTTTCTTTTTTTGAATTCAGAAGATGTACCATTTTGGAGATATAAAGCTCAAACCTAAGATGCAAAAGAATTTTGTGGAATATTCATTACCCACAATTCATCATGAATTTGGGAGGAATGCTATGAATTGTGGGATATTTGTATTTCATAATCCACTGCTACAAACTATTGTAGATCAATTTTTGCAAATGAATATACCTTAATCTTTCCTATATCTCACTCTAGTATTATAACTTGTGAAGATTACTGACCAAATTCCAATCTCTGCACCTTTTCCTCTGGATATGATAGTCTTTTTTTCAGACCCCTGCCCTAAATCTTTATTATCAATGTTTCTTTTGTTTATTTTTTCTTTTCTTTATTTACTTTTTCTTTTAGGTTGCAGTGAGCGCTAAACTCTACACATTCATGCACAATTTGTGGCTAGACAATGCTCCTGTTGGCGAACTATCTTAGCTTGAATCATCTTAGGAAAAAAAGTCAGTGAGAAGCTGTCAGTTGTAATACGTCCTGGTCAAGGGAGATAACCACAAATCCTAATATACTGCTTCATTTTGGCTGTCAACTTAAAAGATCAATTTCTGCCTCTCAACAGTTATTAACTATTCTGCAGATGAAACCATTGCTGGCGGTTTCTAAAAATGTCATGCATTTACTTAATAAAACTTTTTTTTTTCTTTCTCCTTCTCTCTCTCTCTCTCTCTTTTCATTTCTGTGTTCATCGCATGACTGTTGTCTTTGGAGGAGACATTTTGTCCAGTCATTATTATTGTAACTAGCTCTGTCTCATAATAGTTGTTACAATTTGCATATAAATTGTATACACTAAATGTAGCGATTATTATGGGACAGAGATAGTATTATTATTATCATTATTATTATTATTATTATTGATACTGCAATTGAATAAATAAAATTATATTGGAAATCGATGAAGTTGTTTTTGTTTATGTGTGTTTTTCCATATTTTTTTTTCATCCCCTTTTACATATTTTTATTTAATTCAAAAAACATATACTGTGAATCACTGCCCATCCCCCCCCATTGCCACTTTAGTGTTTTTTCAGCCCTCCAAAAACTCAGTTTTGAAAATTTTCCTAAGATTAAAGTATTCAGACAGAATAGATCAAACTAAATTTTCCAATAAAATTTACAATCAGAATCTTTATTTTTACATTGAAAAAAATTTTCTAATTGGATACTAAGTAGATTTTTCCCCAATTTATGACTCCACGGATTTAATATTTTTGGACATAGAGACGAATAGCAATTAACATTTCTTTTCTGAACACTTGAAGGTTCCAAAATTAGGTTTAATAGATAACAACATACTATCATACCTCATTAAATACAATAACAGCTTCTTTTTTTTCTTTTCTTTTTCCTTTTAATACTGATAGGTTTTTGATTTTGATTTTTTCATAAATCTTATGAAACGGCCTGTTTAAATAATGTGATGTCCATAGCATTAAACATTTAGTTGTGTATGGAACCCTTGTGAGTTTATGCAAATAATTAAAAAAAAAAGAAATGAATAAAAAAGAAATAGATTTTTTTTTTTTTTTTTTAACCAGGTAAATTGGGCTTCCAGTATCAAAATATAAATACAAAGTCAGAGCTCACTTTGACATAATACTTATATTGTAAATTGAACCTGCACTTTAAAGCCACTTTATTCATTTCCACTTAACTTTTCTTGAAAAAGAAAAAGTTCCCCAAAAAATCAAATTTATTTTCAAACAGAGCAAATCAAACTACATAAGAAAAATACATTTTCTGATGAAATTTTAATAGGGAATTCTAATGTTTGCCTTTTTATCTAAGTTAAGTAATTTACTAAACTTTTGCTTAGATTTAGTTCAAAGCTGCATAAATGGGGCACCCAATGAGAATCAAACTTACTCATGAAAGCTTGTTGGTTTGGTTTCTTTGTTTAATGGCATATCAGTCTTCATGGGTTATTTAATAACAAAGCCACCCCTTGTAGAAGTGTTATATAATTAAGGAATGATTTTTTTATATTAATCATTTTTCGTTAATTATATTTTATCATTCAGTTTGGTAAGGCTATTTGAGTCTCTTAGTTCAGGGCATAGTCCATGGGTACGCAAAGGATATGACAATCACCATTTGTCATAATAAACCCCAGACAGGAAATGGGGCTAGAATTTGGATGACATCATGCCCGGAAGAGATGGTCCTGAGAATTTGAGGATTTTGAAAAGTCAGTTGAAGGTTGAAATTGGACCATGGAGGCAGACAGCTGAGCTTCTGCCATTGAGGCGAGAGTCCGGGATTCGGCCATGGAGTCGAAGAGTTGAGTTTTTCGGATCTCTACCGGCAGAGATGAAGTGAGATCTTAAACACCACAAGATACGCCGCGCATGGAGATGGGGTTAGCATTGTAAGAATTGTCTGTCTCTCCTCGTGTCAAAGAACCGAAGTCAGAAGTTAATAAAACCGTTCGTACCTGAACAACAGAGTCTGCCTGTATTAGTATTGTGTGTTTTGTAATTGCATATGTATGGTATACAACAGAAGAACAGTAGTTGTACTATTAACCCATAGCTGGGAGGATAAGGTGGTTTATACCTTTCTCAAAGCTTCAGGTTTCTTTGTTTAATGGCATATCAACTCTTTGTAGGTTATTTAATGGCAAAGCCATTCTCCTATAAGAACAGTAGTGGTACTATTTAACCCATAGCTGGGAGGATAAGGGGGTTCATACCTTTCTCAAAGCTTCAGGTTTCTTTCAGGTTTCTTTGTTTAATGGCATATCAACTCTTTGTAGGTTATTTAATGCCAAAGCCATTCTCCTAGAAGAACAGTAGTTGTACTATTAACCCATAACTGGGTGAATAAGGTGATTCATACCTTTCTCAAGGTTTCAGGTTTCTTTCAGGTTTCTTTGTTTAATGGCACATCAACTCTTTGTAGGTTATTTAATGCCAGAGCCATTCTCCTAGAAGAACAGTAATTGTACTATTTAACCCATAGCTGGGAGGATAAGGGGGTTCATACCTTTCCCAAGGGTATTTGCCTGAAAGTGAATGTAATAGTGGGACTGGAGTACGAACTCACGTACTACGATTCCGCAGTCCATCGCTTTAACCATTACACCATGAGGACACCCCCCTTTCTCAAGGGTATTAGTCCAAAAGTGAATGTAATAGCATGACTAGAGTTCAAACTCATTACAATGTTGCTTTCAGTTATTACACCACAGTGATTTTTCACTTTTCGTTTCACGTTTTGGCATTATATAAACTCCAGTAAACAAACTCGATTTTTTCTATGGAAAGAAAAAGAAGGTAAAATTTCTTTCCTTTCTATTTGTTTTTGTTTTGTTTTGCTGGATCTTTTTCTTCTCTTTTCTGTCTATTTACCAGCAGCATGCAACAGGAGGTACTCTCAGCGCAATGGTTATCATCATAGGAAATGGATATGGTGAACTAAGTTCAAATCCTGGACAAGGCTGTTTGCATTTCACATAGCACAAATACCCTTAGGAAAGGTACAAATCCAACTATTCTCCCTCCAGCTACAGGTAAAATAGTAAGGCATAGTTGGTGACCGCAATCGAGGGCGACCTGAAAGCTCCCTTTTCAATAGCTACTACTCTGAGGTGTAGGGGAGGGCGCTACTCCTTCCCCTGGATTGCTCCACTTTACCCTTGATACATACCTTATAATGCTGAGTGATAAGCAAGGAGGTATTAAGTACCATTTTTTAAGTTTTTGATATGACACAACCTGAGACAGAACCCTGGTCTCCCAGGCCATTGGCAAACACTGTACACACTAGGCCAATTGGGCCCTTAAGCCTTGGTGTAGCAACCAATCTTAGAAAAGGAAAACTCTAAATTCAAACCTGTTAAACTCTGCTTAAAAATTGACCTTGTGTCACATCCTGCTCATGTGGAGGTGTTTGGTAAATGCATACAGTTGGAACATAGTTTCAAAATAGTCACAGCTATCAGATTTGTAAGTTGAGAATGCAGGAACACTAATCAACAGAAATCCTTTCAAATCTCTCAAGTAAACACAGAAAGAAAGGAAGCATTGGAAGAAGAAAAAAAAAGAGACAATAAGTTGAAAAGAAAGAAATTTGAAAAAAAAAATACAAAAGTATAGAAAAATTAGTCTGAGAGGAAAAAGAAGAAAGTGAAAAAAAGATAGATTCAGTACTGTAGTCTACCTAGTCTGTCTGTCTGTCTGTCTGTCTCTCTCTTTTCAAGTGTCATGGAGTAAGGCCTAGTGTTACCATAACAACAAACATTCTCATGACTGTTGTGAAATCAATTTACAAGACAAGAAATCATAACTTATTTTATGTATTATATACTACTTGTGTGTAAAACAAAAAAAACAAGAGAATACCAACAGAGCCGAGCAGTTTTTAATGCTGCTTTCAGCAATGCATCCACGGGTGGGAAAGCTCTCATCTAAAAATTTGAACTCGTCTCACATCTTACCCATAGTACCCATAGAGAAAGGGTTAGGTAAACGCTGCTTTTACTATGCTTAGCTTACTTGCAACATGTGACCCAAGGATACAAGGAAAAGACATCAAATGACAACCAAACTGAATTAAGCATGACTTAGATCTGGCACAAGGCCAAAATCATGAGGAGGATTAGACTCACCAGCAATAGTCTGTTAGCCTCTCTTGCTAAATATTATGATATTGAAATACAACATTAAAACTAATCATAGCTCAGATTTAGCAGAAAGCTTTGGGTGTAGGGTACCTGGTTAGAATCAAACTCACTACTTAGTAACTGATCTAAAAGACTAGTTCAGTAACCATTGCACTACAAGATACCCTTATTTACTAAGCTTAATTTAGTTTGGCACAAGGTTATGAGGATTGGTTCATGTTTGTGAGGTCATTTTGATTTGAATGAAAGTGCAGAGTGGAATTTTCTAGAATAAAAAGCACAGGTTGATAATACATTTGATTGGTTGATTTTGAGGCATGTCAACTCATATTAGGTTATTATAGGCCTGTTTTTTGGTGTGTGTGTGTTTTTTTTTTACTTACCTTCAAGTACTTATTTCTAATACAAGTAACTTGTACACAGCTACATGGCTCCAAGTACTCCAAGCCAATACTAATAATTTTAAAACACATCCCAATGGCCCACCAATTGAACCCCAACAGGCACCACGATTTCAGTTTAAAGCAGACCAGGCAGCCACTAGAAATAATAAAATCCTTGTAACTGCTTTAAAAGAATATTAACATATGTATTAAAAAATGACAAAGGTGTATTTATTTATTGGCAATGCTGTACAATTGTATGTGTGTGTGATTGTGTGTGTGTGTTCAAGTGATAATTCCCATAGATTCTTTATACTAAATTAAGACTGAGTAAAATTGATAATTAAGATTGTTTACTTTGCAAAGAGAATGGTCTTACACGGGTAACCCTACACTTCCCAGTGCTCTAGGAGTGGAGTCTCACCATTGAATGCAGTTTAGTGTCATAGCTAAGATAGCTTTTTTTTGTTGGGATTTTAACCCTGTGCAGAAGAGACAGTCAGAATATTCAAAGTAGAAAATTAGTTTTTATATATATATATATATATATATATATATATATATATATATAAAAGACAGTAGGGTTGTACTTATTTCTGAGCAATACTGTAATACCTAATGATATCCGTTTTGATAGTAGACTCTTGCACTAAAAATAATAAAATCCTGGTACCCTTACTTTTGAAGAAAACCAACATTTTATTATGGAATTTTTAGCGGTGTACTTATTTCTGAGCAAAACTGTAATACCTAATGATATCCGTTTTGATAGTAGAATCTTGCACTAAAAATAATAAAATCCTTGTAACTTTGCTTTTGAAGAAAACCAACATTTTATTATGGAATTTTTAGCAGTGTACTTATTTCTGAGCAAAACTGTAATACCTAATGATATCCGTTTTGATAGTAGAATCTTGCACTAAAAATAATAAAATCCTTGTAACTTTGCTTTAAAAGAATATTAACGTATGTATTAAAAAATGACAAAGGTGTACTTATTTATTGGCAATGCTGTACAATTGTATGTGTGTGTGATTGTATGTGTGATTGTGTGTGTGTGTGTTCAAGTAATAATTCCCACAGATTTTTCCTACTAAATTAAGACTGAGTAAAATTGTTAATTAGGATTGTTTACTTTGCAAAGAGAACGGTCTTACACGTCATCTAACGTATCCGTCTTAATGAAATCTGAGATAAGTTGATTTCCTTATAATTATTTTTTAGCTTCCAGTGCTTTAAGCTAATAGATTTTGACCTTATTTGAAATATTAAATATCTGAGGTTCTTGTGGCATATTGGTTAATGTCAAAGAAAATTTACTTAGCGAGCCAGGTAATTTGTTGTATGAAGTAATTTGCTTTTCTGCTTGGCATTAATACACTTCGGAAAGGTATTAAAAAATTTTGTTTTTTGCTCTTCCTGCTTACGGGCAAATATTCTACCGATAGGCAACAGAGTGGGTTTTTTAGCTGGATACTGCAAAGAAGGAAAACTCTGAATTTAAACCAAATTGATTTTGTATTGCATCTTGTAGAAGTCACTGCTCTAACATGCAGAATAAACAAGAATAACAACACTTACCGGTTCAGCAGCCCCAGCTAGCATCCGTTTGGCAGAAAAAAAGGAGAATGGGTTGTAACTCAGTACTGAAACCGTAACACCTGGGTATTTATTATACGTCCCACCAACATACAAATCTGGCACAAGGCCGTTTTTAAGGTGGGTCCGAACGCAGAGCTGAAGCCCACACGCAAATTCATGCAGATTGCATTAACATTAAATCGGCTCCTTTGTCTAGTGGGTAGAGTGTTCGCCACTGGGTTCAATCCCAGGTCGCATCATAGCAAAGATTCAAAAATGGTACTTGATACCTTCTTGCTTAACACTCCGCAATATAAGGGACGTATCAAGGGTAAAGTGGAGTAATCTAGGGAAAGGAGTAGCGCCCTCCCCTACACCTCGATGTAGTAGCTATTGAAAAGGGAGCCTTCTGGTCGCCCTCGACTAAAGGGAGACAACTTTACAACTTATATTTATATACCACTCAAAGAAAACTAGTAGAGCTCTATGACTTTTCATTCGTTTAATTGCTGATATGCCTGATCTAATAATCACATAGGCAAGAAAATGACAGTCACCAAGCACCATTGACACTGTTGCTATGCAATTCTTTCGATTTATCTATGTTTTATCAATGATACTGAATAATTTTTATTTACAATTTTGGCATGAAGTCTATATGAACTTTTGAGAAGATCTATCCATTTATTTTCATATGTCTATTATCTTTGCCGGTTCATTGGTCTGGTGGGTAGACAGTTCGTCAATGATCCGGGAGACCTGGGTTCAATCCCAAATACTGGGTTCAATACCAAAAACTTTAAAAATGGTACTTGATACCTCCTTACTTAACACTCTACAATATAAGGTACGTATCAAGGGTAAAGTGGAGCAATTCTGGTATAGGAGTAGCGCCCTCCCCCTACACCTCGGTGTTGGAGCTATTGAAAAGGGAGCCTTCTGGTCGCCCTCGACTAAAGGGAGACAACTTTACTTATTATCTTGGCAATACCATCAAATACATTTTTAGATCCTTTCTATGATGGTAAATATTGTATCTCTGTTAAAGTCAGTGTCTTTTTTGCTCAATATCAGTGATAGAGCATATGTAGAACTAAGTTAGAATTGCATAGATACACAGTCAGTAGTGATTGGTAACTGTCATTTTCTCACCAACAAGAACATCAGACTATTTACACCGTGTCTACATTATTCTAACTTATATATATATATATATATATATATATATAGTCAAAATATTGGGCAACAATAAGAAATAATTATTAAAAACTAAAAACCATTAAAATCATAGCCATCATAGATGTCTTGTATAACTGCCAGTTTCATGACCCAAGTCAATCATCAGTGGCTCTATCATGAATATTGAGCTCTATCGCTAAAACGACATGAGTTTTGTTTTAAGTATGACTGATAATATATATATATATATATATATATATATATATATATATATATATGTGTGTGTGTGTGTGTGTGTGTGTGTGTGTGTCCATTTAACTGGCATTCCAGAGGTTCATCAGTTGTTCACACAGTTGTAGTTAATCACATGGTTCCTGGGGACTTCACTCCAAGCAGTGCCTGTTTAGCAGGAATAGATTAAATGCTCGGTACCAGAGGCATTCCTGAAAGGGAATACAAAGAGAACCAAGCCTTTTTTATTTTTTGGTAAATGGCTACACGCAAGTCTTGATACGTCTTGATATGTCAGTGTCCTTCCCGCTGTCTCCACAATAAAATGACTTCGTGTCAAATCAGACTTGCAGGGAAGATGGATAAATACCCAAGCACATACACACATACATATATATATATATATATGTGTGTGTGTGTGTGTGTGTGTGTGGACCCATTGGCATAATGGTTAGAGTGTTTGTCAGGGTTAAATCCCAGGTCGAGTCATACCAAATACTTTGGGCCCCCTTGCTTAATACTCAGCATTATAAGGTACGGACCAAGGGTAAGTGGAGTAATCCAGGGAAAGGAACAGTGCCCTCGCCTACACCTCGATGCAGTAACTATTGAAAAGGGAGCCTTTGGGTCATCCTCGACTATGGTCGGCCAGCTTTAACACACTCACACACACACACACACACACACATATATATATATATATATATATAGTTTAACCTATTTCTGTCTATCTATCTATCTATCCTAGTTGATTCATATCTACTTCTACATAGGTATTCTTGTCCTCCCGCGTTTTAGATGAAAGCTTTCAAAAAATTTCAACTTCCAACATTTAACGTTTAAATTATTTTCTTGTCCATCTGCCTGTTGTCCTCTGGGACTCAGTCCGTTCATATATCTATCTGTTGTATCTTATTTATCTTGGAAGCTTTCACAGTTTTTTTTCATATTTAACTTACTAGTTAGTAATTCTAGTTTTTCAAAGTTTTAAGCCTCAAAAATGAGGCGAGTTAAACTGGTCAATAAAAACGTGTTTCCTTCTTATAATACTTTTACTTTTAAATCTAAACTCAACACTCAACAACCCTAATATACACCGAGAAAGAAAAAGTAAAGGAAAAAAAAAAGATGGTGGACAGAAGAATATGCTGAAAGTGACGACCAATCGTCGATGACAGGTAAAACAATGGCTACTACATTCCACAATCTATTATGAATAGACAGGTTGCGTTTGTTTAACATTCTGGGTTTTTACAGTACATAAAGCATACATTTCCTCGCTTCGTGTTATTTCGTTCTTTCCACGACGCTTTTTTTAAATTCCCAATTCTAGTTTGTTGAAGTTTACAAAGTTTAACAGAGTTTAACAGATGGTAATTAATACATAAGATGGTTTACACAACTTTTGCATGCTTTTTCTAACTTCTCACCAAGTCAGAATCAACACAAGGTCATTCTCTAGTGGGGGGGGGCACGCACGAATCGAGACTCATAAGTGGCCGTCGCAAAAAATGTTTTGTCTTGTAGCAGAAAGAAAGAATTTCAAATTATTATTTAGAGCGGGGATTATTTTGCCGTTGGGGTTTCGATTTTATATATTTCGTCCAATGAGAATGACAGATGCCATTCTGACCGGGTGACCACCTCGGGCAATATAAAAGGCTGTGTGTCGCTCCCTCGTCCTCTCTTCTTCACTGACTCTTCTTGACGATTCCAGTAGCAGTAACAGACCCTCACAACATGAGATGAGCACATTCAATTTTTGGGCCAGTGTTCCTTTAGGAGTTCATTCTTTCATCATTTATTCATTCCTTCTAGACCCATTGGTCCTCGAAACTTCAAGGTTAGATGTTTAATTCCGGCTCCATCATTTGCAACTGTTTTCTTCCATATACGAACTCACAGCACAAGGATTATCTTTCTGGCTGTCATTAAACTTCTTGAAACTCATCAATATTCTCGTCCTCATTCCTGTATTTCCTTTTTTCTTAATGTAACAGAGCAGACTACAATTTGCATTTTCGTTAAAGTCTCTACGGCATTCCCGTTTTGAGGCACTTCAGGAACTAAGCCGTAAACAGGTATTATCTTGGGTGGGGAAGGCCCTCAAGGACCAGACAATCAACTTAATTGCCAACCCAGTGCAAGGACATTCAGTAAATCTACTCACTAAGGGCCAATATTAACATTATAAATACATGATATAATAACACTGAAC
This sequence comes from Sepioteuthis lessoniana, assembly GCA_963585895.1. Lineage (NCBI taxonomy): Eukaryota > Metazoa > Mollusca > Cephalopoda > Myopsida > Loliginidae > Sepioteuthis > Sepioteuthis lessoniana. The sequence continues at coordinate 29,850,407 of OY757926.1, read as the reverse complement.
ACAACGTTAGGAAAGACAAAACAAACTCATTTATACATAAAAAATCATTAGATTTCTCTCTCTCTATCTCTCTCTCTATATATATATATATATAAATTTCTGTTAATATTTCCCATAATGCTAGAGGACTAGATCCTGCTAGTTGAGCAATTTTTGACCGGGCAACCAAAGTGGTCACGTGAACTGCAGCACTCCACTTTAGCCCTAATTGGGGCGGCCGGAGATGCCCGATGCGATTAATCAATGGGTTATGTCAAGTCCTTGTACCTAAAAAGTTGTCCCGGTCGTATTTTTTAAATTGTTCATGAGGAAAGCAAGTACTGAACCCAATTTTATCTGAGAGGTGTTAGCGGTGACTGAAGGTCGATTGTGCTGAGACAGGAATAAATGAAACCATTCAACTGAGTGCAAACAAATTATTAACATTAGAATTATTTGTGTTGGATAACAATACTTGAAATCATTTAACTGTAAATAAACAATTAATTATAATTATAATTATTAGGTTTCTTCTTTCTTTGTTTCTTTATATATATATATATATATATATATATATATATATATATATATATATATACTGGCCCATTGGATACCAGATCGAGTCATACCAAAGACTCAAAAAATGGTGCTTGATACCTCCCTGCCTTTACACTCAGCATCATAAGGTACGTATCAAGGGTGAAGTGGAGCGATCCAGGGAAAGTAGTAGTGTCCTCCCCCCAACACCTCGTTGTTGTAGATATTGAAAAGGGAGCTTTCAGGACGTCCTCGACTACGATCGGCCAACTTACACATATATATATTGGAGACATAAACTTCTGACCTAGCTCAATAACGAATGTTTTGTGATTCAATGGTCTATGACAGCCACTTCTTATTTGAAAATATCGAATTCAACTTAAAACTGTTGTCATGGACAATTAAGTTTTTAAAAAAATATTGATTATGATTCATTATTTATTTATCGGGCAGTGTTCACTAAAGTTCGAGTTACTGCAAATTTCCTGAGTCTATATTGTATCCTTCATGTCGATTCCTCACTCACCAAGGACCAATATCAGTAGTAGTGTATCCATGATATACTAACACTGAACATAACGGAAAGAAACCCAGTCGTACATACGAAGAACATTTAACTGTTTATATATACAATATACATTTGTAGTATCACCTCCCTTACTAAGGTCAGTAAATGGGGCAGTCAATACTAACTCAACAGAAATCTTGGTCCTTACTTCCACCTCGGCCAAGGAATGCTATCCCAGAATCCATCGCCTCTCACTCTTCTCTCTTCCCTTCTCTCTCCTTTTCTCTCTCGCTTTCCCTCTCCCTCTGGCCAATCAGCGGAGATAGTAGCAGTTACCGAAGACGACCCAAGACAGAAGAGGAGGCAGTTGCTGAAGAGATTCCAAACACTAAACACACGTGTTGACCGCCGGACATTTTCTAGCCAACACGTGGCGTTGTATACGAAGAATAAAATTCCTCTTTTAAAGTTAATATTTGTACTTCTCATTTATTATCTCAAATAACATAACCCAAGTACATATATTACACATTCAAGTGGTTTTAAAAGGAAAGAATACGCAAACAGGTCCCAACAGCAAGAACTATACAGATTGTATTCCAGTAACAAGTATTACGTAGAAAACAGTACAAAATAGAAAAAAGGTCACTTGCTTGAGTCAAATAAGATAGCCATGATGTCGACTACCTAGACCTCCGATGGGTCACTGCTCCAATGAAGGATTGAACCAAGGCTTGTCCGGTTATCTGCCCACGTTGGGTTTTAGATCCAGATAACCGACGTAGCCACTCGCTCGGGTGGTGTAATGGTTAGCAAGGTAGACTAGCAAACCTACACGAGTGAGTTCGATTCTCATTGGGTGCCCAATTCATGCGGCCTTGTGCTACATCTAAGCAAAAGCTTGGTAAATTACCACTCGCCGATCGCCAAATAATCTGACAGAGTTAATCATTCGAAGAAAAAATAAATTGAGGTCGAAGGCCAGAGACAAAACAACACGGGGTGTTCAATAATTAATTTTTAAAAAAAGTTTAGTAAGCGAAAAAAAGCGAAGTCCGTTTTCAAAAAAGAAAATAATAATTAAGTCAGTTTTTTATGAAAAGGAATAAGTTTGATCATACCAGTCCCTTCCCCGTTGAATGAAGTAATGCGATTCAGAGACCGAGCCCCTTCTGTCTCAGCGGTCTGTCTATCTAGCAGCAGTCTGACTAAGCAGAAACAGCTTTTCAAACAGTTAAGTCGCATAGGAGTTTACAGTTTAGTATTAATTTCTGTCTTGTCAGGTTCCTGCCACTAATTCGTGATTCGCACTTCTCTAACTCAGAAGGTCTGGCTCAAGGCTTCAAATTCAAAGCGATGGGGGTTTGCTCTGCAGGCTACGATTCCTTCGGCTTCTATCTCCGGTCTGTCTCGCTTTGGAAAAAATCGTGGTTTTAATAATTATTTCTCTTATTTCCAAGTGAGCATATCTCATTAACGGTTTTCTTCTTAATTAGATTACATTAATTAATTCCATTCGTGATTGCTTTCTGCTACCCCAACGTTGAATATCTGTGACCGTTACTCTAGGAGAAGGGTTTCCTCCCACTTCCATGTGTCGGCTGTTGTGCCCTCTCTCAGAAGTGGGTGCTCCCCTCCTCACGTGACTAACAGGTCACGTCCAGTAAATGATTCAGTCGTCCGGAAAAAAATAAAAATTTTCAATTTCTCAGGGTTTGGTATTTTCCATACAATCAGATCTGCACCGGGCTGCGATTGACCCTTTCATCTGATCCTATCTTCAGCTTTGTCATTGTTTTGACTACGTTATTTCAGATGATACTATTAGTCAAGCAAAATAGATATTTTAGTTTTCTTTGTTTCCTTTCTCTCTCTCTGGTATAAAAAATAATAATTCCATGTTTTTCCTTTCTCTGTCTCAGTCAAAAATTAAACAATATTTCCTGTTTCTTTTCCATTTTGATTAGTATTGTATTATACTTCTAAAAATAAATGTACTGATTTTATTCTTCTTAAATTCTCGCTGATTAATTTTCTACTATTAAAATCATTCTCAGATTTCTCTCCCTCCAGGTCTCCGACGCACGATTTTACTGTGTTATAATGAGACTTTACAGTTCTCTGGTAGGAGTTCGAGACACTTATCAGCTGTTCAAAGATCAGAAGTGAAAAGAAATCGAAGAGTGGTTTGGTTTGATTCAGTTTTATGACATATCAACCATTATAGATTATTAATGCTAAATCCATTTTTATACATACAAACAGTTCTATTTCAAACAATTCAGTTTAGTATAAGTATAGTTTTTTTGTTTACAAATAGTTAAATAGAAAAACATTTCTATTTCAAACAATTCCGTTTAGCAGTTTAAATGTCAAAACAGTCCCATCTCAAACAACTCGGTTTAATCGGACCCTTTCAGATTCTACCACTCCAGGCCAGAAAGAAACTGGGAGCGATGGCAATAAAGGGGTACTCTTCATTCCCCAAACCTCCAGCATTACTGAAGCCTCACCATCAGATTTTTTAGTGTCATCTGTTCTTCGTTAGGGGAGTCTTATCCCACTGCAGAGATTCAGTCGGTGTATTCTGCATCCCCACCTGACTGGGCAAGAGGATAGGTTTGTGGGATTGTCATATGAGCCCCGACAACGGACATTCCTATTATATGAGGGAGAAAATTATCTATTGTATCTCTACACTCCCAAGCCTCTCCTGAGTATTCTGACTCATCTTAGCAGTACTTTGTTCGAGACAGACTTAATTCTTCCTCTGGTTTTCAGTTCCCGCAATCTCTTTTCCAGGTTCTTTAAGATTGTCCAAGTTTTCCAACTATGAATGGGATAACTGTCACCTTCATGTTCCATCACTTATTCAGCTCTCCGACAAGGTCTAGTTTTTTTTTGGGGGGGTGTATTCCTTTGTTTTTATTCTGTAATCTCGAGGCGCAATTACCGTAACGGTTATCGTCGTAAGAAATGAAATCGGTTACCTGATTTCAAATACTGAACGAGATTTATAACCTTGAGAAAGCCATGAATTTATTTGTTCTCCCTCTAGCTGTGGGTAAGATGTTATGGAAAACTGGGCTCTGTAGACTTGGTTTGACAACTGGTCTTGGAAAAGGAAAATTCTGAATTTAAACTAGTTTTACTTCGTTTAAAATTGGCTTTGAATAACATTCTACTCATGGTGGAGAAGTTGAATATATACTCTGTGATCCGATAGAACGGCGAAATCCACAAGTTGGTAATTTTTTTTTTTAATTTCTTTCTTTTATTTATTCATTTTTTTACTAAAACTAGATCTGATCTTCGGACCATGATTGGAATCCATTTTCAACTTTGAGTCCCAGAAAATGTTCTGTGTCTCATTCTCCAAGAAAGATTCTGACAAGTCAATTTACCATTTTTCTGCATAGTTAATGTTTAGTCTTTTGCACAGTTCCCAGTGAGTCACCTCCACCACTCAAACATACTACAGAGTCAGACTGATCCACCTCGGTTTCACCTACTGGATCATCAGGAAGAATCTGACTAAATGCGAGGTGAGATACCCAAGAAAGTATATATATATATATATATATATATATATATTCATATTCTTGGGTATCTCTCTCTCTCTCTATATATATATATATATTGAGAGAAAGAGAGAGAGAGAGAGAGAAAGCGAGAGAGATACCCATGAATGTATATATATATACATTCTTGGGTATCTCACCTCGCATTTAGTTTTAGTGGTGACGGTGGCTATCTGTAAGAGAGGATGTAGAATAACAAAAATGAAGGAACAAACTAAGATGAAAAGATAGGAAAATAAACACTCTTTCTGTAGCGATCAAAACGTAGAGTAGGTGAGGAGAGATATATGCATGTACAAATATACAAAAAGCAGAAATATAAATTTTACAGAGACATATGCAGAATCTCATTTTAAAAAATTTATTTCAGAGTATCTTCACAAAAAAAGCCAAGACGTCTATAATGGATATATAACTGATTTTCATCCTTCAAAAATCTAGATTTCCTTATACTGGGTGGACCGATAAAATTGTCACCCTAGAAAAGACGACATGATTCCATTTCCGTTTAATGAAAACCGGTTTTCTTTTTTGTTGCAGATCATCTACTAGTTGGCCAGTTGTGTACTAATCCCAAGAGCGATAGGAGCCTTCTATCATGTCTGAAAGTGTCACGATGTTCAACGAGCGAGATCGGAGATGCGCTGCTGTACAACTCATGCTCTCAACCGATCCAAATTATGACAACAGGACAATTGCCAGCACCCTCAAATGCAAATCTGGATTGCCACGAATAACAGGGACGTGCCCTGGGTGATGAAAACAAAGTTTCCGGCTACGGTTATGGTCTTCGGTCTGGTTTCAAGTGAGGGCCACATCATGCCACCTCACATCTTCGAAGTCGGCTTGAAAGTCAACACCAAAGTGTACCTGGATGTGCTGAAGAGTGTGGTGATCCCCTGTTGCAATCAGGTGACCGGTGGAAGACCCTGGGTGTGGCAACAGGACTCGGCGCCGGCCCACAAGTCCAAAGAGACCCAGGCTTAGCTTCAGAAGGAGTGCTACGACTTTGTGCCCTTCTCTCACTGCCCCCTCCTCCCCCGACCTGAACCCGCTGGACTACTTCGCTTGGTCATACGTCGAGAACATCACCAACATGACCTCCCACAACACCAAAGCCAGCCTGATCGCCGCCATCCGCCGAGTATTCGCCGAGCTTCCACCGGCGCTTGTGGAAAAGGCATGCTCCCAGTTCCGGATCCGTATTGAGGCGGTGATTGAGGCTGAATGCGGCTACATGGAATAGATGTCAGCTCTACTACATAATCAAGTTAGCTGAATTGATTTTTTTCAATAAAAGTTTTAAAATAAAGCTGTAGTGTTGTTTTCTTTAGGACGACAATTTTATCGTTCCACCCTGTATTTTCCTAACTGAAGGCGCCCTTTTCATTAGCTACGACATCGAAGTCTTACGGAGGGTGCTACCTCTTTCTCCGGATTGCCATACTTTACCCTTGATCACTACCTTATAATACTGAGGGTTAAGCAAGGCGACATCAAGTACCATTTTTGAGTCTTTTGTTAACCTTGGATTGCCGTTGAATCCTTTCAGTGTAAGCTCCCAATAGGTCACTCCTTGTTAGTTTTTCACTGGAGTCTGAATGACAGTAAGTCTCCTCAGGTCTCAATCGCCCCATTCGCTGGGGGTGTAGAATATGCTGACAGTATCTTTGTAGAGAGGTAAGACCCCACCACCATCAACGAGTGTCTCTGATATGACAGTAAAACATCTGATTATGAGGCTCCAGTCTTGGAGCTTTGGGGAATATGGAGTACCCCTTCATTGCCATTAGTTCTAGGTCAAATTATTAGCATTAAATTGCAATGCTTGAAACCATACAACTATGTGCAAATAAAAATATTAGTGTTAGATCGTAATACTGAAAACCATTTTATTGTGTACAAATCAAAATATTAGTGTTAGATAACAATGTTGAAAACCATTCTAGCCGATCTTACCACAGCTGTGATCTGAATGGTCTCGATTCTTCCTTTGATGTCTAATTTCTACAGTTTTCCAAGTCTTTGGGGGCAGTTCCAAGTGCTCCAACTACAATTGGTATCACCGTCACATTTATATTTTACAGCTTTTTCAGTTCTCTGGCAAGATCTATGTACTTGTCCAAGTTTTTGCTTTCTTTCATTTTTCACTCTGTGGTATGCTGGAACAACAAAATCCACTAAATGACAAGTGTTTTTTCTTGTTAATTAATGCAAGGTCTGGCTTTCAAGCCAGGATTCGGTCATCTTTTTTTTTATTATCTCAAAGCCCCTGTGAATTCTATGTATCTCATTTTCTCGGACAGATTTTGTTTAGTATATATACCATTTGGTATTATGATCAAATTTTAATCTCTTGCACAATTCCTAGTGGATCACCTTTCCCACCCAGTCACGTCTAGTTTAGTATTTTCTTTTTTGCTGAAATACTGCATTCACTTATTATGTAATTAACCTTTCTATCTCCACATAATCTCTGCTTGCTTTTCTGTTGCCTATTATCAATCTTTATTTTTGTAATATTGAGCACATTGCATAAAATAACAAAACAAAAGAACAATAGAAATATATGCGCAAAATTCATTTTGCAATAATTATTTTACACAATAAATTGATATGACACCTCCTGACGAAATAAATAGTGAATCTGAGTACTAAATTTAGCCTAGATATATGCAGAGTGTTCTTGAACGATCACGCAAGCACCTGCTGCTACTACTGATTTGGGGAATCTATTTATCCCCCCCACCCATATATACAGTGGTGGAAATAAGTATGAGACACCCCATTAAACTGTTAACAATTTTTTTATTGCTGTAGAAAGTCCTCTGAAAATTTGTGTGTGGTACAGAGATCCAATGGGTATTAGTGTACATATTCGATTTTATAACAACTTTCCACCAAAAAAATGTTATTAAGAAAAATATGCTTTCGAAGGTAAAGAAAGTACAAGACAGTTTTGAAAATTTGTATTTAACAGCAAAATTGTACAAAATTCAATATTTACATATATTCCCTTTGAATTCTTATACTTCAACACACCTGTCTTGCATTTCTGAGAGTTTCAGATGGAAAATCATTCCAATACTGTCTAATGCAAGATTTTAGTTTCTCGATCTTCTAACTGACGTTTATTGTTGTATAATCTTCTAGACACAATTCCCCACAATTTTTTTATTGGGTTTAAATCTTGAGACACTGAGGGCCAGTCCAAAACATCAATATTTTTTTTGTTTTAAACCAGTTTTCCGTGAGCTTAGAAATGAATATGGCTGCATTGTCCTGTTGAAAAATGGCATTATTGCTGTCGAGACGATTCATAAATGGGAAGAATTTTTTCTAACATATTGATATATCGAGCATAATTTTGTTTCCCTTCCATCACTACTAAATCAGCCTTTCCAGATGCAAAAAAGGCTCCCCAAACCATAACAGATCCCCCTCCAAATAGTCTTTTTGAAAACAGCTGCTTCTCTTTTCTTAAATCAAGCCAATAACATTGGGAGCCGTCGGGCCCATCCAAATTAAACTTTTTTTCATCAGAAAACACCACGGTTTCCCATTTCTCCTTTGTTAATATTACTTTTTTTCTTTATCCAATCTACGTGCATCTTCTTGTATTTAGCAGTTAAAGCAGGGACTCTCTTTTTGTTTCGATATACGAGATTTTGCGATTCATGGAAGTTGACAAACTCTTCTTGAAATGATAGATAAATTCTAAGATTTTTGCAGATCTCTTGAGCTTGATTGTCCTTTAGAAGTTTCTCTTTAAAGTCGACATCTGGCTGCATTTGTAATATTAGGTGGACGACCTGGACGTTAACTGGTGGCATACGATTCAGGATCCTTCAGATAATATCTCACAACTGTTCGGGACCTCAACAATCCTTACCGGCTGAAGTTTACTCTTTTTCATTTTCGTTAAGTGAGAAGTTCCTCGGCATTTTGTTGTATAGCCATATGCAGATTCATGCAGAACACAACGACACAATGAAGACGACAAGCGACACAGTTCTTAGAAAAATATACCTCTCACTTTATTTGAAAGGGTTGTGTGTGAGAGGGAGTTGGAGACCGAACAGAACTGCAATTTATTGACCCCCACTCTTATGGCCATCAGCGTTGTGTCTTTCTCGTTCTCCAGGGTTGCTCCATCGGAGGCCCGGGGGCCTACTCCGCTGGGTGTGGGCTTTCTCTACCGCATCTTGTCAACAACGGGTCTGGTCTCCAAACTGGTCTCCAAACTAACTGACTTCCTGTCTTCACCGAGTTATATAATAAATAGTTCAATCGCCCACTTATATAATAAATCGCCCAGTTATATAATAAATAGTTCAATCTTTGGAATGGCATGTTTGATCGTCATCAAGTGGAAATAACTGCCATGCAGTTCACAGGTCACTCTCTTCCGGTGCATCAGTCTATGACTGTACCATGGGATTTTACCTTGTCCCATATTGTCAGCCAAGCCCGCCTACGTGATTTCTTCCCATAACTGCCATCGGAATGTGTCACTTCCGCCGTCTTTGGAATGGCATGTTTGGCCGGGTCGAAGGTCAATATACAACAATTTTGCAGTAAATGTATTCAATTATGAAATGTTTATTTTTGACTCACATTGCTTAATATCATGATAAGAGCCTTTTAATAATCTGTGCATGCACTTATTCTTCCTTTGGCATTCTGAAGTAAACCAGATAATCAGTTTTTCAAAACTGTCTTATAATCATTTCCACCTTTAAAAACGAAGTTTTGTTAATGACATGTTTTTGGTGGAAAATTGTTATAAAATCGAATATGCATACTAATACCCATTGGATCTAGGCACCACAAACAAAATTTCAGAGGAATTTGTGCAGTAATATCTAACAGGGTGTCTTATACTTATTTCCACCACTATATATATATATATATATATATCAGTCTAGTTAGTTACATCTATCTTAGTCTATTCATATAAATCAATCTCTTGATAGATAGATAGATAGATAGATATGAAAAGTCTGATATCTATCTGTTCATTTATCTATCTTGTGAATAGTCGGCTGGGGTAGTAGAATAGAACGATTGCATCTCTGCAGAGGAGTAAGACACCCCCTGCCAACAAATTGCCTGATTATGACATTAAACAATCTGATGGTGAGGTTTCAGTTTTGGAGCTTTGGGGGAATGAAGAGTACCCCTTCGTTGCCATAGCTGCCAGGTCCACTCTGACTCGGAGTGGTAGCACTTGATAGGGTCCTATCTACAGGTCAAATAGAACTGTTTATCCATTTAAACTGTGTGCAAACAAATGACTCACGTTAAATTGTTAGAAATAGAACTTTTCTACTATTTAACCGTGCGTAAACGAATGACTGATGTTTGAATTGTTAGTGATGCATAACAGTACTTGGAACCATTAAATTGTATGCAAACGAATGAGTTATGTTGAATAGAATTATTAGTGTTGAATAGCAATACTTGTAACCACTTCCCTGTCTGTAGTAAATAGAATTCTTCGTGTGAGAAAGAAATATTTGAAACCATTTAACTGAGTGCAAAGAAAGAACTTAGGCTCGTTTAAGAATGTGTTTACGAATCATATGTATTTAATGAATATGTATAAATAGGATTTGGTGTCCGTGGTGTAATGGTTATCGTCGCAGGAAATGGACACGGCGATACGAGTTCAAATCCTGGAGGAGACTGATTGCATTTCGCATAGCACTTATACCCTTGGGAAAGGTATGAATCCAATTATTCTCCCTCCAGCTATGGGTGAATAGTAGGACAGACTAGGTTCTTCAGCCTTGGTCTCGGAGAAGGAAAACTCTGAATTAAAACCTGTTAAACTCCGCTATAAAATTGAACTTGTGTCATATCCTGCCCGAGCGGAGGGGTTGGTAAATATGTATAAATAGGATTTGGTATTAATTAACCAACAATGGTTGATATGCCATAAAACCCAACCAAACCAAATCATATATATCTAATAAATATGTATAAACAGGATTTGGCATTAAATAACAAACAATGGTTGATATGCCTTCAAACCGAACCAAGCCAAATCATATATATCAATTATTTGTGTATAAAGAGGATTTGGCATTAAATAACCTATTATGGTTGATATGCCATAAAACCGAACCAAACCAAATTATATATATCTGATATATATGTATAAAGAAAATTTGGCATTAAATAACCTAAAAGGGTTAATATGCCATAAAACAAAACAAAACTAAATCATATATATTTAATTAATATGTATAAACAGGATTTGGCATTAAATAACCAACAATGGTTAAAACCCAACCTAACCAAACCAAACCAAACTTTCTTGTAAACCTATTTCATTTGTTCCAACTGACATGTGCTATTTTATTAGATCTTCGCGTATCATTTTTCAATGCCCACTTTAAGGTTCTCAAACCCCGTTAGTTAAAATTCCCAACCTAGATTTGACACCGGAAGAAGTAATGCGTTTTAAATAGTTTAGGTAACAGGCGGAGCTAGGGGTGGGACGTTCCTGTGTCCCTGCATTCCAAAACAGTGATTTGAGGAGCCCCCCCCCTAAAAAAAAGACGTAGGGAACCCCATATGGATTTTACGCTTTCTTTTAAGCTCTTTTTTTAGTCTATCGCGATATTTCGCGTGATCTGTATGTGAGACCACACGCATAGTACATCTCCTGCGAATTTCCATTATGCATTAGAGTAGACGATCCGTGAAACTGTTGGATCCTGTTGTTACAACGGTCTGTGAGATATACACACATTGTAGGTTATTTAATGTCAAATTCGTTTTTATACAAACTGTTCTATTTCAAACAACTCACTTTAGTATAAGTATAGTTTTTCGTTTAAACACAGTTAAATGTCAAAACAGTTCTAATTAAAACAATTCAGTTTAGCATAAGTAGTTTTTTGTTTGCACACAGTTAAATGTAAAAACAGTTAATTTCAAACAATTCAGTTTAGCGTAATTATACAGTTTAGTTCTATTTGACCCATAGAAAGAACCCTATCAGGGGCTACTACTTCGAGCCAGAGTGGATTTGAGAGCGATGACAATGAAAGGGCTCTTCGCATTCTTCAAAGCTCTCGCATTACTGGAGTCTCACCATTTGATTGTTCAGTGTCATATCCCGGACACTCGTTGGGAGAGTCTTACTCCTCTGCAGAGATGCAGTAGGTATATTCTGCAGCCCCAGTCAACCGGAGCAAGGGAGAGTCTTGCTCCTCTGCAGAGATACAGTAGGTATATTCTGCAGCCCCAGTCAACTGGGCCAAGGGAGAGTCTTACCCCTCTGCAGAGATCCAGTAGGTATATTCTGCAGCCCCAGTCAACCGGAATAAGGAAGAGTCTTATCCTTCTGCAGAGATCCAGTAGGTATATTCAGCAGCCCCAATCAACTGGGCCAAGGGAGAGTCTTATCCTTCTGCAGAGATCCAGTAGGTATATTCAGCAGCCCCAGTCAACTGGGCCAAGAGAGAGTCTTACACTTCTGCAGAGATACAGTTGGTATATTCTGCAGCCCCAGCCAACTGGGCCAAGGGAGATCTAACCCCTCTGCAGAGATCCAGTAGGTATATTCAGCAGCTCCAGTCAACCGGAGCAAGGGAGAGTCTTACCCTTCTGCAGAGATACAGTAGGTATATTCAGCAGCCCCAGTCAACTGGGCCAAGGGAGAGTCTAACACTTCTGCAGAGATCCAGTAGGTATATTCAGCAGCCCCAGCCAACTGGGCCAAGGGAGATCTTACCCCTCTGCAGAGATACAGTAGGTATATTCAGCAGCCCCAGTCAACCGGAGCAAGGAAGAGTTTTATCCTTCTGCAGAGATCCAGTAGGTATATTCAGCAGCCCCAGTCAACTGGGCCAAGGGAGAGTCTTACACTTCTGCAGGGATGCAGTAGGTATATTCTGCAGCCCCAGTCAACTGGGCCAAGGGAGAGTCTTACCCCTCTGCAGAGATCCAGTAGGTATATTCTGCAGAGATACAGAATGTATATTCTGCAGCCCCAGTCAACTGGGCCAAGGGAGAGTCTTACCCCTCTGCAGAGATACAGTAGGTATATTCTGCAGCCCCAGTCAACCGGAGCAAGGGAGAGTCTTACTCCTCTGCAGCGATGCAGTAGGTATATTCTGCAGTCCGAGTCAACTGGGCCAAGGGAGAGTCTTACTCCTCTGCAGCGATGCAGTAGGTATATTCTGCAGCCCCAGTCAACTGGGCCAGTGAGTGACCGATTCTAATTAGCACTGCATAATCATCTCTGTTATATTGAGAAATGGGTTTCATCTATTTTGAGACAGTTTTGAATGATTTTGTCTCCAAATAACTAGTGATGCAAAATATTTTTTCCTCTCTTGTTCAAGGCACTGGGATCCAGGATTAATAGTTGTTATAGTATACTATTTTCAAATCTGAAACAAAAAAGAACATAACATTATTACTGGTAGATTTATTAGCAGTCAAATTGGTCCCATGTATATTGAGACACCCTATAGTTTCAAGTATTCCTTTCTAATACGAATGACTTTCAAAGATATCTCTTTAAGATATCTCTTTAATCCATAGATGGAACCCTTACAGATACTAACACTCCAGATCAGAGTATTGGAAACGAAAAGGTGACTCCACACTCTCCAGGGCACCAGAATTTGGAGCCCTACCACCGAATTCAGTTTATCATATTTACCTAACCCCCCCGCTCGGGCAGGATATGACACAAGGTCAATTTTTCAAGCGGAGTTTAACAGGTTTGAATTCAGAGTTTTCCTTCTCCTAGACTTGTTACCTTACCAAGGCTGAAGACCCTAGTCTGCCCTACTATTTACCTATAGCTGGAGGGAGAATAATTGGATTCATACCTTTCCCAAGGGTATTAGTGCTATGTGAAATGCAATCAGTCTCGTCGAGGATTTGAACTCGTGTCGCCGTGTCCATTTCCTACGACGATAACCATTACACCACGGGCACCTCTAACACCACGGGCACCGAATTCAGTTTATTGTCATCACAAAAACAGTCTTTCTTTTCCTTTTTTCTTTTTTGTTTATTTGTTTGGACCTTTCTGCCAGGGATACAGCTGGCTACAAAACTCTATTTTTCTACGTATTAAGCACCTTTGGCTATGCACTTTTGCCGAGGATAAACAAGTGCCTGAATGCCACGCTCGTACAAGGGTTATTCCGAAAGTAATGCCTTCTATTTTATGACGCTCAACCAGAACTATGATAGTAGAGTTTGAACCTCACCATCGACAAACCATATTTCCCTGTAACAGATAGCAGCGGCTAAAACAGCGTCTGACCTGAAAGCAGAGGTGGTATAACTGAATTTATTCATTAAAGAAAAACTGACACTCATCATATTTACCTAACCCCTCCGCTCGGGCAGGATATGACACAAGGTCAATTTTTAAGCGGAGTTTAACAGGTTTGAATTCAGAGTTTTCCTTCTCCTAGACTAGTTGCTTCACCAAGGCTGAAGAACCTAGTCAGTCCTACTATTTACCCATAGCTGGAGGGAGAATAATTGGATTCATACCTTTCCCAAGGGTATTAGTGTATGTGAAATGCAATCAGTATCGTCCAGGATTTGAACCCGTATCGCCGTGTTCATTTCCTACGGCGATAACGACTACACCACAGGCACCTCCATACCACGGGCACCTCCCATGATATGGCCGGGCAAAAGCAGGACGACCAGCTCGAACATACATACAGCAGCTATGTGAGGATACGGGATGTAGCCCTGAAGACCAGCCAGAGGCGATGAACGATAGAGAGAAGTGGCGAGAGAGGGTCAGGGATATCCGTGCTGGCGGCACGACACATGATGATGATTGCTGATGGTGGGGACTATGTGAAAAATGGTGTTTTGTTGCTGAAAACTTACTCTCTCCAACACTTATTGTTTTCTCTGTATTTATTGTTGATTCGGTGGAAATAAATAGGCGGCATTACTTTCAGAGCACTCATATCTTGTTTATTGCTATTGAAAATGCGTAAGTGGCGATGGTAATAATATGAAAAAAAAAGTATTTTGTTGCTGAAAACTTGCTCTATTTAACGGTGTTATTTTGTTTCCTGTACCTTTCTTTGTGTTATTTTTTTATTTTTATGGTATATCAACCTCCTGTAGTTTCCTTGGGAATAAATAGAAAGAATTTCTTTCGGAGCTCCCATATTTTTCATTGCAGGCAAAAATAAACAGCTTATATTCGTTTCGTCTAACTTGAATAGTTTTCGTGATAGGAGGCAGGTGGCCGTACAGTTGGTGTCTTGTGGGGTGTTGCCGCCAGGACTTGTTCAAGATTGCACGCAGCATTCTTGTGTAATTGCCGTCTAGCTTCTTCTCCAGCCGTTTTGTTAGCGTCCATATAGTGCACCCGTATAGCAGTATCGATGTGACCGCTGCCTGGAAGAAACTGCGTTTCATTTTATCGGTTAGGTCTGATTTCCATATAATCGATAGCCTATTGATAGCTGTCTATGCTTTCGTTAACCTCGTGTCGATGTCCTTTTCGGTTGATGCGACGCTGCTTCCTAGGTAAATGAATTTGTCTACTAGTTTAAGAGGGGTTCCTTCTAGAGTGGAGATGTCCCCCGTTTGATTATAGCATATATATTCCGTTTTGTGTGCATTAACATAGAGGCCTATGCCTGCGGCTGCTCCAGACATGCAAGACACTGCTGGAGAAGCAGGGACGAACTCATGATAAGAGATGTACTCTTATGGACCCCCACACATGGCCGTGCAAAAGCAGGACGACCAGCACGAACATACATTCAGCAGCTATGAGAGGATACGGGATGTTGTCCTGAAGACCTGCCTAGTGTGATGAACGATAGGGAGGAGTGGCGAGAGAGGGTCAGGGATATCCGTGATACCAGCGCAACATGATGATGATGATATTTGTTTCTGTGTTATGTAGCTGAAAACTTGCCCTATTCAACAGTATTAATGTGCTCCCTGTATCCATTTTAGTTTCCATTGAAATAAATAGGATACAGGACTTTTGGAGCACTTCTAGCATGTTTATTGCCAGGGAATATGCATAGCCTGTGGTGTTGATTCTGTTGGAAAATAGTGTTTTGTAGCTGAAAACTTCCTCTATCCCAAGGTGTTATTGTGCTACTTATATGTATTCTTATTTCAACGGGAACAGATTGAAGGCATAACGTTCGTCATCGTGTTCGACTTTTCATTATATGTTACCCCGAAGATGGCTCCAGATGAGGCCGAAACTTCATGGGAAACATGCGGAGCCTTCCAAAATCCATTCCATCTAGAAGTCAAACGATTCACCCCAAGGAATGAACGGATCAAAGATAGAATTGACTGACACCAAGTATCTGTCCTATTAAATCAAACATGTTCAAAAAAGAAAATGCTGCCTTTATATATATATATATATATATATATATATATATATATATATGCCTGTGTATGCGCGTGTGTATATGTGGGGGATGAGTTATTACCTAGATAGTGTGATCAAATACTTGCGCGAATCAGTCCTATTTCCTCTTTTAGACTAGACAAATGAGTCTGTAATAGTCACTCATTTGAGAACTGCTCGACTTGAAAAGGTCAGAAAAGTTGCAAATTTCCCCAAAGAAGCAAAGAGAGCAAAAGTACAAACTCAAAAATAAAAACAAAGCAAGAGTTAATTTTGTTTTATAATGTCAAAAAACCGGAAACAGGTTTATATATATATATATATATATATATAGTATATTGCTGTCATAGTTGACTGTCTGTTCTCTCTCTCTCTCTCTCTCTCTCTCTCTCTCTCTCTCTCTCTCTCTCTCTCTTCTTTTCTTTTTCCGAACGTTTCCCCAGCCAACTGAGTAAATCGTCATCTCGTGCGGGTCTGATGCCCAGTTTCTCTGGGTCAGTCGAACATTCTCCCAATCTACTATTTCAGATAAGTAGAATTGAATCCTCAAATTGCAATCACCCCACCACCACCACAAAAAAAAAAAACTAAAGCAATTTTACCAATTGGATACTTATTGGAAAGGATGGTCTAAAGCGGGGGAATGTGGTGACGTATGAGTTGACATCACCCAGGAACCGTCTGACTCAGCATTTTTTGGGGACAACAAGCACCTGTGATGATATTAATTTTAATAAATAAATTTAACTTGTATTCAAAACATGAAACGAATTGCCCGGTTAGAATCTTACTCACAACTATGTCCGCATTCTGCGTATATGAAAACATGGAACGGTCATCAGGCTCACTGTGACACGGTGTAACTTACGTAGGTTAAAAATCAGTCTGCAAACCGTATTTCCATTTTCGGTTTTCTGGGATGATAAATTATTGTGGCAATACCATTTCTTCTACATTATCATATTTACCACCCCCTCCGCTCGGGCAGGATATGAAAAAGGTCAATTTTTAAGTGGAGCTTAACAGGTTTGAATTCAGAGTTTTCCTTCTCCTAGACTAGTTGCCTCGCGTAGTCTACCCTACTATTTTACCCATAGCTGGAGGGAGAATTATTGGATTCATACCTTTCCCAAGGGTATTAGTGCTATATGAAATGCAATCAGTCTCATCCAGGATTTGAACTCATGTCGCCGTGTCCATTTCCTACGGCGATAACCATTACACCACGAGCACCTCCTTCATTTCTTCTACATTATAGTAATGAAAAAGAAAAGGTATTTCTAGTCTGGTTTGGTTTATTCAATTACATTTCAACCTTCGTGGGTTATTTAATGCGAAAGCCATCCTTATAAGAGAACAGTTGTGGTATCATTTAATCAGTAGCTGGAGAATAAAGGGGTTCATACCTTTCCCAAGGGCATTGGTCCAAAAGTGAACGTAATAGCTTGAAGGGAGAATAAACTCACAACGAACGTGTGTATATTTATTATTTGTTTCTTCTCTTGTGAACTTATTTTCCCAGAAAGTTTGTTCTATTTTCGCGTGAAAATGTTTTTGCCTGTGATAAATACTGTGTAAATTTTGTGTTTTTAAACATTATATAAACTTTATAAAAAATTTTTTTTTCAGTCTATACAAACAGGACTGTTCATGTTAAATTTAGTTCAAATTTAGCTGCTATAAGTTCCAAAAGGCCAATACGTAAAACATACGAAAGATGTTTTTTGTAGCCGAATAATAATGGTGTGTATTATACACAAATAATGACGGAGATAAAGGTTTTTTTGTTTTGTTTTCTGATCCAATTCAGAATTTCCTGTCCACTCATTTCAAATAGTTGAGTTTTTTTATCATATGTGGAAAATAACCATATATTTTAGTTCGAAATCAATGGTTTTCTTCCTGTCAACAAATGTGGGAAAACAACGTGTACTTGATTGAATAGTTCAAAAAAGTGTGATGTCCTAAATACAGAGCCATTTATTGGCGATTTGGATCATTCTTTAGGATCTGCGCAGAAACTGTGGAAAGTTTTGAATCAATTATCAAAGAATTTTTTTCTTTCCGGAAGTACTGACCGACCAAACCTTAATGTTCTTTTTTTTCTTTTAAATCTAGGTTAACTTTAGTTAGAATTAAGAGTCCAACTGAAACAAAGGTCTTCTTTAAATGACCTTGGAGTTATATGAACTGTTATATTCATATGAATCAGTTTCGGCTGTTTTTTAAAAGCCAACAAAGAAATCATCATCATCATCATCATGTCGCGCTGGTAGCACGGATATCCCTGACCCTCTCTCGCCACTCCTCCCTATCGTTCATCGCCCTAGGTAGGTCTTAAAGAAATACCACAATCAATTTCTTTATGAAACACTTACTTCAAATCAAACATTAAACTCAGTAATGTTTTGTTATCATCAAGTATATATATATATAGATACAAAAACAGCTCCTCAGGGTACCTAATACCGAGTCGGTATTAGGTACCCTGAGGAGCCGTTTTAGGCGAAACTGTAGTAGGATAGTCCTGACTCGCGAAGTGATTTTTGTAATTTGCTCTACCTCGTATTGAGCATTCTTTGTAATTGTAGCATTGCAGCATTTTGCGGTGGGTTTTTGTTCTTTTGACCAACTGATTAAAAGGAGTCGGAGAGTCAGAAGTGGGCTGGAAATGTTTTCAGCTAGTGCGCTGGCGAAGGCATTCTTGGGACGCACCTCCCTCGTCCCCAAGATCTAAGTTAAAAATGTTCAGTTATGGTTCTTCTTTCTGCGCGGGGCTTAGAACTTTTAGAACGACACTCGTACGTGTGACGTTTTATTATTCAATGTCGCTGGCAAGAATTCTCCCATAAGCCATCAAGCTACTCGTGAGTGAACGACCTTTATGGACTGTAACCTTTAAGTGAATGGAAAACAAACATCGGAAAAAGCTGTCAACTACCAGGTGGGTATTTTAACGTTATAAGAAATTAAATTGTAGAATTTGTAATTTTAATAAATGAATGCATTAAACTATAATTTAAATATTTAGATGTCACTTGATCATGCACATTTAAATTGCTTTAACTGTTGAACAATAACAGAAAGTAGTTTATATATTGTAGTTGCTCGGTCATTGGATAACTCACGCTTCTTGCAAATACACCAGCCAAAGCCGAGTCCTTACTGTATCGCCTAGAGCAAGCAGCGGGAGGCATTACCCTCAACATGAATGCAAATAAAACAGACTACATGTATTTTAAGAAAAAGGAGCTATCTCCACTCAAAAATTAGCAGACTAGTTCTCATACTTCGGCAGCAATATTTCATCTACAGAAAGTAATATTAATATACGCCTTGAGGAGGCAGGGAATGCTACTGACAGATTATCGTTCATATAGAGGTCTGACCAACCAATAAAATAACAGAGGATTTCTTTCAAGCTGTGTCTGTGTTGATGCTATTATATGGATGCACCACATGGATGCTCAAAAAATGTATAAAGAAAAAGTTAGATGGGAACTACAGAAGAACGCTGTGCGCTGTCTTGAACAAATTCAGGAAGCTACACCCAACAAAACAACAGTTGTACGGCCACTTGGCTCCCATTTCATTCACCATGAAGACGAACAAGACATGCAGAGTAGGAGTACCTGATAGAGTCCCATCTATAGATCAAATAAAACCCTTAGCAATGGGCAAACAAATGACTAATATCAAATTAAATTGTCAGTGTTGCATAGCAATACTTGAAACCATTTAACTTGAATTATCCAGTCGACTTGGGGTGCTTCTCTGTAGAGAGATAAAAAAAACCAACGAGGTAAAAAAAAAACCCAACGAGTGTCCTAGATATGACACTAAACGATCTGATCGTGAGGTTCCAGTAATGCTGGAGCTTTAGGGAATGCAGAATACCCCTTCATTGCCATCGCTCCCAGGTTCACTATGGTCCACAGTGGTAGCACTTGATAGGGTCCTATTTATCGGTAAAATAGAACTGTATACTTAAGCTAACCTGAATTACTGTTTTGACATTAAAAATGCTTACTTATGCTAAACTGAATTGTTTGAAATGGAATTGTTTTTGTATCCTAAACTGAATTGTTTAAAACAGAAATTTTTTTGATATTGAAACTTTACTTACACTAAACTGAATTGTTTGAAAAAGAAATATTTTGACATTTAACCATGTGTAAACAAAAACTATACTTATACTAAACTGAATTGTTTGAATCATAACTGTTTGACTAAACTTAAGAGCTTGAAATAAAAATGTTTTTGATAATTAAACTGTGTACTTATGATAAACTGAATTGTCTAAAATAGAGCTGTTTATTTGTATAAAAATGGATTCGGCATTGAATAACCAAAAAAGGTTGATATGCCGTAAAATCCAAACAAACAAACAATACTTGAAGCCATTTAAGTGTGTGCAAACAGTTGATAAATACTAAATAGAATTTTACATGTTAGATAGGAATACTTGAAACTATTTAACTGAGTGAAAAAATTGAAATATTGACATTCTATAGCAATACTATGGATCATTTAACAGCATGCAAATGAATAGTGTTGAATAGAATTATCAATATTAAATAGCAATACTTGAAATAATTGAACCGTGCGCAAATAATAGCAATACTTGGGTGCTTACAAATTAGCACTAAGTCATTTTAAAACAGAGATAAATATTAAAAGCTTTTAGGGATCCATCAATAGAACCATCGATATCATCATGGTCTTGTGTTTCGACAGGAAACCGGCAGTTTCACGTGTCTTCGGTGGGATAATACTTGTTTATCTCCCATTTTTCTGTTTTTTTGGCCCAATCCTTGTCTTGTTTTGTTTTCGTTTTTTGGAAGGGTGGGTCAGGAAAATTTCAAGGAAGGACCAGATGTATAAAATTGTTAATTCGACAAAAGGAAGCCGTAAAGTGTTATGTTTATTCCGAGCTGAAATATAAATTCGTCTTATCAAAGAAAATTATTTTGTATTCGTTTTTGTTTCACAATCTGTCCGAATACAGAGAGGGCATGGAAATGTGGAAATACAGGAATGATATACTGGATCTTTGAGGGAGCAACATATACGAGGAAATAATAATGCTTCAGACCATGCCTAACTCAGACCCATCATCCGAAGAAGGCTTTCTTGGAGGCACTGCTGCTGGTTTTAATTTTTTTTTTTTTTTCGGTAGTAGCTGCCTGAATATAATCTATATATATTGCCAGGAAAAAAAATTATGCATACTGAAACATGCCAAAAACAAATTGCTGAAAAAAGAAACGAATTGATATACAGAATGCCCCCCAAAATTTGACATAATTTCGCAGGCCAATAACTTTAGCAATTCTTGTTGAAATAGCCCCAAATTTTCATGTATAGAAACAGATCAAGATATTATACTTAATGGAAGAGGAGAGTAATTGCTTGTTTCAATGAGAATCAACCAGAGAGATGGATCGGGCATGGTGGAGATGAAGACAGTTTTCTGATTAAATGGCCGCTGCGGTCACCTGACCTGTCCTCGTGTGGTTTCTTTTTATGAGGATTTGTGAAGGGACTGGTTTATGTCCCCGCCCTCTCCCTTCAAGCTTTGATGAAATCAAGCGGAGAATCACTTCCGTACCTGATAATATTACTGGAGACATGCTACAGCAAGTTAGGCAAGAGCTTAACTACCGATTTGACGTGTGGTGTGTAACAGACGGTATATATATTGAACACTTATGAAATCGATCCCAGAATAAATTTATGATGTTCAGCACTCATTGAGTTAGATTTAGTAGTTTTCAAGATAGTTGTTGGTGACCGTAGTCGGGGAGGGTGACCCGAAGGCTCCCTTTTCGATAGCTACAACACCAAGATGTAGGGGGGGCGCTACTCCATTAATGACGCCAAATTTTTCGGACACTGTATAATAATACGTTATGCTAGTATATATATATATATATATATATATATATATATATATATATATATATATACTCGCAGAGTGTATTATTATGGTACACCAGGATCGTCCAATAAATAGGTGGCATTTTTCAGGTCCTGGGTTACGGACGAAAATTGTCTTTAATGATGGCAAAACCCACCCAAGTTTTTGTACATTACCAAGTTTGTGTATCGTTTAAGGGTAGTTTTGTTTTCTTTATTTGATGTGCCAAACCCATTTGTAAGTGTAAGGACACAATAAATAATTATATCCTTTAGATGATTTGCCTATCCAGTTGCGGCCTCTTGGGATATCCCATAACAGACACAAAAACATATCCTCGATCTCTTTTCGCCTCTAGTCTTTGAACTGTAGAGATGTCTTTGATTCTGGGGGATATTGAAATCCTCATCATTATCTTTTAGCTATCCTTATCAAGCAAGCCGTTTGTCATTTTGTACCCCTTCTACATACTGCTTGTTCATAGAACAATATGTGTGTTGACTTAGCTGTTAGGACACGTTTATGTATTCTTTCTTTTTAATATCACTTGCCGTTATATTGTACTGGAATAAAGACTTTTTGATGAAGATGAAAGTACAGTGTGGTGCTGATACTTTTTATAACAAAGTGATTGATGAATTTGCCATTGTATTGTTACTCGCCTGCAGTCAGGATTGAACCTGCAACCTCCAGATGACTGTCTCCTTAGAAGCTTAGGGAAACAACACCTATAACCGTCATGCTATGTGTCCCGCCGCCGGAGGACATATCGGCCGATACGTTGTGGAAATAACAATAAAGATGAAGACAATAGTCCGAAAAACCTCAATTAAAAAAATCAAATAGATAAGTTTGAAATCTTTAAAATGGTTTTGAACTACATTAATACATTTATTCTTAAAATATTGATATTGTAACTTATTATGAAGTGTTTACTGATTGTATGTGGAGTTTTAATGATCGGGAAGATAGATTTTTGTACTGTATATAAATTGATAAGTTCTAGCTGGTCGTCCAACACTTGCTCGTCCGTGTGAAGGGGTCCAGAGGAGAACGTCGCTTAAAAGTTCGTCCTTACATCTCCAGCATGTACCAGCATGTCTTGTTCGGTGGACTTGTATGGTTTTAGAGATGGGAGGAAGGTGCCCTTATTGTTGCTGCTATGAGGGATGTTGCTTCCTGGATTTGTTCTTTACAGCTCGCAGCATCTACAGCAGCTCTGTGCGGACACAGGATATAGCCTGGAAAACCTACCGGTAATGATGGACGATAGAGAGGAGTGGCAAGGGAGAGTCTGGAAAATCCGTGCTAGAGGCAAAACATGATTCTGATGATGAGGATATAAATTGGAGATCATAATAGATTTTTGTATTTCATATAAATTGGAAATCATAATAGATTTTTGCCCTTTATATAAACTGGAGATTATAATAGATTTTTGTACTTTATATAAATTGGAGATCATAATATATTTTTTTTACTTTATATAGATTGGAGATCATAATAGATTTTTGTATATTGTATAAATTGGATATCATAATATATTTTTGTACTTTATATAAATTGGAGATCATAATAGATTTTTGTACTTTATATAAATTGGAGATCACAATAAATTTTTGTACTTTATATAAATTGGAGATCATAATAGATTTTTGTACTTTATATAAATTGGAAATCATAATAGATTTTTGTACTTTATATAAATTGGAGATCATAATAGATTTTTGTACTTTACATAAATTGGAGATCATAATAGATTTTTCTACTTTACATAAATTGGAGATCATGATAGATTTGTGTACTTTACATAAATTGGAGATCATAATAATTTAGCTGATTTCGGTATGAAATAACTCAACAACAGTTGCCATTCTCGAAAAGCGACTTGTTTCAAGTCCGCACAATGACCAGCATACTTTAGAAACTGCTGTTTCGGTCCCACTCAGTAAACTGTCAATGTTCCTCTGTGGCCAAGGTTATCGTGCTGCAGCCTTCAAGATACTTTTAAAACAAATGCTTCGTATTTGATTCACCTCGAACGTTTCACCAATGCACAAAAATTTCGTTATAAACAGCATGATTACAACATTAGGATTATTTATTCCTGCTTGTCGACCCGTGGTATTTGTGAGTTAAGAAAGCAGGGGCATTGATCGCTAAAATCCTTTAAATCATCTCGAGTAAACAAAAGAAGGAGGAAGTCTCTCTGGCGTCATGGCAAATACTTTGGACTACGGCATCATAATAAGCGGGTTCGAAGTCTAGTCACAATTTTATGTTCACTTTCGGACTAATACCCTTGAGAAAGGTATGAAACCTCCTATCCTCCCAGCTATGGGTTAATTAGCATCACTGTCGTTCTTCTTGAAAGATAGCTTTGGCATTAAATAACTCACGAAGGTTGATATTCCATTAAGCTAAGAAACCTAACCTAAACCTTTTGACATATATGCATATATATAAATATGTATGTGTTTGAATCTTGTATGTCAGTTGGACAAAATGAATCCATTCTTGTCGTATTACAATCCTTTATTTACTCTTCATTCTGTCCAACTGATCTACAAGATTCAAATCCATTCTTGTCGGATTACAATCCTTTATATATATATATATATATATAGTAGCAAGCATAAAGATCAGAACGATGTTAAGAAAGAGACTAAATGTGAAATAAGTTTTTATTTCAAAGCTTCATAGAACATTTCATCAAGGAAAAATAAGTGTATAAAGGTAAATAATATAATTCCAAAATATAAAGCTCAATAAATTTATTTTGATAAAGTTAAAAGAATAATTATATAACATTCGAAAAAAAAAATAGATGATCAAAAGCATCAGAACGATTAAATAAATCCGTAAAATTTAATAATTATTTTGTATTATTAAAAAAAAATTTAATGTAAGAATATAGAATAGGGTATTTTCCTAAATTACACCAGCTCTTCACAGACTCATAGCGAAAAAATCTGTGACATCATTGAAACTTAGAAAACTGATAGTCAAGTTATGTAATGAGCATAAACTCTTGATTGGGGATCTTTCAAAGATTGTGGGGAAATCTAAAAGTGTTATTCGTAGTATTTTAAGAAAATTTGAGGAAACTGAGTCATGTGAAGCCAAGAAACCACCTGGCAGGTCTAGGAAAACTACTGCAAGTGAAGATAGATGGATTAGTAATGAATCAAAAAAGGATCGATTTGCGACAGCAACTGTTATGCTAGCTTTGCCATTAAAATATCAAGGCACACTATTTCCCAAAGACTTCATGAAATAAATTTAAACAGTCGAGTAGCTTTTACGAAGCCATACATTTTTTAAAAAGAACAAAATGAGTCGATTAAAAGCAAATTTTAATCGACTGAACACGTCATATGAACTGAAGAACTGTTGAATTGTGTTCCTTTCAACGACGAGTCAAAGTTTAACCTGTTCAGTTGTGACGAGAGAAGGTTCGTTCGACGCAGTCCTAAAACTAAAAGCGGCGTTAAATTTGGAGGAGGGAGTGAGATGAGGTTTGGCATGATTTCTACTGCGGGAACAGGACCTCTTCTTGTCAGGCTACACGGTAAAATTAACGCAACTGTATACAAAGATATATTGAAGAAATATGTGGTACCTAATTTGAGAATTGCAATTAATCAACCAGCTGTATTTATGCAAGGTCACACAGCAAAGTTTGTAAAGATATTTCTTTCTGAGGAGGATGTTACTGTTATGGAGTGGCCTACTCAAAGCCCAGACATGAATTCAATTGAGAATGTTTGGAAGTTACTAAATGAAAGAGCTAAGGAAAAGTACCCAAGAAACGTCGAAGAACTATGGACTAATTTGAAAGGAGAATGGGAGAAAATGTCTGTTGATCGATGCAAGACATTAATTCGCTCGTGTCGCAAAAGATGTCAAGCTGTTATTGAAAGTAAAGGTCTATACATCAAGTACTAATGAATAATGAACGCTATTTTCATTTAGATATGATGTATCCATTATAATAGTGTGATTTTGTTAATCGTTCTGATGTTTTTGATCATCTATTTTTTTCGAATGTTGGCGACCGTAGTCGAAGGGGAACAGAAGGCTCCCTTTTCTATAGCTACTACACCAAGGTGTAGGGGAGGGCGCTACTCCTTTCCCTGGATTGCTCCACTTTACTCTTGATAGGTACCTTATACTGCTGAGTGATAAGCAAGGAGGTATCAAGTACCATTTTTAAAGTCTTTGGTATGACTCGACCTGTGATTGAACCCGGGTCTCCCGGACCACAGGCGAACACTCTACCCACTAGGCCAATGAGCTGGTTAAATGTTTTATAGTTATTCTTATAACTTTATCGAAATAAGTTTATTGAATTTCATATTTTGGAATTATATAATTTACCTTTATATAATTATTTTTCCTTGATAAAATATCCTATGAAGCCTTAAAATAAAAAGTTATTTCACATTTAGACTTTTTCTTAATATCGTTCTGATCTTTATGCTCGATACTATATATATATATATATATATATATATATATGCTAAAGGGTCAAAAAATGGTGCTTGATACCTTCTTGTTTGACACTCAGCATTATATAGTATGGATCAAGTGTAAGTAGAGAAATCCAGAGGAAAGAGTAGCGCCCCCTCCTACACCTTGGTGTAGTAGCTATTGCAACTTATATATATATATATATATATATATATATAATGATAATCCTTGTATTGAGTCGGTCATATATTTAGGAAGTAGTCACCCTCTTAAAAATGAACCAAGATTCAATTTATTTTTAAACGTTTTATCTTGATATTTCTAAAGTGTCGTGTTCAACGACCTTTTATTTTATCTTTTTTTTTTTTTTTTTTTGAAGGCTTGGCTCCTGGAAGCCTTTGTAAGAACATCTGTCCTCTACTTCCGTGGACCGACCGCTTATAATCACATGAAAAGCGCCCACTCGATTGAAATCATCACCATCATCATCATCCTCACGATCATCAACACAACTTATATCAACATCTTGGCAAAAACAAGAACAGACTAAGATAATTTTCTCTTTATATAACCTGAAATTTGGCGTAATGTACTTAACAGTAAATAAGATTCTTTCTTTCTTTCTTCTTAGTTTTCCTTTAATTTTCTTTTCTCTTTCTATAACTTTTTCTCTTTCTTTTTTCTTTATTTCCTTTTCTTAACTTTCTTTCTTTCTAAAATTTTACTCTTTTCTTTCTTTCTTTCTTTCTTTCTTTCTTTCTTTCTTTTAACGTCTTTCTTTCTTTTAACGTCTTTCTTTCTTTCTTTCTTTCTTTTAACGTCTTTCTTTCTTTCTTTCTTTTAACGTCTTTCTTACTTTCTTTCTTTCTTTCTTCTTAGTTTTCCTTTAATTTTCTTTTCTCTTTCTATAACTTTTTCTCTTTCTTTTTTCTTTATTTCCTTTTCTTAACTTTCTTTCTTTCTAAAATTTTACTCTTTTCTTTCTTTCTTTCTTTCTTTCTTTCTTTCTTTTAACGTCTTTCTTTCTTTTAACGTCTTTCTTTCTTTCTTTCTTTTAACGTCTTTCTTTCTTTCTTTCTTTCTTTCTTTTAACGTCTTTCTTACTTTCTTTCTTTCTTTCATTCTTTCTCATGCTTTATTAAATTTGTTTCATTTTTTTTCTTTTTTATCTTTCTTTCTTTCCTTCCTTTTCTTTAACTTTTACTCTTTCTTTATTCAAAAAAAACTTTCTTTCTATTTTCTTTCTTTTTTTTTGTCTTAATTTTTAAAACTTTCCTCCTTTCTTCTATTCGTTTTTACTTTTCTGGTTCATTTTTCTTTGTGGACTTGATCCGTGGCTTTTACTATTTCAAGCTAAACCGGCCACCAACTTCTTTTTAAAAAAAACAGCATGAAGGAGAGGACGGTCGGTACGCGTGACTGTACGGGCAACGGATTGGTACTGTCACTCAGCTTAATTGATTTATACTGTTTAAAAGAAAAGAAAACATAACCTTTTTCATAACTTTTTCGATCGCTTTTTGGTAAAAGGGATTGAGAAATCAGCTTCTAAGGCTTGATACAGAATGAGATATGAAAGAGGCCAGGCGTCCATATTTTTATAGTCAGGGTCTGGTCGGTTTAGGCTGAAAAATTAAGTGCTACCCATACCATCCCTGGTATTTGAAGACGACGATCGGAGTATATACTAGATTTTCTTTGGTTTCTTTTTTTTCTTTGAGTAACTGATCGGTGACTTCTACAGTTTCGACCAAAACCGACGTTCGAATTTTATTGATAAAAAAAAAAACAGAGTAGAGGAAAGTCGAGTTGGTTCCGTTTGTTTTGGTTTTAATGGCGTGAGCCATCCTTGGAGGAGTGTAATGATGCTATGTAACCCTTAACTGGGGGTGATAAGGGGGTTTCATACTTTTCCCAATGTTATGAGCCTGAAAGTGACTGGAATTCGAAGTCCTTTGCTACAATTTCACAGTACGGCTCGTTAGCCACTACGTCAAAGGTGCTCCCCCGAAGAGAGGTCGATTAGCAGGCGAGACTAGACGAAGTAACATATTTACAACAACCATTTTTTAATTAATAATCTTACTCAAATTTAATTTGGATACCTTACGCAAGAGAAATAAAAACTTAACCTTTTGATGGCTTTTGGCGAAAAAGCATTGCGATTTAAGATTTTCCCTTTCTTCATGACCTTTGACAAAAAAGCATTGTGATATCAAGATATCCCTTTTCTTCATGACCTTTGACAAAAAAGCATTTGGATATCAATTTCCTTTTTCTTTTGGAGAAAGAGTATTGTGATATCAAAATATCCTTTTTCTTCACGACCTTTGACAAAAAAGCATTGTGCTATCAGATTTCCGTTTTCTTTCGGACTTTTGACAAAAAAGCATTGTGATATCAGATTTCCGTTTTCTTTCGGACTTTTGACAAAAAAGCATTGTGATATCAGATTTCCATTTTCTTCATGACTTTCGGCGTAAGAGTATTGTGATATCAAAATATCTTTTTTCTTCATGACCTTTGATAAAAAAACATTGTGGTGATTTTTTCTTTAGTACTGGGCATATGGTATGTGTATGGCTAAGACAGTAATCAAATTTTATCCTTTATTTAAATAAACAGATATTATCATTTAATTCCAGTCCTAAAACAAGAACACTGCTAAGGACAGATGTGGATATGTGTGTGTATGATTAAGAGATGAATCAAATTTTAATTCTTAATCAAATGAGTGAATACTATTCTTTAATCCCAGCTCCAAAAACAAGAACATGGTTGAAACCAAAAGTATGTATGTGTGTGTATGTATGTATGTGTTTGTGCATGTGTATGTGTATGTGTGTGTGCGCAAGAGCGCTTAAGAAGTGTGTGTGCGTGTGTATATGAGGACAAGACATTGATCAAATTTTATTTTCTATTTCAAAGATACCCGTTTTTCCACCGTCAAGACATCTGCTACAAAGGTAGCGTGAATTAAGCAAATTGTGCGTACCGAGTTCCTAACAAAATGTCGCTTTGTAATATAATTGCGGAGGGATTTTTTTTATATTATCATTTTTCGTTTTATATATCTTTCCTTTCGGTTTAGTAAGGCTAGAAACTTTCGGCTTAGTGCATGGGTTAGTTAGGTGCACACATTGAGTGCAGGTGTTCACGCGCGCGCTGGGCAGATGTGACAATCAGAGATGTCACAATAAAAACCCCAGATAGGAAATAGGACCGGGGACGTGAATGACGTCATGCCCGGAAGCGACGAGCTGAGGATTTTGGGAGTTGAAAAAAAAAGCAGTTAGTTGAGATTCGAGTCTAGAGGAAGGTAGTCGAGGCGAGGCGAGACAGTTGAGATTCGAGTCTAGAGGAAGGTAGTCGAGCCGAGGCGAGACCAGCTGGAGTCAACGAAATGTGGCGCGCGTTTGTTAAAGAAAGCGTGTCTCTCTCTCTCCTCATGCCGAAAAACCTTAAACTCAAAAAGGTAAATAAAAGTTTCATACCTGAACCAATTTCGTGTTTTTCGGATTCCTATATGCGTATGAACATTTGTGAACGTTTTCCGTATCTGTATGAATATGTATATTTCACATATTCATATCTGGCTATGTAACAGCTTAATATTGTAGCAACAGAGTCTTCCAGCCACTGTGATAAAAGATTAATGCTAAAATGATAAAAGATTGATCAAAAAAATAATAAAAGATTAATTCTAAAATAATAAAAGATTAAAAGGATTAAAGGTTAATACTAAAATGCTAAAATGAATTTTGAATAAAACAAGCAAACAATAAAACAACGGAAGATTCAGTTGAAATTGAGATAGCTTTTTTTATGTATTATCTTGAGCAAGGAACAATAATTTACGAAAGATATGTTGTGTAAGAATTAATTTTCGTAGGTGTAAACTGTACGTAAATGTTTTAGCATTCTTTTTAATTGGTTACTTGAGTGTCAATCCTGAATTTCTTTGAGAATAAAACTCGGTTATGATCGTAGAATTTAGTGACTGATATCTTTAGAATCTAACATCTGTCTTCTTCAACTGCCTGACTGTTACTGACTAGTTATAAATAGCAAGAGTTCAGCCCGACCAGCACTTGGCATCAAAAGAGGGAAAAGTTTTTCTGAAAACCATAACACACTAGGGATTTTTCCTGCTTTGGGGATACATGTGAGTTAGGGACCATTACCATTTTATTTAGATTTTGAGCAAATTTGCTTCAATTTAAATTTGGCCTCATATATTATTTAGATTTTGAGCAAATTTGCTTCAATTTAAATTTGGCCTCATATATCATTTAGATTTTGAGCAAATTTGCTTCAATTTAAATTTGGCCTCATATTTTATTTAGATTTTGAGCAAATTTGTTTCAATTTAAATTTGGCCACATATTTTAATTAATGAAGATAAATGCAATTTTTTTCTGTTCAGAGTTCACCTCCTTTGCCAAACCCGTTAGTCCAGGTATCCTCAAGCCGCAGCCACGGACCACATGTGATCTTCGGGACCTATCCATGCTGTCTTTCACCCAATTTTCAAAGTTTTCTCTTCCCCTTTTCATGTTGATTGTAAAGCGGTTGTAATAATTGCAGATAGATCTCATTGATCTTCAGTGGTGAGAAGATCTGAAGTCAAAATTTCTTGCTTGCCAGATCCTCGTTTTCTATAAGAACCATGTGCTTCCATTTGGACAATTGCCCAATCTTATCACCAACATCCAACAAGTAGTGTTTACCACTACATATCGCTGAGAACTGTTGTTCTCCAAAATATATCAGTATATTAAAGTATATTAAGTATATTAGTATATATATTAAGTATATTAGATATTAAGTATATTAGTATATATATATTAGTATATTAGTATATATATATTAGTATATATATTAGTATATTAAGTATATTAAAAGTATGCTGTAACTATCAAATCATCACTTATGTGAGTTACTCCTTCTGTCAACATCTTTTGACTTTAGTATTGCATGTTTTTTGGTAATTGAAAACATCAGGCGCCTCATTAATAAATTAACATTGTTACCTTGTGAATTTTGCAGCTTTTTTTCGAGTCTTTTAAGATCACAGGCACCTCCCTCTAACCATTATACCAATGGCCCAGTAAGTCAAGCTTAAGGCGGCGACTTTCTCCTATGAGAAAGAGGGTGCCAATAAAAAAGCTGGGTCCTCGTTAAGATTTGGTGTTTATCCTGGAATGTGAAGAAATTTACACCAGAAAGTAAGACGTCACACAGCATTGTGTACGATATGGGACACTGCCTCTTAAGTTAAGTTTTGTGGCCTTCAGGCTGAAAGTTGAGAACACCTATACAAGACATTTGCCCAGTCAGCTGGGGCTGTAGAATACACTGACTGCACTTCTGCAGAGGGGTAAACCCCCCCCCCTAACGAGTGTCCTTGATATGACACTAAACAATCTGATGGTGAGGTGCCAGCAGTGCTGGAGCTTTGGGGAATGCGGAGTACCCCTTCATTGCCATCGCTCCCAGGTCCACTCTGGCCCGGAGTGGTAGCACCTGATAGGGCTCTATCTATGGGTTAAATAGAACTAACAGCATACTTATGCTAAAATGAATTGAGTAAACTGAATAGCTTGAAATAGAAACGTTTTTGACAATTAAACCGTACTTACACTTAAACTGCTTGCTCATGCTTAACTGAATTATTTCAAATAGAACTATTTTTCGACATTAAAACTGTATTTACACTTAACTGAATTATTACATATAACTGCTTGAATAGTTTGAAATGGAAATGTTTTTGACAATTAAACTGTGTACTTATGCTAAACTGAACTGTTTTCAATAGAACTGATTATTTACGTAAAAATAGATTTGGCGTTAAATAACCTACAAAGGTTGATATGCCATAAAACCAAACAAACCAAACCATATACAAGACGTACAAAAAACGCAACCAACAAACAACTCTTTCTTAGTATAAGAATTGCTACAAATTTAAAACAACCAATTTCACACCAAGTCTATGATGATGCCTACTTCGATCTTTGGACCTTGCAAACGTAAACATGCAATACATTTACCTGTTCTCAGGTTGTAGGATGTGATACAAGTAAGTAAAGTTGGCGAACGTAGTCAAGGGCGACTCGAAGGTTTCCTTTTGAATAGCTACTACACCGAAGAGTAGGGGAGGGCGCTACTCCAGTCCCAAGATTGATCCACTTTACCCTTGATCAGTACCTTATAAAGCTGAGTGTTAAGCAAGGCGGCATTAAGTACCATTTTTGAGTCTTTGGTATGACTCGATCTGAGATTGAACCCCGGTCTCCCGCATCATTGGCGAACACTCTAACCATTTTACCATATCATATTTACCAACCCCTCCGCTCGGACAGGATATGACACAAGGTCAATTTTTAACCGGAGTTTAACAGGTTTGAATTCAGAGTTTTCCTTCTCCTAGACTAGTTGCCTCACCAAGGCTGAAGAACCTAATCTGTCCTACTATTTACCCATAGCTGGAGGGAGAATATTTGGATTCATACCTTTCCCAAGGGTATTAGTGCTATGTGAAATGCAATCAGTGTCGTCCAGGATTTGAACTCGTATCGTCGTGTCCAATTCCTCCCTCTAACCATTATACCAATGGCCCAGTAAGTCAAGCTTAATGCGGCAACTTTCTCCTATGAGAAAGAGGGTGGTAATAAAAAAAACTGGGTCCTCGTTAAGATTTGGTGTTTATCCTGGAAGGCGAGCTCCTGGCGAGCGCCCCGGGGCCTGTTCTGGACTTCGGTCCGGAGCGTGGCCCTGGAAAAGGAACAATGGCAGACTTGGGGCCTTTAATTAGGCACCTAGTTTCGACTAGGCTACCTTCGGGTGGGCGAGCTGCATTTTTGTCTCCTTTGTCCCCCTTGTACGGCACTAGACCATGCGTCTAGTTTAAGCCGCAAACTGGCATACGTGCCCGGACCCACCTTTGGGGTCGTGAAACTGCTTGCCTCATCAGGCTCACATTGCACTAAGTGAGCCGATGAGCAGCACAGACAAGCAGGGTTCGAGTCTCGGCTCGTTCCCGACCTCCCCTCCCCTTTATCCCCACTTTAATAGGCCTTCGGGCTTTTGACCTTGTGTCAAGTCGTGTCTGGTGGGAGGCAGCGACAAATATCTGGTGTTTATCCTGGAATGTGAAGAAATTTACACCAGAAAGTAAGACGTCACACAGCATTGTGTACGATATGGGACACTGCCTAAATTTTACTTAGTTTTTGTTTAGAATTGATGTCTATTCCGGAATATGAAGAATTGTACACAATCAAGTAAAGGTGTCTCAGTATATATGGGACCCGTGTGACTGCTAATAACTCAACTACTAATAATATTGTGTTCTTTTTTGTTTCAGATTTGAAAATAGTATACTATAACAATTATCAATTCTTGATCACAATGCTTTGGACAAGAAAGGAAAAAATATTTTGTGTCACTACTTATTTAAAGACAAAGTCATTCAAAACTGTCTCAAAATAGATGCGACCCATAAATATGATAATGATTTATTACTGAGACAAGAAACTCAAAAAAGATTGCATGTCGTGGAAGCTGGTACAATAATAATTAAAAAAAAAAAACTAACATTGATTTGGTGTCTCTACCTCAAAGGATGCACTTTTTTTTACAGGACATGTTCCAAATGACCGCCATTGCGCTTGTCTTAGTAATAAGTGCAGAATCAGCTGAAGTTACGATAGGTTTTATAGCTGAAAACTTGCTCTACCTAACGGCTCTGTATCTGTTGTAGTTTCCATGGAAATATATAGATGTTACTTTTGGAACATGCTCATCTTTTTTCATCGCTGACAAAGTGCATTGTTTGTGGTGGTGACTATGTGGAGAATTTTTTTGGTTTTTTGCTTTACTTTTTTTTTTTTTATTTATTCTTGTTTGTTTGTTTGTATGTTTTAACCGAAAACTTACTCTATGTATAAGGGTATTTGTCTGAAAGTGAATCTGATATCCCGACTGGCGTTCGAACTCGCTTACTACGATTCCGCAGTCCAGTGATTTAACCATTACACCACGAAGACCCCCCCACACACACACACACACTTTCTAAATGTGATAAAAGACGCGAAAAATTGAAATGAGTGAATACGAAACTCTGCTTGAATTGAAAAAAAAACATTATTGATAAACCAAAAGGGACTTAACCATTATATAATTGAGAAATATCAAAATATTGACAAAAATGTTAGTTTATGCATTTAGAAAAAAATCAAATGAACTCACCTCTAACAAAAATTATAGATTTAGCACAATTGGAGGATGTTCACTTAAGTTTTTTTTCTTATTTAGCAGTAAATACACTTATAACAGACAAGACACAAAACACACTTTTCTTTAGTAGCTGAACATTCTGGCTTCATAGATTAAAACCTTAAAAAACTAGATCAAATTATCTAAATTAATGGTATAATTTTTATTCCGAGCTATGCTGTGGAAAATATAATGGAAAACTCAAAGGGAGAAAAAACAACAACCTATAAGTGCGCAAGATCCATACTATCAGGCAAGTAGAAACTTGTATTGGAAATGATTTTTACCATAAAAATGCATCAGAAATAACTTTTACTATAGAAAATGTATTGGAAATGGTTTCTTCTATAAAACTTGATTGGAAATGATTCTTATAATAAAAACTTACTCTATGTAACGGTATAATTCTGTTCTCTCTGTCTTTTGTCGATAAAGTGGAATTAAATTAGAAGCATTACTTTCGGAATACCCTATGTTTTTCATCGCTAATGAAAATGCATAGCTAATGGTGTTAAACTATGTGTTTTGTCGTTGAAAACTTACTCTATGTAACGGTATTATTCTGATCTCTATATTTGTTGTCGTTACCGTAGAAATAAATAAGAGGCATTACTTTCGGATCTCTTCATCGGATTCCTAGCCGACTAAAATCCATAGCTAGTAGTGGTGACTATGAGGTGAGGATAGTTGCTTTATTCTTAATATCTTTTCAAACTGAAATCTTTCTCTATCTTAACGGTATAATTCTCCTGTCTGTATCTTTTCTAGTTGCCCAGTCGACTGGGGCTGTAGAATACACTGACTGCACCTCTGCAGAGGGGTAAGACCCCCCCTAACGAGTGTCCTGGATATGACACTAAACAATCTGATGGTGAGGTGCCAGCAGTGCTGGAGCTTTGGGGAATGCGGAGTACCCCTTCATTGCCATCGCTCCCAGGTCCACTCTGGCCCGGAGTGGTAGCCCATGATAGGGCCCTATCTATGGGTTAAATAAAACTAACAGCATACTTATGCTAAACTGAATTGTTTGAGTAGACTGAATAGCTTGAAATATAAATGTTTTTCACACTTAAACTGTACTTACATTTAAACTGCGTGCTTATGCTTAACTGAATTATTTCAAATAGAACTGTTTTTCGACATTAAAACTGTATTTACACTTAACTGAATTGTTACATATAACTGCTTGAATAGTTTGAAATAGAAATGCTTTTGACGATTAAACTGTGTACTTATGGTAAACTGAATTGTTTTAAATAGAACAGATTATTTACATAAAAATTGATTTGGCGTTAAACAACCTACAAAGGTTGATATGCCATAAAACCCAACAAACCAAACCATGTATCTCTTTTAGTTTCTGTGGAAATAAATAAGAGGCATTACTTTCGGAGAACCCTCCCTCTTCTTTCCACCTTATTCCTTCTGTTATCTGTCGTAGTTGCTTCACTCTCCTAATCCAATATATCCTCAGTTAGTTCTCAGTTACACATTGTCAGTCACGAAAGCCCTGACCTATTTTCTAGTCACTTTGAAGCGGACGTTATTATCTAGGGACAAGTCACTGTCAAGACTTTTTAAGAAAACAAAGACGACATGTTGTTCACATCTGCCCAAGTTGGTGACGTAAGCTACAGTCGCTTCCACACAAACACACTTAAAAAAATTAAATAGTACCTAAAAAGGGTCAGACTAAATTTGACAGAAATTTTTATTCTTATAACTAGCAAGAATCACGCATTTGTCGAAAAAAAATCTATTAAAGGGTCGAACTGAGTGATCGCGCAAGCGCTCAGGGCCCGAAGACACAGTTGCAGTAAGAGAACTAATCAGGGAATGTTTATTTTTGTGAAGTGGCCAATAACGAATGTATTATTTTAACATTACGAATCCCAATTGTTTTATTGATATAGTTACGTTAAATATATCCGTAGCATTGGATATAAATCCCGAATATACTACAAGGATGGGCTGAAAACTTCATTGGATGAAAAGTTCATACGTCATATCGGCCGTTGATGACTTTTTTGACTAATGGTATCCAAGCACTGCAACACCGATGGAAGAAGCGTGTTGAATACAGAGGGGACTATGTTGAAAAGTATACCCCATTTGGTTATATTCCATGAGAGTATCTTGGTCAGCTGACCCTCGTTCGTCTGGCAAAGATTATAGAATTAATACAATCACAGAATGGTCAAGGGGTATTTTTTTTAATGAGTAAATAAACTCATTACGGATAGGACATAAAATATCTTTTCTATCAAACAGTTGAATATTTTCGCTTTCTAAAGTATTTGTTGACTGGAAGAAAAATCATTAATTTCGAACCAGAATGTATTGCAACTTTCCATGTGTGGCTTGATTTCTTTGTTTAATGGCATATCAACCGTCGTGGGTAATTTAATACCAAAGCCATCCTTCTAGAAGAACAACAATGGTATTTGTCTGAAAGTGAATCTGATATCCCGACTGGCGTTCGAACTCGCTTACTACGATTCCACAGATTTAACCATTACACCACGAGGACCCCCCTCCCCCACTTTCTAAATGTGATAAAAGACGCGAAAAATTGAAATGAGTGAATAGGAAACTCAGCTTGAATTGAAAAAAAAAGCATTATTCATAAACCAAAAGGGACTTAACCACTATATAATTGAGAATATCAAAATATTGACAAAAATGTTAGTTTATGCATTTAGAAAAAAATCAAATGAACTCACCTCTAACAAAAATTATAGATTTAGCACAATTGGAGGATGTTCACTTAAGTTTTTTTATTATTATTTAGCAGTAAATACACTAATAACAGACAGAACGCAAAACACACTTTTCTTTAGTAGCTGAACATTCTGGCTTCATAGATTAAAACCTTAAAAAACTAGATCAAATTATCTAAATTAATGGTATAATTTTTATTCCAATCTATGCTGTGGAAAATATAATGGAAAACTCAAAGGGACTCAAAGGGAGAAAAAATCAACAACCTATAAGTGTGCAAGATCCATACTATCAGGCAAGTAGAAAATTGTATTGGAAATGATTTTACCATAAAAATGCATCAGAAATAACTTTTACTATAGAAAATGTATTGGAAATGATTTCTACTATAAAACTAGATTGTAATTATTATAAAAATAGATTGGAAATGATTTTTACTATGAAACTGCATTCGAAAGGATTTATACTTTAAAAATGTATCCGAAATGATTTTTATTCTAAAAACGCATTTGAAATGATTTTTACTATAGAAATACATTTAAAATCGTTTTTACTTTAAAAATGCACTGGAAATAATTTTTACAATAAAAATGCATTGGAAAAAACAAAATGAAAGCAGGATGAACATCCTTAAGTGTGCTAATTCCATTATATTTGCCAGGGGTAGTATTTATATATATATATATATATATATATATATATTAGATATCAGATATGTATCTTTATGAAAAAATGGCTGTTTATGAATGATTTTGAATAAATGCTCGGGTTAGATGAAGAGTCAATAATAAAAATTACTTGAATTTAATAAAACTTTCTCTGTTTATTTGTGAATAAATTCATTATGGAAACGGTATAAAAATGGTGTATTGATGAAATTATATATATATATATATATATATATATATATATATTAGGGTTCATCAAATGCCCGACATTAAAAATGTCGTCTTTCCCCAATTTAATTTTGTTTGTTATATGAAATATATATCTATTTCCAAAAATGGGGTTATTTTGATATTGCCTTATACGACCACATTGCACTTTAATATTAATATCGCTCAACATAGAAATTTACATCAAAAATCATTTTTTCTGGGTATAATTTTTGGCAAAATATGATGTTTTATTGTTTAGCTATATATTGATATAATCTTTTTTATTGATATTTTATTGATATAATAATATAAATAATTCCCACTCTTTGCTCACGTTCTTCTAAAAAATAATTACTGCTTTACCTGCTTATAATAATGTGTATAAATAATAAATAATCTTAGTAGAAAGCCATGTTTTTCATTACATTTAAAATGATAGCGCATTAACTATTCATGAATTTTGATACAGTCTTATAAACTACATGGATTTATCTATCTAAAAAGTCATAAAATGAACCAATTACAAATTTCTATTTAGTTTTTCTTATATCTTCTTAAATATGACAAAAAGATTATATACGGCATAATATAATAAACATAAAATGATAAGGTGTCCATACAAAAGGTAAGCTAAATTTCAGAATTATTTTTGCGTGAAAGTCTATTTATACAAATGGAATAAAACTAAATAGGGGACAAATTAATCCTTTGAAATTTTTGAAAAAAGGTGGGTATTTGATGCACCCCAATATATATATATATATATTTTTCATTTCAATCATACATCTTAGATGCATCAGGGAGGTCTTCAGTGATGCGCTGTCTTCATTGCCGATTTCGGGTTATTTCTGCATCATATCGGCTCCGACAGTAACCCCGGCATGATTCTAAAAGAGCCAAGCCGCCTCCGTGATCGCGACGTGCTACGCTCGTGCCTCTACCAAAGCAAAGAAAAAACACAATAAGGCCGGACTTCGGCCGTTCTTATAGACATATGTCTTTTAGTAAACAGCCAATGAAAACAGGGCATTCCACACTCCTCTGCTATATATATATATATATATATATATATATATATATTACCCACTGTGGTTGATATGTTATTAAATAAAGAAACCAAACCAAACCATATTTACATAACATGTGTAACTTACTGTTGGGTCCCAGTTCTAACAGCTTTCCTTGATGACATCTATTCAGGATGCAGTGAAGAATTCTACTTACAACTTGTTATGGACTAATTCCTATATACATATATATACATAATAAATATATAAGTTGGCGACGATAGTCGAGGGTGACCCGAAGGCTCCCTTTTCGATATCTACTACACCAAAGTGTAGGGGAGGGCGCTACTCCTTCCCTGGATTGCTCCACTTTACCCTTGATCTGTACCTTATAATGCTGAGTGTTAAGCAAGGTGGCATCAAGTTCCATTTTTTGAGTCTTTGGTATGACTCGACCTGGGATTGAACGCAGGTCTCCCGGACCATTGGCAAACACTCCAACCGCTAGGCCAATGTCCGGTATTATATATATAATAATAATAATATATAATAATAATATATAATAATAATAATAATATATTTATTTATTATTATTTTTTATACTATTATATTATCATTTATTAATATATAAGAATAATAATATATTTATTTACTATTATTATATAATAGTTCTATCCGAGATATTGAGCATTCTCCATATTATATTGCACTTGGTTCGACACATACCCACAAAGTGATTTAGTGACAACCAACACTGTTATAATATATATATATATATCAGTAGTTATAGTTGTTGTTATAGTAGTAGTTTTATTCCTTCTTTTTATAATTGCTTTTTATCACATATAGAAAAGTAGCATAAAAGGAATACAAGACTAGGCACCACTGAGTGTGAGAGGTGATCAACTGGGAATTGTGAAAGAGATTAAAATTTTACCACACTGTCAAATGGTATGTGCACAAACCAGAATCTGTTCAGGAAAATGAGACCATAAGATTCTATGGGACACTGAGATACAGACGGATCCCCCAATCCCAGTCGAAAGACCAGGCATCGCGTTAATTAACAAGAAGCAAAGAATTTGCCGTCAAGTGGGTTTCACCGTTCCAACGGCCATAGAGTGAAAATGAAAGAAAGTGAAAAGAACTTGCCACAGAGCTGAAAAGGCTGTTGAGGATCATGAAGCTTACGATGATGCCGCTCGTTGTTGGTGCTCTTGGAACGATACAAAAAGCCTGAAAAGGAGATTGGGGAAGCTGGAGATTAAAGAAAGAATCGAGACCATCCAGATCATAGCACTGTTGAAATCTGCTTGAATACTTAGTAGAGTCCTGGAGATCAAAGTGTACCTGCTTTCACTTAGATTTAGTGAAAACTTGTTAAAAATGGTGCGAAAAACTTGCAAGGAGAAAAAATATATATTATTATTTAACTCTTTACGAGTTTTTCACTATGAATTTTAGCAAGTGTTTTTTATTCACTGAAGTTTGAATGAGGGCAAGCCTCCTCGATTATTATAATTTTACTCTTTGAGAGTTTTCCACGCTAAAGTTAGCTGGTAG
Organism: Sepioteuthis lessoniana; assembly: GCA_963585895.1. Lineage (NCBI taxonomy): Eukaryota > Metazoa > Mollusca > Cephalopoda > Myopsida > Loliginidae > Sepioteuthis > Sepioteuthis lessoniana. The sequence goes on along the minus strand of OY757926.1, from coordinate 29,809,565 downwards.
TTTTTCACTAGAGTTTTAGTGGCAGCAAGTCTCCGCCAGTCTCCAGGTCACTTCTCAGTTTTCTGGCCGATCTTAATAATGATAAAGTCTGGATGGTCTCTACTTGTCCTCTGATTTCTAAGTCTTCCAGTACCTTTACCAATCCTTTGGGGGATCGTGATCGTTCCAAGTGCACCCACTAAAATTGGTATCACCGTTTACATAGCTTCTTTAGCATTCTAGCAAGGTCAAGATATTTTTTAACTCTTTTCATCTTCTTTTAATTTTACTCTATGGTCAAAGTCCACTATTCGGTAGTTTTTTTTCGTTTTTTACTATCTCTAGGTCTGGTTTGAATGGTTTTCACTCGGTCACCAACTTTCAAATCCTCCAGGCCCATTTATAATCCTTTAGTTACCCTGCCAAAAGCACCAATCACAATTGGTATAATTGTCACTTTCATGTTCCACAGCTTTTTCAATTCTCTATCAAAGTCGAGGTACTTATCCTTCTTTTCACATTCTTTCAGTTTTATTCTGTGGTCAGCCGGGACAGCAAAGTCGATAATTTTGCAAATTCTCTTTTTTTTGTTGATTATTATAAGGTCTGGTCTTCTGGTCGAGATTATGTGATCTGTGTGTATGTCAAAGTCCCATAGGAGTTTATGTGTGTCATTTTCTAAAACAGGTGGTGGGTTGTGCATATACTTTTTGTTGGTAAGGTCAAATTGAAATTTCTTGCACATTTCCCAGTGGATCACCTAGCCCACCAAGTCGTGTCTAGTCTTGTACTCTTTCTGTGGTAATTTGCTGCATTCACTTATTATGTGATTGATGGTTTCATCTGTTACCGCATAGCCTACATTTGCTATTTTGTTGTGTCTTATCTATTCTCGCCTTGATATGATTGGTTCTTATAGCGTTGTTTTGCGCTGCCATTAGGAGAGATTCTGCTTCTCTCTTAAGGTTTCTTTTACTTAGCCAGGTCCAGGTTTTATCATGTGAGATGTTATTAGTCGTTTAAAACGCCCATATTATTATTATTATCATTATTATTTAATCCTATGAGAGTTTTTCACATCAGCGTTAGCTGACAGCTTCTCAAGGGAATTTGAGTGACAGCAAATCTCTGCGAGTCTCTAGGACTCTTCTCAGTATTTTGGCTTGATAATGCTGTAGTTTTATCATCATCATCATTACAGTGTAACCCGGATATAAGAGAGTTGTCGGGACCAGAGTATAAGTATCTTATATCCGGGTTTTCTCTTATATCCTGGGTTTCTCTTATATCCGGGTTTGATCTATTTTGTTTAGGTAACACAGGCTCTTATTTGGGACCTGAGACAGTTTCTCTTATATCTGGGTCTCTTATATCTGGGTTACACTGTATTATTTTTCGATTAAAAGTAACAATAAGATTGATAAATTATTGTAAAAACCGAAAGTAAAGCTGCAATTCAATAATAATAATAATAATGATTTTAATAATAATAACTGGAGACCTGAGGAGACTTGCAATCACTCAGATTCCTGTGAAAGACCATGAGTTAGTGCTGGTGGGAAAAATTCGCGAGGAGTTAAATAATAATAATAATATGCAGGAGAGAATATGAAAAGAAGGATAAGTATCTCGACCTTGCTAGAGAATTGAAAAAAACTGTGGAACATGAAGGTGACAATTATACCAATTGTGATTGGTGCTTTTGGTACAGTAACAAAAGGATTACTAAAGGGACTGGAGGACTTAGAAGTTGGCGGACGAGTGGAGACCATCCAAACAATAACATTATTGAGAACGGCCTGAATACTGAGAAGAGTCCTGGAGACTTGAGGATACTTGCTGTCACTCAAACTCCAGGGAAAGACCATCAGCTGAAGCTGATGTGAAAAACTCCAATGGAGAAAATAATGATATGCAGGAGTGAAATTAGTGCGTGATAAAATCGATGTTCCCATGAACGACGCGAACAGAAATTCAAAACCTGGATGTGAAATTAGACTGCAGACACAGATAAGAAATCTACGAAAACAAGCAAAAATGATAAGACAGAGGAAAAACACTGGAATATGTTGTGACGAAAAGAGAAAAGCAACACAACAATTAAGGACATTCCAAAACAACGAAAGAAAATTCTACCAGCAAGTTGGGGGAGAATGCAGGAAGGCATACCAACAGCCGTATTAAAAAGAAGCGAAACAATTCTGGGACAAAATATGGGAACGGAGAGAACATAAAAGCCGAATAGATAAACAACATGGATAAGAGATACCAAATTGAAAAACATCAGGCCTTGATGAGATTCATGGATTCTAGTTTTAGAAATTCACTTCCATCCACGACAGACTGGCTATCGAAATGAATAGGTGCTTACAAGAAACAGACATACCTGAAGGATGATCAAAAGAAAAACCATCCAGATCCAAAAGAAACCTCTACAAAGGGAACCGCCTCCAACAACAATAAACCTATAACATACCTGCCAATGATGTGGAAAATACTAACTGTGCAAATTAAGGCGGAGATTTACTATTCACAAATAAGCCGAGGAAAGTTCCCCGAGGAACAGAAAGGATACCACAAAGGAACAAGAAGAACCGGAGATCTACAATACATTGATCAACACATTCACAAGAAGAGCAAAACGAGACGAAAAAATTTAGTTAAACGTGGATTGACTACAAAAAGGCATAAGATATGGTCCCACAGTGCTGGATAATAGACCCTCTCAAAATGTACAAGATAGCCGATAAAGTCATCAACTTTATCATGGAAACCATGAAAAACTGGACTGGGTAATTCACAGCAGGGGGAAAAAGTTTAGCTGAGGAGAAAATCCTGAGATGAATATTCCAGGAAAATACGCTATCACCTTTACTATTTGCAATAGCGATGACGTCACTCAATCACATACATAGGAAATGCACTGATGGCTACAAACTTACGAAATCAAAAGAAAAGTTTAACCACATAATGTACATAGACGACATCAAACTGTTTGCCCAAAAATGAAAAAGAATTGGAAAACCAAATACTAGCAGTGAGAATATACAATCGGGATATAGGGATAGAATTTGGCAGAGAAAAATATGCCATGTTGATGATGAGCAACGGAAAACAATAAATGACGGAAAGAATAGAACTACGAAATCAAGAATCAATACATTCAGAAAAAAGGAAACTTACCGATCCATTGGCGTAGCTGTTAAAGTGTTCGCCAAAGGAACGGGAGACCGGAGTTCCATCCCTGGTTGAGTCATACCAAAGACTCAAAAAATGGTATTTGATGTCTACTTGCTTATCCCTCAGTATTATAAAGTATAAATCAAGGGTAAAGTGGAGCAATCCAGGGAAAAAGTAGCGCCCTTCTCTACACTTCGGTGTAGTAGCTCTCGAAAAGGGAGCCTTCGGGTCCCCCTCGACTACGGTTGCCAACTTTACTTACAAGTACTTGGAAATATTGGAAGCGGACACCATCAAACAAGCGGAGATGAAAGAAAGATTACAAAAGAGAATCTCAGACGAACGAGAAAACTTCTCAAAACCGAGCTCTGCAACAGATAACTTATCAAAGGTATAAAAAGCTCGATTGAATCCTTTGTAAGATACTCGGAATAATTCTTTAAGTGGAGGAGGGAAGAACCTCAACAAATGGACTAGAGAACAAGAAAACTAATGATGCATAATGGCGTTACACCCGAAAGATGACATCACCATCATCATGTCGTGCCACTAGCATGGATATCCCTGATCCTCTCTCGCCACCCCTCCCTATCATTCATCGCTTTGGGCAGGTCTTCAGGGCTACATCCAGTATCCTCACATAGCTGCTATATTTATGTTCGAGCTGGTCGTCCTGCTTTTGCTTGGCCATATGCGGGGGTCCATAGGAGCACATCACTGATGAGTTCGTCCTTGCTTCTCCAGCAGTGTCCTGCGTGTCTGGCTCGTCTAACTTGTATAGTTTTCGTGGTGGGAGGCAAGTGGCCGTACAGCTGGTGTCTTGTGGGGTGCTGCCACCTGGACTTGTTCAATATTGCTCTCAACATTCTTGTGTAATTGCCGTCTAGCTTCTTCTTCAGCCAGATGACATAGACAATATGTGTCAAGAGAAGAAGGAGAAAGAGGAGTCACCAGCATTGAAGATAGTATCGATTCACCGCAACGATGACTTGAATACTACATAAAAAGAGCAAAGAAAGACTAATCATGACGACCAGAAAAAACTCAGACAACATCAGGATCAGCAGAACAACAATAACTTGAAAACAAAAATGAGAATAAAAGTGATTGTATAGATATTTTAAACGATAAACTGACGAGATCTCACACGAGAAGACTTGAACAAGGCTAAGAAAGGAAAAGCTTAAGCGAGAAACAGAATCTCTTCTAATAGCAGCACAAAACAACGCCATAAGGACCAACTATGTAAAAGCAAAAATAGATAAGGCACAACAAAATAGTAAATGTAGGTTATGTGGTGATAGAGATGAAAAGATCAATCAAATGCAGCAAATTAGCGCAAAAGGAATATAACAATAAGCACGACTGGGAGAACAAGGTGATCCACTGGGAATTGTGCAAGAAAATGAAATTTGAACAATTGTAATTGGCGCGTTCGGTGCCATCGAGAAATGGTTGGTACAGGGATTGGAGGACTAGGAAATTAGAGGACGAGTGGAGACCATCCAAACTACAACATTATTGAGATAGGCCAGAATACTAAGAAGAGTCCTGGACACTTGCTGTGACTCAGACTCCAGTAGAAAACCATCAGCAAACGCTGAAGAACTCTAAAATGAGAATAATAATAATAATAATAATAATAATAATAATAATAATAATAAAGATTTTGTTAAAAATAAAAAAAAGAATTGGAGACTTTAATACAAACATTATGAATATACAGTCAGAGCATAGAAATGAAATTTGGCAGAGAAAAATGTACTATACTCAAAATCAGATGTAGAAGAAAATAAAGAATCAGAAAGCACGAAGGAGAGATAAATTACAAATACTTTGGATTATTGGAAGATGATGAAGAAGAATATTGGAAACAGATACCCTTAAACAAGAGGAAATGAAAGAAGAAGAAAATAACAAAAGAGTATCTTTGACGAAGAAGAATATTGGAAGCAGATACCCTTAAACAAGAGGAAATGAAAGAAGAAGAAAATAACAAAAGAGTATCTTTGACGAAGAAGAATATTGGAAGCAGATACCCTTAAACAAGAGGAAATGAAAGAAGAAGAAAATAACAAAAGAGTATCTTTGACGAAGAAGAAAACTTCTTGAAACCAAGCTCTGCAGCAGGAATTTCATCATAGAGATAAACAGCTGGGCAGTTTCCCTTGTAAGATATTCGGAACCATTTTGAAAATGGATAAAACAAATATATTTTTAAAAAATAGACCAAAGGACAAGAAAATTGATGACGATGCACAAGTCATTACACCCGAGAGATGACAATGACAAACAATATGTGTCAAGAAAAAAAGGAGGAAGAAGATTTGCCAGCAATGAAGATAGCGTTGATACATCAAACGAGGACTTGAAGACAAGAAAAAAGAACAAAGAGAGAATAATTACAGTGACCAGAAACAGCACAGAAAACAGAATGATCAACAGAACAATAGGTAGGAAACAGAAAATTGAAGAAAAACAACTGTATAGATATTTCAAGCGACAACAGTATGGATATTTCAAACGATAAATCTCATGCGAGAAGACCTGGACATGGCTAAGAAAAAGAAAGTTTAAGAGAGAAACCGAATCTCTTCTAATAGCAGTACAAAACAATGCCATAAGGACCAACTATGAAAATAGTAAAGACGAAAGAGAATAGCAAGTGTCGATTATGTGGTGACGAAGACGAAACGATTAATCACGTAATAAACAAATGTAGTTCACTAGCACAAAACAAGTACAAAACTAGAGGATGTTTAGCCGTAAGTTTTGTTGTTGAGCGTAGGACAATATTTGCTAGTTTGTTAGCGAGGAAGATGGTGTAACGTATGTGTGTGTTTAGTTACTTCCTCGCTGAGTTTGAAAGGCTCTCGCTAACTGTTGTTAGGTATTAAAGGAAGGATGATGAAGAAGTAAGATGGCAATAGTCGAAATGTTTGTTTTTAGGAATAGGTTTTTATTTGCAGCATGGAAAATGTAGTTTGTGTTTGTGCTGTAAGACTCGTGGTGAGTAAGATTGTGAGTATGGAGACGAAATGGCGTTATGAGAAGTTGAGAAGGTTGAGATGGCAGCGCGTGTCGTCGGACGTGCGAGGGATTGTGTTCGTTGTAGTTTAACGAAAGCCATGTTGCAGTTGGAGTAAATTAACTTTGGATGTCACCGTGAGTTTCGTGTGTCTGGTATTTTGGGGGAGGAGAGTATGCATTGTATCCATTAAAGTGGCCCAGAGGTGAATTGATAGCTAGGTGTCGAGAGCGGAATAAAAGCATTGCGTTGACATAGCCAATTTTGGGGTGACATAAAGTTGTGCCTGTGCGAGGCATGTTGAATGATTCTAGTTTATATTCAACTGGGATTCCTTGCAACGAATCCATAAATTAGATTGGTTCCCTCATGTGTTCATGCTGCTGCTGCTGTTCTAGAGCCGCAGGGAGACGTCTGCACTGGGCGGCGTTGTCTAGCTAAAGAGACTGGGTTTGGCAGCTTACCCAATTTTTTGCCCCCCGGAAAAAGGAGGCCCGGGATGAATAGGATAGGTCATCCTGATGAGGTGAAATAAAGTGTCGAATTAAATTGCGCGCCAAACCAAAATACGAAATTTCCCTTCCACTACAGATGATTCATTGGGAATTGAGCAAGAAATTTAAATTTGGTCATACAAACAAATGTAATAAGCATAAACCAGAATCCTTCCTGAATAATGAGACGCACAAAATTCTCTCGGATCACCCAATCCTGTTATAATTAACAAAGAGAGAGAGAGAGAGAGAGAGAGAGAGAGAGAACCAGCCGAATAGCGGACTTTGCAGTCCTGGCGAACCACAGACTGAAAATTCAAGAAAATGAAAAGAGAGACAAGTAATTCGATCTTGCCAGAGAACTAAAAGGGCTATGAATCATGAAGGTGACAGTGATAGATATTAAATGTAATCAGTGCACTTCGAACGGTTCCCAAATGCTAGGAAAAGAGGCTGGAAGTATTGGAAATCAAAGGACGAATCGAGACCATTCAAACTACAACATTATTCAGAACGGCCAGAATACTGAGAAGAGTCCTGGAGACCAGAGGAGACTTGCTGTCACACAGACTCCAGTGAAAGAGTATAATCTCACTCGGGAATAATAATGATAATAATGATAAATTGTCGACTTTGCTGTCCCGGCTGACCACAGAATAAACTGAAAGAAAGTGAAAAGAAGGATAAAAACCTCGACCTTGCTAGGGAATTGGAAAAACTATAGAACATGAAGGTGATGATTATACCAATCGCAATTGGTGCTTTTGGTACAGTCACCAAAGGATTATTGGAGGGACTGGAGGACTAAGAGGTTGGAGGAGTGATATTAAATGTAATCGGTGTACTTCGAACGGTTCCCAAATGCTAGGAAAAGAGGCTGGAAGTATTGGAAATCAAAGGACGAATTGAGACCATCCAAACTACAGCATTATTGAGAATGGCCAGAATACTGAGAAGAGTCCTGGAGACCAGAGGAGACTTGCTGTCACTCAAACTTCAGAGAAAGACCATCAGTTAATGTTGATGTGAAAAACTATCAATGAGTAAATAACAATAATAATAATAATATATAAACATTTATTTCTAAGAAAAAAAATCAAGCCAATCACGTGCGGCACTTGATTTGGCCAGATTTGGAAAAGGAAGAAGACAATACGGCACTATAAAGCTACCTCCTCTTTTTATCGAGAACTATTGAGACCCTCAGTACGAATTCGGGGACCTACTTGAAGGTATAAGATACACAATTTTTCTAGTCTTAAAATAAGCAATAAAAACATACTTAAGAACCAATCAGCTAAAAACATAGAATAGAACATTCTAGAATGTTCTATTCTATGTTTTTAGCTGATTGGTTGAAAAATATAAAAATGTAATTTAAATGCTCATGCGGTTTTGATCCTAAATTTCTAGAATGTTCTTAAGTATGTTTTTATTGCTTATTTTAAGACTAGAAAAAATGTGTATCCTATAAAGGCACAAAAACTTAAGCCAGTAGAAAGGTTTCGTCACTCACTTCTTGAATAGCCGATTAATATTTCAAACTGCGAAGTTAAGAAGTTTCCTAAGAAATAAAAGTAAAATTAAACCAAAGTCAACTACTGAAATTCTACCAAGTTAAACAACTGAAAGAAAATTCAACCGAGAATTCTGCTAAAAAGAACTTGACAGAAGACTCAAAATTTAATGAACTCGGAAACATTTCGACAAAACTAAAAACAAAAGAAAAATGCTCAAATTCAATGAACTTTGTTTCCCGGACACTCTCTCAGACAAGTTCCAATAAATTGCACTAAAATTTGCAATACTTTATCTTTTCAATCCCTTTCTTCCTTGTTTCTTTTGTATAAAATTCCATATTAAGTATTTTTTTTATTGTCTGTGTCATCTTTTCGAATCAGTATCCGCACGAGAAAGCTGCGGAACTTACCGTTTGAACTAACTGTTTGAATTTACCGTTTAAAATTACACACGAAAGCCCCCTAAAAACATTACCCAGTTAAATACTGAATTTGGCTATTGTGCCATTCTCTTCAAATTAAATTTTACTCTATATTCTTTTACATTGTAATTTTGTTCCCCAAAAATTCCTATAGACAACAATAATAATGATAATAAGGGATTACTAAAGGGACTAGAGGACTTGGAGGTTGGCGGACGAGTGGAGACCATCCAAACGACAGCATTGTTGAGAACTGCCAGAATACTAAGAAGAGTCCTGGAGACTTGAGGAGACTTGCTGTCACTCAGACTTCAGTGAAAAACCATCGGCTATCGCTGATGTGAAAAGCTCTAATGAGTGAATAATAATAATAATAATAATAATAATAATAATAATAATAATAATAATAATAATAATAATGAAAAGTCTATCAATCTAGATGGTTACGATAAAACGTCACAAGATCGTGTAAAACTCGTAAAAAATAATGACACTGATGAACATTCATCAAATAAAGCTGTATTTATTTATTTATATTTATTAATGAGATCAGAATTCGCAATATTGTTTATAGATTCCAAAACGTAAATATTATTTTTCACTTTATTTCATTTTCATTTTTTTTTTAATGAGTCACCAACGTGCTTCCATACTAACTAAATAATGACTATTACAGATTGCGGAATTTGACACGCACTTTGCACCTACCTCATGTCACGTGCTGTTTTTCCTGTGGGCCAAGCGGACAAAATGATTTGTGTGTGAGGGGACCTGCAGCAGTCGTCTCCTTTCGCAGCACTTTGCAAGACGATCTCCGAGCGAAAACCAGTCTTCATTAACAGTCAAAAACAGGCAGTACAAACCATGCGGACAGCTATAGCTGTTGTAACTTTGTTCTTGGCTTTTGCCAATGGCTTTTTATTCGATCGAAGAGATGCGGACGAAATTGAACAGATAGCACAAAAAGGTAAAAAAAAAAGAAAGTTCATTTATTTTATTTGTTTATTCATTTATTTTCATTTTTTAATATATTTTTTTTTTTTAGAATATTTAGTTTATTTCCGGTTAGAAAAACGAAGAAATGACTATTTGAATTTCTATGAGAAAGAAAAAAAAGCTTTGAAAAAATAATCTTAGTAACAGACGAGATGAACCGCTAACCAAACATCCATTCATTAATGCCTCTACTTAGGAAACAGTGAAGAAGTCTACTAAGCGTTTCATTCTTATCTCTGTTACGTCTAGAATTTAGGTTATTGAAAATGCCCTCCTGCGTGGACGTAGACACCAAAGATTATCATTCATTTGAAAAATTAAACTAGAAATAACTTTCTTCTTTAAGTTCAAGTTTTTTGAGAGTAATTCTTGCTATTCATTTTTGCTGGGTTACGGTTACATACGCGTATATATATATATATATATATATATATATATATATATATATATATATATATGTGTGTGTGTGTGTGTAACGCCAAGTTCTCTAAGTTCAATTATTCTAAGTACACACACACACACACACACACACACACACACTCATTATATATATATATATACATATATATATATATATATATATATATATATATATATATATAAAGTATCGACAATGAATAACGAAAAAGTAAAGTAATTCTCTTCTATATCCTGTTTTTTCTTCTTAACTAAATATATGAACACAGCAGTAAAAAAAAGTACTTCTTATACATATTCATATGATTATATAATATATATATAATATATATTCATATAGATTATATAAATGATATAATTAACAACGACGCACCAGTCAAAAAAGGTACCTCCTTATAGATATTTTAGCAATTTTATTTTTGGTCACAGAATTTCAGTGCTGTAGAGTTTGGTAATGAATAATACCGAAGAATGTCCGTTTTGATTTTAGAATGCTCCTCTAGACATAATAAGATTTGTATCTTTGGTTTAAATGAAAATTAACTTCTGATTTCACAGAATGGTAGGTGCGTATTATCCATTTATTGGCGGTCATCTGTAGGTTTTGTGAATCATTTTGTGTTAAAAATAATTAAAAACTAACATACGTATATCCAGAAAATTTTCAAAATTTTACAAAATTTTAATGCAATTTTAAAAATTTTGACGCATTTTTAAAAATTTAAATTTTCAGTTTTATTTTCTGTTTCTTACACTCCTTACCGGGTCTTTACCAAAGATCTTGCCTGGGGGAAGTTAATGATTATATGAATTCGATGTATTTATGTTTTTGCAGTCTCTTTTGGGTGATATTTTTAAGTCACTTTGATAATACTTTCCTGGGGAGATGAGCAGTTCCACAAAGAACATTTTTTTTGTATTTCGTATTGGCTGGGGTTGCCATGTATCTTTTTAATATATATATCTGTCCCTTTCTTGGTCATACCCAGTGCTCCTACTATTACTGGTACGGTGGTAGTTTTTAGGTGTCACATTTTTTTCCATTTCTATTTCCAGGTCTTTGCATGTGCTTATCTTATTAAATTCTTTGACTGATATTTTATTGTCTGTTGACACTGACATGAATTAACAGGTATATTTTTTCTTTTATCATATTTACCAACCCCTCCGCTCGGACAGGATATGACACAAGGTCAATTTTTAGCGAAGTTTAACAGGTTTGAATTCAGAGTTTTCCTTCTCCTAGATTAGTTGCCTCACCAAGGCTGAAGAACCTAGTCTGCCCTACTATTTACCCATAGCTGGAGGGAGAATAATTGGATTCATACCTTTCTTAAGGGTATTAGTGCTATGTGAAATGCAATCAGTCTCGTCTAGGATTTGAACTCGTATCGCCGTGTCCATTTCCCACGACGATAACCATTACACCATTTTTTTTTTTCTTTTATAGTCCTTAACCATTCTAACTGGTCTGTTGCTCATTATTTTTTAATCAGTTTAGATTGCGTAGTCTCAGAGAACAGTAGCTTCTTTTGTTTCTGTTATTGATTTTGATAGGTGTTTATACCATTTTTCATTATCCAATAATTCAGAGTATTTATCCATTTTCCAATGAATATCGCATCCTATTTATCTTGTCTTTCTTTATTTTTTATCGGTGTTACGATTGAGTAACTGGACACTAAGTGGTCAATTATTATGACAGTTTTCACACCAGCGTTAGCTGATAGTTTTCCACTAGAGTTTGAGTGACGGCAAGTCTGCTCAAGTCTCCAGGACTCTTCTCAGTATTCTGACCGATCTTAATAATCTGAATGGTCTCAATTTGTCCTCTTATTTCCAAATCTTCCAGTCCCTTTACAAATCCTTTGGGGGGTTGTACAGAGCCCATCAATAACAATTGGCATCCCCGTCACCATCATGTTCCATAGTTTGTTTTTTTTTTCGGATGGGGGGAGGGTTCTGTAGCAAGGTCCAGGTTCCTATCTCTCTTTTCGTGTTCTTTTAATTTTACTATGTGGTCTGCCGGAATGATAAACTCCACTAGTCGGCAGCTTCTCTTTTTCTTTTTTTTCTTTCTTTTTTTCTATCCGAGATTAATCTAATCTCGGATCTGTCTGTACCTCAATTTTGTTTTTTTTGTTGACTATCACTAGGTTTGGTCATCTGGCCGAGATAAGATGATCTGTCTGTACCTCAATTTTTTTTTATTTTTTTTTTTTTTGTTGACTAACTTCGTATGTCTCATTCTCCAGGACGGACTCTGGGCTGTGCATATTTGTTTATATGGTCAAATTTCCGAAGTATTTGTCATCTGACAATCTATAAACAACCTGTGTCATCTCGAGGATGTAAAGCCTTATGTATCGAATTTATTTATTTATTTATTTTATGATTATTATTATTATTATTATTATAATTATTATTATTATTATTATTTACTCATTAGAGTTTTTCACATCTGCGTTAGCTGATGGTCTTTCACAGGAGTTTGAGTGACAGTAAGTCTCCTCAAGTCTCCAGGACTCTTCTCACTATTCTGACCGTTCTCAATAATGCTGTCGTTTGGATTGTCTCCACTCGTCCGCCAACTTCCAAGTCGTCCAAGCCCTTTAATGATCCTTTAGTTACTGTGCCAAAAGCACCAATGACAATTAGTATAATCGTCACCTATATGTTCCATAGTTTTTTCAATTCTCTAGCAAGGTCGAGGTACTTTTCCTTCTTTTCACATTCTTTCAGTTTTATTCTATGGTCAGCCGAGACAGCAAAGTCGACAATTTTGAAACTTCTCTCTTATTATTATTGTTTTACTCTTCGCGTTTTTTCACATCCGTTTTTAACTGGTGTTATTTTGACTGAAGTCAGGGTGACTGCAAATCTACAAAGATTTCCAGAACTTCCCTTGGTATTTTTGCTGATTTTAACAGTCCCGTGGTCTGAATGGTCTTCAGTTTCCCCTGTCTCTTATGCAGACTTTTGGGGACCAGTTCAAGTGAACCAGCTACAATTGATATCACTGTAACCCTCAAATTCTGCAACCTTTTCAGCACACCGACAAGATCCGTTCCTATCTCAAACTCCTAGAGACTTTTATGGGTCTCATTTTCTTGGACAGATTCTAGTTTATGGATATACCGTTTGTCAGAATGGTCAAGTTTTAATCTCTTGCACAGTTCCTAGAGGATCACCTTTCCCCGCTTAATCTTGTATGCCTTTTGTACCAGTTTGCAGCATTCACTTATTAAGAGATTACCGTTTTATCTCTGTCTCTTCGTAACCTAATTACAATTGCTATTCTGTTTCGTATTATCAGTTTTTGCTACGATATAACATACCGATAAGTAAAGCAAGAATTGCTATTGATATGTTATCGACCAAATGAAAATCTAATCCCTCTAATAAAATTAAACAGGAATTCTTCCAATGTGTAGCCGTGTCAGTACTATTTTATGGCAGTACCCATTGTTCTCTGCCCAAATGCTTAGAGAAAAAGCTCGATGGAAACTACACGAGGATGCTGTGTGGTCTTTTGAACAAACCCAAAAAAGGATCTAAAAACCTTCTTACCCCGCATTTCCTAAAACATCAAAGAGAAGCGAGCGAGACAAAGCGACGTTCTTCTATGGACATCACAGTGTTGATCAATCAGCAAACACTTACATTTATCAGTGGAGGCGCGCTTAGTGTAATGGTTTACGTCAAAAGAAATGGAATTGAGGACTCTGGTTCGAATTCTGAACAAGGGTGTTTGCGTTTTTTTTCGCGCTAACGCTTTTGGAAAAGGCATGAATCCAGCTATGTGGAAATAGCCGGTCAGAAAATTCTCTTTAGCCTTGGTAGGACAACCAGTCTAGAAAAAGGAAAACTCTGAATTCAAATTAGCTTTTCACCGCTTAAAATTGACTTTTTATCACACACCCTGCCTGTCGCAGAGAGGTTGGTAAATACGTCTCAGATAAGACAGAGGAGATATTTTTAACACCATCTTTTTGTGGGGAAAAGTTAAGATTTTTTTATATACTATCAAATGTGATAATCTGCAATGTTTGTGGTGACTACCCAGTACTTTTTTGTAACCCAGCAAGATGAGACAGAGGACAAAGCAAATCCTTAAAACTAATAATGACCGTAATCAGTTATGTATAACACGCATTTCGACTACGAAAATTGTGGAAATGAAGACATATCTTATGTATAATGCGCATTAACTCGTTTGGAATTTGTAGCAGCTAAATTGAAACCAAATGTAACATTTGTTCAATTTTTTATTCGATATTCGCCAATGGCCCGGGAGACCGTAGTTCAATCCCAGGTAGAGTCACACCAAAGACTCGAAAAATGTGTACTTGATGCTACCTTGCTTAACACTCAGCATTATAAGGTAAGGATCAAGGGTAAAGTGGAGCAATCCAGGGAAAGGAGTAGCACCCTCCCCTACACCTTCGTGTAGTAGCTATCGAAAAGGGAGCATTCGGGTCTCCCTCGACTACCTACGGTTGCCAACAACTTACTTATATAATGTTTCCAAACACAGTATTTAGAGTAAAGGTAGGAACTTATTTACACGAAAATGTTTTGCCCAGTTGGCTGGGGCTGTAGAATACACTGACTGCTTCTCTGCAGAGGGGTAAGACCCCCCCCCCAACGAGTGTCCTGGATATGACACTAAACAATCTGATGGTGAGGTTCCAGCAATGCTGGAACTTTGGGGAATGCGGAGTACCCCTTTATTGCCATTGCTCCCAGGTCCACTCTGGCCCGGAGTGGTAGCACCTGATAGGGCCCTATCTATGGGTTAAATAGAACTAACAGCATACTTGTGCTAAAATGAATTGAGTAAACTGGATAGCTTGAAATAGAAACGTTTTTGACAATTAAACTGTACTTACACTTAAACTGCTTAACCGTATTATTTCAAATAGAACTGTTTTTGGACAATAGAACTGTATTTACACTTAACTGAATTGTTACATATAACTGCTTGAATAGTTTGAAATGGAAATGTTTTTGACAATTATACTATGTACTTTGGCTAAACTGAACTGTTTTCAATAGAACAGATTATTTACATAAAAATGGATTTGGCGTTAAACAACCTACAAAGGTTGATATGCCATAAAACCAAACAAACCAAACCAAACGAAAATGTTACCCACCTTTGGCGAAAATAAGTTCACAATAGAAGAAACAGATTATTATAAAAAACAAAACATTATAATAACTTTTCTTTGTTGTGGTATAAAATTGAAGTGTTTGTTACACAGTACAACGTTTGGACCAGAGATATAATTCATATTCAGTCATGCCCTTCCGAATATGGTGACGCATGTGGCTAATAGAAAAGGTAATCTCACCTATGGTGTATGATAAGCATCCCTAACCTTTAGTGTGAAAGTCTGGAAAAATATTTCGTCTTATATACAAATGATTATGGTTAAACAAAACTATGAGAACATGCCAGCTGTTGTCAGTATTAATTATTTTGTCCCAATTATTTGTTTGTTTATAAATTAAAAAAAAAAACAAACTGCCCAATCCAGTAAAGTAGCAAAATAAATAAATAAAATGCAACAACCTTTAAATCAATCTTTCTTAACTTTTTCTTCCTTGTTTCCCATTTTTGGTGTCAAAGAAATTTCAGTCCCACATAACGACAAATAGAATTTCCATAAAACAGGAAATAGATTTTATTTACAAAAGCAAAATGAAGTAGAAAATATAAATCCAGACTAATGACTACACTCCACCGGATGTTTATCTATGAGCTTGTCGAGTTAAAAATTTCCAAACCTTGGTTCGGCTTCAAGCGTAAATCTCGTCTCTTTTCAATCTGAATTATTGGTATGACATTGCAATGCTTGGAATCATTTGATTGTGTTCACATGAATGAATAGTGTTGAATAAAATAATGAGACTTAAATAACAATACTCGTACCCACTTCACTGTCTGGAAACGGATGATTGATATAGAATAGAATTATTAGTGTTTGGTAGCAATAATTGAAATCATTTAGCACTGCGAAAATTAATGTGCCATTTAACACTGAAAATTAATGTACCAACAAATTTGTTCTAACTTATTTAAAGATGAAATTACTTACAAACTGTCCCTAACAAATCGTATTTATATCCATTTAACTGTGCAAACAAATGATTAAATAGTAAATTGAATTATTCATATTAGATAGCAGTACTTGAAACTATTTAACTGTGAAAAAAATTAGCTCAGACTCGTTAAAAAAAATTATGAACAAAATCTGTTTTCAAATCATACATATTTTATATATATATATATATATATATATATATATATATGTGTGTGTGTGTGTGTGTGTGTGTGTGTGTGTGTGTGGTTAGGCAGCAGTCGTTTATTTAAGCATGTTTCATTAAATAATAAAGACAAATTTTGTCTGTTTAATCTATTTAAGATCCTTTCATGTTTCCTGATAAGTGTCTTAATTTCAGGTTGGAATTGGTGGATGAATTTCCCAAAATTGTCCCGAGTGCTTTCGGACCCTTCATAGGCCATCATCAGGGGTTTGTTTGCTTGTGTATGGTGTGTTTGTTTTTTAAAAGAGTTTTGAAAGTTTTTGAAAGTTTATACCATAACAAAAATATGGGAACGCAGAGTTGGATAAAACAAGGTAACTGATGTAGTTAAAAAGGGAACGCTATCAACGGAAATAGAATACTATAGGAATACGGGATAAAAAATACTAAAAGCATTTCAAAACGTTGTCGCTATTTTCAAAATTAATTCTATTGATTTTAGTTTATTTTTTTATATATACGTAGGGCTTCAAGGATTTGTAGTCATAGCTTATTAATTTCGTGTGCAATTATAGTGGTGTTTTCAACTAAAATTCAAATTAAAAAATAAATAACACCATACACAAGCAAACAAACCCTGATGATGGCCTATAAAGGGCCCGAAAGCGCTCGGCACAATTTTGGGAAATTCATCCACCAATTCCAACCTAAAACTAAGACATTTATCCGGAAACTTGAAAGGATCTTTAATAGATTATGCAGACAAAATTTGTCTTTATCATTTAATGAAACACACACACACACACACACACACACACACACACACACACACACACACACACACACACACACACACATATATATATAAACAGGATTTGGCATTAAATAACCCACAGTGGTTGATACGCCGTAAAACCCAACTAAGCAACCTTTTCTTCCTTGTGTCCTATTTTTGGTGTCAAAGAAATTTCAGTCCTACATAACCACAAATAGAAATTATATGTAACAGGGATTAGATTTTATTTACAAAAGCAAAATAAAATAGAAAATATAAATCCTGCCTAATGACTTCACTGATCTTAAAGTTAATCTATCAGCTTCTCAAGTTGAACATCCAAACCTTGGTTCAGCTTCAAGCGTAAATCTCCTCTCTTTTCAAGTCAGAGCTCATGAAGAGTTGAGATACAACGAAACGTCCCGAGCTGACGTGGTTCGCTTGTTGGCTGAGCGGTATGATATTAAGTCTAACGTAAAGTTGGGCAGGTTTTGATCCCAGCTTCTAGCGTCCTACGTGTCTAGCCACACTACAGAGTTGAGATACAACGAAAAAGTCTGTCTATGGATGACAATATATATATATATATATATATATATATATATATATATATATATATATATATTTGTTTAACGTTTCTTTGTGAGTGCATCATTTACAGCAGGATATCCCGCCTCAATCAACGAGGCAATGGGAAAAACGAGTAAGAATGAAGCAATCTTTTCAAAGAACAAGAAATGGAAGGATTTTACTTTCAGCCATCCAATCAATCCTTCCTTCTCGATTATTCGTATCAATACTTTGTTCCCTTTTAGTTCTAGAGGTTCTGCAGCAAAATTAGGATCAATCTTTCTGAACACAAAGCCCATTTCTTTAATTTTCAAAAGCCCACTTGTGACCCAAAGGACTTCCGTTAAAAATCACTAATCTAAATGATCCATTATTTATTTATTTATTTTCTATTAAATAAAATTATTCGCATTCTGATGACGGAAGACCTCCAGCGAAATATGTCAATGTTTCAAAACCGTCTTTTTTCTTTTTAAAGGTGCATCTTGTTTTAAATACACATATTGTTTTAAAGGTGCATCTTGTTTTAAAGGCACAAACTGTTTTAAATATTAATGATTCATACTTATGGAGCTGATGTCTCCTCATCAATACTTTGCCAATTCAAGGCCCACTTTTAAAAAATTCTTATGCCCACTTGTAGGCCTAAGGCCTCGCGTTGAGGAATTATGTTTCAAGAGAAAAAGTCAAGAAAAGTTTCAGGAAAACTGAATCAAATTTCAGGGTTTAACTTTGAATACAGGGAACTTGTAGGGTAGAAAGTAGGCTTTTCAATATTAAGTTTAAGCTTTAGATCTAGATTTAGGTGTAAATATTTTTGAATGATTAAATATTTGAAGCATGTTATCAACATGAAACACAATATGCCATTATTTCTTATTGTAAATCTGTAAGCGATGTAATAAATAGTATTTAAACATTGAACTTTAACTTATCAGTATTTAATTCTTGACGAAGGGTAATGGCATTCAAAAGGGCACGAAAGCTATACATATCATAAACATATTATAAACAGATTATAAACTTTGAACAGTTACGGTTAAACAATTTTGTTTCCTACAATGACGCAGCAAATTTCAAGAATAAGAGAATCGTATATATATATATATATATATATATATATATATATATATATATATATAATGTTTTATTTAAAACTTTATATATATCAATATAAAGTTTTATACGCTGCTCTTATTCTTGAAATTTACTGCGTCGATCCAGTAAGGTATAAAAATGTAAACAAATGAAAGCTACTACTTAATACCTTATAATTCCCGTGCTGACGTGGTTCGCTTGTTGGCTGAGCGGTATGATACTAAGTCTAACGTAAAGTTGGGCGGGTTTTGATCCCAGCTTCTAGCGTCCTACGTGTCTAGCCACACTGAAGAGTTGAGATAAACGAAACAGTCTATCTGCGGATGACAATATATATATATATATATATATATATATGAGTGTGTGTGTGTGTGTGTATGTTATTTTGTTAAAATCAACAGGTTAGTTCCTCATTATATATATATATATGTATATATGTTATATAGTCATTTACATGTTCATGCAGCATCACAACGACACAACATCAAAGACAGACGCATGAAGGAAAATACCTGAAGGAAGACACAGGGAGATTTCTTTAACAACTATTTTTACCTCTCACTTTATTGCAAGGTTTGAAAGGGGTTACTCAAAGTTTGCATATGAGAGGGTGCTGGAGACTGAACATAAACTTCATATTTTGACCCCAGTGTTATGACCGTCACGTTGTGTCTTTATTGTTCTCCTGATGTTGGGGTCTACTCCATCGGGACTTTCCGAGGGCCCCCTCGGTCTGGTGTGGCCTTCCCTACCACATCTCGTCTTTAACCCTCCGGGAGTCTGCTGGCAACTGCATCGGGGGTTTCCGAAAGCCCCCTCGGTCGGGTGTGGCCTTCCCTACCACATCTCGTCTCTCTGGAAGTCTGCTGGCAACTACATCGGGGGTTTTCCGAGTGCCCCCTCGGTCGGGTGTGGCCTTCCCTACCACATCTGGTCTCTACTGTCTGGAAGTCTGCTGGCAACTGCTTTGGCACCCCAAACTCAACTGAGCTAAATAATAATTCAACGCCCACACGATCGCCTACTGGATCTTTGAATCGGATGTTTAATCGTCATCAAGCAGAAATAACTGTCATGCAGTTCAGAGGTCACTCTCTTCCGGTGCATCAGTCTGTATTGGCAAAGTGGGACCTTCACCTTGTCCCATATTATTAGCCTTAATCCGCCCACGCGATCTCTTTCGATTACTGGCCGTTGGAATGTGTCACTTCCTTCCGGTGTATTACCTTGGAATAGTATTTTTGGGCCGGGTCGAAGGTCAAAATATAACATATATATACCAACCAACCAATTGATGAATAGATCGAGAGATTGGTTGGTTAGTTGCTTGCTTGAATTTTATGTCATATCAACCACAGAGGTTTATTCAATACTAAATCCTGTCCATACATGCATATATATATATATATATATAATTTGTAAACCGAAAGTCTGAAGGTAAGATATTAAACAAGACAGAGCTCATTTCTTTGCTTACAGATGGTTTCAAGCATTCCTATCTAACACGAACAATGCTATTTACTATTCATCGTCTTTTGCTCCCAGTTGAATGCTTTAAAGTATTGCTATGTAACATTAAACATCTAATTTAGCATCAGTCATTTGTTTGCATTCATTTAAATGAATATACTTTTGATTTATAAACGGTTACGTATCACAATTGTTTGTTTTTGTTTACATATATCCGCTTAACGGCTACCGAGAGCTCGATTCATATGAAGAGCCTTGCATCACGCTAATGGCAACACATAGAGCATTCTTTAAATATATATATATATATGTATATATATATATAAAGAATACTCTATGCTATTATAGCATGGCAGAAAGAACTGAATTCGTATCTAAGTGTAGACATATCACCAATTTTCTCTTATGCCATCTACCACCTGTTTCCTTCCATAAGTGATTCTCCTCTATTTTAGACGGCCAAAGGGAAAAAATTCTCGTCTGAATGCCACGGATACTAACACCAAACCACGTTATTCTTTTATGTAAATGTCACATAACTAAACTTCACGCTATTTAGACGCTAGACTGGCTACTCTTACCACACGGCCGTCTAAAGATTGTGGAAAACACTTGAAAGTAAAGTAACGGACTTATTGTGTCTATATATAGAGAGAGATTTACGCGTTCCATTACTTTTAGAGCTGTTCCAGCTCCCGCTCATACACCCAAAATTTGAGCTAGTTCCTTTCACGTTCCCCATTTTTAAAATGGAACCGCGCCAGTTCTAACCCCTTAAAAAAAGGAGCGGTTCTTATTCAGCGCTCCATAGTGAAAATATACTTTCTTTCATAAATTTTCTATTTCGCCAATTAGTGGTCAAAGTATTGGTGTGGGCAGAAAAGGGTCTCGTCGATATGGGTAGGGATGTCACTGTAAGTGTTAGACCGTAAGATTATATTTGACAATAGCTCGTTAATATTTTGAGTTTTTGCTAAGAAGATGGAATTTCTTACCCCTAAAGAAGAACATGTTGAATGGAGCATAAGATTACGCATAAACTTTTGTTGCGTGAAGTATGAAATACAAAATAGAAATCCCTGAAATATTTCAAAACAATTTAAATGTTCATTACATTAAGTACCTATTTTTTCAGTGGATGAAAATTGGATCCGATATTTGTTCAATCCCAAGGTTTCAGCAAGATATTTTTGTATGAAAATTCATGACATTAATTGGATCTCTGAATGACAGTTTATTGGCAATTTTTGGATATTTTTCGGACATCGTTTATTCAAAAATACACTTTATATTTCGAATCAAATACCAACATAAATACTGTGTTAATAGTTTTTCAAACAAATCAGATCGATTTATTTATGTTAGAAAACCTTTTTTCAAATTATTATCAATAAAAAAGTAAATAATTTAGATATATTTACTGTAATCATTTCTAAAGAAAAAATTATAGCGAGTCTTATTTCTTTAAAAATGAATTATTTACTATTTATTTTGGAAGGGAATTTAAATTTATTCTACGTAAATAAAGTTTTACTTTTAAACATTACGTTAGTGGTTATTTTCTTTTTAAAGAAAGAAGCAGCAAACATTTCTCCATGAGAGGAAAGACAGAATTTAAATATCACAAAATATGAATTAATAAAAAAATCAGTTGAAATATTTTGAACTTACAGTTTGGGGGTGAAAAATATTCTCGTTAGTATTGCAGTTGGCAGGAGAAACTTTGAACAGCTGACAAAAACACAAATCTTCTATTTTCAAGAGTTGTGGCGATATGTTGTATTATTTCTCTTGGGTGAGGAATATATATAATGGGTAGGGGTCAAATGGCTTCAAAACGTATTCAGGGTAGCAATTGGCTAAAAATTGCCATTTCATTTATTACTATACTCTGTTGTTTTCAAGCAAATAAAATCAAAGTATCTTAGTTAAGTTATTGTATCTTCTTTTCAAATTATTATTTTGATAAAACAGTAGGGATGAATCAAAACTGCGTCAGTCTAGCGCGCTACTGATAGTTATTTCCTTTTAAAGAAGCAAAAACTATATAGCCGCAAATCTTTGTAAAAACTTTCTTGATGAAGACATTTATTCCTTCAAAATTAACAACAACAAATAACAATTTCATGTTTTATTTGTCTTTGAAAAGCAAAAAAATAATAATCAACCCTTTTTAGTTAAATACGCTGAGATTTGTAATTTTCGTCAACATTAGTTAAATATACTAAAAAATAAACGTGTTTGTTGCTATTTTACAAACAAATCGTTGTATTCCTATTTTCTTTGAATGATTTACCGAATGTCTATTATATGTTTTGAAATATTGGTGTAAGATAAAACAAAGAAAACGTATTTACTATTTTTTATTAAAATGATAATTTGAAAAGATACTGGAACTTAACTTAAAGAAATAACGATATTATTTGCTTGAAAACAACAGAGTAGTAATGAATAAAAATACTTATTTAAAAATATCTATTTAAAAACAAACAATTTTCTTTAGTTATTACCCTTAAAGAGTTATTTTTTGCAATAAAAATATGAGTCATAAATACGAGAAAAGTTCAAATCTATAAGAAAATGACTTCAAAGCCTTTATACAGAGTGACTGACGCCTTTGAAGTGAATTTTTTCAAATTGTTTCCGGTCTTCTAAGAAAAATGGCCCATCAGAAATGTAGCACCTAACTGACTAATCATGTTTGCTTCTAAACAAAAATCTGAGAAGTTCAGATTTTTCGGCTTTCATGTCTTATTTTCATATGTAACTCCCGACCCCCCTCTCTCTCTTACATCTAACACAGTTATAAAAAAACTTTTCTTTTCTTTTTATTGTTTAATGTTTTTTAAAAAAATGATTCAAATAATTTTGGAACGAGGTGCGCAAAAATCATGCTCTTTAGCCCTAAATCAAGTTGCTCACGTTCCACTCTGGCTGAATATAAAATGAGCCCTCTTCTCCTTAGCTCCTTTTTGGAGGGCTCCGTAAAGCCCTATATATATATATATATATACGTGTTGTTTTCAATAAGTTGCCAGACTTTTTTTGTACAGGCATTTAAAATTGTTGTAGACTCTTGAAAATTCACTGATTTATTACTATACATCTTATGAGAGGACTGACCAATTTTTATGATTTCAGCTTCAAATGAACAGCTACAGCAGCAATTGGAATACTAAAGCCTGATTGTCAAAGCTGGTGAATTTCAAAAATGCAATCTAGACGTGAGGAAGAACGATATGCAATAAAATTCTGTTTTAAACTTGGAAAAAATGCCACAGAAATGTATGGAATGCTTCAGATTGCTCTTGGAGCATCTTGCATGAATCGAGCATCAGTTTTAGAGTGGAATAAGAGATTCAAGGAATGAGACAATTGAGGGGGTGAAAGAGGCTGTAACGAAGGTCATTGACACGCTCACACAAGAGGACTTCCATGGGACCTTCCAGAAGTTGTCGGAACGGTACAACAAGTGCATTGCAGCCGGAGGAGATTACTTCGAAGGGGACTAGAGTTTCATGTGTGTACTATCAATGAAAATGCCCATACGAAAAAAGTCTGGAAACTTAATTAATGATCCTGGTATATATGTTAGAATAGTGTAGACGTTCAACAGTGATTAGTGACTGTCAATTTCTCGACAATGCTATCATCAGACCACGCTATGCTCTCTCTCTCTCTCTCTCTCTCTCTCTCTCTCTCTCTCTCTCTCTCCCTCCCTCCGTATTTGTGCGCTTTTGTACTCTATCACCGATAGTGAGCACTCTTTATTTATGAATATAACAAACTACATTATCAATAATAATTTATCTGGCCAGACTTGAGCAAGGTTCTATGGAAGACAGGCAATTTCCCATGCTGCAGATCTCCCCTCTTCACAGCCCCGATGCAGTCCAAGAAAAGAGCAAGGTGTTTTATCTTTAGGCATTAGTGGAAGCGCATTAATTGTAACGGTTATTAACTAATTTTTAATTCAAACTTTTTCGTTAAAGAATTCCATATTTTTTCCTGTGTTATTCTATATTTTCCTCCGAATGCCTTGGAAAAATTATACCATTAACTTAGATCATCTAATCTTGTCTTTTTCAGTTATATCATATGAGACCAGGAAGATTCAGCTATAATATAAAAATGTTTGGCGTCTTATCTGTTTTTAGTTTATTTACTGCTAAATAATACTTAAAAAAAGAACCGGGATGATCATTCTCTTAAATGTTCCAATTCCATGGTTTTTGCTAAGGTTAAATATATAAATAAAAGAAGTATGCTTTCTCTGTTGTTGTTGTTGCTGTTGTTGTTTTAGAACTTTTCAAGACTTAAACGACGATAAATCATTTATGAAACGCTTGACACATCTTAAATAAAGTTATGCGAAAAGGAAAAATGTTGGGAAAGAAGTCTGACACTTTGTTACGAAGCCAATGAACAAGTTAATTTAGAAAGATGTGTGTTTTTGTACGTGTGTGTGTGTGTGTGTGTGTGTGAGTGTCTGTGGGCGAGGAAGGTGAAGAGAGGAGAGTGGGGTGCGGGTGAGGGAGGTGACTTGTCAGCGGAAGAAGCACTTATTGAGACTCCCTTTATTTTTAATTTGTATTGTTTTCTTCATGCCGCCAATGCGTCAGTTAGCATACCTCTGTGTGTATAGACGTATTTATGTGTGACTGAGTGTGTGGATGTTTACCTGTTCGCGCGTGCGCGTGTGTGTGTGTGTGTGTATGCGTAGTACGAGTTGATGCATCATTGTGCATATGTATGGGTGCATGGGTGCGTACATAAGTGTATGTATTCACCTCACCCCTCCACCACGGGCAGGATGCGACACAAGGTCAATTCTTAAGCGGGTTCAAATTCTTTCCTTCCTCTTGACCAGTTGCTTTACAAAGGTTAAATGGCCCAGACTGTCCCACTATTTGTTCTAAAGAAAATTTGAAGGATAGAATTTGCAATATAAAAGAAAAATTTAAGAGGTAAAATTTGATATGAAGAGAATGACACGAGAGCCAAATTTAGTATTTAACTGGGTAATGTTTTTAAAAGGCTTTAGTGTGCAATATTAAACGGTAAGTTTGAACGGTAAGTTTGAACGGTAAGTTCTGCAGCTTTCTAGTTCGGATACTGATTCGAAAAGATAAGAGACAATAAATTTTTTTTCAAAAAGGAATTTTATACAAAAGAAACAAGGAAGAAAGGGATTGAAAAGATAAAGTGTTGTAAATTTTAGTGCAATTCGCTGGAACTTGTCTGAGAGAGTGTCTGGGAATCAAAGTTCTTTGAATTTAAGTATTTTTCATTTCTTTTTTGTTTTGTCGAAATGTTTCAGAGTTCATTAAATTGCGAGTCTTCTTTAAAGTTATTTTCAGCAGAATTCTCGGTTGAATTTTCTTTCAGTTGTTTAACTTGGTAGAATTTCAGTAGTTGACTTTGGTTTAATTTTACTTTTATTTCTTGGGAAGCTTCTTACCTGTTTGAGCTTACCAGCAATTCAAGAAGCAAGTGACGAAACCTTTCTGCTAGCTAATTTTTACTGTCTTTAGTTCGGTCTCCGAATTCGTACTAAGGGCTCAAATAGTTGTTCTCGATAAAAAGGAGAAGGTAGCTTTTTGGTGCCGTATTGTCTGGAATACCTTCTCCCTTTTCCACTCTGGCCAAACCAAGCGCCGCACATGGTCGGCTTGATTTTTAGAAATAAATTTTTATATTTCATGACTGGAGTGAGTATAGATGTAAAGTCTGAAATAAGGTCCCATCTATGAGTAAAGTAGATTTGTTTTAGAGAGTATTTAAACATAATTTTAACCTTCATTAATACATTTGTTCTTAAAATATTGATATTGGAAGTGTTCTCTCTGTAGCTATGAGTAAATAGTAGGGCAGACTGATGTTTAACCTTAGTATGGCAACTGGTCTAGAAGAAGGAAGACTCTGAATTCAAATCTTTTAAACTCTTCTTGAAAATTAATCCTGCGTCGGTTGGGTAAATACATACATTTAGTAAATCTCTCTCTCTCTCTCTATATATATATATATATATATATCTTAGTCAATTGCGTTCATTAATGACCATTGGTTCTCCCGCTCACGATTTCTGTCTCTCTAATTCAACTGTGTTCATTAATGATTAGTCTCTCTCTCTCTCTCTCTCTCTCTCTCTCTCTCTCTCTCTCTCTCTCTCTCTCTCAGCCAATTCTGTTTATTACTGACTATTGGTTCTCTCACTCTCTATTTCTGTCTCTCTAAGTCAACTGTGTTCATTAATGATTATTTCCTCTCTCACTCTCTCTCTCTCTCTCTCTCTCTCTCTCTTAGCTAATTCTATTCATTAATGATTATTTTCTCTGTCTCTCTCTGTCTCCGTCTCTCTCTCTCTCTCAATTCATTAGTATTCCTTAATGATTATTGGTTTTCATTTCAGATGTTTTGAGCGGATGTCTTCAACTGAGCACGACTGGAGATTGTAATTTTTACACCTGCATTGAAAACCGCTTCCCGTGCGGACGAGATGGCTACTCCTTAAGATTTGGACGTTATTATTGCCAGCGTATACAAAATAATATTAACAGTCTCAACGTTGGGGTAAGCCATTCAAATTAATAACTTTAGGGACAAAATTTGAAATAATGTGTTTTAAAACTACAGACAGTTTTGTCTCACTTTTTGTTTATCGTGTGGGACTATTGTGGAATTTCTGGAGCCTCACTGTGTGCGACGATAGTCAAATTCCTTAAGCCGTCATTATCATCGTCATCTTGTCGTGCCGCCAGCACGGACATCCCTGACCCTCTCTCGCCACCCCTCCCTGTCGTTCATCGCTTCTGGCAGGTCTTCAGGGCTACATCCCGTATCCTCACAGAGCTGCTGTATGTAGGTTCGACCTGGTGGCCCTGTTTTGCTCGGCGCTGTAAGGGGGGTCAATAGGAGAACATCATTTATGAGCTCGTCCCTGCTTCTCCAGCAGTGTCCTGCATGTCTGCTTCGTCCAACTTTGATAGCTTTCGTGACGGGTTGCCCAGTCAGCTGGGGCTGTAGAATACACTGACTGCACCTCTGCAGAGGGGTAAGACCCCCCCTAACGAGTGTCCTAGATAAGACACTAAACAATCTGATGGTGAGGTGCCAGCAGTGCTGGAGCTTTGGGGAATGCGGAGTACCCCTTCATTACCATCGCTCCCAGGTTCACTCTGGCCCGGAGTGGTAACACCTGATAGGGCCCTATCTATGGGTTAAATAGAACTAACAGCATACTTATGCTAAAATGAATTGAGTAAACTGAATAGCTTGAAATAGAAACGTTTTTGACAATTAAACCGTACTTACACTTAAACTGCGTGCTTATGCTTAACTGAATTATTTCAAATAGAACTGTTTTTCGTCATTAAAACTGTATTTACACTTAACTGAATTATTACATATAACTGCTTAAATAGTTTGAAATGGAAATGTTTTTGACAATAAAACTGTGTACTTATGCTAAACTGAACTGTTTTCAATAGAACAGATTATTTACATAAAAATGGATTTGGCGTTAAATAACCTACAAGGGTTCATATGCCATAAAACCAAACAAACCAAACCAAACCTTTCGTGTCGGAAGGTTGGTGGCCGTACAGCTGCTGCTTTGTGGGGTGTTGCCTCCAGGGCTTGTTCAAAATTGCTCGCAGCATTCTTGTGTAGTTGCCGTCAAGCTTTTTTTCCATCCATTTAGTCAGCGTCCATGTAGGGTATCCATATAGCAGTATCGACACGATTGAAGCCGTACCGTGCGTAAATATTGTCAAATCTCTAACGTTATGCTGATTGCGACCATAGTCGAATTCCTAATGCCGTACCATGTACGATTATAGTAGAACTCATAGCGCGATGGGAGATACCCCCGTGGCATAGTGGCTAATGTATTGGACTGTGACATAATAATTAGCGAGTTCAAACTCTGCTCGCATTATTTCGTTCATTTTCAGTCTATATAAGAAAGGTAAGAAGCATCTTTACCCCCTTACACACACACTCACACACGCCAATTATTAGTTAAATAGCACAACTGCTGTTCTTCTACAAAGAATGAGTTTGGCATTAAATAACCCCCGAAGGCTGGTATGCTATTAAATAAGGAAACCAAATTTTAGCACCATTCTGTTGGCGACTAAAGTCGAACTCCTTAAATATGTTTTGTCTGTGACTATAGTCGATTTCCTATCGCTGTTTGTTTGTTTGGGTTTTATGACATATCAACCTTTGTAGGTTATTTAATGCCAAATCCATTTTTATACAAATAAACAGTTCTGTTTCAAACAATTCAGTTTAGCATAAGTACACAGTTTAATTGTCAAAACATTTCTATTTCAAGCTATTCCGTTTAGTCAAACATTTCTAATTCAAACAATTCAGTTTAGTATATGTGTTGTTTTTGTTTACTCACAGTTAAATGTCAAAACAGTTCTATTTCAAACAATTCAGTTTAGCATAAGTTGACAGTTTAGTTCTATTTGATCCATAGATAGGACCCCGTTAGGTGCTACCACTCCGGACCAGAGCGTACCTGGGAGCGGTGGCTATGAAGGAGTACTCTGCATTTCCAAAAGCTCCAGCATTACTGGAACCTCACTATCAGATTGCTTAGAGTCATATCTAGGACACTCGAAACAGCTGGTGTATTCTAGAGCCCCATCCGACTGGGCCACAGAAATACTTGAAAGAATCTAAATGAAAGCAAAATATTTGTATTAAGAATAGATGTAAGAAGCTATAATTGTTTGCAAAAGATTATTAGTAATTTGAAATCATACAATTGAATGAATTATCAGTCATCCAATCGGTGAAACTGTTGATCTTCGGCAGAGGATTAAGACCTCACAAAAGAGGTATACTAGGTATGACACTAAACTGCATCCGATTACGAAATTCCAGTCCTTGAGACCTAAGACATGTGGAATCGCCCTTTCATTTCCATTACTCTCAGTTCCACTTTGCCTCAAAGTGGTAATAATTGTTAGGCTCCCATCTATGGCTCCAATAGATCTGTTTGAAAATCAATCCTATTTGATACCATTAAACTGGGCAAGTTATTTGTAGTAAGAATAGTTATTGAAACCATATAAGTATTTAAGGAGTTACTTGGTGACAGTCCCCGTGGCGTAAAGGATAACGTGCTGGGTTTCGACATCGTAGTAAACGAGTTCGAACTCCAGTCGCATCACTGTGTTCAATTTCTGACTAATGATCCATGCACTCCCTTATCCCTGCTGCTATGGGTTTAATAGTACCACTCTCTGTTCTTTGATAAGGATGGCTTTGGCATTCAATAACTGTTGTGTTCTGGTTAGTGAACACAGGTTGTAGTAATAAAAAGACAAACCACGATATATGAAGAAATAGTTATATTTACAGTAAAGAGTATTTACAAGAGAGAGACTGTTAGTAACAAGAACATAGGATTAGTGGATAGAATAAGGATATTCTTCAACAATAGAATTAGTTTCGTTATAAGGAACGGCTCTTCTGGTCTCAGACTCGTAGACTCGTAGATTGCTAGACTTAGACGCTGGACTAGACGTTCTGGTATTAGAAGCTACTGCCATATATGGCAGATGGACCAGCTCATTGTGTCAGAAAGGTAGGTGATACCCAACAATAGCCAACAAATGTTGATGTACAATCGAGAAAGAAAGAAAGAAATACCAAAGAAAAAAACAGGGTATTAGTTACTTAAACACAAATATTTTTGCCCCGTCGGCTGGGGCTGTTGAATACATCGACTGCACCTCTGCAGAGGGGCAAGACCCCCCAACGAGTGTCCTAGTTATGATACTAAACACTCTGATCGTGAGGTTCCAGTAATGCTGGGGCTTTGGGAAATACAGAGCACCCCTTCATTGACATTGCTCCTAGGTCCACTCTGGCTCGGAGTGGTAGCACCTGATATGGGTCCTATCTATGGGTTAAATAGAACTAACGACATACTTATGCTAAAGTAAACTGTTTAACTAAACTGAATAGCTTGAAATAGAAATGTTTTTGACAATTAAACCGTTCTTACATTTAAACTGCGTGCTTATGCTAAACTGAATTATTTGAAATGGAAATGTTTTTTGATATTGAAACTGTATTTACACTAAACTGAATTGTTTAACATAAAACTATTTTGACATTTAACTGTGAGTAAACAAAATCTGTACTTATACTAAACTGAATTAGCTGAATTAGTACTGTTTGAATAAACTGAATAGTTTGAAATATAAATATTTTTGACAATTAAACTGTGTACTCATGCTAAACTGAATTGTTTGAAATAGAACTGATTTTTTACATAAAAATAGATTTGGCGTTAAATAACCTACAAAGGTTGATATGCCATAAAAAACCAACCAACCAACCAACCAAATATTTTTGCAAGTTTTTGGTGTTAGAAAGGAATATATAACATATATATGTATATGCAAGCAAATGATTATTATTGAATCGAAATAGTTACTTGACTGTATATACCGTATTAGACAGCATATAAGACGCACGGGTGTATAAGACGCACCCCGATTTCAGCAGGGCAAATCAAGAAAATATTAGTAATCAGTGAAACTATACGGAAATGGTACAGCATAGGTTACTTGTATAAGGTATGATTTTCGTTCAACAAGCCATGATTACAGTTAAACGAAAAATAATTTAAAAAATGAACACCATCCTATAAAAACTTTATTATATTCAAAGGTAAGAAAGCAAAATAAAAATGAATATTTAAAAAACTACATATGGAATATAAGACGCTGGGGAATTTCAAAAGATATTTTAATAAAAAAAAGTTCGCCTTATATACCGTCAAATACAGTGATTATTATTATACTTGAAACTATACAATTGGGGGCAAATTATTTGGATTAAATAGAAATACTTGAAACTATAGAATTGGGGGTAAATTATTTGGATTAGATTGAAATACTTGAAACTATACAACTTTGGGCAAATTATTTGGATTAAATAGAAATACTTGAAACTATAGAATTGTGGGCAAATTATTTGGATTAGATAGAAATACTTGAAACAATAGAATTGTGGGCAAATTATTTGGATTAGATAGAAATACTTGAAACAATAGAATTGTGGGCAAATTATTTGGATTGAATAGAAATACTTGACACTATACTACTATGGGCAAATTTTTTGGATTAGATAGAAATACTTGAAACTATACAACTATGGGCAAATTATTTGGATTAAATAGGAATTCTTGAGATCACATCACATGATTACAAACAAATAAAAAGTGCAGTTTTATAAAAATCTAAAAAATTTAAATGTGAAAATTTGGTTATGTTTACAATCAAACATTATAACGAACATTTACATAGGAATGACATTTAGGTATAAAATAACTCATAAATCAAGCCAAACTTATTTCTTACAGGGGAGATACTCCCCCAGCCTTTTGGCTGGGCCATCTGGCATTCGTCTCGGATGGGGTATCGAAACCAAAGGCAGATTCGAGGCCGAAAGGCCCCCAACTTCAGTTGGGCCACCTTCGGGTGGGCGAGCTGCTTTTTGGTCCCCTATGCACCCCTTGTATAGCACTAGACCTCACGGTCTAGTTCAAGCTATATTCTGGCATACGTGCCCGGATCTAGATTTAGGTCCGTGATACTGCTTGACTCATGAGAGCCACATTGCACTCAGTGGGTCAATGACTAGCAGGGTTCGAGTTTCAGCTCGTTCCCGACCTTCTCCTCCCTTTTATCCCCACTTTAATCGGCCTTCGGGCTTTTGACCTTGTGTCAAGTCCTGTCTGGTGGGAGGCAGCGACAAATACATTATTTCTTACGGGGGAGTGCCCATAATGTTGTGGCTAACGTGCTAGACTGCTACATCTGATTAAGCGAGTTCGAACTCGAATTGTGATATTGCGTTCACTCTCAGACTTTTGGGAAATGTATGCACTTCCTTATCTCCACCCCCTAGCTATGGTTTAAATTGTACCATTACTGTCCTTCTACCATATTTAATTTGACATTAAATAACCTACGAAGGTTGATACGCCATTAAACAAAGCAACTAAACCAAACAAAAAACTTTTAAATAAAAAGTTAAATCTCTATAAATCAAAGATATCAGGATTTTATTATTTCTTGTAATACATTATATAATCAAAACGGATATTATTGTATGTTATTTACGATCAAACTCTACAGAAGTGAAAGTCTAGAGAAATTCAGTGATAAATACACCTTTTTATATATTTATGGAATTTTCATTTTTGGTTTCAATATAGTCGAGTTTGATAATTCTATCATTGATGCCTCATTCTATGTACATTTGTTAGTCTTATTGTTATATAATTGCGGAAGGATTTTTTTTTTATATTATCATTTTTCGTTGGTTATATCTTATCTTTCGGTTTAGTTAGGCTTAGAACTATTCGGCTTAGTGAATGGGTTGGGGCACACATTAAGCGCAGGTGTTCACGCTCGTGCGGGGAGGATGTGACAATCAAATATGTCATAATTAAAACCCCGGATAGGAAATATGACTGGGGATGTGAATGAAGTCATGCCCAGAAGCGATGGGCTGAGGATTTTGGGTGATTTTTGAAAAAAAGTAGTTAGTTGAGATTTGAAGCTGGACGAAGCGAGTTGGGTCTACGACATGCACCGCGCGTGGTGGGGTCAGATGGAACAGTCAGCATAGTAAAAATTGTGTGTCTCTCTCTCCTCGTGTTGAAAACCTAAAAGTCAAGAAGGTAATAAAAGTTTCGTACCTGAACAAAGAAAGTCGTCGGAGTTTCGCGTATTTCGGGATTCCTATGCATCCGAACGTTTTATACATCCGTATATTTTGCGTATCCGTATATCTGTTCGTTTCACGTATCCGTATCATGGATATGCTACATTATAAAAAATTCAGTCGGATTACTTCAAAACACAAAATTCCAATGATATTGAAGAATATGGAAGGTCAGACTGGCATCGTTAGGTAAAATTGATGTTTGTGGGTTCTGAGAGGGATACCGAATTTTAAAGATATAGCAAGAGACGAACATAAAACACCATTTCACTTCTGGAAGCCCATCAAAATTGATGGGCCTACTTCTCTTCAAATGGAGTCAACAACCATCTACCACCCTTCCCCCTTAAAAACTTTACATTCTAACTCTCAAATACCCATTAGAATGAGTTGTTGAAAACATTATCTTAAAATTCCGTACTTTTTAGACTAATCTTCCTGCTTAACGGCACTTTCGATAAACACATACACACACCAAAAAACAAATAAACTTGGAAACTATAAACACATGAAAAGTGGAATGTTCAAATTGTTGAGTTTCAAAGTTCTAGTTTCATTCATTTGTGAAGTCAATCTCGTAGCATTCATACGCCACTCAGAATTGAAAAGCAGTCATGAAATAAATCTCCTTTGATGATGGTCGAAGTGTTGTATTTTGACCTTCGACCCGGCCCAAAAATGCTATTCCAAGGTAATACACCGGAAGGAAGTGACACATTCCAATGGCCAGTAATCGAAAGAGATCGCGTGGGCGGATTAAGGCTTATGATATGGGACAAGGTGAAGGTCCCATTGTGCCACTACAGTGATGCACCGGAAGAGAGTAACCTCTGAACTGCATGACAGTTATTTCCGCTTGATGACGATTAAACATTCGATTTTAAAGATCCAGTGGGTGATCGTGTGGGCGTTGAATTATTATTTAACTCAGTTGAGTTCGGGGTGCCAAGCAGTTGCCAGCAGACTTCCAGACAGCCAGAGACCAGATGTGGTAGGGAAGGCCACACCCGACCGGGGGGGGGCTTGGAAAGCCCCGATGGAGTAGACCCCAACATCAGGAGAACAAGAAAGACACAACGTGACGGTCATAACAGTGGGGTCAAAATATGAAGTTTATGTTCGGTCTCCATCACCCTCTCACATGCAAATCTTGAGTAACCCCTTTCAAACCTTACAAATAAAGTGAGAGGTAAAATATTGTTAAAGAAGTCTTCATGCGTCTTTCTGTGTACGTCTGTCTTTATTATTATTGAGTCGTTATGATACGCAAATGAGTATATAACAGAAGGAACTAAACCAATCGAAATCAACAAATTTATATATATATATATATATATATATATAACTTTTTATCTACTTTCATGAGTCTATTCTTTATTTATACCCTCTCCCCCTCCCTAACCCCATCTCTCTCTCTTTCTCTCTCTTTCTCTCTCTCTCTCTGGTAGGTAAGTAGCAGTACAGATGCTGTTTTGTGGGGTACTGCTTCCAGGATTTTTTGAAAACAGCACGTAGCATTCTTGTGTAGTTGCCATTTATATTTTTCTCTGTGTGTTTTGTTTGCGTCCAAGTGGTGCATCCATACAGTAGTACTGACATAGCCACAGCTTCGAAGAAATATTTAGGTAGCCCCGTTGAAATATATATATTGAAGAGTGTTGGAAGAAATTAGTTAATCTGAAAGAATGTACGTAGAAAAGGTAAAACGGAAGAAAAATATGTTTGATGGTTTGTTTATTTTTCCAACGCGTTTCGACTTCAATCTTTCACTTTTAAATGCTAAAGTGTTTTATCGAAATTATTTTTGTATGAGAAATAATTATGAAAGATAAATTTTGATTCAATTAGAAGTCTTCATCAGGGCTTGTAG
Source organism: Sepioteuthis lessoniana (assembly GCA_963585895.1). Classification (NCBI taxonomy): domain Eukaryota; kingdom Metazoa; phylum Mollusca; class Cephalopoda; order Myopsida; family Loliginidae; genus Sepioteuthis; species Sepioteuthis lessoniana. The sequence continues at coordinate 29,774,708 of OY757926.1, read as the reverse complement.
ATCTTGCTATATGAAAAAACGGATTAGAAGACTTCTAAATGAATCAAAATTTATCTATCATAATTATTTCCCATTCTAAATATAAATATTACCAACTATATATATACATATATGTGTGTGTGTGTATATATATATATATATATATATATACACAAAAGTTGAATCTGAATTTTTTCTTCATTGGGCCTTGTAGGTTTTAATCCTCTTTTTACATAGCAAGACCTACAAGTCCTGATGAAGACTTCTAATTCAATCAAAATTTATCTTTCATAATTATTTCTCATGCTAAAATAATTTCGATAAAACACTTTTGCATTCAAAAAAAGACTGAAGTTGAAACGCGTTGGTAAATAAAAAAAAATATCAAACATATTTTTTGGGAGGTGCGCGTGATGTAATGGTTATCGTCGCAGGATATGGACACGGTCACACGAGTTCAAATCCTGGACGAGACTGATTGAATTTCACATAGCACTAATATCCTTGGGAAAGGTATGAATCCAATTATTCTCCCTCCAGCTATGGGTAAATAGTAGGGCAGACTAGGTTCTTTAGCCTTGGTGGGGCAACTAGTCTAGGAGAAGGAAAACTCTGAATTCAAACCTGTTAAACTCCGCTTAAAAAATTGACCTTGTGTCATATCCTTCCCGGGTTGGTAAATATGATCAAACATATTTTTCTTCCGTTTTATCTTTTCTACGTAAAACATTGATGAGTGTATTTTTAAGCAGTAAGTTGTTATTGAGGCAAGTTTTATTAAAGACGATGGAACATTGTTTATTTATTAATTTTAAAACAAAACGCTGAAAACGTTCCGACTGACAACTTCAAAACAAAACGCTACAAATGATTAAACTCAAACTGTCAACTAAAACTACACTTCTCCTGATGAAGTGTGGTCGAAAGCGCTTGGGCAGAAGATATGGGATAATCCCTTTACCACCTAGATCCCGACAAAGGAAAAAAAAACAAAACTTGAAAAATTACAACTGAAAATTATACACAGTGCTTCATCGTCTTTAATAAAACTTGCCTTAATATATATATATATATATATATATATACGAGGATCATTAAATAGGTTTCCAGACTTTTTTCATATGGGAACTTTTATTGATAGTACACACATTAAACTCTAGTCCCCTCTGAAGTAATGTCCTCCAGCTGCAATGCACTTGTATCGTTCCAACAACTTCTGGAAGGCTCCATGGAAGTTCTCTAGTTTGAGCATGTCAATGACCTTCGTCACAGCGTCTTTCATCTCCTCAATTGTCTCATAACGACAGCCTGTGAGCTTAGGGAATAACCAAAAGTCACAGGGAGCAAGACTAGAGGGACTATAGGGAGGGTAACGAACTGTCTTGATGCCAATCTTGCTCAAATAGTCTGTGACAAGGATGTTAACTGGTACATTGTCCTGGTGGAAATGCCACTGACCCGATTTCAAGAGTGCTGGCCTCTTCCCTAGGAATCTCTTCCTGAACTCCCTTAAAACCTCAACATAGTAACCCTAACCCTTTGGCCAATCAACTCTGGTCTATTGACTTCCTTACTCCTCTCACACCTCTCATCATCCCTCACAGACTCCCTGCCTTTCTTGAATCTCTTATGCCACTCAAAAACTGATGATCGGCTCATGCAAGATGGTCGAAAAGCAGTCTGAAGCATTCCATACGTTTCTGTGGCATCTTTTCCAAGTTTAAAACAGAATCTTATTGCATATCGTTCTTCTAAAGTGTCCTCACGTCCAGATTGCCTTTTTGAAATTCAGCAGATTTTATTGCATATTTTTTTCTAAAGTGTCAGATTGCATTTTTGAAATTCACCAGCTGTGACAATCAGGCTTTAGTAGAGTGTATTCCGATTCCTGCTGTAGCTGTTGATTTGAAGCTGAAATCATCAAAATTGGTCAGTCATCTCATAAGATGTATAGGAATAACATACTGAATTTTCAAGAGTCTACGACAATTTTAAATGCCTGTACAAAAAAAGTCTGGAAACATATTGAAAGCACCACGTGTAAATATATATATATATATATATATATATATATGCTTCCAGGATTTGTTTAATATATCTCGAGGCATTCCTGTGCAGTTCCCGTCTAGCTTTTTCTCTATACGCTTAGTCAGCGTTCATGTGGTGCATCCACATAGTAGTATGGACACGACTGCTGCTAGGAAGAAATTGTGTTTTGTTTTATCGGATAAGTCAAACTTCCATTATGATCGATAACCTATCGATAACAGTCCATTCTTTCGCGTAGCATCTGGTCTTCTTCAGGTGTATTTATGTGGAATTGTCAGTGTCACACATATACAACAAGTTAATACAATTGTTTGTTTGTTTTGTTTTACGGCGGATCAACCCTTTTCGGGTCATTTAACACCAAATTAAGTCATTTTCATAAAAATTTCAAACAATTCAGTTTAGTATAAGTACAGTTTTGTTTACACACAGTTATATGTCAAAACATTTTTATTTTAAACAATTCAGTTTAGTATAAGTACACAGTTTAAATGGTAAAAGCATTTCTATTTCAAACAATTCAGTTTGGCATAAGTACACAGTTTAAACACACAGTTGAATGTAAAAACAGTTAATTTCAAACAATTCCGTTTAGCTTAATTACTGTTTAGCTCTGTTTGACACATATATAGGTCCCTAACAGGTGGTACCACTCCAGGGCCAGAGTGGACCTGGGAGCGATGACAATGAAGGGGTACTCAGCATTCCCCAAAGTTCCAGTATTATTGAAACCTCACCATCAGATTGTTTAGTGTCATATTCAGGACACCCGTTGGAGAAGTCTTACGTCTCTGCAAAGACGCAGTCAGTGTATTCTACGGCCCCGGCTGACTGGGTTAGCTAATACAATTGGAAAATTATCAAATTTAAAATAACACATGATAGACTATAATACGCACCGACTGAAATCCATCTTAAAAGCAATATTAGAACAATGAATATTTTTTACCCACCCATAACTTTTCTCCCACCCCCATAACTGTGCATGGTGCAACGAAATTCGCGTTTGCATTTGATGGCCTGTCTCTGACGCCAGTTAATTGTTGGAAATGTCGGAGTCCAATCGCAACTAACAAAGTCCAATCTTAGAATAACAAAAGTTAATTATAAATAATATTTTGAAAAAAGAAGAAATGTTAGTCACTGACCGTCTTATAATACTTTGCAAATGACTTTTTATGTAATTTAATTGACTTTTTATGTAATTTTAATTGACTTTCTATGTAATTTTAATCTCGTTACACTAAGGTAAAGTATATAATAATTTCACTTAATCATTAATGGGCTGTTATATCTTTCAATATATGTTTACATAATATATTGCGTACATTATATATCAGTATGTCCGGACATCGGCATAACGGTTAGAGTATTCGCCCGGAAACCATGCGTTCAATCCCAGGTCGAGTCATACCGAAGACTCAAAAAATACTACTTGATGCCTCCTTGCTAAAGACTATGCATTATAAAGTACGGATCAAGGGTAAAGTGGGTCAATCCTGGAAAAGGAGTAGTGTCCTCTCCTACACCTCAGTGTAGTAGCTATCGAAAAGGGAGCCTTTGGGCCACCCTCGACTACGGTCGCCAACTTTACTTACTTACTATATATAGGTATATATTTGAATATACTCACACGCCTTGTCGACGAGGTATAAAATACGTTGACTGCATCCTCTGCAGAGGGTTATGGTTTGGTTTCTTTGTTTAAGGGCATATCATGGGTTATTTGATGCCAAAGCCATCCTTGTAGAAGACAGCAATGATACTATGAAACCCATTGCTGGGGGATAAAGAAGTTCATGCCTTTTCCAACGGTATTTGTCCGAAAGTGAACATAATAGCTCGACTGGAGTTCAAACTCGCTTACTTCGAGGTCGCCGTCCAGCACTTTAGCCCCTTACACCACAAGGACTTCCCTGGAAAAAAGTAAGAACCCTCTCAAAGGGGTGTTCTGAGTATGATACTAAACGGCATCTGATAGTAAAACATAGTGCTCTGGGGAGTATGGAGTACTCCTACATTGCCATTACTCCCAGATCCAGTTTCCTCCGATTATGGCTGAAATAGATATATTTGAAACTTATTAGTATTGAAAATATATATTTCATACCATATAACAGTAAATTATTAGTATAAAGAATAATTTGATTTGGTTTGGTTTTATGGCATATCAACCACTGTAGGTTATTTAATGCCAAATTTTCTTTATACATGTATATTACTTCCATTATTTACTTACATTATGTCCTATATTCCAAACTCATCCTTCTTCTAACATTAAATATTTCTACTTCTTGGATTATTTTGTTTATCAATTTTCTTTAAATTGTCCGTTACTTACTTACATATATTGAATATATATAATTTGGTTTGGTTTTATGGCATATCAACCATTGTAGGTTATCTAATGCCAAATCCTCTATGTACATATATATTAAACATATATGATTGGTATGGTTAGGTTTTATGGCATATCAACCATTGTTGGTTATTTAATGCCAAATCCTCTTTATACATATATATTAACTATATATGATTTGGTTTGGTTGGATTTTATGGCATATCAACCATTGTACGTTATTTAATGCCAAATCCTCTTTACACATATATATTAACTATATATGATTTGGTTTGGTTGAGTTTTATGGCATATCAACCATTGTAGGTTATTTAATGCCAAATCCTCTTTATACATATATATTAAATATATATGATTTGGTTTGGTTGGATTTTATGGCATATCAACCATTGTACGTTATTTAATGCCAAATCCTCTTTACACATATATATTAACTATATATGATTTGGTTTGGTTGAGTTTTATGGCATATCAACCATTGTAGGTTATTTAATGCCAAATCCTCTTTATACATATATATTAACTATATATGATTTGGTTTGGTTGGATTTTATGGCATATCAACCATTGTACGTTATTTAATGCCAAATCCTCTTTACACATATATATTAACTATATATGATTTGGTTTGGTTGAGTTTTATGGCATATCAACCATTGTACGTTATTTAATGCCAAATCCTCTTTATACATATATATTAACTATATATGATTTGGTTTGGTTGGATTTTATGGCATATCAACCATTGTACGTTATTTAATGCCAAATCCTCTTTACACATATATATTAACTATATATGATTTGGTTTGGTTGAGTTTTATGGCATATCAACCATTGTACGTTATTTAATGCCAAATCCTCTTTACACATATATATTAACTATATATGATTTGGTTTGGTTGAGTTTTATGGCATATCAACCATTGTAGGTTATTTAATGCCAAATCCTCTTTATACATATATATTAACTATATATGATTTGGTTTGGTTGGATTTTATGGCATATCAACCATTGTACGTTATTTAATGCCAAATCCTCTTTACACATATATATTAACTATATATGATTTGGTTTGGTTGAGTTTTATGGCATATCAACCATTGTAGGTTATTTAATGCCAAATCCTTTTTATACATATATATTAACTCTATATGATTTGTAAGCGAATAGTGTGTAGGTAATATTTTAAACAAGCTAGAGCTTGCACACAGTAAAATGGTTTCAAACATTCTATCCATTACGAATATCTTTATTTGCTCACTGCTGAAATACATGTTATTCAGGTTTTCGGTAAATGTGACTAATTTCTATGTAATTCAGCAGTGGTCAAATTCCTATTCTTTCAAAGCAATTGACCCACATCCACCGCCTTCTAGTACCCATAAGATAAAAGGATTGGAAGTTTGCCTCATGTACAGATTGAAGACAATGGTCGGAACTAAACATATAGGTCCTAGGGCTTGACGTGATCAACTGTCCAAACGCCCGTCTAGACCAATAATGTCCAAAGTGGTGTGTTGCAAGTCACTTGACCATTTGGTTGCCTGGTCAAGTAGTGCTCAGCCACAAAGATCCCATCCTTAAGCATCATGAATCGCCACCCACAGCCAACAAGTAGCCTCGTTTAGGGGTCTTCCACATGTTGTCCTTGATGCCACGACGCCATTGGGTCTCCTCCAAGTTGCTTATAGTTGCTCAGTTTTTTTAACAAGATAGATAGATAGATTTAAAAAGATTAACAATGACCCAGAACAATACGTGTAAAATTTTAGATCAAAATTGATTATACCATTCAAGGTATTTCTCTATCAACAAGTTAGACAAAAGTAAATATTTTTGTACTTGTCTTTTAATTGGAATCATTTTTTTTAGATGAGGCTTCTTAATCTGAGAACTAATTTTTTTTTATTTATTGCGGACTTTTTGTCCTTATCTTGGTAGGTTTTTTTTTTGTGTTATTTCGGCCAAATTTCACTTCTGGCCTTCTTCAGGTGATTTACCGCGACCTCGGATAGGAATGCTGAGTCTTGTAACCGTATCCCCAGTAATTACTGTCTTCCATAGTTGTTTTTGGCATTTTTTGGGTAGGATTTGAAACCGCTATCTTCTGACAATGCTCACCTGGAACCGTAGAGACCCAACGTCTCTATCCGCTGCGCCACGGGCCCCGAAGGATGGATTTTTTTTTCTTATAAATCCTTATCTGGTCTTCCAGAGTCGGGTCCGTACTGAATTTTTGTAATTGTCTTTTAATTGGAATCATTTTTTTTTTAGATGAGGCTTCTTAATCTGAGAATTAATTTTTTTATTTATTGCGGACTTTAAATAAATATTTTTGATGTTTTTATTTTATCCTTTCCCTTTATAATTTTATATAAAGAGTTACTTATGTATTTATAAATGTTTTTTGCTTTTCTTTTTATACAGGGAAGAGTTTGGGCTAATGCGACGCTCAAATGTCAAACCGAGGCTCTGAACACACTTTACCAGTCAGCAGCTCAGTCATGTCGGGGAATATATAACGCTGGATTTGATGCCATGCACCGGTGTTTCATTGAGAACAAATTCTGTGACATCAACTGGGATAACCGCGATGCAATCTGGGAAATCTTTGATGCCACCGATCTCAACCCTGGTTCAACTGCTTCCCGCAAGTAAGTCTCTTTTTATTGGGGTGAAGGACTGGATTTGCAAATAGCGTATTTGGGGTGTACGCTATTAGAATCTTTTTTAAACTAATGTGGAAAAAAAAACCCGACAAAAATGGAAACACAGAGGGCGAGGAAAATTATGTTATGAAATTTTTTGTCAAATAGAAAAAGACCTATTATTGATCCTAAAAACCACCATAGTAATTTACTAAGCTTTTTGCTTAGATGTAGCAGTAGGCCGAGTGAAAGGGGCGCCCAATAAGACTCGAACTCACTCATAAAGGTTTGCTAGTCTAGCTTGCTAAGCATTACACCACCTGAAAACCTCAATAAGTGATTAATTATAACCTTGCAAACCATCACAATGTGAGATTGTTAGATGGCCTCTGAGCTTAAATGAAAGTTCATCCGCCCCTTAACAGTTCGTTTTGGATTTTTTAAACTTGTTCAGTGTCTATCTAACTCATCAGATAAGTCAAGTGAAGGAATTAGTTTAGCATCCGATCAGTCGACCATATGGCAGGTCGTCCAAGCAATATGATCAATAATGGTTGCTATCTATCTATCTATCTATCTGTCAAATTATATATAGAGGGTGTCTCAAAATAGGTGCAACCCATAAATATAATTCATATTGCATCAAGTCATCTTTCATTTGAGTCTTTAAAAGCGGTCATATCACTTCAGGAAAGTCAAACCAGATGACAAAGGCAGAAATTAATTGACTTGATCCAACAGTGCAACGTCCCTCCAAAAACGTCCCCAAGAACTTGATCTGTTAAAGATCAAGTTCTTGGGGACGTCTTCGGAGGGACTTTTTCGGACTACTTCCGACAGAATCTCTCACCACATCCACATTGTCAGGAAAACCTTGCCATCAACTTCCTACTAGATCTGGGATTTTCTGCCTTCTTGTTGATATTGTTTACTGACCCTGTGCCTTGAAATTTATGTAAGTTGGTGACCTCACTCGAGGGTGACCCGAAGGCTCCCTTTTCAATAGCTACTACACTGAGGTGTAGGAAAGGGCGCTACTCTATTTTCAGGATTGTTCCATTTTACCCTCGATCCTCAACTTATAGTGCTGAGTGCTAAGCAAGGCGGCATTAAGTACCTTTTTTTAATCTTTGGTATGACTCGACCTGGAACTGAACCCTGGTCTCCTGGACCATTGGTGAACACTCTACTCATTAGACTAATGGCCCGGTAGTCTTTTCTGGGGATAATTGTTTAGTTAAACTTTTACAAGGCAAATGCCAAACGCATACATACACAAGTACCAGAAAAATACCCCTGACTTCGCCTTCATATATTTTGCTGTCTTGATTCCCTGTTTGTTGTCTTTTATCATATTTATCAACCCCTCCGCTCGGGTAGGATATGACACAAGGTCAATTTTTTAAGCGGAGTTTAACAGGTTTGAATTCAGAGTTTTCCTTCACCAAGGCTGAAGAACCTAGTCTGCCCTACTATTTACCCATAGCTGGAGGGAGAATAATTGGATTCATACCTTTCTCAAGGGTATTAGTGCTATGTGAAATGCAATCAGTCTCGTCCAGGATTTGAACTCGTGTCGCCGTGTCCATTTCCTACAGCGATAACCATTACACCACGGGCACCTGCACCTTGTTGTCTTTTATTGTTATTTTTTCTTCAGCTTCTGAAATGCCCACTCGGCTGAGTGTAAAAAATAACAACGAGGTCCTAACTGGATGGACGGACGACTAACGACCAAAATATATTTCAGTAGTTTACCAGGTGATTTAAGAGATTATCGCTCACTTCTTAGAGGCATAACTTCTATTTCAAATTTGGTTGACAGACGACAACTTATATTATATGATACACACAACCATACAACACAGGTTTATATAAACATGATTCTCACCCTGTCTACTGTGGCTATAGAATACGTTGACTGCATCTTAGCAGACGAGTAAGACCCCCCTCATTAAAGAATGCCCTGGATATGCCGATAAACCATCAGCCTTAAGGGAATGTGGGGTACCCCTTCATTACTAGGTCCACTCTGAGCCGAGGTGGTGATAACGATTGAGGTCCCATCTCTCGGTTAAATAAAACTATTCAATCATATCACTTGAAACCATACAATTGTTTTTAAACAAATGTTTAAAATTGAATAGAATTATTTCGACTTATTAGTGCTAAACAGCAATACTTGAAATCATTTAACTGTCTCTAAACAAATGATTAATGTTAAATGGAATTATTATAATTAGATAGCAGTACTTTAAACTGTAGCAGAAAGAACCTTGTATTTTTGTTTGGCGCGTAATTTAATTTGAACATTAGGATCGCCGAATATTTTCACCCAATCAGGATAACTTATCCTATTCAGCCCGAACGATCTTTCCTAGCAGCACCAAAAATTGAAGAAAGCCCGCGAAACACTCTCTTCCTCAGAAATCTTTAATAGGAACGGACGTCTTACCGTCTGCTCTTGAATAGCGGCAGCAACATCATACCACTATGAGGAGAGCCATCTAATTTATGGACCCCTTGCGTCTATTCTTCTGGACCAGGGGCTCCCAGTTGAAAATGAATTGGATGATACTCTATAACAGCTTCCTTCCTTCTTTCCTCCCTACGAGACTCTCAGCATACCAGCATAAACCCTTCACTTCATGCTGCCGTTAAAACCTTCATACAAAACCTGACGACGTCTTCGTTCTTCTCTTCGTTCCTTTATTTCCCATCAACATTTAGCGAGGGGATAACAAGCAACGTAATACCAACATAACCAACGTAAAACCAACTTAAAGCGAAAACCTAATAATAACATCCCCATCGCTAAAAAAAACTATCAAGAATGACCAGTTTTAGCGATAATTAAAATCATTTAACTGCAAGTAAATAAATGAATACTATTAAACAAATGTTTCGTGTTAGATAACAATATTTAAAACGATTTCGAATAATTAGATTTAACGATACTTGAAACCATTTAACTGTGTTAAATGATCTCTCATATGTGTAATTGCCGTCTAGCTTCTTCTCCAGCCGTTAAGTTGGCGTCCAAGTAGAGCATCCATAGAGCAGTATCGATACGACCGCTGCCTGGAGCTATGTGAGGATACGGGATGTAGCCCTGAAGACTTGCCAGAGGCGATGAACGATAGAGATAAGTGGCGAGAGAGGGTCAGGGATATCCGTACCTGTTGCACGACATGATGATGATGATGATGGAATGATCTCGGGTTCGTTTAAAAATAACGTTACCTATAAACTATTCACTTACAAATCATATATATATATATATATATATATATATATATATATATATATATATATATATATATATATATAATGTAACTGGAACAAAACTCAAACCTGGTTTAATAGTCATTATAAATTATTTCGGCGAAGGATATATGATATATTTCTCTTTTCAGATGACTTTACACGCTAAATTTGAGGGTGAAAAACAGCAAATATGAATAACAGTATATATATATATATATAAATATATATATATATATATATATATATATATATACGGCAATTACACAAGAATGCTGCGAGCAATCTTGAACAAGTCCTGGCGGCAACACCCCACAAGACACCAACTGTACGGCCACCTGCCTCCTATCACGAAAACTATTCAAGTTAGACGAACCAGCAGGACACTGCTGGAGAAGCGGGGACGAACTCGTGGGTGATGTACTCTTATGGACCCCCACACATGGCCGTGCAGAAGCAGGACGACCAGCACGAACATACATTCAGCAACTATGTGAGGATACGGGTGTTGTCCTGAAGACCTGCCTAGGGCGATGAACGATAGGGAAAAGTGGCGAGAGAGGGTCAGGGATATCCGTGCTACCAGCACGACATGATGATGATGATACATATATATATATATATATATATATATAAAGAAAAAAAAACATAATAAACTAAAATTTTCTAGAAAAAATAAAAGGGGGTTAAAACACAGTTTTAGAAAAATTAAGAAACCAGAAAAAGGGTGTTTTTGTAAATTGACCCATCCTAATTTGAACGTATGCTAGGTTTTTCCTAACAGGTGGAATTTTTTTGAATAATGTAATCTTGCAAACTAAAATATTATCTTTTTATATTTTTCTTTTTACTACTTTTACATATGTTAAATCCCGCAGTTAATGGGGATATCGTCATCCTCCTAAAGAAAAAAAAAAAAAAAGGAAAAAAATTATATAAATTAAAATTTTCTGGCAAAAATTTAAAGAGGTTAAAACAAAAATGTATTAGAAATATTATTTGAACATATGCTAGGTTTTATCGTAGCAGGTGGAATTTTTTGAATAATGTAAGCTTAAAAACAAAAATATCATCTTTTTTATATTTTTTGTTTACTACTTTTACTGCTAAATCCCTCAATTAACTGGGCTGTCATCCTCCTCCTGTATAAACAGAATTTGGTATTCGATTACCCACATGAGTAGATATGAGATTAAACACACAATCAAACCTATAAACGTGATTCCTTTTCGGACCGAAAATCAGGGTCATCATATGGTTTTTAGTTTTTGTTGCACTAATGATTTTTTTTTCAGCAGCACGTTAGTAAAATAATATATATGACCCGTATGTTTATGATTTTATCTCACCGGATGTAACGTTTCATTCACTGAGGGGGTAACGTTGTCAAAAGTACATCAAAGCGTAAGTACCCAGGAAAAAAAAGCAAAGAATAGTAACCAAAAACCAAAAACTAATACAAACTTGGTCGTGTGAATTAAGCAAGAGAACTAACTTCAACCAATTTTTTTTCGGGGAGGGGTTATTTCCCGTTTTTAATTGAGCAAAGCAAACAGTCGTTCTTTCGGAAGCTTTGAAAAATAGAATTGGAGTTAACTGCGTTCTCGTTATATATATATATATATATATATATATATATATATATATATATATATATATATATATATATATATATATATATACTTTAAGAAAAAGCAACGAAACCGGTCACGTAGGATTATAAATTTATTTCTATCCTGTTACGCATTTTCGAAATTTCCAAAAACACGAGAAAAAAAACTAACAGAACTTCTTCAGATCTTTTTGATAAAAAAAACTAGAATAGACACATAAGAGTGGGAGGGGATAGAAGAGGGGTGAAGAGTTACCTCTTCATTAAGCCCACTTCCGTTTTAAATTTAAATTTCGGTTTATAACCACCTTACTATATATATATATATATATATATATATATATATATATATATATATATATATATATCTTTGTTTAATGACATATCAACATCCATGGGTTATTTAATGCCAAAGCCATTCTTGTAGAAAAAAGGCAGTGATACTATTCAGTCTATAGTAGGAGGGATAAGGGGATTTATTTCTTACCTAAGAGTGTTAGTCCAGCATTCTAGCCAACACACCACGGGGACTCCTCCATATATTGGCCTAATGAGTAGAGTGTTCCCCAATGGTCCGGGAGATCGGGGTTCAATCCCTAATGAAGTCATACCAAAGACTCAAAAAATGGTACTTGAGGCCACCTTGCTTAGCACTCAGCATTATAAGGTACAGATCAAGGGTAAAATGGAGCAATCAAGAAGGAATAGCGCCCTCCCCTACAACTCGGTGTAGTAGCTATTGAAAAGGGAGCTTTCTGGTTACCCTCGACTAAGGTCGCCAACTTTACTTTTATACATATGTGTATGTATGTATTGTCATCCACAGACAGACTATTTGGTTGTATCTTCAGTGTAGCTAGACACGCGAGGTGCTTCAAGTTGGGATCGAAACCCGGCTGATATTACGTCAGCCGTATATATTACCCTTAGAGCCATCGTCATTCTCAACCTTAGCGGAGGAATTTTTTTCGTATACATTTTACATATACGTTATTGGCTACCTGGAGTGCTCAATTCATGAGAAGAGCTATTGCATTACAGCTTATGTGGCTGAGGACATTTCAAAATAATTCAAATCATTCGATATGTACAGGGTGTTTTGAAAACAATATAAGGTTTCAAATAATTATTCTTATTTGATAATTATCATTTGAATGAGCATAATTATATAGTTTTAATTAACTAATTATAATCAATAGTAAGCAATTAAGCATCAAGTAACTATTCTTAATATAAAAAAATAATCTAAATTATATGATATCAAAAATTCCTATCTAATACAAATGATTTGCACAGTTATATAGTTTCAAGTATTCTTATCTAATACTAATATATATAGTTTCAAGTAGTTATTCCTATTTAATAAAAATCATTTATTTGCTCAGTTATATGGTTTCATCAAATTCAAGATAATAATCATTCGTAAGCTTGCTCCAAGTATTCTTAATACAAATTATATGGTTTCAAGTATTCCAATCTGATACAAATATTTTTCAAGCAGATCAAAAAATGGGAATATAATAGGTATTAACTTCCGTGCAAAATAGCTGAGTCCAAATTGATTGGTATTGTATTTGTCGCTGCCTCCCACCAGGCAGGACTTGATACTTGGTCAAAAGCCCCGAGGCCGATTAAAGTGGGGATAAAGGGGAGGGGAAGTTCGGGAACGAGCCGAGACTCGAACCCAGCTTGTCTGTGCTGCTCATCGACCCACTAAGTGCAATGTGGATCTAATGAGGCAAGTAGTTTCACGAATCCAAATTTGGATCCGGGCACGTATGCCGGGTTATAGCTTGAACTAGACAGCAAGGTCTAGTGCTATACATAGGGGACAAAGTTTGCAGCTCGCCCACCCGAAGGTGGCCCAACCGAAGTTGGGGGCCTTTCGGCCTCGAATCTGCCATTGTTTGATACCCTATCCGACACGAATGCCAGATGGCCCAGCCAAAAGGCCAGGGAAGTATCCTAATTGACTGGTATCTACTAAGTCTATGTCCCTTTTAACGGGCATGTCCGTCTTTAACTCGCTTTTTTTGTTGTTGTTGTATCCCAGTTAACCGGTATCCACTGATATCGTGTCCCAATTGACTGGCACCAGCAAGAGATGCTATCTTCCTGTTAACAGTCATGTTCATCTTTAACTTGCAAATTTTCTTGTTGCGCCCCAGTTAACTGGTATCCACCGATACTGTGTTCCAATTAACAGGCAATCTACTGATGTTATGACTATTAAGTGACATGTGCCCGTGGTGTAATGGTTATCGTCGTAGGAAATGGACACGACGACTCGAGTTCAAATCCTGAACGAGACAGATTGCATTTCACATAGCACTAATACCCTTGGGAAAGGTATGAATCCAATTATTCTCCCTCCAGCTATGGGTAAATAGTAGGACAGAATGGGTTCTTCAGCCTTGGTGAGGCAACTAGTTTAGGGGAAGGAATACTCTGAATTCAAACCTGGTAAACTCTGCTTAAAAATTGACCTTGTGTCATATACTGCCCGAGCGGAGGGGTTGGGTAAATAGGATTAAGTGACATGTTCGTCTTTAACTGGCTCATTTTCTTGTTGCATCACAATTAACAATCATGTACTCTCCCAGTTAAGGGGCATCTGCTGATGTTATGTCCCTTTTAACCGACATGTCCGTTTTTATCGTACTTATTTTTTGTTGCGCTCCAGTTAACCGGCATCTACCGATATCGTGTCCCAATTGACAGGCATCTACTAATGTTATGTTCCTATTAAACGAGATATTTGTCTTTATCTTGCTTATTTTTTTTATTGTTTCAGTTAACCGGCATCCAATAATGTGTCCCAATTAACGGGCATCTACTGATGTTATGTCCTAGTATTCAACTCGTTCGTCTTCCTTATTTTTTATGTCCCAGTTAACCGACATCCATCGATATCATGTCCCAATTAACTAGCATCAACTGATGTTATGTCTTTATTAACCTGCACATTTTCTTGTGTCCCATTTTATCGGTATTCACCGATATCGTGTCCCAGTTAACTAGCATCTACTGATGTTATGTCCCTATTGACTGATATATCCATCTTTAACTTGTATATTTTCTTGTTGTGCCCCAGTTAACCGGCATCTATTGATATCATGTCCCAATCAACGAGCATGTGCTGATGTTGTGACACATTAAAATGTTATCTCCTTTTATTTTTTTTTTCAGAATGTGGGCTCAAGTCTTGAAGACATCTGGAAGCTGTATTTCCCAGAAAGCAAATCAATTTGCTGACTGGCTCCGGGAGAGAACGGAAAATATTGGTCAAGTCATCGAAGACTTTTTCCGAGGAATTTTTGATAAAATCAAAAAATCTATCTAAAATCCAGTATCTAATATATATATATATATATATATATATATATATATATATATATATATATATATATATTCTTTTGTTCACTCACTATTTTCTCATACTCTCCCACCGCAAAATAAACAAAGATATTCTTATACCTACATTTTTTATATAATATCATACGATTTTTTTTTATTTGTAAACAATCATATTAGTTAAAATAACTATTGTACATATGAATATAGATTTATAAGTCAACCTCCACATCCGTAGAGAAGGGAGTCCCTGTGGCTTAATTGATAAAGTGCCTGGACTGCGGCTTCGAGGTAATTGAGTGCGAATTCCAGTCGTGCTACCACGTTTACTTCCAGATTAAGACCCTTGGAAAAGACATAAACCCTCTTATCCTCCAAGCTGTGTGTTAAATAGTATCATTGCTGTTCTTCACCAAGGATGGCTTTGGCATTAAATAATCCACGAATGTTGAATTGCCATTAAGCAAACCAAACCAAACCACACCCGTTTTCACTTGGTAGCAACTTGAAGAAACTGTGTTATATTTTCTTACATATATTTTCATAAATGATTGCATTTTTTTTGTAAAAAAAACAACAAAAAAAAAAGAGAAAAGGAAAGAAATTGAAAAATGAAAAAACTAGACAACATAATACACCACATCTTTCCTTCCCATGAATAAACAAACTTATGAAACTTCTAATATGTAATAATTAGGGATTTTATATTCCATTCTCTAAAAATACTCCTTTTTGTCTGACCTGTGGCGTAGCTTCAAGGAAAGCAAAAGTATGGTTGTTCTCCCTTTTGAGCACATTTTTCAAGAGCGGCCCCTTTTTAGAACAATTCTAATTGGTTCGATCCCCTTTGTGATTAAAATTAATTTACTTTCAGTGCAGCCATTGTAAACATGGAGAAAATAAGCATTTTCTGTCTGGTGGTTAAGAGAGTTGGGTCTTATTGCTCATCTAAGTCAGAGGTCTATGTTTGAGCATCAGGGACAAAGAACGTGAGTTACGAATGCTAATTTTTTTAGGCAGATAGACGTTCAGCTCCCAGAATAGCCATTGTCATAACACATATGGACACTTTTGACGACGCGTGCCGTTAAAAAAGGCCTGAAACTAGAAAGGATTCACTTTATCATTATTATGTATTTTCTCTAAAAACTGTATCTTGCTTTTTTTTTAAATTTTGAATAAAAATAAAAATGTAGAATGATTTTGGTACGTGTTTTGGCTCTCCTCCTCCTCCTCCTCCTCCTTCTTCTTCTTCTTCTTCTTCTTCTTCTTCTTCTTCTTCTTCATGAAGTCTCTGTGACGTAATGGCTAAAGTGCTGGACTACGAATTCGAACTCCAATCGCACTGTTACGTTCATTTTCGGAGAGTAATGAACCCTGCCCCTAATCCCCCTAGCTATGGGTTGAATAGTATAACCCACGGTGGTTTATATGCCATTAAAAAAAGAAACCAAACAGCCCTTTTTTTCATTAGATCACTAGCTGTTAGATGGACTTTAAAACCTGGGCAACGTTGCAGATCTCTCAAAAAGTTGTCACTTGATCCCAGACGACGAAAAAAAATGGATTAACACGCATTCACAGTTTGGTTCCTACATTTCAGACCGGCTTTGTCAATAAATTTCTAAACCGTCTTTCATGGGGAAGACAAAAGGGAAACTACCAGCATTCTTCTAAAAGTCTCCATCGAAGCAAATTTTTATAAAGAGGCTTCGAAAACGTTAACCTCACCCCACTAATACACACAAAAAAAAACAGCAAATACGTTCACTCTGAAGTACTGCTGATATACGACTCCTAAAACTCAAAACCCAAACCTTCTCAAGCTTGTTTCAATCAAGCTGACCACTAACCTCATCTGTCTAGTAAATTCCTTTTCACTTTTGAAACTGTGTAGCGTTGTAAGTCTATCGAAAATTTGAGAGGAAATGGATATTGTCTTGGAAGACCTAATGTTACACAGTTGGGATATCAACTTGAATACTTAAGACGGTTGACTTAGCTAAGAGTGTTCATCGTAACAACCAAAGGAGATTATATGGATACTTTGCCGTTCGGTGAAGAAACAAATCCACGTCCATCCCGGATTGCTTGCTTTTTTCTGTTGTAGTGTTATCGCCAAATTTGACTTCACATATTTGTGACTTTGTGTCAGATTCAGTAGTGTAGTCTGGCGCATAGTCACAAATATGTGAGCGATAGCATTGCATTAGTATTGAGCAACTAAAACAACAATGGTGGAAGCGTCAATCCTTGGATTTCTAGCGCCCTGTGCAATTTTTACTCTGGCAATCTGAAGTTCTTTTCAATCTTAGATACGTTGTGGTCTCTACTCTTCCTCAAATTCCGAGTTGACCCATTCACTTTCTAGGTTCTTGGCGATTGTTCCCAGTGCTCCTACTGTGATTGGTATTTCTGTCACCTTCATGATCTACATTTTTTAACTTTCTTGCAAAACCCGGATATTTCTTGAGTTTTACGATTTCCTTTATAATCATTTAGCTGGCAGAGATGCAACGGTTTATTACATTATACACAAACTGGCAAAAAAGGAATAAGGCACGACTGGGCATGAAATGTGATCCACTGGGAAATGTGCAAGGGGTTAAAACTTGACCATACTGACAAATAGTATATGCACCAACCAGCACTAATACCCTTGGGAAAGGTATGAATCCAATTATTCTCCCTCCAGCTATGGGTAAATAGTAGGACAAACTGGGTTCTTCAGCCTTGGTGAGGCAACTAGTTTAGGAGAAGGAATACTCTGAATTCAAAACTGTTAAACTCTGCTTAAAAATTGACCTTGTGTCATATACTGCCCGAGCAGAGGGGTTGGTAAATATGATATGCACAAATCAGAACCTCTCTCAGAATATGCAGAAAGTGGAAATTAGAAGAAGACTCGAGACCATCCAAACGACAGCATTGCTAAAATCAACTAAAATATTTAGAAGAGCCCGGAAAATCTGAGGAGACGACAGTCTCCTCAGATTAAGATTTAAGTGACAAAGCAAAAATTAAAACTGGTGTGAAAAACTAGCATAGAGTGGAGAAGGGAAAATAATGAATGGAAAACAAAAAGAAATCAATAAGGACTGTCACCCCAGAAGAAAAAAAAAGGAACTATTTCCAAACTTCAATGTATGGTAAAACAGATATCCTAGTCTGACCAAAAATATGAACAAAATGAATTGCACAACTTGATGACGACAGAAACCGCTAAAATGCTAAGTCCGATAACTTTCAGCCTTATTATCACTAATTCGTTCATTTTATCTCTATTTATTTTCAAATAAATTAGTGTAACTTTAAAAGTAGAGCGCAGTAATCTTAATTTGAGTTTAGAATCCTACGGGCATAAATCAAAAAGAGGCGGGCGAAGAGAAAGAAAAAGTGGTAAGAAGTTTTATCAGTAAAATGCATCGGAAGCAAAATAGCAACACGAACAACTAATATTAAGCCCTCACCCCACAAAAAAAATTAGGAGGAGGGTTTATGTGGACTTAATAAGTCTAAACTTATTTTTTTATGAGTGTAAGTAATCTCACTTTTGATGAATTTATTTTTTATATTCATTTTTATATATACATATATATATATATATACATTGTGGCCTACTGAAGTGTCTTCTACAGCAGAAGAATACCCGGCCACATCAGTGTCAGGGACACACATAATAATGATAAATCCCTGGGTCTGATATAAAAGTAAGTAAAGTTGGCGACCGTAGTCGAGGGTGACCAGAAGGCTCCCTTTTCAATAGCTACTACACTGAGGTGTAGGGGAGGGCGCTACACTTTTCCCTGGATTGCTCCACTTTACCCTTAATACGTACCTTGTATTGTTGAGTGTTAAGCAAGAAGGTATCAAGTACCATATTTAAAGTCTTTGGTATGACGCGACCTGGGATTGAACCCAGGTCTTCCGCACTATTGGCGAACACTCTACCCACAAGGCCAATGAACACATTATACTAAAAATTGAAAACTCTGATATTTGCGATAAGAATATACAACAAGGGTATAGAAATGGAATTTGCCGGGCTCATAATGAAAAATGGGAAAAGATAAATAATGGAAGGAATAGAACTGCCAAATCAAAAAAGAATCAGAACACTTGAAGAAAAGGAAAATTACAAGTACTTGGGAATATTTGAAACCGATGCCATCAAACAAGCGGAGATGAAAGAAAAAATAAAATGGTACCTCATACTCACTAGAAAACTTCTCAAAAGACAGCAGAAATCTCGTCAAAGGGATAAACAGCTGGGCAGTACCCATTGTTTGATATTCGGTACGATTCTTAAAATAGACCAGGAAAGAACAACAATAACAAAGAAACAGAAGAGGAAAGAAAAACAACTGTATGGATATTTCAAGGGACAAACTGACGAAATCTCACACAAGAAGACTTGGACATTGCTACGAAGAGGGAAATTTTATCAGAAAAACTGAATCTCTTTTAATAGCAAGACAAAATAACGCCATAAGGACGAACTATGTTAAAGCAAAAATAGATAATACGCAAAAGAATAGCAAGTGGAGGTTATGCGGTGACAAAATGATTAATCACATAATAAGCGAATGTAGCAAACTTGCGCAAAAGGAGTATAAGACTAGATGTGACTAACTGAGGAGGGTTATCCATTGAGAACTGTGCAAGAAATTGAAATTTGACCATACTTCCAAATGCTATAAGCACAAACCAGTCATGGAGAATGAAATGCATAAAAATATCTGGAATTGATCTAATCCCGGCCAGAACACTGGACCTTGAGAAACTGAATCTCTGGATCGCAGCACAAAACAACTCCATACGAAAAAACTATATCAAAGCACTGTTTTCTTTGATTTTATCGATAGATTTCTACTCACGTAGTCTAGACAGATGATAAAGAGGTATGGGGCTAATGTGTCTCCTTGCAGTACACCTGCTACAATGTCGATGTAGTCTGTGTCTCCATCCGGAGAACGGACTTTTTACTTTGGTGTTTTTATACAGCAACATTATAGCTGCGACGGTTTTAGCAGACCGTAGGAGAGTAGAATTTGCTCCATCTTTCCTCCATGAATGGAGTCAAAGGCCTTAGTAAAGTCGACAAATAATCTTGTTGCCTGTTGGTTTTTTATACGTACACCTTAAGGAATTCGACGGATAGTCAAAATTTGTGAGGTCGTGGATCTATTTCTCCGGAAGCCATTTTGGTTCTTCCTAAGTATATTGTAAATTTTGGGTTGGTTTCAAGCTAACAAAAAAAAAAAAAAAAAAGAGCAGAAGGTACCCCACAAAAACAATTACCGACGTAGACTACGCCGATGACATAGCGCTTCTAGCCAATGCACCAGCCCAAGCCGAAACCCTGCTACATAGTCTGGAACGAGCTGCTGCAGACATCGGTCTCCATGTCAATGCACACAAGACGGAATATATGTGCTTTAATCAAACAGGCGACATCTCCACACACAAACGGTAGCTCTCTGAAACTAGTTGACAAGTTCACCTACCAAGGAAGCAGAGTCTCATCAACCGAGACAGACATCAACACGCGACTATCGGTCATATGGAAGTCAGACCTGACCGATAAAATTAAGTGCAGCTTCATTCAAGCAGCGGTCGTGTCGAAACTGTTATATGGATGCACTACATAGACGTTAGCTAAACGTATCGAGAAAAAGCTTGACGGCAACTACACAAGAATGCTGCGAGCAATGTTGAACAACTCCTGGAGGCAGCACCCCACAAAGCCGTAGCTATACGGCCACGTACCACCCATCACGAAAACTATCAAAATTCGACGAATCAGACATGCGAAACACTGCTGGAGAAGTAGGGGCGAGCTCATAAGTGATGTATTATTGTGGACCCCTTCCTTAGGACGAGCAAAGGCAGGACGACCAGCTCGAACCTACATACAGCAGTTCTGTGCCGATATAGGATGTAGCCCTGAAGACCTGCTGGAAGCAATGGACGATAGGGAGGAGTAGCAAGAGAGGGTCAGATGATGATGATGATGATGATGATATCAAAGCAAGAATAGAAAAGACACAAGAAAATAGCAGATGTAGATTATGTGGTGATAGAGACAAAACGATCAATCACATAATAAGTGAATGGAGTAAGTTTGCGCAAAAGAATATAAGACTAGACACGACTGGGTTGGAAAGGTGATCCACGGAGAATTGTGCAAGAAGTTTAAATTTGACCATACGGAAAAAATAGTATATGTTCAACCCAGAATCCGTCATGGAAAATGAGATGCACAAACTTCTTTGGGATTTTGAGATACAAACGAATCATCTAATCACGACCAGATGATCAGACGTAATGATAGTGAAAAAAGAGCACCAGCCACAAAATTGAACTTTGCCGTTCCGGCTGACCACAAGGTAAAACTGAAAAAAGCGAAAAGAAAGATTAAGTACCTAGACCTTGCTAGAGAACTGAAAACCTATGGAACATGCAAGTGACGGTGATACCAATTGTCTGTGCGTTGGTGTGTGTTTTTGTGTTCGGGTGTGCGTGTCGTTGTGCGTATGCGTTTTTCTGTTTGTGTGTCCATGTGTTCTGTGTGTGCTTGTATTCGTGTGTGTGTGTGTGTGTATGTTTGTGTACGAGTATTTGTGTGAATATGTTTATCTTTGTGTGCTTGGGTTTGTCTTTGTGTTCTTGTGTGTGTGTGTGTGTGTGTGTGTGTGTCTTTGTGTATGTCTTTGTCTTTGTGTGTGTATGTGTCCCAGAGTTTGTATGTGCCTTTTCGTTTGTCTGTGTGTTTGTATGCGCGTGTGTCCTGGTGTGCAAATTAAATTTTTACTAAATCAACACGGACGCAAGGAGAAATTCCTTTTAAAATATTTGGAGAATTTCTTTCCTTGAATTAATTTTTTCTTTTTCTTTTTTGTTACAAGTGGGTTTAGCGTCATGCTTATCGTTGTATGAAGTAAACGTGAGGTTTTCGGTTGACTGAAAAGAAGTCTATATTGGAAAATATAATTATCTGCCCTTGGCGATCGAGTAGGGCTAATCAGCGCTCTGCCTCGAATTGGGGCCCACTTTGACTCCTTTTTGAAATTTCGTCACTCGTAGACGATTTGAAATCATTCCAGTTCTAGGACCTCAGTAGATATGCAATATTACGGACGGGCGCTGTCGTCAATCAGTGAAGGTGTCACGAGACTAGCGCGTGCGGGCAGGATGACCTGCAAAGTTAGACGTGATTTTAAGATAATCACAGATGTATTATCACGTGTTTCACTAGAGACATCGAACATTCGAGGATCTTCGATTTGTTCCCCAAAATCTCTATATAAGAAAACTAGTAATGAGATTTTGGGAGAGTTGAAGGCAGTCAAAACGGGTGCGTTAAAGGTTCCGGAGGCCCCGACCCGTCCTACCCCAGTCTGCTACGACCTATCTGCTATGACAGGCGTGTGTCAAACAGCCAGCTCTCACCCACACCGTGTCACTACCGAGAGGAAGGGAAAATAAGGACGCAACAAAAATGAACTTTTCCAGTTGTAGTGATCATAGCTGAATAAAAACGACTGCTATATGTTCTTCCCTTACCTTCGTGTTTGAGTATTTCTTTTTCTGCGGACTTCTTTCTTTACAGCACAAAACGTTGATCTTATGGTACAGATACGTCTGGCCGCAAAGCCATTAAGTTTTCGGTCTTTGTATTTTTCAAATATATGTTTGTGCTTTTATATCTTCTTCATTCAAATTGAAAGCCTAATGTGGGAAATTAAATTGGGCCCAGCAAAAAAAAAAGACCATAGAATGATAAGATAATGACTCTCTCTCTCTCTCTCTCATAGATTGAATGAGGTCGGAGACGCGTGACATAATGAGGAAATGAACTAAAAAAAGGCTGATAAGATAATGACTCTCTCTCTCTCTCTCTCTCTCTCTCTCTCTCTCTCTCTTTCTCTCTCTCTCTCACACACACACAGATTGAATGAAGTTGGAGACGCGTGAAGAAATGGGAAAATGGACTCAACCAAGCCGAGACTTTTTGCGTTTCACTTCGTGCTAATGCCCTTTGAAAATGGCATGAAACTTTCTCTTCTCCAGCAGCTATGAATAAATAGATGAGTAGACTTGGCTATTTAGTCATGGTACGACAACAATCTAGGAGAAGAAAAAACTGGATTGAAAAGCAGGTGTGTATGAAGCAAGCAAGTCTCCCTCATAAATACTACGTAATTGCTCTTGAAAGCAAAAAGGAAAGGAAAACAATAGATGGCCATTTTCATCGCCTTATGATATATTTCTCGGGTAAAAGTGGGTTGAAGAAACAAACAGTCAAAATTCTTTATGGTTTTTTTTGTTTAGTTTTGTTTGGTTTGGTTAATTTTTGATACTGAAATCAAGACACAAATAATCTTTATGAACAATGTTTTACTATATATATATATATATATATATATGGACGTGTTATCATCATCATCATATCGTGCCACTAGTACGGATATCCCTGACCCTCTCTCACCACTTTTCCCTATCGTTCATCGCCTCTGGCAGGTCTTCAGGGCTACATTCCGTATCCCCACATAGCTGCTGAATGTATGTTCGTGCTGGTCGTCCTGCTTTTACCCGGCCATATGTGGGAGTCCATAAGAGTACATCACTTATGAGCTCGTTCCTGCTTCTCCAGAAATGTCCTGCATGTCTTGTTCGTTTAACTTGGATAGTTTTCATGATAGGAGGCAGGTGGCCGTATAGTTGGTGTCTTGTGGGTCGTTGCCGCCAGGGTTTGTTCAAGAAAAACACGTTTTCTAAAGTTGATTTTATTTACAGTATGAATCATTTTCCAACGTTAAACGTTTCCTTTTAAACTTTAAATATATTTTAAATAAAATTCAAAAGATACAGCTTCACTTATTCAAACGCCCTGGTCAAGGCTTAATATTAAAAAAAAAAAAAACAGTACGTTTTACCTTCAGTAGGATACACTTCCATTTTCTCCCAATATATATATATATATATATATATATTTAAATATACCTTCTATATAAAAGAAACACCTTAAAAATCACTCATTTCTTTTACATAGAATTATTTGCTCTGTATTTTGATTTATCATTATTATACATTACATTCTCGATTGGATTTTGAATTACATGGATCTTGATAAAAGAAAATCCTAAAAGAATTGTTCCTACCATCGGCTGACTTGGCTTTGGATAATATATATGTGTGTGTGTGTGTATGTCTTGTGGTATAGGGCATTGTTTGCGCTCAATGTTACTCTCTCTCATTCTCTCTCTCTCTCTCTCTCTCCCTCTCTCTCTCTCTCTCTCATAGATAGAATGAGGTCGGAGAAGCGTGACGTAATGAGGAAATGGATCTTGAAAAAAGAAAATCCTAAAAGAATTGTTCCTACCATCGGCTGACTTGGCTTTGGATAATATATATATATATATATATATGTGTGTGTGTGTGTGTGTGTGGTATTAGCGCTCAATGCTACTTCAACGCCACTGCCGTCATCTAATCGTCTCAATAGAAAAACGGTGAAGAGCAATCTAAGCTCATTGACCCTTTTCAGATGTCCAGCGAGAATGCAGTTGCTGCTCCCCTTGTCTTGGCCTGTATTTTGGGAGGGACTTGTCGTTTCTTAGCATATGAAACATAATGACCAATCTGTCTTTGTTTCTGGCTGGGTGGAAGTGGATTGAGCTGCTTCTGTACCACGAGGCTCAACTAGTTTGTGAGCTTATCGACACTGTTCTAAAAATGGAAAAATGACAAAATTGTATGTAAAGAGCTCTCAGAATCCAAATGAATTACAAATTTCAACTGTGAGATATTTATCATGGTTGTTTTGCAAATCTATGAATTATTCAATAAATCGATTATAAGATAAGATTCTAAAAACACATGGACACCTTTCTTTGTTGTTAAGCGTGACCTTACATTAGCAACAACACGCAATGTATTGTTTACTTGATGCAAAACAATCATTTTTCCAGCATAGCTAATCAGTACATCTCATTTATCATGGGATAAGTCTTCCGCGGCAGCCACATGGTGACCAAGAGGCTGTTGGGCAAAAGGCTTGACATCTAATTTGGTTCATAATATATTGGTCTATCTTGGTTCCAAATTTGGTGCTTTTATCAAAAAATGTACAATAGGGTTGAGTATCCGGAGTAAACAGCCTCACTGAGTTCAAAACCTAAAAACTGTTGTTTATGAGAATCTATAACACACTTGTGCACCATTCTTCTGTTATCAGCTCATCCAAAAAGTTTGGCTGGTTCTACACAAACCTTCATCTCTATAAACAAATCCTCTGTGTGGGTAGTCAAACAGATTACATCTTTAACCAAACTGATAGATCCTTGTACTATTAAGAATCTGTTGCACATTGGTGCAACATTCTTCTGTTACCAGCTCATCCAAAAAGTGTGGCTGGTTCTACACAAACCTTCATCACTATAAACAAATCCTCTGTGTGGGTAGTCAAACAGATTACATCTTTAACCAAACTGATAGATCCTTGTACTATTAAGAATCTGTTGCACATTGGTGCAACATTCTTCTGTTATCAGCTCATCCAAAAAGTTTGGCTGGTTCTACACAAACCTTCATCACTATAAACAAATCCTCTGTGTGGGTAGTCAAACAGATTACATCTTTAACCAAACTGATAGATCCTTGTACTATTAAGAATCTGTTGCACATTGGTGCAACATTCTTCTGTTATCAGCTCATCCAAAAAGTTTGGCTGGTTCTACACAAACCTTCATCACTATAAACAAATCCCCTATGTAGGTAGTCAAACAGATTACATCTTTAACCAAACTGATAGATCCTTGTACTATTAAGAATCTGTTGCACATTGGTGCAACATTCTTCTGTTATCAGCTCATCCAAAAAGTTTGGCTGGTTCTACACAAACCTTTAACACAGTAAACAAATGACTTGTATAAGTTATTCAATACTTTATATCTTTAACTGAACTGTTGAGTCCTCAAATACCAAGATCCTTGTGTTGTTCCCATCTAGCTTTTTGTCCAAACACTTCGCTTAAGTGTAGGTGGTGCTGCCATACAACAGTACTGAAATTGCAACGAGATATGGTAGGTCTAAATTATAAAGAGAACGAAAGGCTAATTTCTAGAGAAGGAGAGAGAGAGAGAGATAAAATAATAAGAAAAAAGGCAGATACAGAGTCTATGGGCGGGTTGAGCAGTTGACATCTGAGTGACTTCGGCCAAGGTACTTGTGGGTCAGTTGGTCACGTGTGAATGACTACGTTAGTTGAGGATGACTTGAAAAAACCGGAGGTCCCGGGTCTTCTGCGCCGGTGGGGAATCAGCGGAAACGGATGTTCCTCCTGCCGACATGAGGCGGTGTGAAAGGGATGGCTTGGGTTTGAGAGTTGGCGAGAAGGCGAGACGAAGTAAAAACAGGAAGTTGAACACCAGCCAGGGAGATGTAAGGATAGACAAAAAAATTTGGGCCTCCATTTTGGAGTGAGCTCCGAAAAGGAACCTCACACACCAAATGCGAATCCGTGAAGACAAAACCAACGAACAAACACGTTAGGACAAGAAAATATAGAAAGAAAATTCAAGGCCTGTGTCTGCTCTCTCTTTCTCCTCATGACATGTTATTTCTTTTTGCCGAGCTAGCGCGATCGACACAACTGTCATACTATCTTTCTTTCTCCCGGCGACCACGTACAAAGTAGCAATACTAGGTATTTGTCATCCCCTGATTTCAGGCATTTAAATAGGTTTTTTTCCCTGTTTGTATGGTTCCTTCTACCATGTCATTTGATTGGGAAATTTCTGGGCTACTGGTGTGATGTTTAAAATCCCAGTTTGCTGATAATTTTCTTAATTCAAGCGAGGCGAATTCAGGACCATTGTCTGAAAAGGCTCGTTTGGGGAATTTCATGTTATGCGAACAGTGATTTCATTTGCTTTATTACTATTGGTGAAGTGTTGTTGAGGAGTTTGCTGCTTTCAAAATACCTGGAGTAATAATCCACACCAATGAGGTAGGTTCTCCCCTGTATTTTGAACTGGTAAGTACCGACTTTTGTCCAAGGTTTGTCAGGGATCACATGGTTCATGTGAGGTTTAGCACCTTTGTATTGTTGGCACGGCTCACAAACTGATATCGTATCTAATATGTCAGCATTCATGTTTGGTCGGAAAGAGTGATTGTCTGGCTCGGGATTTTGTGGGTTTTTTTTCAATTTTCGGGTGGATTTGGTGTAGGATATTGTGCATTTCCAGCCGGAGTGCTGAGGGCATTATAATGTGTTGAGGGCATTATGATGTGTTGACCCTTCTTCATATGTGACCTCTGAATTATGGTGATGGTATGGGGTCGAAATTGAGAGAATGTTCTCGCCATCTTGCAGAGATTTGATGTAGTAGTTTTTGTAGTGTGCCTTCTTTTTCTGTTTCAGTTATTAGTTTCTGGTGATTCTTCTCACTGATTGGGAGAGATGACATCACAAAGTGGACATAGTAGTTCATTTCTTTGTCGGAGATTTCAGGAGTGTTGTCTAGTAATGCGGCCCAGATTAGCGTGTCCGTAACCTTTATCAATAGGCCTTTTGTATATTCCAGGTCGAAATCATATTTTTGGAGCCTTAAAAAGAAACGCTGGATACTTAGTGGAGCTTTGGCTATTTGTTTTTTCATAATGAACTTGAGAGGTTTGTGATCATTGTGTACAATGAAGCGTTGTCCATATATGTATTCATAGAAGTAAGTAAAAGTTGTCTCCCTTTAGTCGAGGGCGACCATAAGGCTCTCTTTCCAATAGCTACTACACTGAGGTGTCGGGGAGGACGCTACTCCTTTCCCTGGATTGCTCCACTTTACCCTTGATACGTACCTTATATTGCTGAGTGTTAAACTAGGAGGTATGAAGTACCATTTTTAAAGTGTTTGGTATGACGCGACCAGGGATTGAGCACATGTCTCCCGGACCACTGGCGAATACTCTACCCACTAGGCCAATGAGCCATTCGGAGAAATACTGACAGGCAAACAGGACTAACAGCATTTCTCATTCTAGGAGACAGTAGTTTATTTCTGCCGGTGTCAGGGATCTGCTGGCATAAGCTATCGGGTGCTATTCATTGTCAGGAGGTGCCCGTTGTGTCATGGTTATCGTCGCAGGATATGGACACGGGACACGAGTTCAAATCCTGGATTGCATTTCACATAGCACTAATACTCTTGGGAAAGGTATGAATCCAATTATTCTCCCTCCAGCTATGGGTAAATAGTAGGACAGACTAGGTTCTTCAGCTTTGGCGAGGAAAACTCTGAATTCAAACCTGTTAAACTCCGCTTAAAAATTGACCTTGTGTCATATCCTGCCCGAGCGGAGGTGTTGGTAAATAGGGCTATTCATTGTCATGCAGCTGTTCGAGCATTGCTCCAAATCATTGGGTTGATGCATCAGATGATACTTTGATTGGGAGTTTAGTGTGAAAGTACTTTAGTGTTGGCCTCTGAGAGATCATTTGTTAAGGTCTTGAAGTGCATGTCTTTAAGGCTTGTCAAAGGACCAAACAGTTTCCTTCTCCAGAAGATGTTTTGATTGAGAGGTTTGGGAGAAATTTCCCCAGGTATGTAGTCATGCCTAAGAAGCGTTGAAGTTCCTTTTGGTGGTTTGGTTCAGGCATGTCTGTGGTAGCTTTTATTTTTCTGGCATCTAGTGCTATTCCTTTGTTATATATTGTGTATCCGAGGAATGTCAATTCACGTTGGTTAAATTGACACACGGATCGGTTCAGTTTTAATCCTGACCGTCTGACAGCCTGTAGAACTTCAATTGTTCTTTTTTCAAGCAGTTCAGGTGTATCTACCCAGATGATAATGTCATCCTGTGCATTCCGATATCTTTCTATGAGTTCTATTATAACGGCAATGCAGGCTTGACACATCCCACTAGCACTGTGAATCTCATATAGAATGCGTAGGGATATGAAACAGCCGAAGGGAGAATTGAAGGTGATGTGTTTGGAGCTATCTTCATCCACTTTGATTTGCCAAAAGGCATTTGAGTCATCCAGCTTGGTGAAGTACTGCGCTTCTGCCATATCCTAAAATATGTCATTTGCTGTTGATAGGCGGTAGTGTTCCCTTTTAATTGCCTTGTTTGAATTTCGAGGGTCTAAACAAACTCGCAGGGTCCCGTTTGGTTTTTCTATCGCTACAAAAGAGGAAACCCAGTCTGTTGGTTCATTCACAGGAGCAATTATGCCGAACTGAATCATTCATTGCTGCTCTTGTTTTAGTTTCTTTTTGAGGGCAAATGGTATTTTGCGTGGTGGGTTTATGATAGGTTTTATCTTTGGGTCCATTATAATGTGGTGATAACCTAGTAATATTCCTAGTTCCCCAAAACAGTCTTTAAATTTCGAAAGGAACACAGGTTCTCCTTTTGAGATGCCGAGAACTCTTTGTATGATGTGCATGTCTACACAGGTTTTTAGTCTGAGGATTGGAGAGGCATTTGTGTCTGCTGCAATTATTGGGATATCATATATGTTAGTTGTCTGAATTTTTTTGATGAAGCTTGATTATTTTTATCATTAAGGGTTCGACAAACAAAACGTTGTGGAAATAACATTAAAGATGAAGACAATAATCCGAAAACCCTTAAAAATCATATATGTTGTTTTTGTGTGGAATTTGTACTACGTATTTTCCTAGACCTGAGATAGAGGTGCCGTTGTAGCCTGTTAACCTTGTGCGTGTGGGCTTTAATCCAGGTTTATTTTTTACTAGATGGTAGTCTTTCTTTGGATTGATGTTTACTCGACTACCTAAGTCAATTTTAAAACTTGTCCTTGAGCCATTTACAACAAATGTGATCAGCCAATCGTTGAGTTTACCTCATGTTTTTCGTTTGTATGTTTGTGACTGTGTTTGGACCGTGATGCAGCCTTCATAAATTTGTTCATCCTCTAATACTGGTGGGTCAGAGTCATCTGGCATAATTTCCTGAACGTGTTTGTTTGAGGGGCTCATTTTTACAAAGTGGCTGCGCTTTCTGGCTGCATGCGGGGCAATTGCCTCGAAAGTGCGAGTATGAACAGAATTGCATTCTGTTTTTTTTTTTTCTATTGGACATGGGAGTTCTACCCTTCGTGAGAGTTTCTTTTTCGCCGGCTGGTTGCTGTTTTTTTTTTGTTTTTGTTTTTGTTTTCTTTTTTTCACTTTTTGTGAAATTTACTTCCTTTTGCTATCATTGTAGGAGTACTATTCGCCTCTGTACTTTGTCCTATTTTTATTGTCATTTCTGGCTTTAAATCCGTTTTTTTCCTTAAGACAGAGGTCGTTTAGTTCGATTATTATCATGTCTCTGATGAGGCTGTCTCTCAATTCTTTTATTTCACACTTGTGACTCAGCGTTTTTAGTTTGTTTACAAAGTCGTCGAATGTTTCTCGCTCGTTTCGTTGGAAAGTAAAAAAATTCGTACCGTGGAAGCATTAAATTCTTTTTGAGTAATGCAGCATTCCTCAAATTTTGTTATACAGGGTGGAACGATAAAATTGTCGTCCTAAAGAAAACAACACTACAGCTTTATTTTTAAACTTTTATTGAAAAAATCAATTCAGGTAACTTGATTATGTAGTAGAGCTGACATCTATTCAATGTAGCCGCATTCAGCCTCAATCACCGCCTCGATACGGATCCGGAACTGGGAGCATGCCTTTTCCACAAGCGCCGGCGGGAGCTCGGTGAATACTCGGCGGATGGCGGCGATCAGGCTGACTTTGGTGTTGTGGGAGGTCATGTTGGTGATGTTCTCGACGTATGACCAAACGAAGTTGTCCTGCAGGTTCAGGTCGGGGGAGGAGGGGGGGCCAGTGAGAGAAGGGTATAAAGTCGTAGCACTCCTTCTGAAGCCAAGTCTGGGTCTCTTTGAACTTGTGAGCCGGCGTCGAGTCCTGCTGCCACACCTAGGGTTTGCCACCGGCCACCTGACTGCTCCAGGGGATCACCACACTCTTCAGCACATCCAGGTACACTTTGGTGTTGACTTTCAAGCCGACTTCGAAGATGTGAGGTGGCATGATGTGGCCCACACTTGAAACCACACCAAAACCATAACCGTAGCCGGAAACTTTGTTTTAATCACCCTGGACACGTCCCTGTTATTCGTGGCAATCCAGCGATGGTTCTGGCTGTCATAACTTGGATCGGTAGAGAGCATGAGTTTTACAGCGGTGCATCTCCGATCTCG
>OY757926.1:29708208-29740708 GCA_963585895.1 Sepioteuthis lessoniana | reverse complement strand
TCAGGCTTGCCCAGTAGGCTGGGCTGTAGAATACACCGACTACACCCCTGAAGCGGGTAATAAAAAACGAGTGTCCTGATTATGACACTAAACATCTGATGGTTCCAGTGATGCTGGGGCTTTGGGGAATACGGAATATCCCTTCATTGCCATTGCTCCCAGGCCCACTCTGGTCCAGAATGGTAACACCTGATAAGGCTTTATCTATGGGTTGAATAGAACTAACTGCATAATTATGCTAAACTGAATTGTTTGAATTAGAACCGTTTGATTAAACTGAATTGCTTGAAATAGAAATTTTTTTGATAAATAAACTGTGTACTTACATTTAAACTGCGAACTTATGCTAAATTGAATTGTTTGAAATGGAACTGTTTTTGACATTGATATCGTACAAGTTATATAAAAACTGCTCCCCTGTCCTCAGGAAACTTACTGTCCTTCTTCAGCAGTTTGGAAGAAGGGCATTGCACCACAGGAAAGGTGTCAGGCTGATGGTATTTGAATACCAAAGGAAATGCAGTCAAAAGGTATCTAAAATTTTCGCCCAATATCCCTCCTAAATGTAAATCTTTTGGGACTTCTTGCTCGCCGTATGACACCCTTTCTGATGAGCAATCATCATATAAGTACATCTGTCTAGAAGGCTGGATTACCTGGCTTCCCTGGGTGTCTGGAACATTCACAAATGATATGGAACTCACTACTCTCAGCCAAAAGGGACAAAACAGAACAACATGTAATCTGACTTACCAATGCATATGGTTCAGTTCCGCACCACTTAATCCGAAAAGCCCTCGACTTTTTCAACTTCCCTAGCAAGGTTAGGGAAATCAAAATGAAATACTTCAATTCAGCCTTCATGAAATTTACCGTTAAAGATTATACCACTAAGTGCCAGGCACTTGAGATCGGCATCATGATGGGTGGTGCGATTTCCCTACTTCTTTTTTTTTTTCTGGCCATGGAACTCAAATTGCGAAGTGCAGTAAATACGTCAAAAGGAGTGATGAAAAATGAATATCTGACTCTTCCTCCTTCCTGAGCTTTTATGGACGACATCACCATTTTCGTCCCGTCCAAAATCGCTGCCGATGGTTTACTACAAAGTTATCATGACCTTTTCATATTGGCGAGAATGAAGGCTAAGCCAAAGAAAAGTCGAAGCCTATTGTTAGTCGGAGGATCTGCCAGGGAGATCCATTTCAAAATTGGGGGTGATAAGATCCCAACTGTCAGAGAAAAGCCGGTAAAGAGTCTCGGACGTCTTTATTCAATCCCACAGACTGATCGTCATAGGGGTATAGAGGTCCAGAAAGTAGCCTTGAAGGGGGTTAAATCAATTGAAAAAACTTGTCTACCCGGAAAGATGAAGGCTTGGTGTTATCAACACGGTCTAGTGGCCCTTACAGATGAATGGGATTGCACCATCTCGCATTGAGCGGATTCAACAGTATAGCAACAAATACCTGCGTAAGTGTCTCGGAGTTCCTCTTTGTTTTCGAAAATGGGTTTATATACTAATTCTGGAAACCTACAGCTCCCAATATCTTCACTGGTAGAAGAATTCAGAATTGGGATTGTACGCCTTGACATGATGACGAAGGACTCAGCCGACGAGATCATTCAAAGGCGTATCCAGAAATAAAATCAGGTACGAAGTGATCGACCATTAAGGCCACCCAGGAGGCGGAATGCAGCCTACAAATCAAAAACATTATAGGCGTCACTCAAACCAATCGAGCTGGGCTGGGTAGCACGAGCAACAAGGTATTCTCCAAAGTGGGCCTAAAGGTAAAAAGAGACATGGTAAGCGAAGAAGTCAGAATGTTTGAAGAGGAGTAAAGAACAGCCAATACTGGTACTCAGGCCAAACAATGTGCTTGGACAAAATGGCATGATATCGAACCAATTAGATTATCGTGGAAATCTTTAATTGCAATGGAACCACTGGGGATATTATTCCTTCTTCACTCTACATATAATCTCTTACCAAATGCGATCAATCTAAAATTATGGTTTGGTTTGGTTTGGTATCTTTGTTTAATGGCATATAAACTCCTTGTAGGTTATTTAATGCCAAAGCCATTCTCCTAGAAGAACAGTAGTGGTACTATTTAACCCATAGCTGGGAAGATAAGGGGGTTCATACCTTTCCCAAGGGTATTTGCCCGAAAGTGAATGTAATAGCGCGACTGTAGTACGAACTCGCGTACTAGGATTCCGCAGTCCATCGCTTTAACCATTACACCACGAGGACACCCCTTAAAATTATGGGGATATATCGACTCGGACCTGTGTTTGTCGAGTAAAAATGATCGAGATACCTTGCGCCATGTACTATCTGCATGTCCACAATTGCTTCAGATGTACACATGGCGATATAACAAGGTGTTAGAGGTGGTCATAGAGTTGTTAAGAGCACCGTGTGAGACAGCGTACCAGCAATCTATAACAGCCAAGGAACCCATAATTCAGTTTCTCAAAGAAGGTGAATGTCCTTTGAGGAAACAAAAAAATCTCAATATGAAGCTATTGAATGGAGCTAGTGACTGGAAAGTTTCAGCGGATCTCAAGACATCTCTACAATTTTCAGTTCACAATATTCAAACATTGTAGCATCGTCCGATTCAAAGAAGAGTGTCCTCCTCATAGAATTAATTGTCCCTGGTAAGAAAACCAGAGGAAGCACACGAGCGGAAGAAAAACCGATACGAGAAACTGCGTGCCGACTGCATAGAAAAGGGTTAGATACGCCATGTGATTCCTATTGAGGTTGGTTGTCATGGTTTCCTAGGACGCTCAGTCATTTCGTTTCTTTCAAAAATAGGAATCACTAGCCACAGTTTGAAAGTTGCCTCAAATCGTCTTCAGACCACGACACAATATGCATCAAGTTGATTTTGGTCGAAAGCGAGAAGTTTTCAGCATGAATGAAATGCACGCGGGACCACCATTCCCGTGTGATTACGTAACATCAAGAAACTGTTACTGTAAACGCGTAATAACATCAACAGCCGAAAATAAACGCCTTTTTTAAAAATCACAAACTGCACACTAAAAATGAAGATGAACGTCCAATGTAATCTCTGCTCTTAATTGATCTGGCGTATATATATATATATATATATATATATATATATATATATATATATAATTCTTTTAAATACCCTGTCCGGTGGCGAAAGCTGTTTGGTAGCTCCAGGAGTGGCAGTACCGCCTTGAGCTACCGAAACTGTGTTATCACCCCTGGTTGGTGGCTGATGAGGGCAGAGTATCGCACGTGCTTTCACACGTTGTATGATGAAAAAAAAAAGAACTGTTTTGACATTTAACTGTGTGTAAACAATATCTGTACTAAACTGAATTAGCTGAATTAGAACTGTTTGAATAAACTGAATAACTTGAAATAGAAATGTTTTTGACAAGGGAACTGTGTACTCACACTAAACTGAATTTTTTTAAATAGAACTATTTACATGAATATGGATTTGGCGTTAAATAACCAACAAAGGTTGATATGCCATAAAAAGCAAGCAAGCAACCAACCAACCTTTCTCATGCAAATCATTTGTATACAATTATATGGTTTCAAGTATTCCTATCTAATACTTGTATTTGTAAACAATTATTCTGTTTCAAGATTTCCCTGTCTAATACCGGTAATTTGTATACTTTTATATCATCATCATCATCATATCGTGCTGGCAGCACGGATATCCCTGACCCTCTCTCGCCACTCCTCCCTATCGTTCATCGCCCTAGGTAGGTCTTCAGGACAACAACCTGTATCCTCACATAGCTGCTGAATGTACGTTCGTGCTGGTCGTCCTGCTTTTGCGCGGCCGTGTGTGGGGATCCATAAGAGTACATCTCTTATGAGTTCATCTCTGCTTCTCCAGCAATGTCCTGCATGTCTGGTTCGCCTAACTTGAATAGATTTCGTGATAGGGGGCAGGTGGCCGTACAGTTGGTGTCTTGTGGGGTGTTGCTGCCAGGACTTGTTGAGGATTGCACGCAGCATTCTTGTGTAATTGCCATCTAGTTTCTTCTCCAGCCGTTTTGTTAGCGTCCATGTAGTGCATCCATATAGCAGTATCGATGTGACCGCTGCCTGGAAGAAACTGCGTTTCATTTTATCGGTTAGGTCTTTTATATAGTTTCAAGTATTCCTATCTAATAATTTGTGTACAATCACATTGTACTAAGTATTCCTACCTAATAATAATAATATGCAATCAATTAAATCTAAATAAAAATCATTTTACACGTGTAAACATTTCATATTTTGTAGCAATATAGGACTTAAGAATGTTTGGTTGTTATTATTCTATTGGTTCGTGGTTTGTTGGTAGACATCTATTTAAGTTTGGTTAATTACTGGGTTTTATGGAGTAACTTTGTAGTTTTTGGTAACTGACTCCTTGGTTTCTCTTATGACTCGATAAACTTGTTCTCTTAAGCTTGACCGGAGTTATAAAATGGAAAAATCCAAAGGCAAGGATACTTTAAACTTAACCTTTATTCAACAGGTCGAAAACTATTTCATGGTCGGGTACTTTTGTAGGGAACGAATAAATAAATAAATAAATTAAATTGAATCAAAAAAAAGAAGAAAACTATTTCATTTGCAGAAACTCCCAGAGGTCCCTGACAGGAAAAAGGGATGACGCATGCGTAAAGAAAAAAGCAACCTTCCAAAAGAAACTAACCCTTATGGAAGCCCTAAATACCAAACGAGGACAAACATATGCAAGAAAGGATTAAAGTATTTTGATACCTTAACTGGGGGATTCAACCATTTCAATTGTATTCAGGGAAAATTCCCTCAGCCATGGAATGGTAGTTGAACCTAGTAAATAAAGGAAAGTATAAAAGAAACGACTTCGTCTTCTATCTGTTACTGTCTTCTTGTGTATAATTCTTTTTGGGACTTTCTTTTTGGGACTAGCCAACGTGGGGGTAAAATAAAATAACCTAATAATGGAGTCAGATATCAAACAGCAACACAGCTACGCCTTTTACTTTTGACCTTCAGTTAAAACCCCACACTTTCTTCCCGATTCAGGAAAGGCTGCGTGTCCAGTAGGAAGGTGGAAAGAAAAAACGACTGAGAGTTTCTTTTTGGCGCCAAGAAGTCCGTTTTCTTCAGACAGGAGTGAATTGCGCTTCTTATCGGAGGGCTCCTGGAAAGTTATTATTTTTTTGTATTTATCTATTTTATTCAATCCCACTGCAATTTCAAGATCTAATTTATTAAAGAAGTTTAACTTCACTTTAAACATATCGACCTAACTTATAGACTTGACTATATTAATACCCTTGGTTACGAAAAGAAAAAAAACACTTTTTAGATCTTCAGAACGAGTTGTATTTAGGTCAATTGTCGTTAGATTAAGCTTGATAAGAATCTATACACACCCGTAGTTCTGAGATATAACACAAAGTAAATTTGTTGGCAGCTGTTTTCTACCGAAATCTTAATCCGCTTAAAAAGAATTTAACCTATTTGTTAGGAGTTCACTTTCAAAATATCCGCTTGTAATAAAAGATTTATTTTCTTTAAAGTTTGCATACAAGTCGTATCCCAGATCAAAATCAAAAGTCAAATGAGAAAGTTGCTAATCTGGGGATTTTTCCCCTCTTTTGCAGTATGGGTCTGCTATTGTGCAAATAAGGTTTTTAAAAAGAAGAAAAAAATACGACGGTAAGCAAATAAAGAATGTGATAGTAACTTTCATCCTAACTGAGAGTCCAAAAGTCTAGACTAGATGAATCATATCTGGTTAAAGGAGTGGAATTATTATTATAAGCAAACGCTGTCACCTCATTGTAAACTTTAAATGGTTATTTGTGGTTTTCAATTTGGCCGTATCTATCAAACTATAGACACACACACACACACACACACATATACACACACACACATATATAAAAGCAACAACAACTTTTAAAATTTTTTTCTTTAATATTCTTATATATATATAGGGCTATATATATATATATATATATATATATATATATATATATATATGGCTATGTATTTGTGTGTATATATATATATATATATATATATATATATATGTTTAGATTTAATCAAAGTAAATGTATTTTGGATTTGAGTATATATGTTTTAAGATTTAATCTAAATTAATACTTACATTTTAAACAACGGGTTTTTAAAAATCTATTTGAATCATGTAATAAGTGATAAAGGTATTCATTTATTTTGATTACAGAGTCCATATTATGAATGATATTTTTGTAGTAAGTAAAGTTGGCGACCTTAGTCGAGGGCGACCCGAAGGCTACCTTTTCAATAGCTACTACACTTTAAAAATTTTTTTCTTTAATATTCTTATATATATATATATATATATATATATATATATATATATATATATATATATATATGGCTATGTATTTGTGTGTATATATATATATATATATATATATATAGAGAGAGAGAGAGGTTTAGATTTAATCAAAGTAAATGTATTTTGGATTTGAGTATATATGTTTTAAGATTTAATCTAAATTAATACTTATAATTTAAACAACGGGTTTTTTAAAAATCTATCTGAATCATGTAATAAGTGATAAAGGTATTCATATTATGAATGATATTTTTGTAGTAAGTAAAGTTGGCGACCTAGGTCGAGGGCGACCCGAAGGCTTCCTTTTCAATAGCTACTACCCAGAGGTGTAGGGTAGGGCACTACTCCTTTCTCTGCACTGCTCCACTTTACCCTTGATACGTACCTTATATTGCTGAGTGTTAAGCAAGGAAGTATCAAGTACCATTTTTAAAGACTTTGGTATGACGTGACCCGGGATTGAAATTGATATTAATTAGAATAATTTGCTTTTGGTATTTATTATTAAATGTTAATTATTATATTATGTAATAACATATTGCGGTAGTTGTTGATGTCTGTTGTTGTTTTTGTTGACATTATGTTCGCCAATGGTCAGGGAGACAGGAGTTCAATCCTTGGTCGAGTCATACCAAAGACTTTAAAAATGGTACTTGATACCTACTTGCTTAGCACTCAGCATTATAAGGTACGTATCAAGGGTAAAGTGGAGCAATCCAGGGAAAGGAGTAGCACCCTCCTCTATACCTCGGTGTAATAGCTATTGAAAAGGGAGCCTTCCGGTCGCCCTGGACTATGGTCGCCAACTTTACTTTTATTTATAATTATAATGATTAGTTTAATAATATTAATAGGTTTGATGATTGGTAGTAATAACTATAATAGTAAAATTAATTGTGATGATAATTCTTCATATGATATTATCGATAATATTTGTTATGATTTTATTAATAATTTTAAGGATTTGAGGCTAAGTAATAATATGAATATTATGATAATATGTGTGATATAATTGTAATCTTGAGGATAGATAATATTATGTTGTATTTGTTAATAATTTTAGATAATGTCTTAACAGTAACTGGTATAATTTTTATTTTTACTTATAATCTAATCAATTATAGTGAATAGTATTAAAATTACATTTTTCTTAGTTTTTTTTTTTTAATAAGATAGTGTCATTTTACTATATAATGTTTTATGATATAATTCAATTTGGTTAAGAGGATATTAATTCCCATATAAGTTGTTTTTAGTAGTTAATTTTCTCTTCCCAAATCAATTTATTCCTCTATTATACATTGTTTACTCATCTCCTTCATTTGGGTTTAAAAGTTTGTTTGCCATTACATGAAAAATAAGTGGAAAGGAAAGGGCAAAGTGTAGCAATCCTTGGAAAGGAGTTGCACCCTCCCCTACACCTCGTTGTAGTAGCTATTGAAAAGGGAGCCTTCGGGCCGCCCTAGACTAAGGTCGCAAACTTGATAGATACGGCCAAATTGAAAACCACGAATAACCATTTAAAGTTTACAATGAGGTGACAGCGTTTGCTTATAATAATAATTCCACTCCTTTAACCAGATATGATTCATCTAGTCTAGACTTTTGGACTCTCAGTTAGGATGAAAGTTACTATCACATTCTTTATTTGCTTACCGTCGTATTTTTTTCTTCTTTTTAAAAACCTTATTTGCACAATAGCAGACCCATACTGCAAAAGAGGAGAACAATCCACATATTACATAATTTAAAAAGATAAAAAAAACCTTGTTTAAAATATAAGTATTAATTTAGATCAAATCTTAAAACATATATACTCAAATCCAAAATTCATTTACTTTAATTAAATCTTAACACACACACACACACACACACACACACACACACATATATATATATATATATATATATATATATATATATATATATATATATATTAAAGAAAAAAAAGTTGTTGTTGTTGTTCTTGCTTTTATATATATGTGTGCGCGTGTATGTGTGTGTGTGTCTATAGTTTGATATTTACGGGCAAATTGAAAACCACAAATAACCATTTAAAGTTTACAATAAGGTGATAGCGTTTGCTTATTATAATAATTCCATTCCTTTAACCAGATATGATACATCTTGCTACAGGAACTGAATGTCATTTGTCAACCAGATAGGAAAACAAATGGTCTGTTTTTTATTTAATAAAAAAATAAAAAACAAAAAAGCAAATGAAATTTGGTTTATTGAGCTAGGGTGGACGGAATTTTGTGGGTTTTCCAACTCTTCATTAGAAATTTTTTCATTATTTCTTTTTCTGGAGGTGCACATCTAACATTTTAAAGGTTTTCCTTTCATATTTTTACATTATATTATATTATATTATATATATATATATATATATATATATATATATATATATATATATATATATATATATATTTATATATATATATATATATATATATATATAATTAACTTAAATCGCAAGTCGAAAATCTTCTACTAAAGTTTCACCTTAACGGATCATCAGGAAGCCTAAGTTCGACTAAATTTTAAGGAGAAATCGCCTTCTTTTATTCACCAAAAACCCCACCTAGCCTAGAATTTGCATTAAAAAAATATAAATAACTACTATATTTTTATTTGAAAAAAAAAATTCTCTATAACCTATTCCTAATTATATAGCAACCACGCCCTTTTGTGTCAACAACTATTTAACACCTCCGATCTTTTGTTTAACATATTCTTACTTTTACAATTACCAATTTTTCCTCCATGCAAAGATTACAAGATTTTGTTTTTTCCGATACCGTGAATACTGGTAGATATTAGATTAGTAAATCGAGATCGAAACCCGTCTAACTTTACGATAGATTAAGGTTTCAGACCACACAGCTACAAGCGGACTACGTTGGCTAAGGGAATTTTAAGGTATTTTATTTTTAGCAACAGCAGCAGCAGCCTTTGTTTACATTTTTTAATACCCTATCGGCTACCAGAGTGCTCAATTCTTACGAAGAGCTTTGCATTACGCTAGGGGCGGCCGACAATTCCTTCGCCAGAGTGCTCAACCCCCATGGGGGAGCGTATATATTGTCATCCACAGACAGACTGTTTCGTTCTATCAGAACTCTTCAGTGTGGCTAGACCCGCAGGACGCTCGAAGCCGGGATCGAAACCCGTCTAACTTTACGATAGATTATATATATATATATATATATATATATATATATATATATATATATATATATATATATATATATATATATATATATATATATATATATATATCCAGTTGGCGTCCGAAGACAGTGGGTGTGGATTAATCGTGTGTAGCCGAATATATGAGGAATTTCAGATAAATCAATGGGATTGGTCGATGTATGGCTATTGTTATATATTCTCTTTCCAGGTTTACATAATAAAACTCCCATACAGTGCGTATGCAATGTAACTAGAAGAAAACTCAAACCTGGTTAAGTAAGTAAAGTTAGCGACCATAGTCGAGGGTGACCCGAAGGCTCCCTTTTCGATAGCTACTACACCAAGGTGTAGGGGAGGGCGCTACTCCATTCCCAGGATTGCTCCACTTTACCCTTGAACCGTACCTTATAATGCTGAGTGTTAAGCAAGGTGGTATCAAGTACCATTTTTAAAGTCTTTGGTATGACTCGACCTGGGATTGAACCCAGGTCTCCCGGGCCATTGGCGAACACTCTAACCGCTGGGCCATCCTTATACCCTTCGTCTAAGCGTGTAAAGTCACCAGAAAAGACGAACAATATAAAGATATTCTTCGCTGAAATGAATTTATAATGACAATTTAACCTGGTTTGATTTTTCTTCCAGTTACATTGTATATATATATATATATATATATATATATATATATATATATATATATATATATATATATATATATATACGTGGTGCATTCAATAAGTTTATAGACTTTTTTGTACAGGCATTTAAAATTGCGGTAGACTCGTGAAAATTCAGTATGTTATTGCTATACATCTTATGAGATAACTGACCAATTTTTATGATTTCCCATGGAGGTCCTCTTGTGTGAGCGTGTCAATGACCCTCGTCGCAGGCTCTTTCACCTCCTCAATTGTCTCATTCCTTTAATCTCTTATTCAACTCAAAAACTGATGCTCGATTCATGCAAGATGCTCCAAGAGCAATTTGAAGTGTTCCATACATTTCTGTGGCATTTTTTCCAAGTTTAAAACAGAATTTTATTGCAGATCGTTCTTCCTCAAGTCCAGATTACATTTTTGAAATTCACCAGCTTTGACAATCAGGCTTTAGTATTCCAATTGCTGCTGTAGCTGTTCATTTGAAGCTGAAATCATAAAAATTGGTCAGTCCTCTCATAAGATGTATAGTAATAAATCAGTGAATTTTCAAGAGTCTACAACAATTTTAAATGCCTGTACAAAAAAAGTCTGGCAACTTATTGAAAACAACACGTATATATATATATATATATATATATATATATATATATATATATATATATATATATATATATATATATATATATATACGTGGTGCATTCAATAAGTTTATAGACTTTTTTGTACAGGCATTTAAAATTGCGGTAGACTCGTGAAAATTCAGTATGTTATTGCTATACATCTTATGAGATAACTGACCAATTTTTATGATTTCAGCTTCAAATGAACAGCTACAGCAGCAATTAGAATACACCCTACTAAATCCTGATTGTCTCAGCTGTTGAATTTCAAAAATGCAATCTGGACGTGAGGACACTTTAAAAGAACGATATGCAATAAAATTCTGTTTTAAACTTGGAAAAAATGCCACAGAAATGTATGGAATGCTTCAGACTGCTTTTGGAGAATCTTGCATGAACCGAGCATCAGTTTTGAGTGACATAAGAGATTCAAGGAAGGCAAGGAGTCTGTGAGGGATGATGAGAGGTGTGGGAGGAGTCAGGAAGTCAATACACATGAGTTGATTGACCAAAGGGTTAGGATTAGAGTTACTATGGTGAGGTTTTAAGGGAGTTCAGGAAGAGATTCTGTCGGAAGAGGCCATCACAATCGGGTTAGTGGCGTTTCTACAAGGACAATACACCAGTCCACAATTCCATCCTTGTCACAGACGATTTGACCAAGATGGACATCAAGACAGTTCCTCAGCCTCCCTATAGTCCAGACCTTGGTCCCTGTGACTTTTTCTTATTCCCTAAGCTTAGAAGCTGTCGTTATGAGACAATTGAGGAGATGAAAGAGGCTGTGACGAAGGTCATTGATACGCTCACACAAGAGGACTTCTATGGGATCTTCTAGAAATTGTTGAAACGGTACAAGTGCATTGCAGCCGGAGGAGATTACTTTGAAGTGGACCACAATTTCATGTGTGTACTATCAATGAAAGTGCCCATGCGAAAAAAGTCTGGAAACTTATTTAATGATCCTCGTATATATATATATATATATATATATATATATATATATATATTTCTTTAAGAAAAACAAAAACTGGTGACATTAGGATTATAAATTTATTTCCATCCTGTTATAGGTATTGATATGAATCAATAATATATATATATATATATATATATATATATATATATATATATATATATATATATATATATATATATACATATTTTATCCAAAGCCAAGTCAGCTGATGGTGGGGATTGGTCTTACTTTAGGATTTTCTTTTGACAATATCCATGTAATTCAAAATCCAGTAGAGAAATTAATGTAAAATGATAATAAATTGAAATAGTGGACAAATAATTCCATATAAAAAAAAACACTTTAAAAATTCCTTTATATTTGTCTACTTCTGCAAACTCCTTATTTTTTGAAATATTAGATTGGCCTCTGTGTCTAAAGATGCAGATCTAATATTAAAAAAAAAGGCTGCAGAAATAAAAACTATCACAAATATGAGTGATTTTTAAAGGTTTTTCTT
Organism: Sepioteuthis lessoniana; assembly: GCA_963585895.1. Lineage (NCBI taxonomy): Eukaryota > Metazoa > Mollusca > Cephalopoda > Myopsida > Loliginidae > Sepioteuthis > Sepioteuthis lessoniana. The sequence continues at coordinate 29,728,379 of OY757926.1, read as the reverse complement.
TTATATGGAGTTATTTGCTGAGTATATATATATATATATATATATATATATATATATATATATATATATATATATATATATATATATGTGTGTGTGTGTGTGTGTGTGTGTGTGTGTGTGTGTGTGTGTGTGCTTAATTCTTTACTCGTACTTTATCTTGATGGTTTATCAAAATTCGAACTGCTTGTTTTGTAATTAAAACATTGGGTCAGCTAAAACTGTGTACCCGAAAACATCTTTGCCCAGTAGGCTGCTTTTCTGCAGAGATGTAAGACCCCCCCCCCCAACGAGTGTCCTAGATATGACACTAAACAATTTGATGGTGAGTTTCCAGTAATGATGGAGCTTTGGCGAATGCAGAATACTCCTTCGTTGCCATCGCTCCCGGATCCACTCTGGCCCGCAGTGGTAGCACCTGATAGGGTCCTATCTATGGGTCAAATAGAACTAAACTGCGTACTTAGAATTGTTTCTTTAAAAATAGATTTGGCGTTAATAACCTACGATACCATAAAACCCAATCAAACCAAACCAAAACAAACCAAACCGAAAATATCTCATAATTAATAAGAATTTTAAAAAATAATGTTTCTGTTTTTTTCTTTCTTTTTCAAAATTGAATGAATCAAAAAAGTATGGTACATCAACTCGTAAGCATATATCTCTGGTTTATGCATACGTTAGGGTTTGGTAACATTTTATCTAAATGACAAATTCGAAAGCGCCTTAAGGAAGATCAAATAAATGCTATTCGAGGCAAAATAGATTAGGATTTTATTTTCCTTAATCATAAAAAATCTAGAATTAAAATCAGCTCCAAGTCCGAACTTGTCAATTGAAATAATAATAATAATAATAATAATAATAATGTGTGTGTGTGTGTGTGTGTGTGTGTGTGTGTGTGTGTGTGTGTGTGTGTAAGATGCCACCTGTTTGATTTGGTTTAGACGTATAATAGACGTATTGTTTGAGGTGGAAAGAAAGAAAAAAAAATCGTGATTTAGAGTAGACTAAGAATTCCACAAGACAGCATATCCCCATTGTAACTTAAAGGCATAGAGTCAATAGTAACGAGGGATTCTTAAAGCCACCCACAAATAAGTTCTGAAGGAACACGTCAATTTTACATTGCAAACACAAGGATGTCTCCACTTTACATAATCCTAACTAAATTTACATTATCCTACATAAATTTCAAAGGGCAGTAAAAAAAAAAAATTACATTATCCTACATAAATTTCAAAGGGCAGTAAAAAAAAAAATTACATTATCCTACATAAATTTCAGAGAGCAGAAAAAAAAAGAAAAAGAAGAAATAAAACAAATAAGGGAATAATTTTTTAAAATAATATAATAAAACATCATCATCATCATCATGTCGCGCTACTAGCACCCTCGTCTCTATCGTCCATCGCTCCCGGTAGGTCTTCAAGGCTACATCCTGTATCGGCACAATGCTGTTGTATATAGATCCTAGCTGGTCGTCCAACTTTTGCTCGTCCATGTGAAGGGGGCCACAGGAGTATATCGCTTATGAGTTCGTCCTTATTTCTCAGTGTTCCACGTGTCTGGTTCGTTTAACTTAGATAGTTTTCGGGATTGGTGGTAGGTGTCCGTACAGCTGCTGTTTTATAGGGTATTGTTCAATACAGCTCGCAGCATTCTTGTGTAATTGCCATCAATCTTTTTCTCCACACGTTTAGTTAGTGTCCATGTGGTGTATCTCAATAGTAGCATTGACACGACCGCTGCTTGGAAAAAAATGCATTTTATTTTATCGGTCAGGTCTGACTTCCATATGACCGATAGCCAAACGGTAGCTGTCCTAAAGAAGCAGAAGATACCCCGCACAAACTATTACGGACGCGGACTACGCCGATGACAGCGCTTCTAGCAAATTCACCCAAACCGAATCCCTGCTACATTGCCTGGAACGAGCAGCAGTTGGCATAGGCCTCCGTGTCAACACAGACAAAACTGAATACATGTGCTTTAATCAAAGAGGTGACATCTCCACACTAAAAGGGTGGTCCTTTGAAACTAGTGGACAAGTTCACCTACCGAGAAAGCAGCGTCTCATCAACCGAGAATGACATCAACGCGCAAATATAATGAATAAACAAATAAAATACGGGGCAAAAAATAAAACAAATGATAAAATAATAGAAAAAAAAGTAGCATAAGCAACAAAATATGAAAAATAAAAAAGGAAAGAAAAAATGACAGGAAAAAATAAACAAATAAAAATAAGAAAATGAAAAAAGTAATTAAATAAAAGGGAAAAAAATTAAATAAGAGAATAAAAAACTGAATAATAGAATAAGGGATTTTTTAAATCTCTTATTCTATTATTCAGTTTTTCACATAAAATAAATAAGAAAAGAAAACAATAAAATCAGAAAAGAAAAAAGAAAACACATAATAAAATAAAAGAATACAAAAATAAAATAAAATAAAAAATACGTGAATAAAAAATAAGAAATAAGAAAATATGAAATAGAAATAAGAAAAGGAGATAAAAAAAAAAAAGTTAATAAAAAACAAAGAAAATTTTAAAAATTTAAAATTAAAGCAGATAATAAAACAAGGGATAAAAATGAATCTAAAAATAAAAAAAGAAAATGAAAAGAAAAAAATAAGAAAATAGAAAATAGAAATAGAAAGCAAATAATAAAAGAAAGAACTTAATGAAAAATAAAAAATAAAATTTTAAGAAATTAAACTTAATACAGATAATAAGGGACAGAAATAAAACAAACAATAATAAGGGATAGAAATAAAACAAACAGATATAATATAATATATAAGTTGGTGACCGAAGTCGAGGGCGATTAGAAGGCTCCCTTTTCAATAGCTACTACACCGAGGTGTAGAGGAGGGTGCTACTCCCTTCCCTGGATTGCTCCACTTTACCCTTGATACGTACCTTATACCACTGAGGGTTAAGCAAGGAGGTATCAAGTACCATTTTTAAAGTACTCGGTATGACGCGACTTGGGATTGAACCCAAGTCTCCCGGACAATTTGCGAACACTCTATCTACTAGGCCAATGAGCCAGTTATAACAAACAAATAATAAGGGATAAAAATAAAACAACAATAAAAAAAGAAAAGAAAGATAAAATAAAAAATTAAAAAATAAAATAAGACGTGGAAAAATGAAATAAAGAAATATGTTAAGAAACTATATATATATATATATATATATATATATATATATATACATGTATGTATAAAGGATTTGGCCTTAAGTTACCTACCGTGGTTGATATGCCATAAAACTAAACTGAGCCAAACCAAATAATCTACAAGGGTTGATACGCCGTCAAACACAATCAAACTACAGCTTGGCGCTTTGTGACTCAAAATATTATTAACTCTGCCAAAAAAGTACAACCAAAAGCCACTAGAACACGTGGGTGAAATAGCGTATAACGAGAAAGCGCCCATGTCCAACCTCTTTCGACTTCGACCATGCCTTGTAACAGATGTTGATTGTGTCACGTTGCACTCGAGAGAATTCCTTAAAGATGTATTCATTCAATACTTCAATTCATTCTGATGCGTAAGTTTTTTTAAAGACCCAACAACATTTACTAAAGTTTATCAAACACGGCAAACCAGTTCTCTACGAAAACTCTTTATCAAGTCCTTTAGTAATTCATATCATTTTATATCCATGCTTTTAAATTTGCTCAGACAATGAAATATTCTTGCAAATTCATTATTTATTGTTTTTGCATTGTTCTGTTCGGGGAAATATCAAACCATGATACAATTTCCTCTGCTACAATTACACGAATTGTTATCCTCTCACTCTCATAATATCAGAGAGGAAGGCCCCGAAACGGTGCACATTCTCTCCTTATGACCCCAAAACAAGCATGGGGTTAAAACTGCTCGGTGGAAATAAGAATGGCTAAAGGAGCGTTTTCTATCCGCTCACTTTTTGGTGAGTTTTTGTTACTTAATAAGTAACTTTCTTCTTAGTGAGTGTCCTTGTGGTGCAATGGTTAACGCGATGGACTACGGAATCCTAGTACATGAGTTCGAACTCCAGTCGCGCTATTATGTTCACTTTCGGACAAATACCCTTGGAAAAGGTAAAAAAAACCCTGATCCCCAAAGCTGTAGGTTAAATAGTACCACTACTGTTCTTATAGAAGGATGTCTTTGGCATTTAATAACCTACAAAGGGGCACAACTTTTCCGATGATTAAGTGTGCTAGGAAACAATACAAAAGTAACTCTATTAGAGAACAGATGTGTCTTTTGGGTACCTCAAAGGGCGTCACACGACAGCCTCAAAACCCATTCTCGCCTTCTTTTTTCATTGGACAATAAGTAAGACTCCTTTATACAAGTTCTAGAACCAATTTAGGGAGAGTGTACATAACTCTCGAGTTTAGAGAATGGGCGTGTCGGTTGGGTGTCCCGAGTTGTGTCACATAACACTGGCAGAAACCTATTCTTGACCGCTTTTTTCATTGGACAATAAGTAAGACTCCTTTATACAAGTTCTAGAACCAATTTAAGGAGAAGGTACATAACTATCGAATTTAGAGAATGGGCGTGTCAGCTGGGTGTCCCGAGTTGTGTCACATAACACTGACAGAAACCTATTCTTGACCTCTTTTTACTTTTGCTCTTTGAACAGAAGAGACGTATTTCGGAGGCTACAGTAAGCTTTTCCCATTTTTGTACCCTTTCTACATACTGCTTTTTCATGGGACAATGTGCGCATGTTTTAGCTGTTGGGGCATTCCATTGGTATATACACAATGTATATAAAATGTTGAATGTTCTCTTATGTACAACTGTGTTTGTCTCGTCTTTCCTTTTTCTGTGTTCACTATTAGTATCATCATCGTCATCAACACCTCGTGCTGCCTGCACGGATTTCCCTAACTCTTTCTCTCGCCATCCGTCTCTATCGTCTATCACTTTCGGCTGGTCTTCTAGACTACATCCAGTGTCCGTACAGAGCTGTTGTAGATAAGTTTTAACTGGTCGTTCTATGAGAACGTCGCTTATGAGATCGTCCTTGCTCCTCCTGCAGTGTCCCGCTTGTCTTGTTAGTCAAATTTGCATGGTTTTCGAGATGGGAGGAAGGTGGCCATTCAACTGCTGTTTTGTAGGATGTAGCTTCCAGGATTTGTTTAATATAGCTCGTAATTGCCGTCAAGCATTCTCTTTGTACGCTTAGTCAGCGTCCAAGTGGTGCATCATGGATATACTATTGCTAGTGTCGGTTCTTGGTGAATGGAGACTCAAGTAAATATTGTACGAGGAACATTAAATTAGTTTCCAGACTTTTTTTCGTATGGGCATTTTATTGATAGTACACACATGAAACTCAAGTCCCCTTCGAAGTAATATCCTCCGGCTGCAATGCACTTTTTGAACTGTTCCAACAACTTCTGGAAGGCCCCATGGAAGTCCTCTTGTGTGAGCGTGTCAATGACCTTCGTCACAGCCTCTTTCATATCCTCAATTGTCTCATAACGACAGCCTGTGAGCTTAGGGAATAAGCAAACGTCACAGGGAGCAAGGTCTGGACTATAGGGAGGCTGAGGAACTGTCTTGATGCCCATTTTGGTCAAATAGTCAGTGACAAGGATGGAGTTGTGGACTGATGCATTCTCCTTGTGGAAATGCCACTGACCCGATTTGAAGAGTGCTGGCCTCTTACCAAGGAATCTCTTCCTGAACTCCCTTAAAACCTCAACATAGTAACCCTAGCCAATCAACTGTGGTGTACTGACTTCCTTACTCCTCCCACACCTATCATCATCCCTTATAGACTCCCTGCCTTCCTTGAATCTCTTATGCCACTCAAAAACTGATGCTCGGTTCATGCAAGATGGTCTAAAAGCAGTCTGAAGCATTCCATACGTTTCTGTGGCATATTTTCCAAGTTTAAAACAGAATTTTATTGCATATCGTTCTTCTAAAGTGTCCGCGTGTTCAGATTGCATATTTGAAATTCACCAGCAGTGACAATCAGGCTTTAGTAGGGTGTATTCCAATTGTTCCTGTAGCTGTTCATTCGAACCTGAAATCATCAAAATTGGTCAGTCATCTCATAAGATGTATAGTAATAACATAGTGAAATTTCAAGAGTCTACAACAATTTTAAATGCCTGTATAAAAAAGTCTGGAAACTTATTGTAGGCACCACGTTCTTAGAATGAAGCAAACCAATAAACGCTAAGCTGAAAAGAATTTTTCTTAGTCCACTGAGAAATTGTTGTGTGGTTGATGAGTATGTCGATCCTGCAAACTTTTGTAAATGAGTGATGTGACATAAATTTGGCAATAATAACAAAGACAAAAGGGTATATTTTAATGCCAACTTTTACTTGGCGATAAACAACGTGTAGGGGGAATTCGGATAAGGTTAATGTTGTGTCAAAAGACTCGGCAGTTCAATCGCTCTTGGCGATCGATAATCGACGTGATCTTGGACAGGTTGTTGATGCAACTATGTAACCAAGTATCGATAGACAGCCGGAGAGTCAGACGTGTCAGATTGCTGAAGCAAGCAAATCGACGTTCAGGTTGTTGATTCGGCAGTTAACCGGGGTTTGGTCGACGTTTGCTACGAAGAGTTGATGTGATGTCGACGAAAGTCCGAATGGGTGGTCTGCTCGTGAACTGGATCATTGCATCTGTCTCGTGATGTTGATGAGTTTACTACCCCTAAAAGGGGTAGTAAAGGGGAGATCAGATCTGTCATATTCCTGAAAAAAGACTGTTGAGTTAAGGTAACACTTGTAATCCTAAAAAGGATAATTTAAGTTATACATGAAAAGCAATGTCGAGAAGAAAAAGTTGGACTGCTTTCTTCGCTAATTGGTCGAACCTCTGCGTCTGTTACTGGTGGTTAGTAGCTGGGAAGAGACGTCTAGTCATCTGTGCTTCGTGGCAGAAAAAGGATCAAGTTACCTTTCCGCCACTGGCCAAGGGCCTGCTGCTCTTTGTTTATCTATGATTAAATAATGTATGATTGGGCATGTGGCCCAAATAAAAAGTGAAGAATCGGAAAGGGAAGCGGTCTGTATTTACCCAGCCCCTCCGCACTAGCAGGATGTGATGCAAGATCAATCTATTGAGCGGAATTTAACATGTTTAAATTCAGAGTTTTCTTTCTCCTAGAATGGTTGCCTAACCAAGACTAAAGAAACTAGGCTGTTCTACTAATTGCCTATAGCTAAAGGGAGAGTAATCAAATTATTACCTTTCCCAAGTCTTTTAGTGCAATGTGAAATATAATCAGCCTCATCCAAGATTTGAACTCGTCTCGCCGTGTCCATTTCCAATGACGATAACCATTACACCACGGGCAGAGGAGCGGTTCTTAAAATCTATACTGTTTTAGCAAGGACCTAGCTAGCCATATACACTGACCCATTCATACAATAATTGGAGTTGAACATACTGTTCAATTATACTTCATATACCAAAATGCCACAATCACTCTTCGTGAGCCTACTTAGACAGGACCCCAAATAAAATATGAAAATACTATGACGGGAAAAAAAGTTCTATATACAATGATATAATGGTTATATACGATGAATTTTAAAACGCATTGGTGGAGGAAGAAAAACCAAAAAAGGAAACACGAAAATAATCAAAAAGAAAAACCCGTTTGGTTGTCCCCTGTTACCCATCTATGTAGTGAATTGCCAACTGCTTCCAGTACCGAAAAAAAAAAACGAAAACAAGTCGGACAATCCCTGCAAGGGAGTGGGTCTATGCTAAGTGGGTGCAAAAATAAATAGGGGATGGGAGGTTTGGGATAGGAAGCTATGAAAAGTAAATGTATCCAGGATGTAAGAAGAGTCTGGGGATGAGGGAATTCTTGAACTCTAGATGACTAGGCCTATGATACAATCATACAGCTTACTAGGAAATTATCTTACTTGAGGTGGGGTCCCACATGAGGACCCAGACCGTCGTAGCCATGAGCAGGAAGAAGAGGAAAGGATGACTCCAACGTTGCTCTCTTTCTCACAACCAGGCTTGCTGCTTTCACCCACCATTTGTCGACTTTTATGCGGTCCAAGATTTTTCTATCCCAGCTATTCTCGACCCTAAGCTGATACCTAAAGAAATAGATAAGATCGTAATGAAAAAAGTTTTCACCGTCATACAATTCCTCCAGTCGCGTCATCCAGTCCACTGATCACGCTACGGTCAGGATCGCGAGAAACACTCTTTGTTTCCCACTTGTCACAGAGGATCAAAATTGTCCACGACGTTATCAACGTCGAGCAGCACTACCTGTTTGGGATCGATACGAGCCGTCACCTCTCCGACATGTTCTCAAAATGGGTGATCCCGCTCACCGTAACAGAAAGTGAGCTCGGCCGTTTCTTCTATTCCTCTGTTGCCGCGGGGACAATCAGGCATATCTGCCAGACCTGCTTTGAAGACCAAGCCGGAAAGGGGCAACGCATTCTGATCGAGCCACCAGGTGAGCGAGAACTCAGAGTTATTAAAATAGCTCGTCCCTGGCACCCAATACAAGTGGTAGCAAATTTTCTCCAACGACACGCCAAGCCACCTCTCAAGCGGATTTGAAACGGTGCTCTCCACTAACTTCTGATATCGTGCCTTTCGCGGTCATGAAACATAACTGGACCGAGCAAGTTTACGAAGGGTCTTCCAACGCTCCCAGAAATACAGCACTTTATCTTTGGGCTTACGATGGCACTGAGCTTTGGTACTATTTACCAACCCCTCCGCTCGGGCAGGATATGACACAAGGTCAATTTTTAAGCGGAGTTTAACAGGTTTGAATTCAGAGTTTTCCTTCTCCTAGACTAGTTGCCTCACCAAGGCTGAAGAACCTAGTCCGTCCTACTATTTACCCATAGCTGGAGGGAGAATAAGGGGGTTCATACCTTTCCCAAGGGTATTTGCCCGAAAGTGAACGTAATAGCGCGACTGGAGTACGAACTCGCGTACTACGATTCCGCAGTTCATCGCTGTAACCATTACACCACGAGGACACCCCATTTTATATTAAGAGAGGTGACCCTAACCTTACGTCCTAATGTCGTCAATATCCCGTCAGAGATCGAACCAAAAATACCAACCTTTCGGCAAACCAGTAATTTGCCAAGTTCGGCATACCCAAGCCTCCATTACAAGCATGCTGACACTAGACTTGTCGGCGAACCACTGACTGGCCACCTCTCCACTGAAGCGAGAATAGGGATCTTTCCAGTGCCAGCCACCAGCCTGCAGGCAGAGGGAGAACAAAAAACTAGAAAAAAATCTGAGAGATATCTCCTCTCTCCCCTTTTAGGACAACCGCCTTCGAAGCCAGGTCCCCATCTGCGTATCTACTTTTTCCTGTACCTCCGACCAATTTCGCTCTAATTGGTGCCGGGACCGAATCACATCCCATGGATGCGGATAGGCCTATCACTCCAGCGGAAGATCACAGGCAGAGAAACACCCCCTATCCAGACACCGAATCACAGACCTTCACTCTTTTTGACATTTTGCTTTCTCTCACAAGCGCCCGCAGTACCGCAATTACCAAGAAGCGGGACACAAAGATGGTGACATCATCAGTGTACGTGGATACCTTCGTCTTGAGACAGCCGACGAAGGAAACTCTGTGCAGGACCGGATGAGTTCTTCAATCTCTAAGCCTTCGGAGCAGGGGCTCCAAACTGAGGAAAAAGAGAAGTGGAGACAAGGAGCTGCTCTGCCAGACGGACCGTTCGATCCTGAAGGATTCGTGCGCTTCTCGTATCATAAACCTACGGCAGTGGTTTATGATACAGAATGCTAATCTAACTGCAGAACTCCGGTTAGAATCCGGCAGTCTCCAAAACCGTTCTGTTCAGTTCAGATCACATCGCCGGCAACGATCTGCAAGCTCTTGACAAAATATCTTTAACTCTGTGTTTAACAGAGTTATGAATCTTTAACCATCTGGCTCCATGCATACATGCCTGCCACCTTTCTTCGATAATTTGATCATACCCTTGGTAATACGTCCAGGTATGACTCCCGGGGCGAACCAGTGGTTGAACATATCCATCAGAATAGGCACAAACATGTGCGACAACCTCGAGTACACTTCATCAAGTAAACTATCCAGTCCCAGTGACTGGTTGAAGTCGACCAGCTTCAACGCATCATGGACTTCGCATTCAGTAACCACTCTCTTACAGCTAGAGGCTTCCACCTCCTTTTGACAAGGGAAGTCAACTTAATAGCTGCGAAACTCCTGTAGCAAGAGGCCTGGCAAGCAGGTAAAAAGATCACGGAAATGCACCCGGAAGGCCTCATGAATTTCCTGATCCGACTGGATTATGGGCACATCCGAGAAATTGAGGGATTCGATAAATCAACTGGGAAAACTTTGCATTTCTTGGTTTTCACAGCTTCACGCATTGGTTTTCACAGCTTCATTGGAAACTATTTTTAAACTAGCTCTAACAACATATTCTTGGTTACGTTTGCTCGCCTCGTACTCCTGGTCCCTCCTACCTCGGCTCGCATTCTAGGTCACTCCAACCTTCCCTCGTACTCCAGGTCCCTCCTACCTCGCCTCATACTCCAGGTCCCTCCTAGCTCGGTCTATTTCCAGAGGATTTCACTCTTTACCGCTCGGATGAGTTAATCCACTTTCTAAGGCGAGCCGTGGGCAATATTTGACGGTGAGGTTCCTAATCCTATACTTAAGGGATCCACACCACTTATTCCCAATAACTGCCCCCATTTGTCCCAGCTGAATTAGGTTTTCCAGTTGGTTCCAGAAGTCCCGTATCTCCAGTATTGAACTTCAAGTAGCCGGTCAGACGAGACTTATCATCAAAACGTAAGCTGATTTTCACTAGTTTGTGATCAGTAAGCCCTAACCAGTGGAATTTGGGGCAAGACACGAATCCAACATCAATTCTCCTCACACTCTCTCCAGATAGGACCTCCATTGAGTCGAGGACAAATTAAAAGGCTGCGTCCACATCTTACTCCCTGTGTGATCCAGACGAAATCTGTCGACCAAGTCGTGCTCGGTCATCTGGCTAATCAGACTGCTGCCACACCCCACCGATTCTCTTACACCCTGCAACCCCCTGCTTGATTCAGTGACTGCCGCTTATTGACCGGACCTGTAAATAGCGAAAAAGCACTATTTCACTGACGGGTTTGCATGAGTCGGGAAATTTCTCTTTAATCTTAAAGGTCCTTACACAGCTAAGAGAAAATTGCAAATATTATCTGCAAAACTTCCCATGTTAGTAGCAAAATTAATTATCCCCGAAATAGCCTATGAGTTTGTAAAGGAAAATTCCATTCGTGTCGATGTCAAGAATCGCTTCTAGCTGCGGACGAAAATTTCATTTAACGACGACAAAGATGATGTGGCGTTTCTTAAAAGTGAGATTCCCGACTTAAGTAGCCAGTGGGAAGAATAAGATTATTGTCTGTATAGTGTAGACTTACTTGTACAAGTTTTCAAGCTTTTTTAATACCATTTTTCTTTGACAGGAAATATTTCTTTTTTCTTTTTCAATTCAGAAGGATAAAGATTAAGGAAAAATACATTTTTAGTGATGAACAGAATTAATAAATAAAAGTGATGTCTTCTTTTATGACAGATTTAGAGTATCTTAGGGTTGCTCAAATCATAAATCTAGATTAATATTATTTTAAAAATCATAGCAAGTTTTAAATTTTTTTTAGAAAGATTCAAAAAGCAATAATCTGCAATACGGATTGTTACGCTTTTGACCACTATACCTTAAGAAGGAACGATGCTAGCCTGTTATAAATTATAAATTTACCAAGAAGGTAATGAAACTAAGCAAAACACCAAAAAACGAATTCAAACAGTCCAATTTATTTGTTTGTTTGTTTAGATTTTATGGCATATCAATAATTGTAGGTTATTTAATGCCAAATCAATTTTTGTACCAATAAACAGTTCTATTTCAAACAATTCAGTTTCGCACAAGTACACAGTTTGATTGTCCAAAACACATCTACTTCAAATAATTCAGTTTAGTCAAACAGTTTTATTTCAAACAATTCAGTTTAGTATAAGTATAGATTTTTGTTTACACGCAGTTGAATGTCAAAAACAGTTCCATTTCAAACAATTCAGTTTAGCAAATAAAAACAGTCCCATTTCAAACAATTCAGTTTAGCAAATAAAAACAGTTCCATTTCAAACAATTCAGTCGAGGTTGAGTATGCAGTTTAAATGTCAAAACAGTTCTATTTCGAGCAATTCCGTTCAGCATAAGTACGCAGTTTAAATACCGAAACAGTTCTATTTCAAGGAATTCAGTTTAGCATAAGTACACAGTTTAGTTCTATTTGAGCCATATATAGGGCCCTATCAGGTGCTACCACTCCGATGGCAATGAAGGGGTAATCTGCATTCCCCAAAGCACTAGAATCACTGGAGCCACATCATCAGATTGTTTAGTGTTATAAACAGGACACTCGTTAGTGGGGCGGGGGAGATCTCAATGGACAGCAGAGATCCGGTCGGTTTACTCTACAGCCCCTGCCGACTGAGCAAAATCCAACTTACGTTATATGTACTGAAAGCAATGTTCTATTTTCTTTTTCCTTTTTTTTTTCTTACTTTACACAGAAATTTAAGTTTTTAAAAAAGACATTTTCACATTCTTAATTCATGTTTTTAATAAATAATAATATATTATTTTGAATTTCCCACAGGAAAAAAAATTTTTTTCTGTTCATACATTTATGAAGAAGCATTAAACAATCATCGCCTTTGGATAATTTGGAGATTTTAAAGGAATAAAAAGACGGCCATTAGCAATATTTAGCAATTTATATTGTAAGAGAAACGGTTGAAATAGAAGGCAGCCAAATGGAACGAAAAAGGCAAAAACATGCCTGAAACCGTTTAAATTAATCTTCGTTGGTATGCTGAATATTATTACATGTTTGCAAATATTTCCAAAGAAGTCTGCCGAGCTATCAAAGTAATGTTTTATGTTTTTTCTTTTGAATTTTATTTAAAATTCTATATATATTAGGGAGAAAAAAATGAAGAGAATAAAAGAAAAAAAATGACATGGAGAACGGGGGCTCTAGTGGTAGCAGGGCCTCTTCCAATCCCCATATAACGTGATTAGGACTCTTGAAAAAAAAAGCCGTTAAACAAAATGTCTGTCGGATGGTTTAAATGACTTGGATTATTGAAACTCAGAGAAAAGATCAAGCAATGACAAATACTACTAAAAAAAACCCTCTGAATCAATTATAAATCAATCCATTCAACTTAAGTAAATAACAAATGAAGATTTAACGCGAACAGGTGACAGTTTGATCTTTACTAAGTTAAAATTTGACTATTTTTAAACCGAGATTTTTTTTTTGTGAATCGCACAAATGTCCTTTTCAAATAAGAGTAGCAGGTATAAGAATATTGTTGAATGTACCATTCCGGATAAGGGATCGACAGTGGACTAGACCAATGACAATGAGGAGTAAGTGAGATTGAGATGCCAGGCCCTTATTGTACATGAAAGGTTTGCATGGGTGTAGAATCGGTGCTGCTGCATAATGTCTGTGTACTCTCAGCGGTGTTGAAAGTCGAAGCAGTTGAAACAAACGTAGACTCAGCTGTCCAAAAAGTCTTGGCAACAGCGAGTCTAAAAGATTAGAATGGTCTTCGTGCACGGCGCTGGTCATAGGTATAGCTGCATGGTCAGGAATCTGGAGACGGTCGAAGAGGTGGACGCATCGGTTGCAGAGGCTGTATGATCGATGTCCCGATTTATTCAGACGCAAGTTAAATGGTGCTGCATGTCGATGTAGCCTAGGAGTGTTGATGATAGTCAAAGCAATGATGTCATTCGGTGACTGGAGTGCTTCTGTATGAGCTGGTCTGCTACAAAAGAAAATGGTCCGCTACAAGAGTGGCTAGTTGCTGTGTCGTCGTCTAGTGGTACCTGCAAAGAGATATAAGTGAGAGAACCAGAGGAGATCCTCCGGCGACTTTCTGAAATAGAAAATAACTCTTAAAAGAGCTGGTGATGACTGTCGTAATTCAGTTCCGATAATAACCGTTTAAGAGAACTGCTGTGATTGGTTGGATCCAGACATCAGCTGTGCTTAGTCTGTGGCAGTGGTTGATAATATCATACGTCGGCTGCTAGCTGATGGGAGAGACGCTGGGAAGGGGTGTGCTGTTACCAGTGGAAAGGAGTTCGTCAAATTCCCTTGCCTCCGGGCACGAATGCCCACTGCAGACTGAAATTTGTAGTCAGTAACTGCCTTTATATAGAAGGAAGAGGCAGAGTATTGAATAGCTTAAGGGGCGAAAATTCTGTGTTGTCAAAGACAGGAAGTCTCTATTTTAAATATGAGAAATAATGAAATATCTCCTTATACTGATGAGAAAAGCTTACAAATGCCCCATGGTTTTTCTTGCGATTAGAGGCTATGTCCGAGATGATCTGCAGAATTAATCTATCTCGGAAATAGTCCCCATGTTGGTAACTGAAAATTCCACTCGTCAACGAAAGGATGACGTAATCGTTGATACCGAGATTCGTCGTTTCCAGTAGGGGAGAAAAATCCGTTAGTTGACCTCATAGATGACTCTGCGTTCTTGTTTTTCTGTTTGATTTTTTTTTTCGACGGATATTTTAGATTTGAGTAGTCGGTAATCTACGATACAGGTCTGTGACTGGAGATTATCGTAGCCCTCTGACTATTCAAATTTAAAATCTCTGCCGAAAAATGCAGTCATCTATTATGTTAGCAAAGAGAATTTATCCCCGCCACAGCAAACGAACCCCGGTATCAGCAATAATAACATCACCAGTTGCGTCGGTAAATGAAAGATTCCAGTTCCAACACGGAGGCTACTTTCAAGATAGATTAATTCTGCAGACCATCTCGAAGATAGCTTCTAACTATTGAGAAAAACAGGCTGCGTCCTCTCATCAGTATAATGATGCATTTCATTATTACTCATATTTAAAAGAGACTTCCTGTTTCGATAACACAGAATTTTCGCCGCTCAAGCACGTGGTAGACCATCCGGTAGAAAGCCCTCCTCTTATATGGTAACGTGATTGAGAGTCGAAGTTAGAAAGAGAATGGGAGTTTAATTTCTAGGGAAGGGGAGAGAGAAGAAAAAATGATATGAAGAAAAAGCAGACAGAAAGTCTGGAGAATGGCCAGCTGACCTCTGATGGATTAGGCCAAAGCATTCTTTGTACGTCAGCCAGTCACGGGTAAATGACTACGGTAATTAAAAATGACGAGGAAAAACGGAGGTCCAAAATCTTCTGCGCAGATGTGGAATCTCTGGAAACGGATATATCCTCCCTCCGACACAAGGCGGAAGTAAGGGGACGACTCAGATTTGAAAGTTGGTTGGCTAAGAGACGGGACAGGTAAAGAGGAGATTAAACACTAGCTAGGACAATGTGAAGATAGTCGAAAGTCTCGGCGCACATTTTGGGGTGAGCTCCGAAAAGGAGTCTCACGCCAGACGCGAAACTGTGAAGACGAAACAGCGAACTAGGCATGTTGGAACTACAACAGAAAACCAGAAAGAAAATTCAAGGTCTATCTCGGCTCTCTTTCTTCTTTCCCTTTACTTCCCTTGCCACGTGCAGACATGGTTGATAGTTTTTGTAGATTGGTAAAAAACGACCGACGGGGAATTGAAGCTAGGCACGAGATAAAAGATTTTGCCCTTTCCTTTACTTCCCTTGCCACGTCCAGATATGATGATATTTTTTTTTTTTTTTTTTTGAGATTGGTATTAAACAATCGATGAGGCATTGAAGTTGGGCACGAGATGAACCCTCATTGCTCTTTCCCTATACTTCCTTTTCCACGTCCAGACATGATAATAGTTTTTGTAGATTTGGTAATAAACAATCGATGGGAAATTGAACTTCGGCACGAGATGAACGATCCTTCTTTCCTTTTATTTCCCTTGCCACGTCTAGACATGGTTGATAATTTTTGTAGATTGGTAGTAAGCAACCGACGGGAAATTGAAGCTAGGCATGGCAGGTGATTCACGAGTCTTTTTCTTTCCGTTAACTTTACCTCCAATGCTATATATATCGTTGCATTTTTCTCCCTTTCTCTGATCTATGTTGAAGAGTTTAAAATAAACAAACTTTACTTCTCCATTTTCTTTGATAGTCATGTTATTCTCAGACAGACAACAGCATGATCAACACTTGGTAATGCAGTTGACCTCAAATTTTAAAACTGGTAACAAATCCTGTGTTGTTGGTGACTGTTAAGCAATTCTCACTGAACACACGACCGATCCTCGAACTTGTAACCCACCGAAAAAGACTCTAATATATTTCAACACCTTGTCTTGGAAACGCGTCTACTACTACTTCTGGTTCAGGAAAACATTCGCCCCACAGAATAGTCGTGAACCCCAAAATAAAGTTTTGAGTATAAAAGTATACTTGTCTCTGTCTTTTCGTGCTCAGTTCTCTTAAAACTTCCTCGAGACAAAAGAAGTCGACAAGTTTGTAGAGAAGAGGAAAATCTCGTATTTTGGTTTGGCGTTCAATTTAATTCAACACTGAATTTCACCCAATCAGGTTGACTTATCCTATTCAGCCCGGACCTTCATTTCCGGCTAGCAAAACGGGTGAGCGGCCAAACCCACTCTCTTCGGCGTGAGACGGCGACCAGAACAGACGTTCCTCTGACCGTCCCTACTTAGCGATGCTTTTTAGCTAGACAAGCCACCCAGTGTGGACATCTCACTGTGGCTTTAACACTAGCAGCAGCAACATGGACACTCAACGAGGGAACCATCTAATTTATGGATTTATTACAAGGGATCCCAGTTGAACATAAATTAGAAACATACAACATGCCTCGGACAGGCCCAACTTTGTGTCACCCCAAAAATTGGCTTTGTCGATCCGAGCGTAACTCCGCTCTCGACACACTAGCTACCATTTCACCTCTGGCCCACATTAATGGAGATAATGCATACTCTCCTCCAAATACCAGATACAAAACTACACGGTGACTTTAAACACATCCCTCACTCGTCCAGCAACATGCTGCCATCTCAACATCCCGCTAAGCCATTTCGTCTCCAACACTAACAAGCCTAAACACCACGAGTCTTGCAGCACCAAAAGCAAACCATATTCAAAGCTGCAAATAAAAACTTTCTTTGTTGAGTTGTTAAAAAAAAGTTTCGTAATTCATTTGTGTTGCCTAAAAAAATATAGTGCTAAACAAATAACCATTTCACTCATTACTATAAGTTAATATGGTTAGAAGAAACAGAAGTCAGATACGAAACTCAAAATAATCCCAATAGAACCCAACAATTCACCGACACCGACGACCTGCACCACGAATAAATAAAAGCCTTTTTGTTTCCCATTAATATACTGTACCTTTTACTATTCATAATAAAGATTAAACGGTTTGTCATATCTTTGATGGTTGGTTCCACATTCATCAGAAATAAAAGGTGGGGATTTATCTGACTTCCAACCTAGTTAGATTTGGCCTGAAGTCATTTTATAGTGGCCGTCATAAAAAATGCTTGAACCTCCTTATTCCAACTTAAGGTCGTCTCATGTTTCAAACGATTATCGAAGCCTGTACGGTTCGATACCTGTATAGAAAACGCTGAGTCACCCGTGACGTCAGACAACAAAACGTTGTATATACGTCATGATATAACTTCTGTTACTAACTCACGAACTATTTTTCGAAAGGTATTAATTCTGCTGAAATTTGGGAAACAAATTTTTTACCAGAGGATAAAATATATCATATTCAAAAGTTCCTCTTCAAAGTATAATGAAATATTTCATTAATACTTATATTTAATATAGGAACTTCCTGTGTACAGATACATTTCACTCAGCCTAGCAGTGTGGTTGCAGCCAATGCTATATAAATAGCAGGCAGCAACCGAATGTCAAATCGACGGTCAAGCTCACCGAGCCCGGAGGAGGTATCTGTACCTCCACTGCGATTGCAAGAACAGATTATAGGCCGAATGGCTTCCGGTTTCGGCTGGTCCACTTTCGGATGAGTGATGATGTTATTGACAGCACTATATAGCACTGGACCTCTTGATCCAATTTAAGCCATAATCAGGCATCCGTGCCCGGACCCATATTTTGGTCCATGTCCAGCAAGGCTCATCAGGATCACATTGCACAAAGTGAGTCAATGACCAGCATAGTCTCGCAGATCTCCACTCTTGGCTCGAGACATCCCCCCTCCCTTAACACCCACTATAATCGACCTTCGGGTCATTGACCTTGTGTCATGTCCTGTCTGGTGGGAGTCAGTAACAAATACCGACGGGCTCACTCAAGCCCGAAGGTAAGTCTCCGTACCTCCACAGCGATTTCAATGTCAAGGAGAGATTCGAGGACGAATGGCTCCGGACTTCGGGTGGGACACCTTCGGGTGGGCGATGGTATCTCTGAGAAGCACTGTATAGCATTGGGCTCCTTGGTCCAGTTTAAGCTATAATCAGGCATCTGTGCCTGGACCCATGTTTTGGTTCATGTCCACCAAGGCTCATCAGGCTCATATTGCACAAAGTGAGCCGATGACTAGCATAGCCAAGCAGGGCTTGAGTCTCGGATCCTGCACGATCTCCCACTACCTTAACCCCTACACTAAACTGACTTTGTTTCAATTCCTGAGTGGTGGGAGGCAGAGACATATAAACCTAAGCCCAGAGGAGAGGTGTCTGTTTCTTTTTCTCACCACTAAACCAAGCTGCCGAACGTGGAGTCTGCCTCCTTACCACCTGCTGAAGCAAACGACAATCACAGCGGTGGACCCTGCACAGCCAACCAGACCAATCACGGCCGCCTTTTCTCATTCAAAAAGCTCTTCTCAGAGTTAACCTCAGAATGTCTACCTTCAACAGCTCTTCTAAGAGCTAACTTCAGAAAATCTTCGGAGATCACTTTTGGTCTCTTTACTACACCTTCCTGGCAGATACCACGAGTCGACGGTTCAGTGGCCAGCACCAAATGCAGACCACTACCAGATTCACTCAGCAGCCGTTCTTGAGCAACCAAGCAGCCAGTATCAACTGCAGACCAGCTTCAGCTTCATCCAGCAGCCGTTCCTACACAACCAAGCTACAGTTTTGCATCACTTAGTCTACGAGCAACACACTGCTCGGACTAGCACCAACACTTGACACGCCACTAGTTAATCAAGGATGGAATAAACCGGGATATCGATCATACAGCCTCTGCAACCAGCATCTGCAGCACCTAGTGCAAGAGCAACCACACTGCCCGAACTAGCATCAACGCTTCAAGGCGACATCGATACACACTCGGTTGACCAAGGACTGCATTAACCGGGACATCGATCATCCAGCCTCTGCAATCAATGTGTTCATGTTATCCACCGTCTCCAGCAACATCTACAACCTGACCATTCAGCTACACCAACAATCAACACCAAGCACAGAGACCATCCTCACCTTTTAGACGAGCTGTCGCCACAAATTGATAGATAGCTGAGTCTAAGACATTTTACAACGCTAACTTCCTCCCAGCAGAGTGGAGTGAATACAATACTCTCAGGGAGGTGCTTGAACTGGGACACACTTTAGTCGTCCGCGTTAGTCGGTACACAGATCTGGTCGGGTGTGTCCTGGTTCCAATGGCAGTCGGTTGAGGTGCATCTTGACCGACTTCCTCGGGCCTCAGGAGGGGGGGGGGCTTAGGCTCTAACGTCTGGTGCCTAGGCGCTGCTTTTTAGGGGGATGCCAACGGGGCCCGAGGCATTTTTGGAGCTGCCGGGCGTGTCTAGGCTACGACCAAACACCCGGACCCACCTAAAAAAAGGCGTTGTGCCACACTCGTCCAGTTAGTGAGACATACGACATATACCGACATCATTCAATATGCAACAGAGACGACACCGACGTGATACAGCAATCACAATTCTGCACTCATACACCTTTCGTGTACGATTTGCGCTCAATAAACCTGAAATTTAAATTTATCCACGTGTCTCTGTCATTTGTCCTGTACTTTGTCAATCACAACACAACTATACAAACTGTCCGCAGGGTCGTTGCATTTACATACCGGTCCTGCGATACGATAAACGTAGTCCAGCTAAATGGGTAAATACTTGGGAAAGGCCAT
>OY757926.1:29563208-29705708 GCA_963585895.1 Sepioteuthis lessoniana | reverse complement strand
ATTTCGTTTTTGCGAAATAAAATCCATTCCTTATAAGGAAAATATCAATTCTGTATATTTTCTTTTTTCTCGTCCAAACACATACACTGTGTGTGTGTGTGTGTGTGTGTGTGTGTGTGTGTGTGTGTTTCTCTCTCTCTCTCTCTCTCTCTCTCTCTCTCTCTCTCTCTCTCTCTCTCTTGTACGCTCGCGCAGACACAAACACACTGATACATACATACATACATACATAGACATAGATAGGAGTGGGTTTATGTGTGTTTATGTGTGCGTACAAATATGAAAAAAAAACAAGATATTCAAAATAGTTTTATTTATTGTTGAATTATTTACAAACGTGAAATGTTTTGGTTTTACATCAAACAATTGTCCGGGTAGACGATTTTTATTTCTATTTTTCATCTTTTAAAATGTAACGAAGAAATGAGAAAGCTTTTAACATTCTATTTCCGTTAGTAGCCTTTTCTTTCGTGTGTAAAGTAATTTGTGTTTGAAATTTATTTCAAAGTGTAACCTAATTTCTTATACATTTGTATATAATCAGTAATACAGTTTGTAGTAATTGTGATTATGGACGATTCAATAACTTGATTTGATGAACACATAAGCGAGAAACTGACTGTCACAAAGCGCTGTTAACTCTGTGTCAACGCTTTTATCACCTAGATATATATTGGCGTAATGGTTAGAGACTTTTCCAATGGCTTGAGAGACCGGAGTTCAATCCCAGGTCGAGTCATACCAAAGATTAAAAAATGGTACTTGATGCTGCCCTGCTTAACACTCAGCATTATAAGGTACGGATCAAGGGTAAAATGGAATAATTCACGGTAAAGAGTATCACCCAACCCTTCATCTCGGTGTAGTAGCTATTGAAAAGGGAGTTTTCGGATCGGCTACCGTCATCCAACTTGAGTAACTTATATATATATAGTTCGGAAAATACTGCCTGATTTTAGTTTAAATTCTGTTCTAAAATATTATTTTGATATTAGTGGTAAGAAAAATTCACATTCCTAAGGATTAAAGTGTCTTCTTTCTTAATTTTCTATCACTTCTTTCAGAATTTGATCTTGAACGTTATATGCCCCTAATCATGAACATGAAAAAAGAAGTCCCGCGTTTACTTTTTTACATGGTCAAAATGCCTTTCAAACAACTGCCAATTTCAATGAAAGATGAGGTGAAGGATCCATTTGTAATTGGACAGTAGGGTGCTAATTTCAGATGTTCCGTAATGGAGATACAAATCTTGTAGATCAAACTAGTAAATGACGTCCATCCGAAATTAACAACCAACACCTGAAAAGACTTGTTAAACAAAACCAACATTAAAATATCTCTGGAAATTAGTCTCAGCATTCCAACAATTTCATCTCAAGAAAATTTGCAAGATGACGAAACTCATAAATATGTTCCACGTGAACTCGGTAAAAGTCAAAGAGCTCCACGTTTTAATGAATGTTCGATACTGTTTCTGTTTTTTCAGAGGAAAATTGAGATAGATAGATAGATATGAACCTAAAAATCTTTAAAATCTTTACATAGAAAAATATGAACCTAAAAAAAAGTCTTTTAAAGAAATTGTCACCACCACCCACAAAAAAAAAAAAAATTGTGCCGATCAAAGTGAATCAGTGTTTAAGCAATGAAGAAAAAAAAAAAGAAAAAAGAAAAGAAAAAAGTTACCTCGGGTGAAATTCGAACTTACAACCTCTCCGTGTATCCATGCGGAGAAAGTACTTTTGAGCATCTTTGCTAAAGTTTAGTGCCAGCTACTGGATGAAATGAATTCTCAGTTAAGCAAAATGTGGCCGGCCCTGGTTAATTAAGGAGGTTTAACTTTGCTTCATGACTACGCCCGGCCACATGTTGACACAGCTCGGCCACATGTTGACAGGATGACATTGCTGAAACTCACTGACTTGGGATACGAAACTTTGCTCTATTCACCATATTCTCTTGATGTCTCACAATTTTTTTAAGTACCTAGACATTTTTTTACACCAAAAAACTTTTCGTTCCAAAGGAGAAATAGAAACTTCATTTAAAGATTTCTTAGCATCAGAACCTTTAGAGTTTAGTTACAAGGCAAATTGGTTGGCTTGTCCTGTTACATCAAGAAAGGAGTAAAACAAATGAGTGGACGAGAATATTGATGAGTTCCAAAAACTTTAATGTCAGCTTGGCATTTGATCACTCACAAGAGTTGATATGCCATTAAACGCAATTTAACTAAATTATCCATTTGTTCCCCCTTTACAAACTTCTCCCCTCGGTAAATCTCTTCATAAGCAAACTATCAGCTTCCATCAGCCATTCTCTC
The DNA here is from genome assembly GCA_963585895.1 of Sepioteuthis lessoniana. Taxonomy (NCBI): domain Eukaryota; kingdom Metazoa; phylum Mollusca; class Cephalopoda; order Myopsida; family Loliginidae; genus Sepioteuthis; species Sepioteuthis lessoniana. The sequence goes on along the minus strand of OY757926.1, from coordinate 29,703,382 downwards.
CTTTCAGCTCGACAAATCACTTTCTTCGGCTCTTATCAGCTCCCCTGGGCAACTTTCTCACTTCAGCTCTCCTCGTTAACTTGTCTTAGTTGGTTTCTTTGTTTAATGGCATATCAACCTTTGTAGGTTATTTAATGCCAAAGCCATTCGCCGAGAAGAACAGAAGTGGTACTATTTAACCCATAGCTGGGAGGATAAGGGGGTTCATACCTTTCCCAAGGGTATTTGTCCGAAAGTGAACGTAATAGCGCGACTGGAGTACGAACTCGCTTACTACGATTCCGCTGTCCATTGCTTTAACCATGACACCACGAGGACACCCCCGTTACCGAACCGACTATTGTCACTCATTGGTCATATACCACAACTACTATTATAGAAAGATGGGAGCTGTTTCTTTTTTAGCTTGAGGAAAAATGCGCTTGATAGATGAATAGATAGATAGATAGATAGATATTAACCTCATAAAATCCTTTTAAAAATCGTCACAAAACAAGCAAAAATGGTGGTGATCAAAATGTATCAGTGTTTTAGCAATGAAGAAAAAAAGTAAAAACAAAACGTTACCTCGGGTGAGGCTCGAACTCACAACCTCCGCATTCCTCTCTCTGCGTCATGTAGATACACAGGGAAGGTACTGTCTATAAGTACGGCGCGCTAACCGATTGTGCCACCGAGGCAAGCTGTCAGCCGCCGCTCAATCCAGCTTTCATATAGACTGTAGGTACTTTTTAATGCGATATTGTTAGGCAGTGAGAATAGCCACAGCCGGACACTTGTCTTTTCTTACGCCGGACAATAAATAAATAAACAAATAAATAAATAAATGGATGTTTACTTATACAAGAATAAACAAAACGGTGATTTTTTTTCAAATCACAGGCAAGAAATTCCAGGCATTACGTTTAAATTGTACATAAATGTTTTTTAAATATTGTAAATTTATAGTTTTATATATAGTTTATTAAAAAGTTCATAGAGACCTAAAAGGAAGAAAAATAAATTACCACTGATTTGAAAGTATTCAAATACTAATCTGTTTTCACGTGTCTACTTAGATATAATAATTTACTTAGCTTGGGTTAGTGGTGGCACAAGGCCAGAAGTATAGGGCACCCAAAAAGTAATGGACTCCGTAACAATGGTCCACTGATCTTGCTTGCTTACGATTACACCACATGGGGTACCCAAAAAGCTATTTTCTAAGCTAAGCTAAACTTAGTTGTGGCACAAGGCCAGAAGTATGGGGCGCTCAGTGAAAATCGTATTCGCAATGATCTAATAATCAAGCGAGCAGACCACTACATCACGTGAGGTGCCCAAATAGTTATTTACTAAATTGACCTTAGTTGTGGCCCAAGGCCAGACGTATGGGGCGCCCAGGGAGAAATGAACTTACTAACAATGGTCGCATTATATAGTTTAGAGTGTTCGCCAATGGTCCGGGAGACCGGGGTTCAATCCCAGGTCGAATCATACCAAAGACTTAAAAAATGGTACTTGATACCTCCTTGTTTAACACTCAGCTATATAAGGTACGTATCAAGGGTAAAATGGAGCAATCCAGAGAAAGGAGAAACGCCTTTCCCTACACCTCGGTGTAGTAGCTACTGAAAAGGGAGACTTCTGGTCGTCCTCGACTACAGTCGCCAACTTTACTTTTTACTTATATAGTTTGCTAACCATTACACTACAGGTGTCCAAGACTTACATATATGTAGATACACACACACACACACACACACACACACATATATATATATATATATATATATGTGTGTGTGTGTGTGTGTGTGTGTACATATATGAACAAATCGTGATAGACATATAGATATATATGAGAATGAGATAGATAGATAGATAGAGAGAGAGAGAGAGTTGACCCAATGCATGAAAACACTCACACACACACACACACACACACACACACACATATATATATATATATATATTTCAACAGATATGAGAGTCTGATATATATATATATATATATATATATATATATATATATATATATATATATATATATATATCAGACTCTCATATCTGTTGAAATACGTGACATGAGTTTTCCCTTTCATGGTGAAAATTTAAATCTATCTATCTATCTATCTATCTATCTATCTATCTATCTATCTATCTATTTCTTTGTTTCAGCTTTTGCATAACTATCTATCTGTCTATTTGTTTGGGTTTTTTTCAGCCTTATCATATCTATCCTTTTCAAAATTTCTCTCAGCATGTTCATATCTATCTATCTATCTATCTATCTCAGCCTGTTATATATCTTAGTATATTCATATTTATTCATTGTGTTCGTATAGTGAGTGCAATGCTCACTGGATGTCCCAAAGTCGTGGCCTTGCGCCAGATATACCTGAACTTGTTAAATAATTCCTCACTGGGTGCATCCCTGTTCTGACCTTGTGCCAGACTTATCTAAGTGACTTTTATAATCGAAACTCTTTCTCACTAAATAGATAGATTGATATTTTTTTCTTAACCTAAGATACCAAGATTCTATCATTTCTAATCGAACAATATTCAACCTAAAACGGACGTTATTGGGTTTTACTCTATCGTCCATAAATAAGTTCACTCAACCAAATTTCGATGAGTTAATTTTCGTCTAAACCAAAAATATGAGGATTTTTCTTCCTGGAACATTATACAATCAAAACATATCATTAAATATTATTAATTACCAAACTCTACTGCGTGGAAATTGTAACCCAAAATATGAATATGTCGTATCATCATCATCATTAACAAGGTATATCGACATCAAGGATTCTCTTAAATCTCTTTTGCCAGCGGTCTACCTAAGTCCTCTAGACGGCACCCAGTGTCCGAACAGAGTTGATGAATGTAAGCTTTTGCTGATCGACCAACACGGGTATGTCCATATGTTGAAGTCTATGGGAAAATGTCACTAATGAGTTCGTTCTTCACTTCCCCAGCAATGCCAATCCTGTCTTGGATGGTTAGTGAGATAAGGATAAGTGGCTGTACAGCTTCTGTTTTGTTGGATACTGCTTTAAAAGATTTGTTTTTTTTTACAACACTGAGCGTCCTTGAGTAGTTCTAATCTAGTTTTTTCTCTAAGTTTTTTTTTATAGAATTCTAGCGGTGCAACTATACAGCAGTACTGACACAGCTACTGCTTGGAAGAATTTCCATATGTTCGACAGCCTGTCAATTGCAGTCTATGCTCTACCCCTGCGTATGTTGACATTGTTTTCAGTAAATGAGATATTACTACCGAGGTATACGATGAAACCAAATTTGTTATTGCTTCTGTGTTTGTTATTTTTGGCTTCTTTTTTTTTTCTTAGCTGCAGAGTTTGGTGATAAATATTGCTTAATAATATCCGTTTTGGTCGCCAAATCGTTTCTTCACAAATGTTTGACGGTATTCTTAATTTGTAGATTAAAGACGACTCAATTTTTTAAAGTAAATAACCAATTTGAAAGTAATTCGTTAAATCACCGCCAAATGATAATCATCATGTCGTTCCGTTTGCACGGATTTCCCTGACCTTATCTCGCCATTCGTCTCTATCGTCCATCGCGCTCGGCAGGTCTTCCAGGCTACATCCTGTATCAGTACAGAGCTGTTGTGGATAGGTTCTTGCCGGTCGCCCAACCCTTGCTCATCCGTCTGATGGGGTCCACAGGGAAACTTCGCTTATGAGTTTGTCCTTACCTCTCCAGCAGTGTCCCGTACACCCATATCGAAAACCATTCAAAATTAGACCGCGAAATAATCCTATTTACCCAACCCCTCCGCTCGGGCAGGATATGACACAAGGTCAATTTGTAAGCGGAGTTTAACAGGTTTTAATTCAGAGTTTTCCTTCTCCTAGACTAGTTGCCTAACCAAGGCTGAAGAACCTAGTCTGTCCTACTATTTACCCATAGCTGGAGGGAGAATAATTGGATTCATACCTTTCCCAAGGGTATTAGTGCTATGTAAAATGCAATCAGTCAGGTCCAGGATTTGAACTCGTGTCACCGTGTTCATTTCCTAGGACGATAACAGTTACACCACGGGCACCTCCACTATAGTAAAATCATTCTTCTATAGTAAAATCGTTAGCCATCGCTTCCAGGTCCACAATGGCCCGCAGTTGCAGCATCAAATAGGGTCCTATCTATGGGTCAAATAGAACAAAACTAGAACTATTTTGACTTTTAACTGTGTGTAAACAAAACTGTACTCATACTAAACTGGATCGTTTGAAACTTTTATCAAAATGTCTGAATTCGGCGTTAAATGACTCGAAAAGGTTTGATGCGAAATAATTAAATGCATATGTCACTATTAGAAAAGTGTATTAAACGTATAAGGTAATTGTATTGACGATAATTTTACAATAGAAAGCCATTGAAAATCAAGGCATTGTCAATGGTTAGGAATCAGGCAAGCGTTACTGACAGCGTAAAGTTATTCTATATAAAATGTAAATACATTGCAAATATTTTAACTATAGGAGAAGGTCCTCGTAGTGTAGTGGTTAACGTTCAGGACTGCGATATCAAAGTAAGCGAGTTCAAACTCTATTATGTTCACCTTCGGCTGAATACTCTTGGTATGAACCCCTTATTCCTTCAGTTATTAGTCAAATAGTGCCACTACTATCCTTCTACAAAAGAGGCTTTGGCATTAAATAACCACGAAGGTTGATATGCTATTAAACAAAGAAACCAACCACCCTTTAATTGAAATGCATGCATTTAAAAGTCAAGAAGAAAGGGATTGTCAGTGGTCAGGATATAAGTCAGGTCTTACAAACAGAACAGGGATATCATGTATGTAATGAAAATGCTTGCTAACGATTTTACTATAGAAGAATGATTTTACTATAGAAAAATAATTTTACTATAGAAAATCAGGAAAGAAAAAAGGAAGTGTCAGTGTTCAGGAATTAAAGAAAGCATTACTGACAGAACGAGGATATATATATATATATATATATATATATATATATATATATATATATATATATATATATATATATATTATAGTATAGAATAAATTTAGAGGGCTATTGCAAAGTGAAATAACGATTATTAGTCTGACTCAAATAATTATTATTTCGCATTGCAACAGCCCTCTAAATTAATTCAGTACTATAAAATAAAATAATTTGTACAATGCTTCGAGCAAATTACAAAATACTTACATATATATATATATATATATATATATATATATATATATATATGGCCACTCCAGGTTATCAATGTTACAATGCACTTATTCTTAACATAATTTACGATACATATTATTGAGAATAAAAGATGAATTTAAACATCCAACATTCTTTTTATTACAATTCATCAAATCTTTGTGTCTGCGGGTTTTGCACAGTTGATACTTGACAAGTGATCATTCTACAAAAAACAAAAATATATTTTCACTTTATTTCTTGTAGTTTTCAAATCAAATGTCTTTGACCCAAATTGAGCGCCAACTCCTCAATATCTGGGTCAACGGAACAGATCATAGACCCCCCCCACATACACACACACACACATGCACACACAAGCACGCACAGAACTAAGATGGGGCTTGGATCTTTGGGGCCTCATGTAATAATATAATAAACAGTTGAATCAAAAATGTATTCCTTGAAAAAGGAAGTGTAAAACATATTTAAGATTTAAGATTACTATTATTGTATTATTTACTTCAGCCAGAAATGTATTCATCTGAGTCATGTAATGAAAAAGATTTCATTTGTTTTAGGGCTGATTTTATTGGTCCAAAATAACTAACAACGTTACTTTTTTCTTATTGTAGTAGGTTGGTTGGTTGTTTTATTTTACGATGCATCAAACCTTTTCGAGTCATTTAACGCCGAATTAAGACATTTTGATAAAAGTTTCAAACGATCCAGTTTAGTATGAGTACAGTTTTGTTTACACACAGTTAAATGTAAAAATAGTTCTAGTTTAGTTCTATTTGACCCATAGATAGGACCCTATTTGATGCTGCAACTGCGGGCCATTGTGGACCTGGAAGCAATGGCAATGAAGGAGTACTCTGCATTCCGTAAAGCTCCAGCATTACTGAAGCCTCACTATCAGATTGTTTAGTATCATATCCAGGACACTCGTTGGGTGGGTGGGGGTTCTTATGCGACTGCATATGAACAAATGTGTTTCTATGTTTGAAGATACTGATCTGTTGAATATTATTCTTTTAATATACCGTATATACTTTTGTTTTAGTCGAATTTTAAAGAATTGAAATTTCAGTAAAATCGACCATTAAATGAATAAGGATTATATATATATATATATATATATATATATATATATATATTATATATATATATATATATATATATATATATATAGTACAATTTCATGGTGACTCAAGACGACTTAACCGAGTTTGAGTCTCCATTAAATTGTACTATATACACTCTGAATGTGAATTTTTTAATACCCTAGAGAATAAATAGGGAACTAACAATAGCCATACATTGAGCACTCTCATAGATTTATATGATTACCCTCATATATTCTATGTAAAGAATAATCCACACCTACTGTCCTTGGACACTGACTGGATATTATATATATATATATATATATATATATATATTTTCACGGGTACTATGCAAGTTTATATATATATATATAAATTTGGAAGCTTATATATATATATATATATTATATATATATATATATATATATACTTGGAAGTTTATATATATATATATATATATTTACGGGTACTATGCAAGTTTATATATATATATATAAACTTGGAAGTTTATATATATATATATATATATATATATATATATATATAAACTTGGAAGTTTATATATATATATATATATATATATATAAACTTGGAAGTTTATATATATATATATATATAAACTTGGAAGTTTATATGTATATATATATATATATAAACTTGCATATTACCCGTAAAAAGGACGCATTATATACCTTTGCATCTATTTTTATTGATAAATCTCTTATGTGTATTTGAATTATTCAAAATTCAAAACGAATCAAATCACCGAAATTATTTGGAAGAATGTCACATTAAAAATGTCACATTTTTTGTATCTCTATGAAACTACAAAATGGGCCATTAAAAACGACTATTTCACACAATAAGTCGGAGGATACACGGTTAAAACATTTAGAACAATTAACAAAAGTGGTGAGGAAAATGATGTCCCATAAAAACAAAATGAATTCCAATCAACCCCGCCTAATAGAATTCAATTAAGCTTAAAGCAGTCGACACAAAAATACTAACCATTATAGCAAGGCTATGATACCTGTGCGATGACGTATCCACAAAATATGTGAGGAATAATCAACAGAAAATACTAGTTGCTATGCGTGATATCATATGATGAGTGCCTGAAAAAAAAAAAAGTAAATATATTTTTTTTGTTTTCTTTATTCGAAGGTTTTTGTTTGGTTATTTCTAGATGAATTCAAGGACGGTTTCGCTTCCTTGATTTGGAGGAGTTTTGTCACGTTTGATCGATTTTTAACAATTATTTCTTAGAATAAGCAAAGAGGATTAAAATCAATAAAGTAAATTCATCCCGTTATTCATTGATATTTATTTTGTCTTTCTTTTTGGTGTTTTATTTACCATTTTTTTTTTTTTTTTTTTTTAGATATCTTTTCCTTTCTATTTTTCTTTCTTTTTCAATAATTTCTTGTCTTCCTTTCTTCCTTCTGGATTTTTTCATTTTTCTTTTACTTTTTTTTTTTTTCATTTTTTTTCTTTTTCCATTATATTTCTTTTTCTTGTTCTCTTTTATTTTGTTTTTTATACATTAATCTATTTAGTTATTTATTTAGTCAATGGTCTTGGAGGCCGGGGTTCAATCGTAGGTCAACTTATACCAATGATTAAAAAAAATGGTATTTGATGTCGGCTTGCTTAACACTCAGCTTTTGGTGGTGTAATAGTTTGCAAGCTTGACTAGCAAACCTACACGAGTGAGTTCGAGTCTCATTGGGTGCCCCATTCATTCGGCCTTGTGCCACATCGAAGCAAACAGCTTCGTAAATTGCTTAACACTCAGCATTATAAGGTACGGATCAAGGGTAAAGTGGAGCAATCCGGGGAAAGGAGTAGCGCCCTTCCCTACACCGTGGTGTAGAAACTATTGAAAAGGGAGCCTTCGGGTCACCCTCGACGAAGGTCACTAGCTTTACTTCACTTTCTTTCTTTCTCATATATATATATATATATATATATATATATATATATAAAACCGAGATATATAATATATGTGTGTGTGCACGCGCGCGTGTACTGTTTATATATATATATATATAAAACCGAGATATATAATATATGTGTGTGTGCACGCGTGCGTGTACTGTTTATATATATATATATATATATATATATATATATATATATATATAAAACCGAGATATATAATATATGTGTGTGTGCACGCGCGCGTGTACTGTTTATATATATATATAAAACCGAGATATATAATATATGTGTGTGTGCACGCGCGCGTGTACTGTTTATATATATATATATATATATATATATATATATATATATATATATATATATATATATATATAAAACCGAGATATATAATATATGTGTGTGTGCACGCGCGCGTGTACTGTTTATATATATATATATATATTCTGGGGGAACCGGTTTACTCGTCAATGACCAGGATTTTTTTCTCATGCTAAACTTCTCACGATTCAACTCAAAAATGCATATATCAACTGCCAATTTAACTTATCATAAACAAAAACGTTGAGATAATTATAACTATCATACTATATACCCATAATAAATTGTATTCATTATATATATTTCATAAATCATCATCATCATCATCATCATCATGTCGTGCCGCTAACACGGATATCCCTGATCCTCTCTCGCCACTTCTCCCTATCGTTCATCGCCTCTGGCAGGTCTTCAGGACTACATCCCGTATCCTCACATAGCTGCTGTATGTATGTTCGAGCTGGTCGTCCTGCTTTTGCTCGGCCATATGTGGGGGTCCATAGGAGTACATCACTTATGAGCTCGTCCCTGCTTCTCCAGCAGTGTCCTGAATGTCTGGTTCGTCTAACTTGGATAGTTTTCGTGATGGGAGGCAGGTGGCCGTATAGTTGGTGCCTTGTGGGGTGTTGGCGCCAGGACTTGTTCAATATTGTTCGCAACATCCTTGTGTAATTGCCGTGTAGCTTCTTTTCCAGCCGTTCATAAATAATAGATTACATTAAGTAATGAAAAAGTATTCCTTTGATAATAACGATCTGTTTTTAATTTCAAATGCATAGCGATAACTCTAAACGTTAAACAATTATACGTTTCTGTGGAAGAGAGTTAAAAATGTTTTTCTAATTATCAGTAACATAATACATAATTAAAATGTGTGAAATTCAATTATATATATATATATTTTTTTCTTTAAGAAAAAACAACGAAACCAATCACAAAGGATTATAAATTTATTTCCATCCTGTTACGAATTTTTGAAATTTCCAAAAACACGAAAAAAAATTAATAGGACTTCTTCAGATCTTTTTGATAAAAAAACTAGAATAGACACATAAGAGTGGGAGGGGATAGAAGAGGGGTGAAGAGTTACCTCTTCATTAATCCCACTTCCGTTTTAAATTTTAATTTCGGTTAGCAATGTAGTAAATTTATTTAAAAAAAATTTTTTTTTAAATATTAAATTGGTTTCGTTGTTTTTTCTTAAAGAATTTATTGCTCTGTATTATTGGTACCAGGAAAATTTAAATATTCATTCATGAATAATTTCTTGTCCTGTTGGAATTACTCCCTACTCCGGTTTAACTGGACCAAGAATACCTATATATATATATATATATATATATTGTCTTGACTGGCGAGGAGGGCCGCTAATTACCCGATAGGACAAAAATAAAACTTCATAAAGGCCGGAAAAACTCTCTCTCTTGAGTTCCATGGCTATCTAGCACATGTTTGAGAATACCCCAAAATCTGACGTGTGGTACATAGAGTACCTATACTGGCAATGTTAGTTTGGTGGAGCGGGTATTCATCGTGCAATACAAGCAATGACCACTTAAAGGCAATTCACAAGTGAGGTTTGTTCAGTAGTAGTACCTATGTACATTCTGTTTCATGCTTGAGTGCTTATACGACTTAATGATAATGAAAGGAGTTAGAGATAACGACGAGGATAGGTGGGTGATGCCATTGGGGACCCTCAGTTTAGACTTGACTCACGGTTGGTGAGAGACAGACGGCCGCTGACGAAACAATTGCGAGTAATTCTCGTCTTTGTGTCCCGTGCTTTTCCAATATGGGAAGGAGTCTAGAAAAGATGACTTGAAAAATCTTACTCGTTTATTTACTGGTCACTGGGTACGAATGGGCCCTGGGGCCTGTTCTGGACTTCGGTTCGGAGCGTGGCCCTGGAAAAGGAACAATGGCAGACTTGGGGCCTTTAATTAGGCACCTAGTTTCGACTAGGCTACCTTCGGGTGGGCGAGCTGCATTTTTGTCTCCTTTGTCCCCCTTGTACGGCACTAGACCATGCGTCTAGTTTAAGCCGCAAACTGGCATACGTGCCCGGACCCACATTTGGGTTCGTGAAACTGCTTGCCTCATCAGGCTCACATTGCACTAAGTGAGCCGATGAGCAGCACAGACAAGCAGGGTTCGAGTCTCGGTTCGTTCCCGACCTTCCTCTCCCCTTTATCCCCACTTTAATCGGCCTTCGGGCTTTTGACCTTGTGTCAAGTCGTGTCTGGTGGGAGGCAGCGACAAATATCGGCTAGGCATCCAATCGCTAACTATGAGTAAAATAGAAGGGTAGATCGGGCTTTCTAGCTTTAGTAAAGAGAAGAAAAAGAAAAAAAAACTCTGATTTTAAAACCAGAAGAGTATTATTCAGGAGAGTCTGTGGCACACTGCAGCACCATTCTTTGGTTATCCATATTTACCAACCCTTCGCTCGGGCAGGATATGACATGAGGTCAATTTTTTAAGCGGGGTTTAACAGGTTTGAATTCAGTTTTCCTTCTCCAAGACTACTTGCCTCACCAAGGCTCTTCAGTCTGCCCTCCATAGCTGGAGGGAGAATAATTGGGTATTAGTGCTATGTGGCATGCCATCAGTCTCGTCCAGGATTTGAACTCGTATCACCGTGTCCATTTCCTATGACGATAACCATTACACCACGGGCACCATTCTTTGGTTATCAGCTCATCCAAGAAGTAAGGCTAGTTCTATATAAGCCTTTACCACTATTAAAAAATCACCTTTGTAAATATTTTGCTAAGCTTTGGTTTAGTTAATGGTTTCTGAGGTGTATTGTTCAGGAGAATCTGTGGCACACTGCTGCACCATTCTTCTGTTATCAGCTCATCCCATAAAGCATGGCTGGTTCTACATAAATATTCATTATGAGCAAATTAGCTGCCTTGGTAGTCCAGTGGTTCATATCTTTAACTGAACTATTGGGCCCTCAAACTCTGAGATCGACGGGAGAATCCATCTAGATTATATATCGGAAATTAGTCGTAAGTACCCGTCATCTTGGCAATCGAGGAAGAGAAAGTCTAAAGAAATATAGTGGGTGATGAATTGAAGATGATTTTTCTAAGTATAAATGTTCTATAAAAACAGACATAATGAATGAAACTTATTTTTATCTAGATAGTGAATATAAGTACCACACACACACACACACACACACACACACACCCACTGTATTCGTGGAGTAATGGTTATTGACGTAGGAAATGGACACAGTAACCCGAGTTCAAATCCTGGACGAAGCTATTTACATTTCACATAGCATTAATACCCCTGGAAAAAGTATGAATCTAACTATCCTCCCTTCAGCTATGGGTAAATAGTAGGGCAAACTGTGCTCTTTAACCTTGTTATGGCAACCGTTCTGGGAGAAGGAAAACTCTGAACTCAAATCTATTAAATTCCTTTTTAAAAATGGACCTATGTCGTATCCAGGTCGTGTGAAGGGACTGGCAAATACACACACACACACATTATATATATATATATACGAAAGTCATTAGATAAATACGAGGGATTATTTTTTAAATGCAAAATATTTTTTCTGGATGCCATTGCTTCTATAACCCTTTCCTACGTAAATACTTTTAGGTACCTTTGGCCGTATTTCACCTAATTTTGATGAGCAACCGCTCAGTTCGGACCTCGCTCATTCCGACGATCCCAATCCCCACATGGCTATTGAGTGAGATAGTAATACACTCTTAAACTGGTTTAAGAGTCGGTATCAGTTTTTGTCGTAGATTCTAGAGTCAGTTCATTCAAGTGCTGTCATTCTTACTAAGAAAGTTGCCCTTCTCCTTGAGTCTATAAGCTCTGGTAAATTTCAGTTTGACAACTCGGCTGACTAGAATAAGTTTAGCTCCTGCGAATTAAATAACAATGTAAATTTTTGGTTAAATGTAGACCAGTAATACCCAACGTGGGGGGGGCATGCCCTCCCGGTGAGGTAGAGTAATATTTTGGGGAGGCGTGAAATATTTTGGTGGAGCATGTTTAGATAGTTGGTTGGTTGGGTTTTATGGGATATCAACCTTTGTAGGCTATTTAACGCCAAATCCATTTTTATGCAAATAGTCAGTTCTATTTCAAACAATTCAGTTTAGCATGAGTACACAGTTTAATTGTCAAAAATATTTCTATTTCAAGATACTCAGTTTATTCAAACAGTTCTAATTCAGTTTAGTATATGTACAGATTTTGTTTAAACACAGTTAAATGTCAAAATAGTTCTATATTAAACAATTCAGTTTAGTGTAAGTAGAGTTTCAATATCAAGAACAGTTCGATTTCAAACAATTCAGTTTAGCATAAGCACGCAGTTTAAATGTAAGTACAGTTTAATTGTCAAAAACATTTCTATTTTAAGCTATTCAGTTTAGTCAAACAGTTCTAATTCAAACAATTCCGTTTAGCATAAGTACGCAGTTAGTTCTACTTAACCCATAGATAGAGTCCTATCAGGTGCTACCATTCCGGGCCAGATTGGACCTGGGAGTAATGGCAATGAAGGGGTGCTCCGCATTCCCCAAAGCTCCAGCATCACTGGAACCTTGACATCAGATTATTTAGTGTCATATCCAGAACACTCGTTGCGGAGGGGTCTTACCCCTATGCAGAGAACCAGTCGGTGTATTCTACAGTCCCCACCGACTGGGCAAGGCATGTTTAGAGACCAAAATAAGGCCCTTTTAAAATTCTTTCACGTGAATTGCAGTAAAATATTAAAAAATAAGAATTAAATATTAAAGGATGGCATCAGAATTTTAGAAATACCAAAGGGGGCATGGCCCAAAATCGGTTAGGAACCACTGATATAGACGATTTAGTGAAGGTGAATAAAGTAAATTGTTATCTGATATAATCTATAAACACAACAGGATCAGAAGGCGGTGACTTTAAATATCGATCGATGTTTATCGAAATTCAATCACAAATCTTAGTAAATTTTGGTGTACCTTTTTTCGTCCAGGTTTGAAACTCTCTGTGTGTGTGTGTGTGTAAAACTGATGACCTGTCTCTTATCTGTCTTCTTCTAGCCTTCTCCTCAACCATCTCTTCGTTTTCCCAAAATCAAACTGAATCTATGCATAATTCTCCGTTCATGTATCAAACTGTTCAAACGTAAAAATATCTCAATTTTCTATGGTTTAAAGTAGGTAAGGCGTCTAGAGAGTGTGGTTGTTGTATGGTCAATGTATGTATTAGGTGTTATGTTTTTTTCCTTGAGACACTCTCAAAATAGTCATGTAAATTTATACACTACATAGGGGAGTTTGGGGGGGTGTTATTCTTAACGATGAGGTTGGATGGGTTAAAGTCTTTTTCGTACGTTTTCGATTCTTCACAATTTCATTCACTAAACCAAAGCATTCAGTGGACATCTTCGTCAGAGACGGCAACAAAACATTCCCTGACTGATCCAATTCGAAGTCACCCCTAGCTTCTCGACAAATTGTCTCACCTGAGTAAATTAATTAGGTTTAGAATAATGCACTTATTCATTCCAAACAGCCCAACTTGAACAAGAAAAAATACAATACGTACTAATAACAAGTTACTAACAAGTCAAAAATAAAAACAGTTCATGGAGTAAAAATCTATTGACTCTCCGATGAAGAAAAGGTTCCAAATACGGCGGTCAGTAAAGAAGGTCATGCTGACATTGTTCTGGAACATAAAAGCATCTATCACAATGAATTTCCTTGAAAAAGGTACAACTGTAAACGTTATTCCTATTGCTTACTCCTGAAGTAAAATTCACCTTATTTATTGAATGACCATATTATATATATATATATATATATATAGTGTACTTAGGCGGCAAGTTGTTATCTAAGCATGTTCGGTTAAAGACTGCGGATTATTTTAGATTCATGTTTAGATAATATATATATATATATATATATATATATAAATGAATGATAGAAATTGTCAGATTCATTACAATCTATCATTTCAATTTATATATATATATATATAAACAGGTTTGTTTGAATACCGCGGATTGTTTCTTTTTTTTAAATCTTCAAGTGAAGACGTTAAAAGACGTTTAATAGCATCCACCACAAATATAAATTTATTAAACGTATTCAATAAGTAACCATCTATCATAATAGAATGAACCAACCCCATCAATGATTTATATATAAAAAAAAAAACGCTCTAAATAAATATAAGCCACTCCGAATACATATAAAACTCAATGGATCAAACGATCAAACGATCAAACGCAAACCCCGAAGATGACCAGCGAAATAGTTGAAAGCGCTTGGGCTAATATAGGGCTCTTTCTTTACCAACTTGACTCATAAGTTAGAAGACTAGTGAGAAGACTTAACCGTCTTCACTTGAAGATTTTAAAAAGAAACAATCTTACATCTCTGAAGAGAGGTAAAACACATACATCCACCAACGAGTGTCCCGAACATGACACGAAACAATCTGATGATGAGGCTCCAGTAATTCTGGAGCCTAAGAGAATGCTGAGTATCTCTTCATTGCCTGGGTCCACTCTGGCTCAGAGTGGTAGTACCTGATAGGGTCCTATCTATGGGTCAAATAGAACCAAACTGTAGTTACCCTAAACTGAATTGTTTTAGATTAACTGTTTTTACATTTAACCGTATCATCAATGGCCTGGAAGACCTGGGTTCAATCCCAGGTCGAGTCATACCAAAGACTCAAAAAATGGTACTTGATGCCCCCTTGCTTAACACCTAGGAGTATAAGGTAAGGATCAAGGGTAAAGTGGGTCAATCCTGGGAAATGAGTTGCGCTCTCCCCTACACCTTGGTGTAGTTGCTATTGAAAAGGGAGCCTTCGGGTCACACTCGACTACGGTCACCAACTTTACTTACTTATGCTAAACTGAATTGTTTTAAATAGAGCTAATTTGACATTTAAACTGTGTACTTATGCTAAACTGAATTGTTTGAAATAGAATTCTTTTGACATTTAACTGTATGTAAACAAAAAAACTATACTTATACTAAACTGAATTGTTTGAAAGTTTTATCAAAATGATTTAATTCGGCGTTAAATGACCCGAAAAGGGTTAATATGCTGTAAAACAAGACCACCAACCAACCAACCAACTAACCCTCGTGTAGAGAGGCTACCCAGCAACACTAATTAACCATGTAGAAGAAAAATCACAAGAACAACAACGAACCCCTAAAAACATAACAACGAACCCCTAAAAAACACAACAGCATATGTCGCCACACATAACAAAAACAACCCAGAACTGTTCACAGAAATACTAAACCTACTCGAAAGAGCAATGATAGAATTAAGAACATACTCAACACAAAAAAAAATTGTTAAAAGTAAAAGACAGACAAAAAGACCCTCAAACACCTACCGACATCTTCCAAGTTTGGGGAACACACCACAGGGAGTCTCAAAATGCAAAAACAAAAAATGTGGAGCATGCAACATAATTATAAAAGGGAAATTGTATACTTTCAAAAAAACCCTCACGATATTCAAAATAAATCGCACAAACTGCAAACAAACTTACATCGGATGCACAAGACCACGACTGGACCTCCAAAAATGTTGTTTAATAAATAGAATACACAAATTGCAAACAAACTTATATCGAATGCACAAGACCACGACTGGACCTCCAAAAATGTTGTTTAATAAATAGAATGCACAACCTGCAAACAAACTTACATTGGATGCACAACAACATTAAATAAAAGGATTGCATTACATAAAAGTAACATTAAATTAACAACAGAAACCTTCATGAATGTCGTAACGATAATTTCAGACTGATGCCATTCTATCAAAAGGATGATTATACCCTGCTTCTAATTAAAGAAAAACTTCATATCAAATACAAATCTCCCCTAAACTGAACTTAACCACACACACACACACACGTGCGCAATAATGGAACACCATAACATCACACACAGATATGGCTTACATAAA
The DNA here is from genome assembly GCA_963585895.1 of Sepioteuthis lessoniana. Lineage (NCBI taxonomy): Eukaryota > Metazoa > Mollusca > Cephalopoda > Myopsida > Loliginidae > Sepioteuthis > Sepioteuthis lessoniana. The sequence continues at coordinate 29,686,857 of OY757926.1, read as the reverse complement.
CTGTAAACCTATGAATAGAAAAAGTTATAAAAAATGATTCCTAAGAAAATTATAATTTTGGTACACGTATATACATACATATGCGTAGGTGTGTGTATGAATGCATACCTATGTATAACACTACCATATGCTGCATTGTCGGTGGATTTTTTTTTTTGTTTTGTTAAAAGGAATGACAACTTAGTGGCTAAAAGTCTAATGGATAAAGATGACTCAGGCTTGCGGAAATAGGAAATGAGTAACAAGTTGACAAGTCAATTAACTAGGTGGTCGTGACACATTGAAATAAGAAATGTGATGACCTATACAATGGAAATAGTGGACAAAAGCCAAGAAGCAAAAAGTACCATTGTCACCACCCGGAAAGAAACAACTAGTGGCTTGACCGGATGACAATTGTCAACTTTGAATAGATGTGTTTATAAAAGCAGCCATGTTCAGAGGTCAGCAGAATCCCGGCTAACGACTGAAGTGAAGAGATCTCCCGTCAACTCTGTATGCACTCACAGTCGCTTCAACACACACACACACACACACACACACTCTCTCTCTCTCTCTCTCTCTCTCTCTCTCTGTCTCTCTCTCTCTCATAGACTCCACACTCGTAGCAACTCGGAGAAATAAAGAAAATAAGTTATATTGTCTGTATACACGTATTCGTCATTTTTTGTCGTTATCAAGTAGCCAGCTGCAATGTGCAACCCGCTAGGAAGAACAGTAGGAGCATTATACAACACGTAGACATCAAAAAGACACATCAAATAGAACATTATACAAAAAGACACATCAAATAGATCATTATACAACACGTAAACATCAAAAAGACATATCAAATAGAACATAACCACATAGACACAGAGATATGGGAGACCAATACAAATAGACACATGCACACCAAAATAAGATCACACACACACACACACTCACACATACACCAACCAGGACAAAAATGTATAAGATTGAATCTATAATATAGTTCACACATGAACAAGAAAACAACAACTCTTTACCTTTCTTAGATATCTTACTTATAAGAAATAATGACAAATTAGAAATTAAAATATCCCACAAAACCACCTTTAAAAATGACCATATACATTTTTATTTACACTATAACATAAATACCAAAAAAGGAATTATTCTAGGTTTTTACCTTCGGGCCCTTAGCTTTTGCCTCCCTAAATATCTAGACGATGAATTTAATTATACGGAAAATTCTTTTCTAAATCTTCTTTTACCCAAAAACCTTTTATACAAGCAGCAAAATCTAAAGCCCTAAAATTCACGAAAGAAAACAATCTCAAACCGCCATCAATCCATCTCTTAATAAAATAAGACTTCCCCATAAACACATTGTTTTCCCAAGTTGTTCTCCGACTAACTTTATAGAAAATAATTTTTTTAAAAATAGGTAGATCCACGAAGAGATTTGTATTTGTTTAAATTTATTTATTTTGTTCTTACATATGTGTTATATATGTGTATATTTCCAGGTTGTTGCTTTCGTCAGAGAACATATATGGCACAAGGCCTTGTTAATGGGGTACTCAATGAGACTTTAACTCACTCTTGTTCACAGTTTGAATGTTTTTCCGTTGGTTATAGGTTTTATATAGAGGTAATCCTCTCTTTTTCTTAGAATGTGTTTATCTTAGTCTGTTTTGCCCCCCTTTTGATATTTGATATGTTTTTATCGTTATGTGTGTGTGTGTGTGTGTGTGTGTGTGTGTGTGTCTGTGCGTTGGAGTGGTTTTGGGTTTCAGTAACAGTTATTTTTCTTCTGTATGTGTGTAAGTGTGTGTCTTGGGTTTTTTGTGTATGTGTGGCAGTGTAGTTTTAAATTTACAGATATTTTTTTCCTAATAGTTTTTGTCTATGTACATGTATACACATATTTATCTATATATGTATGAGTGTGTGCATATGTGTGTGTGTGTTTCTACCTTGATACTTTCGTCAGAAATCATGTCTGGCACAAGGTCTAGTTAATAGGTATTCAATGAGATTTTAACTTACTCGTCTTTGTAGTTGTAATGGTTTTTAATTACTTAAGTTTTTTGTATATATATATATATATATATATATATATATGTGTGTGTGTGTGTGTGCGTGTGTGTGTGTGTGTGTTTATTTCCCTTTTGGTGTATGTACGATTCATGTTTTATTCAACTTTGGTTTAATTTAAATAATTTAAACAACCTCGGTATTAAACCTGCTACTTTATCCACCAAAACTATTCGTAACTTACTTAACACGAAATCTCATCAACATATTAAATCTAATGCTTGCGTTTATTCTAATCCTTACAATAACTGTAAAATGAAATATATTGACAAGACTGCCAGAAACCTTAAAAAACGTGACATTAGGCAATTCTAATTATGCACTCTTCCTACATATATCTAAAACTAACCATAAATTCAATTTCAATGCAGCTACAATGTTAGCTTATATTCATAATAAAAGATTAGGACAAATTTTTTAAGCCAGTGCTATTTCACTTTTATCATCCATTAGTACTCGTCCCGAGTTTTTCAATTTATCCCCTTTCTTAGGTAAATTAGTTCTAAATAGGTACAACATACCTATTTTTTTCTCCTCACGTAATTATACTTTCTTATACTTTCAAATTTAAATCTATTCTCATGAACAATACGTTTATCGTAGCCCTCCCGTCTACGATACCCAAAATATCTGGTTTAAAAAACGCTGAGTCACCCATGACCGCAGACAACAAAAACATCGTACGTATGTCAGGAGTGAACTCCTGTTATGAACAACCAAACTATTTTTCGAAAGGAGTAAATTCTGCTAGCCTTTCGGAGACAAAATTATTACCACAAGATAAGATATATTATAGTTAAAAGTTCCTCTTCAGAGTATAATGAAGTATCTCATCACTTATATTTAATAACGGAACTTTCTGTGCACAGAAATACTTCCCTCGACCAGCGGAGTTGCAACGGCTAACACTATATAAGCACACAGGCAGCAATCAAAAGTTAACGGGGCAGCCGGGCTTCGGCTCGGCTCAGTGTTCAAAGTCAAGGACAGATTCGAGGCCAAAAGGCTCCCGGTTTCGGCTGGGCCACCTTCGGGTAGGCGATGATGACCAGCATAGTCAAGCAGAGTTCAAGTCTTGACTCGAGCTCGAATTCCCCTTCCTTCAACCCCCACTGTAATCGACCTTCAGGTCATTGACCTTGTGTCAAATCCTGTCTGGTGGGAGACAGAGACAGGATTAAGATAAACAGGGCACCAAGGCATAGCCCGGAGCAGAGGAATCCGTTACCTCTCCCAGCAGCATGAGAACTGCGTCCCCACAACCAAACCAAGCTACCGAACGTGGATTCCGCGTCCTTACCACCAGCCGAAGCAAAAACGTGGAATCCTACCAATCACAGCTGCGAACCCAGCACGGCCAACCAGACCAATCGCAGCCTTTTTTCTCATTTAAACAGCTTCTCAGAGCTAACTTCAGAAAGTCTCACCATCTTCAACAGCTCTTCTAAGAGCTAACTTCAGAAAGGCTTTTGAGATCACTTTTGGTCTCTTCACTACACCCTCCTGGCAGATACTATGAGACGACGACACGGCAATCAGCACTAACTGCAGGCCTGCACCAGCTTAACCCAGCAGCCGTTCCAGCGCAACCAAGCTATAGAGTCTGTAGAATATAGTCCACAAGCGACTCACTGCTCGAACTAGCACCAACACTGGAGGCCTCATCGACACACACCCGGTTAACCAAGGATTCAACAAACCGGGATATCGATCACACAGCCTCTGTGTAACCAACATCTGCAGTATCTAGTCTACGAGCAACTCACTGCTCGGACTAGCACCAACACCTCAAGTAATTTAGGAAAATACTCTATTTCATATTCTTACCCAAACATTTTTTAATAATACAAAATATTTATTAAATTTTACGGATTTTTTAAAATCGTTCTGATGTTTTTGGTCATCAACTTTTTTCGAATGTTATATAATTATTCTTTTAACTTTATCAAAATAAATTTATTGAGCTTTATATTTTGGAATTATATTATTTACCTTTATACACTTATTTTGCCTTGATGAAATGTTCTATGAAGCCTTAAAGTAAAAATTTATTTCACATTTAGACTCTTTCTTAATATCGTTCTGATCTTTATGCATGCTACTATATATATATATATATATATATATGGGATTGTAAATATATGTATATTTATATATGTATATTTGAGTACATTAGCACTGGATTCAAAATTAATTCTCTTCAGTGTAAGATATTTGTTTCTAATATGTAGGGCTTCGACAATTTTCATTTTAAAATTATTTTTTTCAGATGAAACATTAAAAACCAATTACATTGCCCTAAAGATGGTCATAAAGATTGAAACAATGGCGAATTTTTTAAGATTACATCTGAATATTTTTTATGAATTATTTTTACTTACTATCAGGTTGATTACCATCTTTAGCCTCATAAAAACACGCATCCATACGTAACTATAACACATACACGCATACGCACACACACACACATACACTCACACAGTTATAACCACACGTAAACTTTCATACAAATTATCAACGGTTTTGTCTGTATTTTTTCGTATTTTTTCGATTTCCGATTTTCGATTCATTCCATTTTCTTAACTGGCCGATGATTGTTGCTTGGCAAAAAACTCCATGAAACCCAGGGTCGCTGTCTATATTCCATGAATTAATTATGTATATCTAATATATATTTATTTATTATTATATAATAGCTCTATCCAAGATATTGAGCACTCTCTATATTATATTGCACTTGGTTCGACACATACCCTGAAAGTGATTTAGTGACAACCAACACTCTTATAATATATATATATATATATATATATATATATATATATATATATATATATATATTGAGGTACTGCTGGGTTACTCTAGGTTACTTAGTTTTATATTTAGTTTTATCTTCAAAAACTGACTGAACATATACAAGAAAATGAACAATAACAAAGTTCTTGGTATTTTATAAGTAGGGTCACTTTCTGAATCTTGAAACAAATATAAAAGTAAAGGTAAATGTCATTCTGCTTGTCTTGTCTACGTATATATCATCATCATCATCATGTCGCGCCATCAGGACGTATATCCCAGACCCTCTCCCGCCACCCTTCTCTATCGTCCATCGCTTCTGGCGGATCCTCAAGGTCACATCCCGTATCGGCACAGAGGTGTTGTATTTAGGTTCTAACTGGTCGTCCTGCCTTTGCTCGTCCATGTGAAAGGGCCCACAGGAGTACGTTACTTATGAGTTCGTCTCTACTTCTCCAGCAGTGCCCCGCACGTCTGGTTCGTCTAACTTGGATAGTTTTCGTGATATGTGGTAATTGGCCGTAGAGCTGCTGCTTTGTGGGGTGCTGCCTCCAGAACTTGTTCAATATTACTCACAATTCTACGTATATATTTATATATATATATATATATATATATATATATTCCTATCTAACACTAATAGTTCTATTTATCAAATATTTCTAATTTGTACATAGCCGTATGGCTTCAAATAATTAATAATTATAATCTTTTGTAAATGATTGGACAGTTGTATTTGACCCATTGGTTGGACTCTAACAAATACTACCACTCCGTGTCAGAGTCGACCTGGGAGTAATGATAATGAAAGAGCTACTCCACATTCCTCAAACTCCAAGACTAGAGCGTTACCATCAGATGCAGTTTAGTTGTCATACTCAGGACAGCTGGAGAGACGCAAATACTTGTTGTCACTCGGACTCCTGTAAAAAAAACTACCGGTTAAAACTGGTAGGAAACACTCGTATAGAGGGAAAATAATAAAAAAATGAAAAAAATCATTGTTCATTTCTGTCGCCTGCTGAATCGAATAAATCTATGTAATAACGAATATGTCTCTTTTGTTCATAGTTTTTTTTTTTTTGTTTCTTTTAAAAAATTTTTTTTTTTATCTCTAAGTTTCCAAGACAACAGCAAAGATGTTTGCAAACGTTTGGATGAAGAGAGACTATCGATAGTGTTCTTTTCTTCTTTCTCTCCTTACCTTCAATTGCTCGCTGTTCTTCGTTCTCGACAAGATTTACGAGTTTACGAAGATGCCCTAGCCAAGGACAGAAAGGTCATAAAAGGACGTGACCGTTTGCATGCAAAAGACCTTCCGAGCTGAGCCACACAGAAAATGTACGCGTATTCATTCTCTTCTTTCACCTGGAATTTTTTTTTCTCTCTCTCCGGCCCTTCCGACTACAACTAATGATTCAAATTATTCACGAAAGAAAGGTAAGTGAAATCAAAGTTAAACCCTTTTTTCCAGCTCCTATTACCCACTGTCTCGCTTTCCGCGGTTTAGTCATCCGCGGTCAATACCAACAACGCGTAAGTCATAAGTTTCATCGGGTATCTCAATGACTTGAAACTCAGGCATAGGAGAGAAGCTATTAAAACCTGCCCTTTCCCTATTAGCGCACTGCCTTAATGTATAGGAATTATTCGAATATCTACTTTGAGGTCTTAATTTTAGTTTTAATTGCTGGAAATTTTGTCGAAAGAAAAAGGCGAAAAGAAAAAGAAAAGAAAAATAACTTTTTCCGTACTTAAAGAAAATCTTCTTCGAGTATACCTTCATTGTTGAAATTTACCAGCGTCTAAGGAAAAAAAAAATGAAAGTATGGGAGACCAAAAAAAAAAAAAAAAAAGAAGCAAACATAGCTAAAAGTAAATAAATTTATCATTCCTGAACGATCTTCCATACATGCTAATTGCATATTTTTTGTGAGTAATTAAAAAGCGGAAAAAATCTGTTAAAAATCCTCACTTCAGTTACTGTTTAATAATAAACCTTTCAGAAGTGTTCACTACAACCGTCGCCCCACTCCCACCGCCACTTCTGTCAATACTGCCGCTACTGCCGCTCTCCCTTACATTCTACCTGATGCTAAATAGAGTTCATTATCAATAAATAAGTACCAAAAATCTTGCTGAAGTACCGGAAGATTTGGCGAACGCTTGCAAAGTTTCGCATTCGCACACCGATCAGTATTGACTAGTTTCGGCACGTGCCCGACCTACCCCTAAATCTCCACTATAAAAAAGACCTTGAGTCAAATCCAGTCTGGTGAGAGGCAGAGATAAATAACTTCTCATACATAATACAGTGTAAATAAAAATAGAAATAAAAAATAAAACATATATCACCCATTTTAACAGCTGATTTTTCATAAGAAAAAGTACCAAATTGTTTTGAATATAAATTTTGAAAGCTATAAAAACACTTGTAAGTTGTTGAGAAACATTTATCATGAAATTGCGTATTTTTAGTTTAGATTAACTTTTTATTTGAAAAAAGATAGTTGGTGGCACATACACACACACACACACACACACACACACACACACACACACACACACACACACACATATATATATATATATTGCAGACGAATGCTGATATATGATTTTTGGTTTGATTGATTGGTTGTTTGGGTTTTATGGCATATCAACCTTTATAGTTTATTTAATGCCAAATCAATTTTTATACAAAAAATCACTTCTACTTCAAACAATTCAATTTAGCATGAGTACACAGTTTAATTGTCAAAATCATTTCTATTTCAAGCAATTCAGTTTTGTCAAACAGTTCTAATTCAAACAATTCAGTTTAGTATAAGTACAGATTTTGTTTACATACAGTTAATTATCAAAACATTTCTATTTTAAACAACTCAGTTTAGCATAAGTACGCAGTTTATATGCCAAAATAAATGTCAAAACAGTTCTATTTCGAATAATTCAGTTTAGCATAAGTAGAGTTTCAATGTCAAAAACTGTTCTATTTCAAACAATTTAGTTTAGCATAAAAACGCAGTTTGAATAACCAAATACTTCTATTCCAAGTAATTCAGTTTGGCATAAGTACGCAGTTTAATTCCATTTGACCCATAGATAGAGCCTTATTTGTAAAAAACCACTCCGGGTCAGTGGACCTGCTAGTGATGGCAATGAAATGGTACTCTGCATTCTCCAAGGCTCCAGCATTACTAGAACTTCACCATCAGATTGTTTCGTGTCATATCCAGGACACTCGTTGGAGAGGGTCTTACCCCTCTGCAGAGATCCAGCCGACTGGGTAAGATGGTTTTTGGAACTCACATGTAATTTCAGTGAAACAAAAATGAATCAAATAACTGAAACCTTGTCTTATTAGGATGGTGAATGTAAGTATATATATATATATATATATATATTACCACAGATATTTCCCAGGTGTGCTTTTCTGGACAAGTACCTTAATACCTTTTCCGTGAATAGCTTAATCGAGATCATTTTTGGTGGCACCCAATGTTATATATACTCAACCCCTCCACCATAGATAGGATGTGTCACTAGGTCAATTTTTACGAGGGCTGTAGCTGGTTTGAATTCTGAGCTCTCTTTCTTCTAAACTAATTACCAAAAAAACAAAAAAAAAAAAAAAAAAAAAAAAAACTAAAGGACCCTGCCAGTCCGAATATTTTACCCATATCAGGCAGGTAGGGGACGGATGGAATCCTACTATTTACAACGACATCAGCTCGGAGAGAAACGTAAACACTCTGACCCATGATTTGGATTCGTATCGCTGATTCTATTTCATAGGGTGATAGTCATTACGCTAAGCGAACGTTTCAATGATGGACGACGCAGTATTCAAAAGGTGTCCAGTGTGAAGACAAGGCAGAAATAAACAAAAGTTCATGCCTTGAACATCTCGATTTTCTGCCCGTGATATTCTGTACTGATTTAAATCCAAATGAAAATTTATGTTGAAAATTTTTAAAGAAATTGCCAATGAGAACTCTCTATCCACAAAAGATCTGTTAACTACATTTCGAGAATGTTGGAATAACTTTGACAAAGAGTGTTGATTTAAATTAGGTAAATCCATGCCTGAAAGAATTGAGACTGTCAAAAAAACTCAGAGTAGCAAGTAAGTGTTGACTTAAATTTTTGTCAATGAGTTACATAATTTTTTCCCTCAATATTGGTTTACTTTATAATATTTTTCGCTGCATGACATGAAACAAATTATACCATTAATTTAAAATATACCATTAAATTATACAATTAATCTAAATTATACCATTAAATTATATCATTAATTACAGATTATACCATTAATTATGCCATTAAATCATATCATTAATTTAAATCATACCATTAATTTAAATTATACCATTAATTTATATTATACCATTAAATTATACCATTAATTATAAAATGTATCATTAAATTATGCCAAAAAATTTAAATCATATCATTAATTCAAATAGTTTAATCGAATTTGTTTAACGAATAAGCAAAAATATGCAGCAATTAGATTTAAAAATGTTTTGCGTCCCATTTGTTATTAATCTATTTATTGATGAATTAAAAAAAACAAGGTGAACATCCTCTAAGTGTATCAAATCCATAATACTAAGGGTAATATATATATATATATATATATATATATATATATATATATATATATATATATATATATATAGTGCAATTTTCTATTTTGATTGCATCAAAGATTGTTTAGGTACAGACTATATTAAATGAAGGCCACCCTGTCGAAGGAGGGTAGCATCGAATATGTTAACTACATCGCCGAAGAGGGCTAAAAATGTATAAGAAATGATTTTTACTTTAGAAATACATTAGAAATGATTTTTACAATAAAAATGCATTAGAAATGATTTTTACTATAAAAATGCATTGGAAAGGATTTTTACTATAAGAATGCATTAGAAATGATTTTTACAATAAAAATGCATTAGAAATGATTTTTACTATAAAAATGCATTGGAAAGGATTTTTACTATAAGAATGCATTGGAAATAATTTTTACAATAAAAATGCATTGGAAATGATTTTTACTATAAAGATGCATTGGAAATTATTTTTACTATAAAAATGCATTGGAAATGATTTTTACAATAAAAATGCATTGGAAATTATTTTTACTATAAAAATGCATTGGAAATTATTTTTACAATAAAAATGCATTGGAAATGATTTTTACTATAAAGATGCATTGGAAATTATTTTTACTATAAAAATACATTGGAAATGATTTTTACAATAAAAATGCATTGGAAATTATTTTTACTATAAAAATGCATTGGAAATTATTTTTACTATAAAAATGCATTGGAAATTATTTTTACTATAAAAATGCATTGGAAATTTTTTTTACTATAAAAATGCATCAGAAATTATTTTTACAATAAAAATGCATTGGAAATTATTTTTACCATAAAAATGCATTGGAAATGATTTTTACAATAAAAATGCATTGGAAATGATTTTTACTATAAAAATGCATTCGAAAAAACAAATAAAAACAAAAAAAAAAACAAAAAAAAAAAAAAACAAACAAGAAAAAAGTTGAACATCTTTAAATGTCCTAATTCCATAATTTTAGCTAGGCGTAGTAGAAAAAATTATTTAAAATAATTATTTTTACAATAGAAAAAATTATTTAAAATAATTTTTACTATAAAAATGGATTAGAAATGATTTTCCAACTGTCCATGTGTCTATCATGTTTTGGTGATATACGACGTTGAAGTATCGGAGCAGTAAGTTGTCGAATTTCCTTGTTTTTCATTCTTCTGGTGGTATTTCCTCAAGACCTGCAGCTTTCCTGTTTTTGATTTTTGTTAGTACTACGTCAGTTCTTCTTGCGTAAACTGTCCTAGTTTAATGTCTTGTTGTTTATTAATAATTTTCGTGATAGTTTCATTCATAATTTTAGGGGACTTTCCAAGCAGATTCTTGAAATGTTTTTTCCACATGTGTATTCATTCCTCTTGGCTGGTAGTTTTTACTTTCGCTCTTGCTGTGTTTTTTTCTTTTACTTACTATCTGCTATGCTATCCGAGATTGTCTATCTTCAATCGAGTGTTTAATGTTATTGATCTGGTCTTGGATGTTGGTTGGTTGGTTGTCTGGGTTTTATCATATTTACCAACCCCTCCACTCGGGCAGGATATGACACATGGTCAATTTTTAAGCGGAGTTTAACAGGTTTGAATTCAGAGTTTTCTTTCTCCTAGACTAGTTGCCTCACCAAGGCTGAAGAACCTAGTCTGTCCTACTATTTACCCATAGCTGGAGGGAGAATAATTCGATTCATTCCTTTCCCAAGGATATTAATGCTATGTGAAATGCAATCAGTCTCGTCCAGGATTTGAACTCGTATCGTCGTGTCCAATTCCTACGACGATAACCATTACACCACGGGTTGTTTGGGTTTTATGGCATATCAACCTTTGTAGGTCATTCAACGCCAAATTCTGTCTATGTATACATACATATTCTACCAAAGATTTCAAAACGAATATTAAGGTAGGTAGAATTTTCTATTAGCAGGATTTCATTTGTTTGCACAAGATTAACCAGTTTTAAGTTGTCATGTTTTTTGGTACAACTCTGTCTCTCTCAAGAAGGACAGAATGTCATCTATTTTGATGTTCTCGAACAGATCGGTTAAGTTATTTACTTGGATGTATTCTGCTTGTTCTTTTAAGTAAGCAGTAGTTAGTTCTCTTTGTGCCTTCTTAAGTTTCTGAGCGTTAGCATTAGTTGGGTTCCTTTTATTGCATACGGATGCGGTTTTCACGTCGTCACGTTTTTTCTTAATTGCTAATATCTCCCGCGGAACTCTGAGTTTGGTTGGTATAAATTCTGCAACTGCTTCCATGTGAGCATTAACGAAATTCTCATATTTGTCATTCGGAGTCAGTGTTTCTGATATCTACTGAAGAGCATCGAATTTGTTTCTTAGTGTCATCGTATATTTATCGTTAATATCTCTATTGTGAAGCAAGAAACAGTTATAATGAGCGGTTATGGTTGCTTGCATCGCATTACAGCGTAGGCTCTCGCGTATCTTTGCCGTGACAATTCTGTGGTCAAAAGACACTCCTTCAAAAAATGAATATGCCTTATTATTCAAAGCGCTGTTAATCCATTTCTTATACATGAGGAAGTAGTCTATCTGTGCTTAAATATTATTTGCGATTATGTAGGTCCATAGTTTTTGCTTCCTTTTCTGAAATTTACTATTAAGGCATGCTATTTCATTTTCTAGGTTGAAATCCGTTAGGTGTTCCCCATGTCTGTTAGACGAGTTGTATAAGCTGAATTTGTTGTTTTCGTTTTTACCTATTTGAGCATTAATGTCACCTCCGATGATAAGAGCGTTATCTTTAGAGGTGCTACGAACAAGGGAGAATAGCTCGTTATAGAAGGTGTCAAAATCTGTTTCATCACGAGCGTTGGTAGAGCTGTTGCGATAAATTATCGTTGTGCTGGGGTTGCCGTTGAACGTGGCTGCCGTAATCCTCGGTTGTATTTTCTCGATTTCCCTAACTCACCCCCAGTGGTTTCACGGTAGCTTTTTAAGTTTTAGTACAATTTACGTTTGTTTTCAACTAATTGATTAATTAATTATTTTATAATCCCTTTAATTCCCATTTGCCTGTTTCGAAGAGTTCATGGCCACGTGCCCAACTTGATAATTTATTTTCTAAGATGTCTTTTCAATAGTTAATTTGTTTGTCTAATTTATATTTTAGAAATTAATAGAACATCATAGACGAGGACTCTTTATTAGAAGGATTTACTTGGCAAATATTAAGGGCCTTTATGGTGAAAGAAAAAGTTTAAATTTATTAATTTAATTTCTGTCTTTTTAGTTACTAGTAGAATTTCTTGAAAATATCGATACACGATCTAATGGGATATTTAGAATAAAGGGGACAAAACGAGTACTGGGCTCTAGGACTCTTTTTAGTTACTAGAAGAATTTCTCGAAAATATCGATACACGATCTAATGGGATATTTAGAATAACGGGGACAGAATGAGTACTTGACTCTAGGACCCTGGGAAATAGACTAGTAGCAGTAACAGGATCCCCTAACATTATCCATAGAGATATCGATAAAACAAACGTAGTAACTACAAAAAAAAAACAAACACTTTAAGAGATAAAAAGTCATGTAGGGCTAGTAGTGACCATGAACTCTTCGAACCAGGCACATGGGAACTAAAGGAACTATGAAATAAATAATTTGAAGGCGCAAACGTAAATTGTACTTATACCTAAAAAGCTACTGTGAAACCACATATAGTGACATTGTCTTACTTTCTGTGTTTATTCGTCTGATCATTCTCCCTTTTCCTTTTTCTTCCTTTTTCTTTTCCTCTTCCTTTTTCTTCTTTTTTCTTTCTCTTCTCTTTTTTCTTTCCCTTCTTCTTTTTGTTCCTTTTTTCTTTCCCTTCTCCTTTTTCTTCCTTTTTCTTTCCCTTTTCCTTTTTCTTTCCCTTTTTTTCTTTTACTTCCTTTTTCTTTCCCTTTTCCTTTTTCTTTCCCTCCTCCTTTTTCTTCCTTTTTTCCCTTCTCTTTTTTCTTTTCCTTCTCCTTTTTCTTCCTTTTTCTTTCCCTTTTCTTTTTTCTTCCTTTTTCTTCCCCTTTTCCTTTTTCTTTCCCTTTTCCTTTTTCTTCTCCTTTTCCTTTTTCTTCCTTTTTCTTTCCCTTCTCCTTTTTCTTCCTTTTTCTTTCCCTTCTCTTTTCTCTTTCCCATCTCCTTTTTCTTCCTTTTTCTTTCCCTTTTCCTTTTTCTTCCTTTTTTTCTCTTTTCCTTTTTCTTCCATTTTCTTTCCCTTTTCCTTTTTCTTTCCCTTTTCCTTTTTCTTCCCTTTTCTTTCCCTTTTCCTTTTTCTTTCCTTTCTCTTTCTTCCCTTTTCTTTCCCTTTCCCTTTTTCTTCCTTTTTTTCCCGTCTCCTTTTTCTTCCCTTTTTTTTATATATTAAAGGAAAACTATATTCGTAGATTTCACTCCCAAAACAAAAAAGCGTGTTAGCCATCTCAAGGAACAGGAAATAAAGAATCTCGTCGAAATAAATTCATTATGGCACTATAACAGTGATTGATTGGTTTGGTCTGTTTTTATGGCACATCGACCATTGTAGATTATTAATTCCAAATACATTTATATACACATAAACTGCTCTATTTCAAACAATTCAGTTTAGTATAAGTATAGTTTTTTGTTTATACACAGTTGAATGTCAAAACGTCTATTTCAAACAATTCAGTTTAGCTTAAGTACACAGGTTCAATGTCAAAACAGTTTTATTTCAAAAAATTCAGTTTAGCATAAGTGCACAGTCTAGTTCTATTTCATCCATAGATAGGGCCTGTGGACCTGGGAGCGATAGCAATGAAGAGGTACTTCGCATTCACCAAAGTTCCAGTATTACTACAACCTCACTATCGAGTTATTTAGTTTCATATCTAGGACACTTGTTGGAAGGGGAGGGAGCTTAACTCATCCTACAAAGAAGCAGTCGAAGTATTTTATAGCCCCAGCCGACTGGGCAAGGCATTTTCTTGTGACTTTCTTCTGATTAGTGTACAGTTTTGTATCCGGTATGAGTTATAGGTTAATAAGGGACTGAAAATCGTCATACATTTTCGCATTGGCCGTTGTTTTCTTTTCAAGGGGACGAGAGCTACGATTTTGAACTCAGATAAATCTTTCTCATAATTCTACCGCCAGAATCCAGAGAAAAATGTTACTACCTTTATCCCATAACATGTGTTACAGTTTATATACTAAGTATAAACAGAGTGTGACAGAATTACCTCTTATATTTAAAACTGTTATCTGTGTGGTGCAAGTAAATTTAAACAATTGATAATGGTAATTCCATCGAGCTTATATCTTACTATTTATTCTTCATATAAGATCAGTTACGATTATAAGTTGAACTTGTGCACACAGTACATTTGCTGTCGAAATGTTTTTGAAGACTGATGAATCTGTAATTGTTTCACTGAATTTTTTCGTGCTCATTTCATGTCATGTCGGAATAATACTATTCTGGATATAAAATCGATACTGCTTTGGGTTCAAAATTCTATCCGGAACAGTATAATTCCGACATAACATTAAATGAGCTCGAAAAATTCAAATGTACAGTGTTCACCGGTCAAAGCCAAGATCATAATTGATCGTATCTAAAAAAATGGTTAGACATTTGCTAAATGGAGCTACCGTTACCACTTACCTAGGTTCACATGAACCACATAGGTGACAGTTTAAAATGTTGGAGTTATTTCTGCTGTATTCTTTTATTTTTCATACAAAATAAATGATGAGACATTTGCTAGATGGAGCTTACAATTACAATTTGCCTAGGTTCACATGCACTCCACAGGTGTCAGTTTAAAATGTGGGATCTTACGCTTATTTACACAGGTGTATCTCTGATTGACGGCTCGGTCAAGGGTCAATATATAACAGTTGTGGGGTCCTTCTTAATTGCTGGAGTGGGTGCCGTTAAAAATTCTTTCTTTTCGTTTTTTTATTAAATCCTCCACTCTTCCTTTTCCTTAAAAAGGTCTTTTTCGGTAAAAAAAAAAAAAAGAAAAATTCTGCATACGGTAGATAAAGATACTTTGCCTTGGTTTTAGCGTTAAGCAACTCATAGCGTGTTATGAAAAGAAAAGAAACGAAAAAGAATTTTTCGTTTCTTTTCTTCCTCGCTCATTTTGGACAGAAGTTTAATAAAAAAAAATGCTTGAATAATATAATTAATCATGAAATTTAGATTTATGATGGGTTTTATTTTTTCAAAAATTGCACTAATCACACTTATAAAAACGTTTTAAAAATTATTCCATATTTTGCTTCTGCACTATATATATATATATATATATATTAAAAGAAATAGATTCACAAAACGATTTATATTCTTTTAAAAATTATTTATTTAGTTCTTACACATGCTTCCAATTTCTTCCTTTCTTCGGAAAAATTATTAAAATTTTTCTGGTATGGTATTTGGTTTATATAATGGTCAGTCTTTTGATGGGGTGGTTGTTTCTTTTAATTCCGTGATAGATTCCTTGGACAGCTGAATGTACCTCTGATAATCATCATATTAGTGGATATAGGAATTGTGTTTTTAACAAAGAAATATAAACTAGTCCAATGCAGTCAGCTACAACAACACTATCTCATTATATATATATATATATATATATATATATATATATATATATATATATATATTAATCTTTATATCTTATCTATAATTGTGTTCGTGTGAAAAGAAAACCGGATAGTACAATTTGCAAATTCTACAAACTGATATCGGGGGAAAAAATTCAATAAGAAAGGAAAAAAACGAAAAACACACGTGCTACTTGAAAATAATGAAGAGGCACGTATATATATAATCAAAAGAAAAAACACCGACAGAGTTATCTAAGCTAAAAAAGTGCTCAATACATGAGATAGAGCTAATATTATGAAAATAATTTATCAAAATAAAAATAAGCTGTTTGGTGAAACCTAGGTAGACTCGCTCTTGGCTACGTAGGAATTATTTTCACTATATATATATATATATATATATATATATATATATATATATATATATATATATATATGTATATATATATTCGTATTCGTTCTTCTTGGCTGGCAGTTTTCAGTTCAGCTCTTGTAGTACTCTTCCTTTTACTCACTTCGTTTACTATGTGCCATGCTATCCTAGATTGTGTATCTTCAACCGAATCTCTAATCTTCTTGATCTTATTTTGTATGTATTCCGTTTGTTCTTTTAGGTATACCTTTGTTAGTTCATTTTGTGCCTTCTTAAGTTTCTGAGCATTGAGACTGGCAGGGTTCCTTCTATTGCGTAGGGAATCGATTTTTACGTCTGCACACTTTTTTTTTTTTCGATAATGTCTCCCATAGGACTTTAGTTTTAGATTTTTATTTAGTTGGTAAGCATTCTGCTACCGCTTCTAAGTGGGCATTGACGAAATTCTCATATTCGTTATTTGGAGTAGGTGTATCTGATATCTCCTGTTGTGCATCGTATTTGTTTCTTAGTGTTAACGTATATTTACTTCTAATATCCGTGTTGTTAAGCAGGGTAAAGTCATAGCGTACTTTTGTGGTTGTTCGGGTCACATTCCTTCGTAGGCTCAGATGTATCTTTGCCATGACAATTCGGTGATCGGAGGACACACCCACAAAAGAGGAATATTCCTCGTAATTCAATGCACTATTATTCCATTTCTTATTTATGAGAATGTAGTCTACCTGTGCTTTAGCGTTATTTGCGTAGGCGCAGGTCCATAGTTTTCCCTTAATTTTCTGAAATTTAGTACTAAGGCATGTTAATCTACTTTCAAGCGTGAAATCTGTTCGATGTTCCCCATTTCTGTTTCACGAGTTGTGTCGGCTGAGTTTATGGTTTACGTTTTTACCTATTTAGGCATTCATGTCTCCACCGATGATGAGAACGTTGTGTTTAGGGATGCTACGAGCAAGGGAGAATAGCTCATTAGAGAAGGCAATGAGGTTTGTTCCTTCACTAACATTGGTAGGGTTGTAGCATTAGATGGTTGTGGCGCTGGGGTTGCCATTAAACGAAACTACCATCATCTTCGGTTGTATATTCTCGATGCTTTTTAGTGATTTTAGGGCCCATTGTCCGATAAGCATAACAACGGCACCTATCGTGGAGTTGACAGGGCTTTTCCATGCCGATGCCAAGACAAACGTTCATCCATTGCTGGTATCGTGGTATTTTATATCTTCGCTATGAAGGTATCTGTGTTCTTGTAAGCATGTAATGTCTACGTTATGATCAATCACAGAAGCTGTCAACTTCGGTAGTTGGCTTATTCTATTTAAAGTTCAAACGTTGAATGTCACTATTTGTATTTTGCTTTTACATTTTAGTAATTTTTGTTTTAGTTTGAGCTTTGTAGCTGATTTTTTTAACGCTGGGGCCAGAGCTCCAACCTCAGCGAAACGTGCCCCTTTTTTACCCGTGCGAAGGGCGATGCGGTTTGGACAAGTGGTTTGAGTAGGAGTCATGGTAATCTTTCAATGGCTGTGTTTCATTCTCTTCCATAGATGCTACCCTAATAGAAGAGCAGTTGTAATTCCCATATCGAACTATTTGATCCTGGTCGTATTCCCGTGAGATTCGTCCGACCAGCATCTGGGTAGGCGTCCCGTTGACCCGTCGTTGGGTTCGTCTGTCTTTACGTCCACCATGCGGCTTCCCATGGTATCCGTGGTATATATCTTTTAAAATTCCTTTTCCTTCTCCATTCTCCCTTCTCCCATTAAATTTTAACTTAGTATAAGTCCACAGTTACATTTTCTAAAAATTTATCCGAGAGTATTTATCTATAGTTCATCGTAACCTTAAAGGCAATTCTATTTTTACGCTAACTTAGATTTTCAAACACTGTAATATTTTCAAAAGGATCGAAATCTTTTACCTCGTTTTTCATGGTTCGACTGGAAATTGGTTTTAAATTAATAGTCTCTTACATTTAAAAAACAGAATATTTAGCAATGATTTTACACATAATAAAATCTTTCATGCATTTTAAGATGACACTATAGAATAAAAAAAAAAACAGAATAACTAACCCGTAAGTTGACCAGCACCGGAGGTATATTTAGAGTTGGTCTTTCTTTTGGTTTCCTTGTGTTCATGCGAATCGATTCTAAGATGAATTGGGGGGGGGTTAAATCTTTCCTCTTTTAAAGAGATATACACGTGTTTTCTAGCGTTTTCCTTTATTTTTTTCTTCATTCATTTTAACTTTCGAGAACTTACTCGGAAAACCTCCGAAGGTTACGGACAAACCAATCACAAAAATTATTAGTAATCAACTAGACATCAAACTAGGAGAGTTTACGCATTAAGAACTCGACTCAGTACTAAAAAAAAATCAAAAATAGAAAACCAGCCGGGCTTGATAAAAAAAAAACCCCAGAAGTATGTAAGACAAGGGAATTCGACTTCGATTCTATAACTCTGTATATAGCCAGAACACAAGAGACACATGGACAAAGGATGCATCATCCTTTTCCCCAAAAGGGATGACCTTGGAATAGCCAAGAACTACCGAGGTATAACCCTTACATCAATAGCGGCCAAAATCTATAATGCTCTCCGACACAACCACATAGAACCGAAAATTGAGAAAATACTTAGGAAGAACCAAAATGTCTTTTAGAGAAATCGATACACGATATCACAAATTTGGACTATCCGTCGAATACTAGAAAGTGTTCGTGCAAAAAACTTCGAGGCAACACTATTATTCGTCGACTTCTCTTAGGCCCCTCTGACTCCCTACTTCTCGTCTACGGCCTCCCCAAAGAAACCGTCGAAGCCATAATAATGCTATATAAAAATACGAAAGTGAAAGTTCGCTCACCAGATGGAGACACAGACAACTTCAACATTTTAGCAGGTGGGCTACAAGGAGATACATTAGCCCCATACCTGTTTATTATCTGTCAAAATTCGTGCTTAGAACATCTATAGATTTAATGAAAGAAAACGGCTTTAAGCTGGCAAAGGAAAGAAGATACCCCGCACAAACTATTCCGGACGCAGACTACGCCGATGACATAGTGCTTCTGGTAAATTCACCCGCCAAGCCGGATCTCTGCGACATAGCCTGGAACGAGTAGCAGTTGGCATAGGGCTCCATGTCAATGCAGACAAGACAGAATACATGTACTTTAATCAAAGAGATGATATCTCTACACTAACGGGTAGTCCTCTAAAACTCGTGGACAAGTTCACCTACCTCGGAAGCAGTGTCTCATCAACCGAGAATGACTTCAACACACGACTAGCAAAGGCATGGACAGCTATCGATAGGCTTTCAGTCATATGGAAGACAAACCTGACCGATAAAATAAAACCCAGTTTTTTTTTTCAAGCAGCGGTCGTGTCGATACTGCTATATGGATACACCACATGAACCCTAACTAAACGTATGGAGAAAAAGCTTGACGGCAATTACACAAGAATGATGCAAGCTAAAATGAACAAGACCAGGAGGCAACACCCAACAAAGCAGCAGCTGTACGGACACCTACCACCCATCACAAAAAACTATCCAAATTAGATGAACCAGATATGCGGGACCTTGCTGGAGAAGTAAGGACGAACTCATAAGCGATGTACTTCAGTGGACTTCTTCACACGGACGAGCAAAGGTAGGACGACCAGCTAGAACGTATACACCGTAAGTCTGTTCCGATACAGAATGTGGCCTGTAAGAACTCTCGGGAGCGATGGACAATAGAGATGGGTGGCGAGAGAGGCTCAAGTATATCCGTGCTGGCAGCGCGACACAATGATGATATATCAAGAATAATGTCGTTTTTTCAAAGAGTTTTTTTGTTTTTGTCTTTATTTGTTTATTTATTTATTTATCTATTTTTGGTCAAGTCTGTTAAATATTGTAGATAAAAAAAGGGAAATATACAAATTTGAACAAGTCTTTTCTATAAGGCTTAAAATTTTTTCCCAACTGAATGATTTTGTCGTTAATAAAAGATTGATTTATCTGAAATGAGACAGCAGGTGGTATGAGATTTGTAAAATAAAAAATATCTTTCATCTCGCAAATAATCCCTTAAGAAATTTAGTTCATAACGTGTTTTTAAAAAAAAGCTTTTTATCTCCTTAGAATTTCCTCTTTTAACAATTTAAAAGTTTCTAATATTCTATACTTAAAAAAAAAAGTTTTTCTTCTTTATTTTGTGTTATTTTTATATGCTAAATATGTCTCTTTACTGAGAAAATTTGGACTATTGTCACCATCTTCAGAACATTCCAGTCGATAGGTCCTTCAGCCTTATTCAGATGTTTGATATTGAACTTGGAAGCCTAATTAAAATTCCGAACACAACCATTCATTTAATCCACAAGGGTTGGTTGTTCTAATTCCGTTAACTATGACTAGGTACAAGTGTTAATTCATAGTAAGAATTGTTTGTTATTTTACCTGTAGTCAGGATTGAACCAGCAACCTTCTGATGATTTCCCTTAGAAACACTTTACAAAAATTATCAAGTTTCATTTAAGAAATTTAGATAAATATATCTCGTTTATTAAATACGCAATAATGCTTGTTTGGTTGTGAATTACGGCATATCAACCCTCGCGAATTATTTAATCCCAAATCCAAGAGTGTTCGCCAATAGTCCGGGAGAACGGGGTTCATCCTAGGTCGAGTTATACCAAAGACACAAAATGCTACTTGATACCTCCTTGTTTAGCATTCAGCATTAAAAGGTTCATATCAAGGGTAAAGTGAAGCGATTCAGGGAAAGAAGTAGCACCCTCCTCTTCACCTTGGCATAGTAGCTATGGAAAAGGGAGCCTTCAGGTCACCCTCGACAACTGTCTCAAACTTTACTTATATATATATATATATATATATATATATATATATATACGTAAAAAACTTTTTTCCTTGTAGGTCCTCTGAGGTAAAAATAAAAGTAAATATTTTTAAATGAATATGTCCACGAAGAGATTTGTATTTTTTTAAAGAAAAAATATTCTTTAAAAGATATGAATCTCTAAGCGGACCAATTTATTTTGAAATATATATATATATATATATATATATAAGGTACGTATCAAGGGTAAAGTGGAGAAATCCACAGAAAGGAGTAGAGCCCTCCATAACACCTCAGTGAAATAGTTATTGAAAAGACAACCTTCAAGTCACCCTCAACTACGGTCGCCAACTTTACTTTTTTTTACTTATATACATATATATATATTTACATATATATTTATATACACATATATATCTATCACATATGTATGTGTGTGTATACAGAAGCAAAACCTCCATTCAAACAAAAAATTAACCATATTAATCGGTCTTTTTTCTTTGAAAACCTTTCATTCTGTCTGACAAATGTATAGAGCATGAAAGCCAGGGTCTTATGTTTTATATATATATATAGATTGATAGATAGATAGATAAATTGATAGATATCATGAACATATTGTAGCAGGAAAACTGAATTCAAACTAGACTGAGTGATTGTCTTTTAATTGCAATCATTTTGAGATGAGGCTTCTTATTCTGAGAATTAATTTTTTATTTATTTATTGCGGACTTTTTGTCTTCATCTTGGTAGTTTTGATGTTGTTTCTTCTTTCACTACGTTTCTTCTTTCACTACGTTTCGGCCAAATTTCACCTCTGGCCTTCTTCAGGTGATTTACCGCGATCTCGGCCAGAGGTTTACTTGGTCAAAAACGTAGTGCGATAGACAACAACAATGAAAGGCAGTAATTACCGGGGATACGGTTACAAGACTCAGCATTCCTATCCGAGGTCGCGGTAAATCACCTGAAGAAGGCCAGAGGTGAAATTTGGCCGAAACGTAGTGAAAGAAGAAACAACACAAAAACTACCAAGATGAGGACAAAAAAAGCCGCAATCATAAGAGATATTTATGTTTAGCAGAGAGAAATAATTATAAGCTGATCTGAGCTTCGGTCAACATCATTTTTATTGAATACAGAATTGAACCTTCATTTTGACTTCCCTTTTCCATCATTAACTTTTCTTAAAGATTAAAATCTTTTACTGAATACTTTTTCGCATTAAAAAACTTTTTCTAAAAGATACTGATTATTAAGAAGATACTAAAAAAGTTGCCACTGCACCCATCCAAATAAAAAAAGCAGCTTAGCCTCTAAGACTTATTCATACTTCCTAAAACCTCATTTGTGTAAACCGCTATTTTACGCAGGTGGATATAGAGCAGAGGCGTTAACTGAGAATCAGTATGCGAAGTAATCTGTGTTAATTCAATGGTTTAAATAGAAACAACTTCTAAAGATTAAAAAACAATATTGTTCTCTTAATATTCTATTTAAAATCACATGTATATCCAAATACAACATAGCCCAGTCGGCTAAACGATCTGATCGTGAGGTTTCAGTGATACTGGGGGTTTGGGGAATGCGGAGCACCCCTTCATTGCCATTGCTTTCAGTGTAATATAATGGCCGAGGGATTTCGTTTTATGCCTTTGGGTTTAGTTAGGCTGAGAACCTGGGTTACTTAGGTGCAACATTAACGCAGGTGTTCACGCGTGCGCGCGGAGCGAACGTACCACTCAGAGATGTCACAATAGCCCAGAGGAGTGCAAATGACATCACGCATCGGAAGCGCGCGGAGGATTTTTGGAATTTGGAAAAAGCCATTTAGTTGAGTTGAGTCCTGCTTCGGAAGAAGACGGTTGACTTTCGCTTGCTCGCGAGGCTTTGCGGCGAGTGCCACCCGTGTTGGGGGGGGGGCAGATGGAAAATCCAGAATAGAAAGAAACTGTATCTCTCTCCTTATGTCGAAGAACCTTTAAACTCAAAGGTAATAAAAAGTTTCGTACCTGAACTAAGAAGTCGTAAGTGTTTTTCGTGTTTCGAGATTCCTATGTTCTATGTATATATGTTATGAACATTCTATGTACGTTTCACACATATCCGTATCTGTCTATGTAACACCAGGTCCACTCTGGTCCGGCGTGATAGAACCTTTTTGGGCCCTATCTATGGGTTATATAGAACTAAAGGCATACTTATTCTGAACTGAATTGTTTGACTAAACAGAATAGCTTGAAATAGAAAAGTTTTTGACAATTACACCGTACTTACATTTAAACTGCGTGCTTATGGTAAACTGAATTGTTTGACTAAACTGAATAGCTTGAAATAGAAAAGTTTTTGACAATTAAACCGTACTTACATTTAAACTGCGTGCTTATGGTAAACTGAATTGTTTGACTAAACAGAATAGCTTGAAATAGAAAGGTTTTTGACAATTACACCGTACTTACATTTAAACTGCGTGCTTATGCTAAACTGAATTATTTGAAATGGAACGGTTTTTTGACATTGAAACTGTATTTACACTAAACTGATTTTTTTAATATAGAACTGTTTTGACATTTAACTGTGGGTAAACAAAATCAGTACTTATAATAAACTGAATTAGCTGAATTCGAACTGCTTGACTAAACTGAATCGCTTGAATTAGAAATGTTTTTCACAATTAAACTGTACTTACATTTGAACTGCGTACTTATTATAAGCTGAATTGTTTGAAATTGAACTGCCTTTGACATTGAAACTGTACTTACACAAAACTGAATTGTTTGAAATAGAACTGTTTTGACATTTAACCATGTAAATAAAATCTGTACTTACACTACTCTGAATTAGCTGAATTAGAACGGTTTGACGAAGCTGAATAGCTTGAAATAGAAATGTTTTTGACAATTAAACTGTGTACTAATGCTAAACTGAATTGTTTTAAATAGAACTGAGTGTTTGTATAAAAATTGATTTGACATTAAATAACCTACAAATGTTGAAATACCATAAAACCCAAACAACCAACCAATCAACCAACAGACCGACCAACCAACCAACCAACTACAACATAGCCCAGTCGGCTGGGGTTGTAGAATACACCGATTGCATCTCTACAGAGAGGTAAGTCCCCCCCCCCCAATGAGTGTCCTTGTTATGAGACTGAATAATCTGATAGTGAGCGGAGTACCCCTTCATTGCCATCGCTCCCATTCACTTATGTTAAACTTAATTGCTTGAAATAGAAACGTTTTGATATTTAAACTATGTACTTACGCTAAACTGAATTGTTTGAAATTGAACTGTTTTTGTATGCTTAATTGAATTGTTTAAAATAGGACTGTTTTTGTCATTGAAACTGTACTTACACTAAACTGAATTGTTTGAAATAGAAATGTTTTTACAAAAACTATACTTATACAAAACTGAATTGTTTGAATTAGAACTGTTTGACTAAACTGAGTAGCTTCGAATAGAAATGTTTTTGACAATTAAATTGTGTTCTTATGTTAAACTGAATTGTCTGAAATAGAACGGTTTATTTGTATAAAAACAGATATGGCATTAAATAACCTACGAAGGTTGATATGTCATAAAACCCAAACAAACAAATAATCCTCCGGGGAGTCCTAGTAGCGTAGTGGATGGTAAGCGAGTTTGAACTCCAGCCATACTCGTGGAATAATACTCATTGATTTATACTCATGGATTAATACTCTTGGGAAATATATGAACCTCTATCCACCTCTCAAAACTATGGTTTAAATTGTACCACTACTGCAAGGTGGGCTTTGATATTGAATTATCCACAAAGGTGAATAAGCCATTAAACCTAGAAATCAAACCAAACCAAATAATTAACTGTGCCTATTGGTCTAGTGTGTAGAGTTTTCCACTAATGGTCCGGGAGACCGGGGTTCAATACCAAAGACTTAAAAAATGGTACTTGACACCTCTTCGCTTCACGCTCAGCATTATAAGCTACGCATCAAGGGTAAAGTGGAGCAATTCAGGAAATGGAGTATCACGCTCCCCTACAACTCAGTGTTGTAGCTATTGAAAAGGGAGCTCTCAGGCCTTTCTCAACTAAGGTCTCCAACTTTATTTATATTTGTGTGTATATAAACAGTTATAATAATTAATGAAGTTAGATATTAAGTATTTGAAATTTTTTATCATCTAAACTAGATAGATAGATAGATAGATAGAATTAACTAGTGTAGGGATTCTGTAAGTCCTTCGTTCTTTAAATCTAGATTAGTTATAAACTCAAATAAATCAGAATGCATGTAGAAGTGTGATCATACCCACTTCTGCAACTCGTTGCATAAGTTACTCAGTCCACGTCGAGAAATTATGTGTGGCCGGATCGAGCGAGAAGCAGGTTCACAAGGAAAAGAACAAAAACACAACTTTGTGGTTAAAACGTCAAGGGAGGATGGGGAGCGTGTAACACTTTGTGGATAATTAGTTCTAAGTTGAGTTTCGGCTGGCAAAAGATTATCTTAACTAACTGGGTCCGGCTGGTAATATTGCTGTTCGTTGTTTATTTGTTCCGGCCTAATCAACTTTCCTCGAACCCAAACTAAGTCTGACTCCTTGGATCCAAAACGCACGTGTATATATACAGAATGTTTCATTATTATTTCCGGCTAATGGGACACCCACGAATAAACCCATAACTTTTTGGGGGCCATTTCTCTCTTAAAATAACTGGACATAAAAATACTTCATAGACTGGCCCTCTCCGATACAGGGACATTAAATTCAGACCCTTTTAAGTTTTTGACCAGTACCCGACAAGTACTTAACACTTACCCACGTCCGTGGCCATATGTATAAACATTTTCTTATCTAGATTTCCTTAATCTAGTTAATGGGTTTTCCTAACATTTGAAATTTGATACCCAGGCCGAATCTAACTCATCTTGCCTCATATATATGTGTGTATATGTGTGTGTGTGCGCACACATGTGCGTGGGCGTATATATATACACACGCACATATCTACAGGTGCACACACACACACACACACACGTGTGTATACATGTATGTGCATATATCCAACTCATAGTGTCACAGGAGGCGTTCAAGGTGTAATGGTTACCATTATAGAATATTGTAATATAATGGCCGAGGGATTTCGTTTTATGCTTTTGGGTTTAGTTAGGCTTAGAACCTTTCGGCTCAGTGCATGGGTTAGCTTGGTGCAACATGAATGCAGGTGTTCACACGCGCGCGCGGGGTGGACGTATCATTCAGAGATGTCAAAATAAAAATCCCAGATAGGGGGATGTGAATGACGTCATGCACCGGAAGCGCACGGAGGATTTTGGGAGATTTGAAAAAGTCAGTTAGTTGAGTTGAGAACTAGACTCCGAACGGAAAGGGTCGACTTTCGCTTGCGCGCCGAAGCCAGGTCAGTGGTCTTGTGGCGGGTGCCACACATGTTGGGGGGGGGCAGATGGAAAAGCCAGCATAGAAAGATTGTGCCTCTCTCTCCTTATGCCGAAAAAACTTTAAACTCAAAGGTAATAAAGGGTTTCGTACCTGAACTAAGAAGTAATAAGTGTTTTTCGTGTTTCGAGATTCTTATGTTCTATGTATATATGTTATGAACATTCTATGTACGTTTCACACATAGCCGTATCTGGCTATGGTATAATATGGGCAGAGCGATTTAAGTTCAAATAGTGGACGAGGCTGCTTGCATTTCGCGTAGTGCTGATGCCTTTGGGAAAAGCATGAATCCAACTATTCACCTTCCAACTATGGGTAAATAGTAGAGTAGACTAGGTTCTCCAACTTTGGAATGACAACCGGTCTAGGAGAAGAGAAAATCGCCGCTGCAGTGTGTTAGGTGACTATATATCAACAAGAATGCGGATTGTTTTTTTTTTAGTTGGACATTTCAAGAATGATGCTTTTCAACACACACACACACACACACATATATATATATATATATAATAAATGGTTATTGTCATGGAAAATGAACTGATAATCTGAGTACAAATCCTTGAAGGGAAAAATATGCATCGAATTATTCTCCATTCAACTAAGGGTAAATAGTCAGGCAAACAGGGATTTTAACCTCAGTATGGCAACCAATCAAGAAGAAGATAAAACTTTGAATTCAAACCTGTTCAACTCCACTTGAAAATTGACCTTGTATTACATCTAGCTCATAGTGGAGGGGTGGGGGTAAATACAGACTGTGCTCTTTAATATTGGTATTGTAATCAATCAAGGAAAAGGAAAAACTCTGAATTAGAACCTATTAAACTCTGCCTAAAATTGATCTTGTGCCACATCGTGAACATGTGGAGGGGTTGGTATATATATATATATATATATATAATGTATATCTATTTTAGGTTAATCCCTAACTTTAACTTTGGCAGAATGAAAAAACCCAAATGATCCAACTTGTGAATAAACAAATACACAAATTGATATTTGGGGAAAAAAAATCCATAAAAAAAGGAAAAAACTAAAATTATTCGTATTGGGGAACAGGAAGATGTAGCCTTTCGTCCATAACGGCAGCTGTAGCGCCACTCGCCTCCTATCTTACAATTGATCCAATTTAGATGAACAAGGCATGCTGGGCAATGCTAGAGAAGCAGAGACGATTCGGTTTTGGTTTCTTTGTTTCATGGCATATCAACATTGATGGCTTATTTAATTCCAAAGCGATCCTTGTAGATGAACAGTAGATGTACTGTTGATCCATTGCTAGGGAAGAGAAGAGGGTTCATGCCTTTCCCAAGAGTATTGGTGCGAAAATAAACGTAGTACTGCTACTGGAATTCGATTACTACGATGTCGTAGTCCATCACGTTAACCACTGCGCCACGGAATACACTCCCCCGTACACACTTTGAATTAAAGGGAATGTTGTGAATTAAAGAAACAATTGATTAATTCCAAAAATCTTCTGAGAAGATTTTTGGAATACTCAATTAAGCTGGAACCAAACATGGTGGTGTAGTGGTCAACGAGTTGGACAGCGACATCGTAATACGCGAGTTCGAACTCCAGTAGCACTATTACGTTCACTTTCGGACTAAAACCCAAAGGAAATGTATGCTCCCAGCTATAGGTTAAATAGTATCTCTACAGTAATTCTACAAGGATGGCTTCGGAATTAGATAACCCACGAAGGTTGATATGCCATTAAAACCAAAAAACTAAACATAACCAAACTGAACCAGACTCAATTCTAAACTTCGTTATAACCTTTCGCTCAACTCTTCAAAATTTTAAATGATCTTCGAAAATATTAAAATGACCACTTACGCTGGGTATATGTCCAACGTTAGGAATCTCTGAGAGAAACTTAAGAAATGGTGGTTTTATTCTTGTTCATATTTCGTTTCACACTAAATTTTTTTTTGTGGGGGGGTGTAATAGTTAAAACGCTTGACTGCGGAATGATAGAAAGCAAATTCGAACTCCAGTCGATCTATTACGTTCACTTTCGGACAAATACCATTGAGCCTCTTTTCCTCCCAGCCATGGGTTAAATATTACCACAACTGTTATTCTAGGAGAATGGTTTTGGCATGAAATAACCAACAAATGTTAATATGCCATTAAACAAATAAACCAAACCTAAATCGGTTTTTATTTTCTATTTGCAGACGAAAATACCAAGATGAACAACAGTCAATCATCGAAGTCTTTCTTCATCAAACGTCACATCACTATAACTATAGTGAGTTCCATTATCACAGGGCGTCTCATACCTTTATCTTTGTAATGTGCACGACAAAGTTTAGTAAATTTCTATTACCCACTAAACGTCAAAGACGACACATTTGGTCTGTCAAGATTTACTCACTAAAAAGAAAATCTATTTATAAAGAAGAATTCTCTCTCTCTCTCTCTCTCTCTCTCTCACACACACACACACACAAACAAACAAGCAAACATATATTCACGTATTTATCCGACCCCTCCACCGCCGGCAGGATGTGACACAAGCGGAGTGTAGCTGTTTTGAGAGTTTTTCTTCACGTAGATGGGTTGCCTTACCAAGGTTAAAGAATCCAACCAGCCCCCAAAAGTCGCTCATTGCTGGTGGGGAGTATAGATAGATTTATACCTTTCCAAAGGGTATTAGAGCAAAGTGAAACACAAACAACCTTGTCCAGAATTTGAACTTGGGTCTCTGTGTCCCCGTGTTCATGTGGGTGTCCTCATCGTGTAATGGTTAAAGCGCTGGCCTGTGGAATCGTAGTAAGCGAGTTCAAACTTCAGTCGCGCTATTACGTTCACTTTCGGACGAATACTCTTGGGGAAGGAATTAACCCCTTTATCTTCCCAGTTATGGATTAAGTAGCGTCACTGCTGTTCTTCTAGAAGGATGGCTTTGGCATTAAATAACCCGTGAAGGTTGATATGCCATTAAACAAAGAAACCTAAAACTAAATCCGTGTCTATTTCCTATACACATACACACTGACATATATATATATATATATATATATATATATTTACTAACCTACTATCTACCAGCATTCACGGTTACCAGGGAAAAGAAAAAAAAAACGCCAGGAACAAGAGATAACAATATCTCGAATCACTGCCCGGGGGAAAAAGAAAAAATATCATAGGACAAAAAAAAAAAAAAAGAAAAGGCCAACTTCGTCACACCAGTTGAAAAAAATCAAGAGATATACAATCAGTTGGTCAAAAGAAAAATAAAACCCACCGTAAAAGGCCGCAATGCTACAATTACAAGAGTGCTCAATCCCTGATGATCCGTTGAGGTGAAACTTTAGTAGGAGAATTCTGACTCGCGATTTAATTTATATATATATATATATATATCGGTCATACAAACAAGTCTCACAGTCAAATAACGAAAAAAAAACGTTTCTATGGTAACACGTGATATATTAGTAATTCAAACATATCCGTGATTCTTTTTTCACAAGGTAAATTTGCACTACCTAATCTCTCTCTCTCTCTCTCTCTCTCTGAAATGTTATGTACTGTAATTATGGCTACCAAGAACATAGCAACTTCAAACTCATAGATAAACAAAAATGCATTTCAATGCATATATGATCCCATTATTTTTAAAGAGACCACGAATCTAATTGCAGAAGGGGTGTCCTCGTGGTGTAATAGTTAAATCGATGGACGGCGGAATCGTAGTAAGCGAGTTCGAACTCCATTCGCTCAATTACGTTCACTTTCGGACAAATACCCTTGGGAAAGGTTATGAACCCTCTTATACTCCTAGCTATGGGTTAAATAGTACCACTATTGGTCTTCTAAAAGGATGGCTCTGGCATTAAATAAACAACCATCTAATTGCAGAAGCAAAGATGTAATTTATTTACTGGACTATATACGCTTAAAAAAAAACAATATATTGGAAAATCAGCACGACCATTTTACTTTAGAAAAACTGCAGACGCAGAATCAAATCTATTGATTTACAAGAAACTAATATTCGTGGAACAACAATTCCGTTCAAACTGTCATGATCTTATCAAAGATACAAGGTTCACCATTATAGAAAGAATAAAAAAATACATTGGACGAAAAGACAATGGTAATAGAAACACAGAAAGATACGGGATAAAACGTCCACAGACACTGACCACAAATGGATTTAACATCAAACTGAATGGTGTTGCTTTGTAAAAGGATGGACCGACTTGGAATGACGCATAAATACCTAAATTAAATGAATAAACCGAGCAGTCACGGCTAATTTGAAGCACACCCCTTTCAGGCTTAACATATACCTCTCAAATGAAAAGCTCATTTACCAGGTATCCTGACAACAGATGTACAAAAGTCTGTTGAAGACACTTGGATACTAGAAAATAATATCATATGCTACGCCACCTGAGTATTTTTGTCGTTTCTCTTATCAACTCTTTTAAAAACTTTCTAAAACTTTTTTACAAAAAGTTTTTTTTCTGAAAATGACCTATGGTCAAAACTAGCTGAGAACAATAAAAAAAAATAACAGAAAAGAAATATTCCAATTTGTCCGATCATTTTTGTTTATATATATATATATATTCCCATTTGTTATTGATATAGAAAAATAAATATGAAACAGATAACTATGAACGTCCTTATTCTATTTTTCTTTCCTGGCTTACTCTTCTGCAAGAAGGAAATGATTATTAGTCAAGACGGTGATTATATAATAGAATTTATCCTATCTATTCATGATGGTGACTGGAAAGATGATAGAAAAGCGCTCAGTATGAACAATGTTTTGGCCGTAGAAGCCATCATCTCGATCTTAGGAGATATCAACAATGACCAGAGGCTCCTTCCAAATATTACACTTGGTTATATTATCCACGATGATTACGGCTCCAAAAGGTGGACCACTGAACTTACAATGTCCCTGATGAGCCGAATTATCCAAAATACGTATCGGCATGGGATAAGATATCAAGAAAATTCCATGTTCAACCACTCACGTTCCCCGGACCCACAGGGACTCCTTAGTAAACCCGTCATTGCTGTTGTTGGAGGTACCACGAGTGACATTGGTATGCGGATTGCAACAGTACTGCGACCAATTGAAATTCCTGTTATTAGCTATATGGCAACGAGTAACCGTCTCAGAAAGGTTAACGCGTTCCCGTTCTTGGTAAGTCTGCTTCCGTCTGATAAATATCAGGCGAAAGCAATTATGGATCTCACAGATGAATTCCAATGGAGTTACATTCTTGTTGTGGTCTCTACATCTTCTTACGGAATCGAAGGTAAGTTGTCTGGAATTTGGTAAGTTTTGGCAAAGCGGCTGGACTACAGGTAGAAATTAAGGAATTAGCACAATTAGAGAATATTCACCTTATGACAATGTCTGGTATTCACGGATGAAAAAAAATTATGGAGAGCATGATACATTTTATTTCTATAAGGAAAATAAAATTTTCCTTTGATAAAAATATAAAACGGACTTATTGACTTTAAAAGAAATTCAAAATTTCAGTGAGGAACATGCACTGGCTGAACTTTCAAACTGTCAAAACAAAAAGTAAGCGGGCAAGGACCTTGGGGTTTGTCGGTGAATTGATTCATTTAAAATCAAGATATCCCGAATTAACTCTTGTGCACCTGTTGGGGTTTACAAGGTCAAATCTGAGCTTCGGACAGATTAATCAGACCTTTGATTTTCGTTTTGGTTATTGTGAAAAGAGATACTTCCACACAAGGTCGGAGCTGGGACCCATAATTAACTAAGACCCTATATTGTGGTTTGATTGGATGACCAATCAAAATCTGATGCATGTAAGGTATACTCTTTCCACAGACGTAGATCAGTGCATTTGATTAGCTGATCAGTCAAAAAGTAGTAGAATACGAAATGATCTGTGATTGACCTGTGATTGATCTGTGATTGACCCACACACGTAGCAGAAAGAATTGGCCTTGTTGAGGCATCCTCGACATTTTGAAGTGCTTGAAGCCATTGGAGAATCTGAAAATATAACAAAGTAAAATTAAATGTGCATTTGAAAATGTAATACTAATATTTAGTAACCCAAACGATGTGTAACATGATAGTTGAGGGACATCACCCTCCAGCGCCGCCTGCAAGACAACCTCTTCCAATGACTGCCAGAGTGTGGATTGAGACCTGCCGCCTTAACAGTCAAAATCCGTCTTGATATATAACTATATATATATATATATATATATAATGTAATGCTATCACTTACATTTAGTGCATAATAACTAAAAATAATCCATAAGTCTCACAATATTAGAATTGACCCTGAATTCATATACGCCTTTTTGCACTGTATATGCACAAAATGCACACTATGCATATAAAAAAAACTAGAGGTGATGAGTAAAAAGGGATTTCAAATTTGAATTCAGCACCCTCAAATTAGGTAAAAACGGGTATTTTTGTGCTTGCCTCAATTTCTCAGTGTAATCATTTGTAAACAATTTCAGCTTCAAGTAAATATTCTTAATACAAATAATTTGCTCACAGTTATAAGGCTTAAAATATTCCAAATAAATATATTTTTGATGTAATAATAATAATAATAATAATAACAACAGTATAAGAATAATGCGATGACAGAGGTGAAACCATCAATCACATGTGTGACGGCCAGTGGCCACGGTAGGGTTAAAATGTAGGAAACCAAGGACTACTATGAGGACCGGAAGTAAGGCAGGCGATTGGCGGGTTTTCGAGCCCTAGCAACAGTGAAGGACCAACCGAGAAGGGGCAAAGGTCTTGACCCAGATAGGGAAAAGACATGCCATTGGTCGCGGCAGGGAGGATGTTTTACCGCCAAAAAGAACGAAAGCCAAAAACTCAGTTCCGAGCTTCACCAAGGAAGAGAAAGGTCGCCTTTTCACGTGGTCCGGTGAAAGGTGAAATTCTAGTCACAGAATGGCTTAATAGAAGCCGTCAACTCCGTTGGGCAAGAAACTGAGGCGCAACGTAAAAGAAAAAAATGGTGCCTTGCGACTCGTTAATAAGAAATTAACGAAGATAAGAAAAAAATAACAAAAGAGGGGAAAGGAAAAAGGTTAGTCAAAAACTTTACTACAAATGATATACGTAACCTAAATAAAGGTCCGTATCAAGAATACCCAAAGAAACATTTTTGAAGTTGTTCATTAGCAGCCAGTTTCGGCAGAAAACATATTTGTTTAAATTTGTATATCCATTTTAAAGACGAAGAGGAGAGACTTTTGTTTTTCGCTAAAAGAAGGGAAAGAAAGAAAAATAATAAGGAAACAAATATGAGAAAGAACGAGTAAGTTCCCTCCCTTTAATTGTAAAGGGGACAAGAAGATACGGGTGTAATTTTAAGACGAGTTGAAAAAAGAAAAAAAGAAAGAAAAAAAAGGGAGAATTTTGTCTTATTGGAAGGACATAGTCAAACACTATTGGAAGCGACTTGCCCTCCACATTTCTGTATTTTTTTTGTATTTGTTTTACTTTTTGTTTTTCTGTTGTTATAATTGTGCTTTCTTTAAAATAAAATATGTAAGAAAGATACATATATAAAGAAAAGAAAAAAAAAACAACCACGCGTCATATTGTTTGTCCGGTTCGGAATTCTTCACGTGTTCATTTATATCACGTCGACCTCTCGACCCTTGACACATTCTCATTCGTCCGTATCTCGAAAAATTAAACCTATACGTGAGGTTTATACTTAAGTAGTTATATGAGCTTTCAAAGCTATCAATAAAATATAACTAGTTACGGAGAATATTTAGAGCTTGGGTGGTACGGTACTGTCGACGGAGATTCTCCCCGTCTTTCCAGGATAATGTAACCTCGGAACAAAGATACAGTAACCGTCACACATGATAAGCGAATGCTGCAAATTAGCGCAGAAGGAGTATAAGACGAGACACGACTGGGTCGGCAAGGTGATCTACTGGGAAATGTACAAGAAATTTAAATTTGAGCACACCAACAACGGGTATATGCACAACCCAGCACCTGTCCTAGAAAATAACACAAATAAACTCCATGGGACTTTGACATACAGACGGATCCCCAAATCTCGGCCAGAAGACCAGACCTAATAATAATCAACACAAAAGAAAGAGAAATTGCAAAATTGTCGATCTTTCTGTCCCGGCTGACCACATAATAAAACTAAAAGAACGTGAAAAGAAGAATAAGTACCTCGACCTTGCTAGGAAATTGAAAAACTGTGGAACATGCAGATGACAATTATACCAATTGTAATTGGTGCTTTTGGCACAGTAACTAAAGCATTACTAAAGGGACTGGAGGACTTGGAAGTTGGCGAATGAGTGGAGAACACCCAAACTACAGCATTATTGAGAACGGCCAGAATACTGAGAAGAGTCTTGGAGACTTTAGGAGACTTGCTGTCACTCACACTCCAGTGGAAGACTATCAGCAGGTGCTGATGCGAAAAACTCTAAAGGAGTAAATGATAATAATAATAATAGTTGTAGTAGTAAGCCTTTGGTAAGACCCGGTGAAGTATTGTAAGAAAGCGAAAGTAAAGCTGAAAATTAGATATTAATAATAATAATAATAATCGGCCAGAATACTGAGAAAAGTCCTGGAGACTAGAGTACACTTGTTCTCACTCAGAATTCCATCCGCTAACGCAGTTTAGTTCTATTCAACCTATTGATAGAACCCTATCAGTTGCTACCACTCCAGGCCAGAGTGGACCTGGGAGCGATGGCAAAGAAGGGGTACTTCCCATTCCCCAAAGCTCCAGCATCACTGGAGCCTCACCATCAATTTGTTTAGTGTCATATCCAGGACTCTCGTTGGGAATGGCAGTTTTACCCCTCAGCAGAGATACAGGCAGTGTATTCTACTGCCCTAGCCGACTGGACAAGTAAAATAGTAATCCTTTGTAAACAATTTGATATATTTACCTAACCCTTCTGCACGAGCAGAATGTGACACAAGATCAATTTTTAAGCAGGTTTAACGGGTTTGAGTTCAGAAATTCTCTTCTTCTTGACCGATTACCATACCAAGGTTAAAGAGCCCAGCCTATCTTAGTATTTACCGATACCCGAAGGGAGAATAGTTGAGTTCCTATCTTTCCAAGGGTATAAGCATAATGTGAAATGCAAACAGACTTGTCCAAAATTTGAACTCGAATCGCCGTGCCCATTTCCTGCGACAGTAACAATAACACTACGAAAGCCTTTTAAATAATTAGAGCTTCAAGTAACGATTCCTCATACAAATAATTAGCACAGTTATATGATTTCAAGAATTCCTATCCAATATTAATAATTTTCAAATAGATTTATTTGAGCCATTGATGGGAACCTACCAGGTACTAACACTCCAGATTAGAATGGATTTGGGAGTCATGGCATTGAAGAGATACCTCATGCTCCCCATCGTTCCAGAACTGGAATCTCACAATCAAATTGAAAACCAGATTCCCACTTGCCCAGTCGGCTGGGGCTGTAGAATACACCGACTGCTTCTCTGCAGAGGGGTAAGACCCCCCCTAACGAGTGTCCTGATATGACACTAAACAATCTGATGGTGAGGTTCCAGCAATGCTGGAGCTTTGGGGAATGCGGAGTATCCCTTCATTGCCATCGCTCCCAGGTCTACTCTGGCACTCTGGCACCTGATAAGGGCCCTATCTATGGGTTAAATAGAAATAACAGCATACCTATCCTAAAATGAATTCAGTAAACTGAATAGCTTGAAATAGAAACGTTTTTGACAATTAAACCGTACTTACATTTAAACTGCGTGCTTATGCTTAACTGAATTATTTCAAATAGAACTGTTTTTTCGACATTAAAACTGTATTTACACCTAACTGAATTATTATATATAACTGCTTAAATAGTTTGAAATAGAAATGTTTTTGACAATTAAACTGTGTACTTATGCTAAACTGAACTGTTTTCAATAGAACAGATTATTTACATAAAAATGAATTTGGCGTTAAATAACCTATAAAGGTTGATATGCCATAAAACCAAACCAAACCAAACCAATCACAATCAAATGTAGTTTAGTACCATACCCAGGGTAAACGTAGAATAATAGATAGAAAGCTAATCTAGCAAACAATTGTCAGTGAGTTCGATTCTTATTGAACAGTTTTATTTCAAACAATTCAGTTTAGCATAACTACACAGTTTACTTCTCTTTGATCCATAGATAGGATCCTATCAGGTGCTACCACTCTGGGCCAGAATGGACCTGAAAGCGGTGGCAATGAAGGGGTACTTCCCATTCCCCAAAGCTCCAGCATTACTGGAGCCTCACCATCAGATTGTTTAGTGTCATATCCAGGATAGTCATGGAGGGTGTCTTACCCACTACAAAGATTCAGTCAGTGTATTCTACAGCCCCTAAACTAAGCTACAGCCGTAAACTAAGCTTAGTAAATGACAAATTTGGGTGTCAGTTCTGTGTCGCTTATTTCTTTCTCTTCTTTAAATTGAACAAAAATATCCAATAATAACCTGTATATATTTCACTATGTCTTTATAGGATTAGCGATGCTGGAGAAAGAAGCAGCCAAAAGGACGATCTGCCTTCATAGCCGAACTATCCTGATACCAACTGGAGATACAAAAAACAATACGTCAATACGTAAAACTGTAGAGCAAATCAAAAAAGACAAAAGGCTTACGGTTGTCATTGTATTTATGTACATTGACGACGTTAAGCGCTTATTTCAAGAGGTTGAAAGGCAAAATGTTACAGGTAAATTAGAACCCATTTTTCAATAAGATTATTATTGAATCCATTTTCCAATAAGGTAGTCTCATTGAACAGGGTAAATTAGAATCAACTTTTGAATAAGAAAATTATAAGTATGAGAGACCGTTATATGAAAATCCCATACGACAAAGAAAAAAAAAACTATAGAAAATATAGTCACAATAAATATTTTCTCCATTTTATTGATATTTGTCTTTTCTACATTGTCTCATTTAAATCACAAAATATCAGTCATATTATGAAAGAATTTGAATAAGAATTGTAAATTTGAAAAAAATCTAAATCGAAAAAAGAAAACCTCAATATATTTTTTTCTGACCACATTTCTTGTAAAAAGTGAAAAATTTCCTGCAAAGTTAATTCTAATTTTCCCGTTTTTAAAATCCCAGAAAGTAAGTCTTCTGTTTAGGGACAAACAATCTTTTAGATAAGTAAAGCTTATAGAATGAAGTATCTTTTTGATAAAATTATCATCTTAAATATCATTGATTTTTTTTAATTGTTTAAATTGAAATCAAATTTATTGATTCATTGATTTTAACGGCCTGTCAATCTGTCTATAATTAGAGGTTAAGGAATCGTGCCCATAGTAGGTTAATATTAAGATATTTTGTATAGTTTTTCTAAAGAGATTTTTTTGTTGCAAATTGTTTATTCGAATACGAATATTTTTAAACAGGTTTATTTAACTTTAGATGGGATCCTAAAACCATTGTGAGTCTGTAGGGACCTGGAAGTAATGGCAATGAAGATGTACCGCACACTCCCCAGATATTCAGAACTGGAGCCTCAGTATCATACCCCAGATAACTTTTCTTGGTAGGGGCCAGGTTTTTTACCCGTCTACAGGGTATACCGTCTGTATATATATATATATATATATATATCTTTTTAAAATTTTTGTGGAAACTATTTTTAGACTCCATCTTTTCTTACCTAAGTATCGAAAATGTAATTAAAATCTGATGATTAGCCGATTTTTTTTTTAATTCTAAAATCGGCATTTTAAAATGTCTAAAAAGTGCATATTTGTTCGGTCTTTTTGACCTGGTAGTTTGACTATAATGTTCCCTCTTGTTTTGTTTTTAAAATACAGGAATCACATGGATTGCAAGCGAAGCCTGGGCAGAAAATGATGATATCTTAAATTTCCCGGCACATGTCGTAGGAGGTAGCCTCGGTGTGAAATTGATCTCGAAGTTCTCCGGGTTGAACAAGCGTAATTGCCGTCGACCAAACATAAAAAACAACATCTGGTTGATCCCGTTTCTCTGCCAGTTCAATAATATTAGCCAATCAAACTGTTCGAAATCTTTGCTCCAAATCTTCCAGATTAACTACCGGTGTTTTCATGATATTTTCCCACCATCAGTAATAGACATATGGAGTTTCGCTGAAAATGTCGTTCTTACACTTGCTCATGCGTTGGACAATTTGATTTCGAGCCCAGCTAAAAAGACCTTTGACTACGCCGGCTTATTGGACAGCATAAGATCAGTGCGTTTCAAAGATTTGTCTCACAGAAATTATATCGGGCCTCCCGTCGTGAACTATACCGTTGTAAATCTTAAATCCGTTGAGGGTCAAGGTGGACGTTTGAAATTTGTTCGAGTAGGAAGTTGGACTAAAGATCTTTCAAAAGTAAAGCAAAAAAGACGATTGTTCTTATACAAATCATCAATACAGTGGAACACGGGTACGTTTTTATTTTATTTTATTTCATTTTTTACGATTTTTATATCAACTATCGCAGGTTATTTAATACGAAAGTCATCCTTGGAAGACAACAGTGATACTATTTAATCCCTATCTGATTGGATTGGTAATTCATACCTTCCCAAGAGTATAAGTCCATATTTTCACTTTATTAGGTGACTGCAGTTTAGACTTGCTTACAACGATGTCCCAGTCCAACATGTTGGCCACTATGCCGCAAACGCTCCCTCGACCCGGGAGTTCAATCCCAGGTCGAATCATACCAAAAACTCAAAAAAATGGTACTTGATGCCTACTTGCTTAACACAGCATTATAAGGTACGGATCAAGGGTAAAGTGGGGCAATCCAGGGAAAGGAGTTGTGCCCTCTCCAACACCTAGGTGTAGTAGCTATTGAAAAGGGAACCTTTGGATCGCCCTTGACTAAGAGCGCCAAATTTACATGAACAGAACAATCTCGTTTTGTTTTATAAGGTAAGTGTTAGGTTTAATAAACGCTGAAAAGTGAATCACAGTATATATTCGTATATAAGTCGACTGCTTGCACAAATCGATATCAGGTTTTATCAGCTTAAGTGCTTGTTTAGGTAGGACGCTAAACGGCGAATTACCGTATTTAGTCGTGTATAAGTCGGCTGTTTGCACAGAACAGTCTTGCCTTTTAGTAATAAGGTAAATGCTATTCTTTATTTTAAGGAAAAAGATACGAGTCAAATTTAACAATGATTCATTTAATTTTTTTAGTGGGGGGGGGTAGAATTCTATACATGCATCTTTTCAAAATCACCTGGAAAAATCTTTTCTTGTAATTTGTGTGTGCGTATATGATTTGAACTAATCAGACCTTCAAACTCACCGCAATTTTGTTTTTCCGAAAAAAAAATATTTAATATCTTATCGGGGTGGGGTTCACTTTCACATTTTAATTCAATATAGAATGATCACCCTTTTCCATAATAGTTTTCCGTTGAAAAGGCGAATAAATTATTCTATTTTATTTGTTTATTTTTTTCACCTCCAGAGGTTCCTACTTTTAAAAAACTTGTTCCGGAAATGGATGATCATTGAATTACAATAGGAAAGCGAATCTTCTCACTTATATAATGTAAATTTACTTTTTTCGAAAAATTGTAAATTGCAGTACATTTGAGGGTATTATTAATGCAAATTACAAAATTAGTAAATTTGAAGGTCTAATTAGTGAAAATTACAAAATATGTAAATTTGAAGGTCTAATTAGTGCAAATTACAAAATTAGTAAAATTGAAGGTCTAATTAGTGAAAATTACAAAATTAGTAAAATTGAAGGTCTAAATAGTGCAAATTACAAAATTAGTAAAATTGAAGGTCTAATTAGTGCAAATTACAAAATTAGTAAAATTGAAGGTCTAATTAGTGAAAATTACAAAATTAGTAAATTTGAAGGTCTAATTAGTGAAAGTTACAAAATTAGTAAATTTGAAGGTCTAATTAGTGCAAATTACAAAATTAGTAAATTTGAAGGTCTAATTAGTGAAAATTACAAAATAGATTTTCTTCCCGGTAAAATTGAACGGGTGCCCGCAAAGATTAATACCTTTTTATTTTTTAATATGAGACAATATTTGAATTTTTCAGGGGAAAAAACTATTTTGTCTTTTTCTTTTAATTTTTATAAATATATTCCTCAGGTCAGGTTCCACAGTCGAGATGCTCCGAGCCGTGTGCAGGCGGATACAAAACAATGCAAGGTCCTCACAGATGCTGTTGGCATTGCGAAGCATGTCCCCCAGGCCACATAACCAACTCTAACAACCCGCATAGATGTGTGAAATGTCTAGAGAATGAACATCCCGATCAGAATCGTGACCAATGCGTTGCTGATACGACAATATTCTTTCAATACAACCATCCAATCGGAATCGTCCTTGTGACGGCTTGCAGCTTCGGAGAAATTCTGGGGATTGTTCTATTCACCACGTTACGACGCTGGAACAACCACAGGCAGTATATTGCTATGCCTTATCAAAAGCTTTCGTTAGTCATAACGATTGTTGGCTTCCTCCAGCCGTTGATGTTCCTGCAACAGACTTCATCATCAGTCTGCCATTTTAGGTGCATTGCTTTTCTCGTGTTTCTGAACACACACGCCTTCTTTCTACTCTGCAGTTGTGGAAAAGTACGCCACCTGGTGGTCCGAATGTCAACAACTTTGGCGCGCATCTCAAGAAGGCAACAAAAGTCGACAGTTATAAGGAAACCCTGGACGCGGAGTATGCGGATAAAATTCGTGAAGCGGAAATCAGAAAGAGAAGGATACTGTGAAAGCGACGGGGGTCTGGACGGTGGAAATATACGGGGGGTCGAGAAAAGAGAATCTGTGGAGAGGGAGAAAGAAAAAAAGGAAACATTTTGTGATGAGCACTTTCAGCAACAGACAACCGGGAAGGTGCCAGCTATACAAAAACCGGACCCCGAAGAAGAGATGAAAGTTAAGGTAAAAGAGAAGGATGGAGAAGAGTTGAATACGGGAACGATACGCTCCTGTCACGTGGCTTCGACGTTTACCCATCATGCAGTATTCATTATAGCATCTTTTCTCTCGAGCTTGCCACTCGTCTTCATAAGCCGCGACCTCTTGATCAATATTAGCTACTTTAAGCTGAGTGACGTTTCTGGTTACCTGTTTTGCTCTTTTGGGAGATCGAAATTTATTTGGATGTTCCCAATATTTCATCTTCTGCCCCTCGTCTTGACGTTGATACTAACAAGTCAAACAAGAGCCGCAACTGCCGGACGCAATCACAGCAAGGACAGCGTTGATATTTCATTGTTTTATGTTCATGACAGGTTCGTTTATTACCTATCATACCTTCAACTGCTGATCGAATGCACCTTCTTCCCGTTCAGTTTCCTTTTACCAGGACCACAAGCAAAAGATGTGTTAATCTTTACACTGGTCCTCTTTGTTCAGTACAGCTTCGTCTTCACAACGTACGCCACCAAATTATACGTTATTTGCCGAGAGCAATATAAAAATAAATAACTTTGAGTGCTTTGCCAATTAGCCGAATTTCAAAGAAGTAATAGTTGATTAATTGATTGATTTGATTTTGATGGCACGTCAATACGTTTAGGAATATTTTATGCATAGAGGTTAGAGAATTGCGTTCATTATACAGGGTGGAACGATAAAATTATCGTCCTCAAGAAAACAACACTACAGCTTTATTTTAAAACTTTTATTGAAAAAATCAATTCAGCTAACTTGATTATGGTGTAGAGATGACATCTATTCAATGTAGCCGCCTTCAGCCTCAATCATCGCCTCGATACGGATCCGAAACTGGGAGCATGCCTTTTCCACAAGCGCCGGTGGGAGCTCGGCGAATACTCGGCGGTTGGCGGCGATCAGGCTGGCTTTGGTGTTGTGGGAGGTCATTTTGGTGATGTTCTCGACGTATGACCAAACGAAGTAGTTCAGCGGGTTCAAGTCGGGGGAGGAGGGGGGCCAGTGAGAAAAGTGTACAAAGTTGTAGCACTCCTTCTGAAGCCAAGCCTGGGTCTCTTTGGACTTGTGGGCCGGCGCCAAGTCCTGCTGCCACACCCAGGGTCTGCCACCGGCCACCTGATTGCAACAGGGGATCACCACACTCTTCAGCACATCCAGGTACACTTTGGTGTTGACTTTCAAGCCGACTTCGAAGATGTGAGGTGGCATGATGTGGCCCTCACTTGAAACCACACCAAAAACCATAACCATAGCCGGAAACTTTGTTTTCATCACCCTGGGCACGTTGAACCGTCCGGATTTGCATTTTGAGGGTGCTGGCAATGGTCCTGTTGTCCTAACTTGGATCGGTAGAGAGCATGAGTTGTACAGCGGCGCATCTCCGATCTCGCTCGTTGAACATTGTGTCACTTTCAGACAAGATAGAAGGCTCCTATCGCTCTTGGGATTTGTACACAACTGGCCAACTAGTTGATGGTCAGCAACAAAAAAAGAAAACCGATTTTCATAGAAAGGAAATGGAATCATGTCGTCTTTTCTAAGGCAAAAATTTTATCGTTCCACCCTGTACATTTATATTTACATTTTTTTGTGTCGATGTTTCTGTAGGGGATTTTTGTACAATTATATATATATATATATAATATTTCAATCTAATACAAATGATTTGCACACAGCTGTATGGTTTCATGTATTCCTAACGGAGTGGTCTCCCTTGTCACAGTGTTTGAGAAACTCTCCCACGTCATGAGTCCTTTTTGGTCACGTGACAAGGTGAGCTTGGGGAATCCGCCTCTTTCACGAATAGAACTTCGACTAGACGTGATGGTTTCTTCCTCCTGCCAAGAACATCGAGTCTCCTTCCTTTATGTTCCTGACATGAGAAGAATAAGTGGTTCCCATCTTTTTGCTGTATGGACTTTCTGTTTGTTCCTTGAACGCATGCGACTCTTGTATAGCCCAGAATGGAAACTGTGTCCCCTATTCATATTGTGTACAATTAAATGTCTTAATATATTAATTGACTTGTTCAGTTTCCTACCGAATATCCTGTGTTAGGTTACTCTCTTTGGGATAGCCAAAGGTATTATAAGAAACGGTGTGTTAGCCATCCAATCACTCTTCGTTAAATTTCTAGAAGTAGTGACCTTGACGAGCCAAAACATTTTTGTTCTTGTTCGCAAAAATATAATTACTTCATATCAGCACGGTTTTCACCTTTGCAATAGTATAACTGGCACAGTGTGATGTCCGACCATTTGTTCGACACAGTGTATATTTCGATGAAGGAAAGGTACATTTTAAATATAGAAGTCTCGTTTCCCTGTCTTCTTTGTGTGTGAGTTGGCGCAAAGAAAATTCTTCCTTCCCCTTCTCTCTTTTTTTTTCTTTCTTTTGTTTTGTTGTTGTTTTGACTGGAGTAGTTTACCACCTTTGTGGAAGTGGGTGGCAGCTGTAGCTTAACATTCCTCGCCTGGCCACCAGTAGTAGGAGATTATTTTTGTCCCTTTTCACTTACAGAATAACAGTGGAAGACATTAAAGCACTAAGTACTCTTTGACCAATGTATTTTAGGGACGACCTGACCTTAATTTTTGCCCAGTCGAAACGGGAATGCGAGTAAGAGGTATAGGCAATAAAAAAAAACAACAACAAAACACCATTTAGCTGTATCAAGGTTGCCTGCCGAGGTCTTTCGGGAAGCGAGAGAACTCATAATCTCAGTATCAAAGAAGAAGCCTTTCACTAAACTGATAGCCTCTTTTGCTGAGACGGCGACGTTCTCTTAATGAATTCGGCTATCTCAGCAGCTCTATGAAGAGAGATTAGGCTAATTACATATCACATAGCACTAATACCCTTGGGAAAAGTATGAATCCAATTATTCTCCCTCCAGCTATGGGTAAATAGTAGGACAGACTGATTTCTTCAGCCTTAGTGAGGCAACTAGTCTAGGAGAAGGAAAACTCTGAATTCAAACCTGTCAAACTCCGCTTAAAAATTGACCTTGTGTCATATCCTGCCCGTGCGAAGGGGTTGGTAAATATGATGAA
Organism: Sepioteuthis lessoniana; assembly: GCA_963585895.1. Lineage (NCBI taxonomy): Eukaryota > Metazoa > Mollusca > Cephalopoda > Myopsida > Loliginidae > Sepioteuthis > Sepioteuthis lessoniana. Next base: position 29,642,065 of record OY757926.1, on the reverse strand, counting down.
GAGAGATTAGGTGACAGCACTCCGTCGCAGGGAACCTAGACAAACTCGTTCGGCATATTTTTCTCCAGCGTCTTCCAGCGGATTATTACAACGTAATAGCGGCCGAAGGTGAGGAGGCTCCCATCGAAAAATAAGCTACCATGGTTGATAATATGGCAGACCAAGCTTCCCAGAACATGGCTTCGATTATGAGTGTGCAAACTCCAAGAGAGCAAGCCTGTTGGATAGGATCCTGAAAGAGATAGAGGAGTTGGAAATCCGAATTGCAAGTGTAGAGAGCCGTGTGGACAAAAGGGAGAGATAGTGCTCAAATAGAAGTCGCGCCAAGGGTAATAGCGAGGAACCCATGCGCCGCTTGCACAAGAAGTCCGAGTATAAGGCAAGTTTATATTTGTCACTGCCTCTCACCAGACAGGACTCGATTTTGGGGAGGGGAAGGTCGGGGACGAGCCGAGGCTCGAACCCTGCTGGACTATGCTGGTCATCGACCCACTTAGTGTAATGTGGGGCTGATGAGCCTAGCTGGCCGTGGACTCAAATCTGGATCTCGGCACGTATGCCTGATTATAGCTTAAACTGGACATCAAGGACCAGTGCTATACAAGGGGGACAAAGGTATCAATGTTGCAGCTTGCCCACCCGAAGGTAGCCCAGCCAAAGCCTCGAGTCTGAAATTGATTTCAATAACCCATCCGGCACGAATGCCAGACGGCCCAGCTAAAGCAAGGCAAGTTATTGTAGACCGACTTATTCATTCAAAGATAAGCAGGAAAAAAGCCTGCAGCCGGAGATGACGAAAGATACTGGCAGTAGTAAGATTAGTCGCCTATTATTTGTATTTGACCAGGCCACTGGTATACACTTCTTAGTAGACAGTGGGGCGCAAATATCGATTATCCCTGCTACCAAGGCAGAAAAACGAAAAGGCCCTCATAAATTTACTCTTCAGGCCGTTGATAAGTCACTAATTCAGACATTAGGCCAGAGGTGCCTCACTTTAAATTTAGGGTTGGGACGAGTTTTCACCTGTATATTTGTGATTGCAGATGTAGAGAAAGCCGTTATTGAGTTGCCTAACTGGCCCTAAGACAAACGATAGGTCGTTTGGGTCTGTGCATAATGCTTTTTCGTTATGCACAGAAGAGAATCCGGTATTCTGCAAAATGTTTTAAAAATTGCGAATATAACAAAACCATTCTTTCACAAAGAAATTTGGTCCCATTCCATAACAGACCATATTGCGACTATTGCCCCCCACCCAGTTCCCGACCTCACCGGCTTGTGCCGGAAAAGTTGCGCGAAAGTAAAGTTGGTTGGTTGGTTGGTTTGGTTTTGGTTTGATCTGGTCTGGTCTGGTCTGGTCTTTTATAGCATATCAACCTTTCTAGGTTATTTAACGGCAAATCCATTTTTATACAAATATTCAGTTCTATTTCAAACAATTCAGTTTAGCATGAGTACACAGTTTTATTGTCAAAACATTTCTATTTCAAACTATTCAATTTATTCAAACAGTTTTAATCCAGCTAATTCAGTTTAGCATAAGCACAGAAGTTCTATATTTAAAAATTCAATTTAGTGTAAGCATAGTTTCAATGTCAAAAACCATTCCATTTCAAACAATTCAGTTTAGTATAAGCGCGCAGTTTAAATATAAGTACACAGTTTAATTGCCAAAAACATTTCTATTTCAAGCTATTCAGTTTAGTCAAACAATTCTAATTCAAACAATTCAGTTAAGCATAAGTATGCAGTTAGTTCTATTTAACTCATTGATAGGGCCCTTATCAGGTGCTACCATTCCGGGCCAGAGTGGATCTGGGAGTAGTGGCAATGAAGGGGTGCTCCACATTCCCCAAAGCTCCAGCATCCCTGGAACCTCATTCTCATATCCAGGATTCTCATTGGGGGCGGTCTTACCCCTCTGCAGAGGTGCAGTCGGTGTATTCTACAGCCCCAGCCGACTGGGCATGCGTAAGCAAAGCCGAATTTAACCAAATGATGGAACTGGGCGTCCTCCTGTTGCGGGACCGGAAAGACACGTGAAGGCTTCGATCCCGCGAACGTACGTAAATATAAATGTAAAAAAAGGTGATTGACACAGGACTAGACAAATGACACATACAAAGAGGATAAGATTAAAAATAACAAACTTTTATTAAGCTAATCGTACACGAAATATGAATTCAGTGTAGAATCGCTGATGTTGCTGATGGAGGAGCGGGAGTCTGTGGGGTTGGTCGCCGGATAGACGACGGTAGCTGAAATCGATGAGGCTGGTCGTCGGGTGGACGGGCAAGTCAGGAAAGCGTCAGTTGCAGATAACTGGAGTATCAACAGCGTGGACAGGAAACTGGTCGAAGGAAACCGGGTTCAGCTGCGAACTGAAAAGGTCATCAGCGTATGTAGGAACAAAATCGACGAAAAATAAAACGGGTTCGGCTTCGTGCTGGTGTATCGACACCGAAGGCAGGAACGAAGGCGGCGATGTAAACTAATTCAGCTGAGGATTTGGAAGATCGACAGCGCGGGCAGGAACGTGGTTGAAAGAAATTGGGTTCGAATGCGGCTTGCAAGGTAGTCAGCGAAGACAAGAACGTGGTGGAAGGAAACCGGGTTCGGTTGCAGCCTAGTAAGGCAAGAGCTGGCCAGGACTGGAATCATCGGCGGTTGGCAAGGGCTGTAGCGGGGATGGGGATTGGATGCAGCTGTGAATGTAGTCCGCGGAGGACAAGTTCGGCTGTTAGGTTCAGGCAGGATCTAAACCGCGAATAGACGGGATCGCTTCAAGCTGGACGTATGGGCACCGGGCCATGAACTGGTATTTGGTTAACTCACAGGTAGGATCACCGCGAAGGAACGGGATCGTTTCAAGCAAACGCAAGCGGGAATGGACTTTGAACGTTTGATCGACTGAAGGACCTAATCACGATCGGACTTATACGTTTGGCCTAAGCTAAAAGTTTTAGCTAACAGGTTAGGATCGACCGAAGGACGAGATCACGAGCGTGAAGTTCAGCCGAAAAGGCCGGCCCGGAAGGAGATAAAGTGAGTAGACCGAATGTGCAAAGGTCACACTTCACTTAGATCCTGTGGCCCCGCAGCCACGAACTGGACAAAATATCTAGGTTAAGTAGCAGCTTTTTATAAGAGAAAGGAGCAGCTATAAAAATGGTCCCAGCGGGAAATATTCGATATTGTCAACAATCCTCTTTTAAAAGGAGCTACGATGAAATAACTCATATTACCTCGAACCATTACCTGCGTGTCAGAGTCAGTCATATTTACTAAGATGTGTTGATCGTTTCTTCCGCTGGTGTGAAGCTCTTTCCATAAAGGATATCAGCGTACACCACAGCAAAAACTTTTGTTTGGCGTCCAAGCAGTAATTACCACAAAGGGAAACATTTCGAGTCGGACCTGTTCAACGAGGGAAATAAAACATTTTTTTTTTATTTATTGACATTTCCTTATTGTATGTCTCTTAGCATTTATCTGTATATATATATATATATAAGTAAAAAGTAAAGTTGTCTCCCTTTAGTTGAGGGCGACCCGAAGGCTCCCTTCTCGATAGCTACTACACCAAGGTGTAGGGAAGGGCGCTACTCCTTTCCCTGGATTGCTCCACTTTACCCTTGATCCGTACCTTATAATGCTGAGTGTTAAGCAAGGAGGCATCAAGTACCATTTTTTGAGTCTTTGGTATGACTCGACCTGGGATTGAACCCAGGTCTCCCGGGCCATTGGCGAACACTCTAACTGCTAGGCCAATGTCCGGTTACTATATATATATATATATATATATATATATATATACATATACATATACATATATATATATATATATATACATATATATATATATATATATATATATATATATATATATATATATATATATATATATATATATATATATATATATATCCCGGGCTACCTTCTCTAGATTGAAGGTTATTTATGTGGTTACAAATACCAATTCTCTAGACTAGTGAGTCTGCCTTTAACTGGCTACATAAACCTTATTGATTTTTTAATCTGAAAATTCGTCCTAGTTTGATCCAAAAGAAAAACATTTAGATAAAGACAATAGCATTTATTGTCTATGCCATTTGATTTGAAGATTTTGGAATTTTAAAAGGTTTTTAGAATTGGTAGCTCTGATAGAAGGGTACAATGAAGCTATTGAGAAGAATTAAAACCTCTGCATATCGTCTGGAAATAAATGGGTTAGTAGAGCGATTTCACCTTTCATTTAAGTCATTTCTAATAGCTAGGATGAATCAGTCATGTTGGCTGAAACATCTATCTACCTTTAGTCCTCCTGGGACTACGAAGAAGATATAAAAATGCTCAACTGCTAAGATGGTGTACAGCACTACACTCAGACTTCCTGGACAGTTCTTTCTTCAACCCCCCACAAAAACGTTTGGACATGACCTTTTTTTGTGGATCGACTTATAGCAAACATCACGAACTTGGCGTATAATTCACTCGCTCAGAGTCAGATGCCCACATGTGTGCCTAAACTTCTGTAGATGTGCACACACGTTTTTGTGCGGGACTTAGCCAAAACTAACACCTTCCAACCAGCTTACAGAGGACCTTTCAAGATCCTCAAGAGATGCGAAAAATCAAATGAGGTGGAAATAAATTACCACAAGACATTACTTGGGTCAGGTTGAAACTTGCTTTTTCTCGGATGCTACATTGTTTAGCATAGGGGCACCTCTGGTGGTGTAATGGTTAGCAAACTAGACTAGCAAACATACACGAGTGAGTTCGAGTCTCATTGGGTGCCCCATTTATTTGGCCTTGTGCAAATGAATGGGGCAAAGAGCTTCGTAAATTACTACATTGTTTAACATCGACACTGCAGGGACCCTTCCCCCTCCAGAAGCGTCAGTTTGAAAAGAGGCTATAACCAGGTCTGGCCGTCAAGTCCGAGCGACAAAACGTTTGAAAAATAAACTGTATGAGTCATTTTCTTTCAAGCATGAATGGTGAACAATACTCTGATGGAATATTATTTTTTTCCATTGAAAAAAAACTTTTGCTTTCACTACATGTGAAATAACTTTTGTAAGATTTTCCATTGTAATTTTTTCGACACACAAATTGTATGGTCACACACACACATACATACATATATATATATATATATATATATATTGTTTAAGAAAAAACAAAAACCGGTCACATTAGGATTATGAATTTATTTTCATCCTTTTATGGGTTTTGATATAAATCAAAAACACCAAAAAAAAACAAAAAACAAACTAACAGAACTTCTTCAGATCTTATGGATAAAATAATTCAGAATAGACACAGGAAAGAAGGTTGGGAGGGGATAGAAGAGGATTGAAGAGTTTTCTCCTCATTTAGCACACTTCCGGTTTTTTTATTTATTGCCGGTTGGAATTATAGTAAATTAATTTTTTTTTTAATTCTAAATACATTTCGACTTAAAACTCCAGATTTAATACTAATTTAGATAAATACAACTTTTTTAATAACTTTATGTTGGGATACTGTAATACTTATATTAAGTTAAATTTAAAATTAAATTTTTTAATTTCAAATTTTATTTTCGTGCCAATTAATTCAGTTAACCTTCCATTGAGGAGTACGTACACATCACATGGTTTCTTCTCATTTTTTATTTTATTTTATTTTTATTCATTTACCTTAAATCTCAATTTAATCCGATGTTTTTTTTATTGCCCAGTCGGCTGGGGCTGTAGAATACAATGACTGCTTCTCTGCAGAGGGGTAAGACCTCCCAACGAGTGTCCTGATATGACACTAAACAATCTGATGGTGAGATTCCAGCGATGCTGGAGCTTTAAGGAATGCGGAGAACCCTTTAATTACCATCACTCACAGGTCCACTCTGGCCCGGAGTGGTAGCACCTGATAGAGCCCTATCCATGGGTTAAATAGAACAAACAGCATTCTTATATTAAACTGAATTGTTTGAGTAAACTGAATAGCTTGAAATAAAAATGACTTTTACAATTAAACCGTACTTACATTTGAACTGCGTGCTTATGCTTAACTGAATTATTTGAAAGAGAACTGTTTTTCGACATTAAAATTGTATTTACACTTAACTGAATTGTTACATATAACTTCTTGAATAGTTTGAAATAAATGTTTTTGACAATTAAACAGTGTACTTATACTAAACTGAATTGTTTTAAATTGAACAGATTATTTACATAAAAATGGATTTGGCGTTAAATAACCTACAAAGGTTGATATACCATAAAACCCACCAAATCAAACCTATGTTTTTTTATTTAAGCAAGATCTATGATAATTTGTTTAAAGTTTGAATTTATTCCTATGTCTACATCTAGCTATTAATTCACATCTCTGATTTAACAATTTTTCAGGGTCTGGGTATATATATATATATATATATATATATTGCTTTCCAGGTATTTTACTCTTTTTTACGCAAATGCTTGTAGCCTTATTCATTGCACTTTTGGAAATGGCTTTGTGCAGGTAATGAACGTGTCCAGGAAGATTAAACGGAGTGGTCTCCCTTGTCACAGTGTTTGAGAAACTCTCCCACGTCACGAGTCCTTTTTGGTCACGTGACAAGACGAGCTGTTGGAATCCGCCTCTTTCACGAATAGAACTTCGAGTTGACTAAACGTGGTGGTTCGTTCCTCCCGACAAGCACATCGAGCCTCCTTCCTTTATATTCCAGACCTGAGAAGAATAAGTGGTTTCCACTTTTTTTGCTGTATGGACTGTTCTGTTTGCACCTTGAACGCATGTGAGTCTTATATAGTCTAGAATGGAAACTATGTCCCCTACTCGTATTGTATACAATTAAATGTCATAATATATTAATTGACTTGTTCTGTTTCCTACCAAATATTCTGTGTTAGGTTACTCTCATTTTCCAGTTTTATGATATAAATTGTTCGTATTTGATACAAATAAATTTTTTTATATATCTTCCTGGAGCTATAGATGAGACACTACCAGGTACAAGCACTCCATATCAAAGTGGATCTGGTAGTAATGGCAATGAAGAGGTACTCCACACTCTCCAGGCCAGTAGAACAGGAGCATACACTTAAGTGTCATATCCAAGACACTTCTTTTTCTTTTTTTTTTTTTTTTTTTTTTTTGGATGGGTCTTACCCATCAGGAGAGGAAACAGCGATTTCTAAACCCCACGGACAGGGCAAAAGAAGTAATTGTCTCTAAGTTATGCATTCTTCCGCATCAATTTCCACATCTTTGGTATCCATAACATTTCGGTTTTCAAAGAACTGACAATTTGAGATTATCTCTTAATTTTCGCAATTTGTTCATTTTCTTCTTAACCAAAGATATAAGGATTTTATTATTTCTAGTAGATTATACACTCGGAACGGATATAATTATGTATTAAAGTATCTACCACAAACAAGTACACCCCTAAAAAATATGATTAAGTTTCTTCTTAGTCAAATATACCAGCATTTAATTATTTCTCGTTGAAGATATTACACTCAGAATGGATATAATTATGTATTAAAGTATCTACCACAAACAAGAATATCCCTAAAATAATTGCATGATGAGTAAAATTTCTTCTAGGATACAAGGCTTTTATTAATTCTCGTGGTACATTATACAATCGGAACAGATATAATTATGAATTACAGTTTCTCCCACAAACAAGTATTCCACTAAAATTTTTTTTTTATAATTAGTTAAATTTCTTCTAAACCAATCGTTCCCTACCGATTTTGAGCCATATCCAACTTTAGTTTTTCTAAAACTCTGATGCCCCGCGTAATATATGATTCTTACCGATTCAAAAGTTTTCTGCAATTACGTAAAGGAAGTTTGGTCTCTAAACAAGTCCCCCGAAATAATACAATGCCCCACCGATCGGGCATGCGCCCCACATTGTGAATTACTGTTTTAAACCAAAGATACCAGGATTGTATTATTCTATTATTTTTAATGGAACATTATACAATTAGAACGGATATTATCAGGTATTATTTATTGCCAAACTCTCCAACGTTGAAACACCATAACTAAGAAAATCGATTTTAGTTTAAAGATATGCTTAATATATTGATAAACAGATTAACAGAGACATCAATGGTAACAAAAGAGGGGGAACTATTCTAAAATAGTAAAATGGCAGAACTAGTTATGAAGATGATTGTTTCTCTGTCCTGCATAGAGCAAGACACAAATTTCATCTTAAAGTCTTGGAGGCGATTTATATTTCTATGAATCGCTCCTCTCTATGTGTTGTATATTGACCTTCGACCCGGCCAAACATGCCATTCTGAAGTGATGCACCGGAAGGAAGTGACACATTCTGATGGCAGTTATGGGAAGAAATCGCGTATGCGGGCTTGGCTGACAATATGGGACAAGGTAAAATCCTATGGTACAGACATAGACTGATTCACCGGAACAGAGTGACCTGTGAACTGCATGACAGTTATTTCCGCTCGATGACAATCAAACATGCCATTTCAAGGACAAGCGGAAGTGACACATCCCGATGGCCAGTTATGGGGAGATATTGAGTGGGCGATTGAACTATTATAAAACTCGGTGAAGACAGGAAGTCAGTGAGTTTTGGAGACCAGAAGTTGGAGACAAGATGTGGTAGAGAAAGCCAGCAGAAAGCTGGGCCCCCGAGCCTCCGGTTGAACATCAGGAGAACGAGAAAGACTCAACGCTGATGGCCATAAGAGTGGGGGTCAATATATTGCATTTCTGTTCGGTCTCCCACTCCCTCTCACACACAAACCTTTCAAATAAAGTGAGAGGTATATTTTTCTAAAAGACTGTGTCCCTCGTCGTTATCATTGTATCGTTGTGTTCTGCATGAATCTGCATATGACTATACAACATATATAGGCAGTTAAACAATCATATCTTAAATATTTTGGGGGAACTGTTGGACACTGGTGTGACTTAAAAATTTTTTTTTTCACCTCGTCCCTGCAATCCAAATTATATAATTTATACCCCCATTTTTATCAATTTCCGGTGAATAAGCTTGACAAGTGCCGGACGAAAGGGCCCTCGCCATTTTACTATTTTAGAATAGTTCCCCCTCTTTTGTTACCAATGATGTCTCTGTTAATCTGTTTATATAAATTTTCTTGTACCAGAAATATAATTAATATATAGAGTATTGGAAATTTATTACCTTTCAGGATGGCACATTGCGTGTCGCCAATTAATTCTTTATAACTTTTAATCTCTGGCATAAAGCTCTTGCTTCATATCTTGGTCCGAAAATACGCTGAAGGAAAAGGAATCCGGTGGCTGACTCCCTATGCAGATCGACAATGTGGGACTGGCCCTTTCTGCTTCTTCTTTTTTTTACTTCCCAGGTACATAGAACTGATGTGTCTACGATGTCTGTGGCTAAAGTGGATACACTTTGGACGTCATAATTCAACTTCGAAAGTTGAATTCGCCCTTTTTCTTTTACTTTCCAGCAGCCATAAAGAGCGGTTGCCTGATATGAAGGCTCTTGCCCTGAAGTGGACACTTTGGACATTATAATTCAATTTTGAATTTGCTTTTACTTCCCGACACGGACGCACTTACTATGATGCCTGTCGACCTGAAGTAGACCCTCTTAGGACTTTATGGCTCAAATTTGTTGGAAGTAACAAGAAAGGGAGATAACTCCAAAGTTAATTAAGAGTTATCCCACCGGAAATGGGGGCATGCCTCGGGACCTTGGAGGTGAGGGGGACAATTCAAGGATGGCGGACTGACACTGAACACATGAAAACCTCTCTCTCTCCATTCCCACAAATTCCTGAGTAGTGACCATGAAGTTATCTATCGTTACATAATAAAATACTGTTAACTACCAAAAGCGTTTCTTGGTGATTATTTCAATTCAACAAAGACACCACTCGGCATAAACTCAAACACAACAAAATTCGAGAAGTTAAATTCGCGTATACACCCTAATCCCAGCATCTGCGACATATGCCTGGGAGAAATTACGTGCTCATGCAGTCAGGAGAAAAGGGTATTTCAAACACGCCGCCTTTTATACCCGTTTTCCAGCCAATGTTCTAATAGAGAAACACGAGAATTTTAAGAAGTGACAGAAAACAGTCAAAAAGAAAACGTTACCACCTGCATTGCAGTCAACCCTTAAAAGAATAAAACTATTGTTGCTAGCGAGATAAACTATATAAAGGCTCGAAGCCTTTACACCCTATAAGAAAAAGAAATTATAGTTACCAGCGAGAAAACAATGAAAAAGGCCTTTCCACAAACGGGAACGACTCGGGAAATTCTGCACGTGGGCTGTTTATATATGTTGAGGCCTTTTAAGAAAAGATAGAGAAAGAGGACATTAAGGTTTCTAGGGAGAGAAACTTGACAAAAGCTTGAAGCCTTTACATTGAAAAGTTGAATCTTGTCCCTTACTTTGCATTGTTTTAACTTTCTTGTGGTTTAATTTGTTTGAAAAAACTAATGTATGAGTGTTTTCTTTCTTTGTTTCTCCATTGAACAAACTTTTTGTGGATTGTTCGCCAATGGTCCAGGAGAACGGGGCTCAATCCCAGGTCGCGTCATACCAAAGAATTTAAAAATGGTACTTGATACCTCCTTGCTTAACACTCAACAATACAAGGTACGTATCAAGGGTTAAGTGGAGCAATCCTGGGAAAGGAGTAGCGCCCTCCCCTACACCGTGATATAGTAGCTATTGAAAAGGGAGCTTTCTGGTCGCCCTCGACTATAGTCGCCAACTTTACTTTTACTTATTCTCTTTGAAGAAACCTATATTTGAGTAACTGTTTTCTTGTATACTTCTAACTTATTACAAGACGCCAAGAATTTGAAATATTGGGACGCATGCATTAGGAAAATATATGCAACTTTGTGAAGAGTGAACTCGTGGGTGGCTTTTGAAGATAAATTCTTTCGAGTTTTAGCGAGAAGAATGTTTGTTGTTTTGGGGCGAAGAAATGTATTCTTGCGCGTGTTTATATCCTCGCTAAGTGTTGTTAGGTATATAGAAGAGAGAGAGAGAGAGAGAGAGAGAGAGAGAGAGAGAGAGAAGTACGAAGTCGGAATGTTTTATGATAGTTTTTAATGGCAGCATGAAATATAGAATTTGCGTTTGTGCTACAAGCCTCGTGGGAAAGGAAAGAAGCAAAGAGACGAAATGGAGTTATGAGAGAGTTGAGATAGCAGCGTGTGTTGTTGGACGTGCGAGGGAGGTATGTTCGCAGTATGTAGCGAAAGTCATGTTTGCCGTTGGAGGAAATAAACGTTGAAGTCACCGTGAGTTTGTATTTCTGATTGTTTCGGGGAGAAGCGTGAATGTCTCCAGAAAATGTTGCCCAGAGGTGAAGTAATCGCTAGGTGTCGGAGTGGGATTCGGCATCGCAATCGATATAGCCAATTTTGGGGGTGACGTAAAGTTGTTCCTGTGTGTGGCGTATTGAATGTATCTAATCCATATTCAACTGGAAATCATTGGTCTAAGAAAAATAACCAAGGAGTCCATGAATAAGGCTGTTTCCCTCATGGTGCCCTGCTGCTGCTATTGGAGAGCAGACGGTAGACGTCTGTACAGAACGGAGTTGTTCTGCCAAAGAGAGTGTTTGACGGTTTTTCCCAATTACTGCTGCCCAGAAAGGTGGTTCGGGTCTATGGGATAAGTCATCCTGATTGGGTGAAATTATGCGTCGAATTGAATTACGCGCCAAACCAAAATACGAAAATTCCTTCTGCTACAGAGTTATAAACAAACAAGACCATTTGTGTTTTCTTGTTTTTTCCCCCTCCTCATTTTCTTTCAGACTCGGGCTAAAAGTCGCATTTATCTGAAGGTGGATAAATTTCCGACAAGAATGAAATAACTTTTTTTACTTATCTCTGTATTGCAACAAATTCATCTTTGTAGTTCTCTGATAAATAGATAACAGACATTTGACTAATGGACATTTGATTTATTTATAAATAGACTTTGTATCTGTCTATATTTCTGAGATGAGGTATTATGTACATTATTGATACAATATGGGAACCAGTAATAAGGAAAGACAGAGAAAAGCAATAATAACAACAAAGTTGCAATATGAACTTCGGTAAAAAAAAAAGTGCAAGGATAACAACAAAATTGCAATATGAGCACTGGTAAAAAAATGGTTGCTGAAGACATTAGGTTTATAATACCCAGAAATTCAGACACAGATGTCCTCCAGGACACATGGCACAATGGATAAAGGCGTTGGTTAGATCCAGTGACATACCCAAAGTTTAATACCCGGTGAAGGCAGTGGAGAACTCTCAGAGGGGAAATTAACAGGAGATAACTGACATCCATTAAACATGGCTCGTAGAACTAGAACAGTCCACCCCGGTAAGCGGGTCAAGTTCGACATTCCAACCACCTGAGGAAGGCCGGCGTATACAACGGCCAAAACGTTGCGATAAACATGGCGACAAAGATGAGGACAATAAATAACGTAATAGACTTTGTAATAAAAAAATCAGAAAATACTTAACATCTGTTATACGTATTTGCTCACGTTTATATTTTTATCTTTAACTTTTAAAAAAAATTTTGTTTATAAATAGGTTCTTTAGCTTGATATTTATTTATTATTTAACAAAGTCTTATTTTAGTGATAGTTTTGCTTGGGACTTCTTAATAAACAATCATTTTAAAAGAAAAAGGTAAATGTAACACTATGTTGGTGGCCCGCCAAGCAGACGTTTCCAATGTCTGTTTTGGCGCGAAACCAGACATTGGACTTGAGATCTCGCCGTGACCGGAAGTGGAAGGGAACGCGAGAAGAGAGTTAGTTGGGAAAAGGAGCTGGAAGGAGCAGTTGGCGAGGGACGACGGAGAGAGGCAGTCGACACCGGACACCGGAGCGGAGAGACCAGTCGGCAGGAGATAGCGTCCATTGACAGGGAAGAAGATCGAGTCAAGATGAGTCGGCATTCCAGTTGCTTTGTGGAAGTTTCGCTAGAATCCACGCTAGCGTTAGTCTACAACTGTACATAGGCACAATGTTACATAACTCCCCTTCTGCACTTGAGTTAACCCCCAAGCATATTGTTCTTTTGTTCGTTTGTTCTCTTTCCTCTTGTTCCCTCGATGGTATTTGATGTAGCGGTAAAGAAATGTGCGTTACCCCTATCGGAACCACTAGTTGATCACCGGCCGTAAAGAAGTGAAATGGTTAGAAGAGGTTGATGTAACGTTGGGGACGAAGGGGGACGTCACATAAAGACATGCATAATTAATGCAAGCAAATTGGTGAAGATAAGAAATGTGAAGTATTTTCTGTGATTTCTTTTAAGAAAAAAGTTTATTCATAAATAAATATAATGTCCATTTGGCCAAATCTCTGTCTGTTATTTATCCGGTCATATATCTTTTTTGGTTACAAAATTGCAAGGCGATCGAGTTTGGCAATAAATAACACCTAATAATAGCCGTTTTGATTGTATAATTTTCCACTAGAAATAATAAAACCCTGGTATCTTTGGTTTAGAAAAAAATCAACTTTTTGTTTAAAAAATGTTAAGTTGTACTTATCTATAGGTGATACTGTATATGAGAGCAAGTTCTGCACAAGGCAACTGATTCATGGGGGATACGTATATGTATTACCAACCCCTCCGGACGAGATGGATGTGATGCAAGGTCAATTTTTAAGCTGAGTTTAACAGGTTTGAGTTCAGTGTTTTTCTTCTCCTAGACTGGTTGCCTAACCCAATCTTCCCTATGTAGAATTATCCCCCTTACACAAATAACTTACTTCCTGTAATATAGTAATTTACAAAGCTCTTAGCTTCGATGTGGCACAAGGTCGAATGAATTGGGTCCCCAATGAGACTCGAACTCACTCGTGTAGGTTTGCTTATCTAGCTTGCTAACCGTTACACTACCAGCGCTGTAATATAATAAAGACGGCAAGTCGCCATTGTTAACAACTAATTACAGTCTTCTCTCTTCATTATATTCTTTACACAATACATCCTGCGCAAAACAGCACACCCTACTATTTACCCATAGCTGGAGGGGGAATAATTGGATTCATACTTGTCCCAAAGGTATTAGTGCTATTAGAGTGATATATATACATATATATATTATCAGTAGATATTACATTTTTGGATCATCACTTCTTCTTGGAGGTGCCCGTGGTGTAATTGTTATCGTCGTAGGAAATGAACACGGCGACACGAGTTCAAATCCTGGACGAGACTGATTGCATTTCACATAGCACTAATACCCTTGGGAATAGTATGAATCCAATTATTCTCCCTCCAGCTATGGGTAAATAGTAGGACAGACTGGGTTCTTTAGCCTTGGTTAGGCAACTAGTTTAGGAGAAGGAAAACTCTGAATTCAAACCTGTTAAACTCCGCTTAAAAATTGACCTTGTGTCATATCCTGCCCGAGCGGAGGGGTTGGGTAAATAGGATCACTTCTTCAAGTTATAACAGAATTCTCTCTGTGAAGAATGTTTCAATTCCCTGCAAGACTGCAAAAAGTATCAAAATGAAACGTTTCGGGGTGATGGAATAATGAAGTTGATCGAAAGGATGTTTAATAAAGTCAATGTCCGCACCAAAAAAAAAAAAAAATGTCTTTAGTTTTTCCTAAATAGATTGAACTAAATTTTTAAATGATCCAGTAAACTTCATATCAAAAATGGACAACTAATAGATGTTGTCATATCAAGTTAAGAATCGTGTAAAGTATGCTCACGTACGCGGAGTGTATCAAAAACGTTGTCACTTGATCCTGGACAGAACTCAAAATTTATCGATCGTCGTTCTACGTTCAGGTGATAGTGTTTGTTATATAGCAGAGTGTTATATAGCCATGACCAACTATACAAACACATAATATATATATACATCTACATATGCATGCAGAATCATAACGACGACACAATAAAGACGAGCGACACAGTTCTTAGAAAAATATACATCTCACTTTATTTGAAAGGGTTGTGTGTGAGAGGGAGTTGGCGACCGAACAGAACTGCAACATACTGACTCCCATTCTTATGGCCATCAGCGTTTCTTTCCCGTTCTCCTGGGTTGCTCAACCGGGGCCTGGGGCCCAGCCTCTCTGGGGGCTGGTTTTCTCTACCGCAACTTATCTCTAACTCGTCTGATCCCCAACTGGTCTGATCTCCAAACTGATTGAATTTCCTGTGTACTGAGTTATATAATAGTTCAACGTACACCTTCTTCTTGTGGGCGTCACAATTTCGCACTCATTCAACCTGTCCACGGTCAAGGTTATAATATCCTGATCGACCGGATGCACCTGTTATTTACACAGGTGAATTTCCTATTTTGACTGCCTGGCCGGGTCGTAGGTCAATATACAACAAGAGAAAAGCGACAACTCTGATGTATAAAAATATAATCTGCTTCTTTTCTTTTCCTTTTATTACCCGAAATGTGCGGATGGTTAGAGTAAGGGAGGGGCGATGGTTAGAGTACGGGAGGGTCGAAGATAGCTGAGCAGTAGACACAGGGGACGAGGTACAAATCTTCAATGAACCCCCTTTTAATTCCTTCTCTGGTCGGGTCGAAATCTTTCTGGTTATATAAAATCACGGACGCCTACGTAAATTCTCGTGGTCACATCTCCTCCAACCTACCACCTACACATTGCACGTGGACATGCCTCCTTCTAACGTGCTACCCACCCAATTTACGTGGCATTTCCTTTGAGAACACCGGCCTCCTGTTTACTTAAGGTACTAGGTGTATTTCCTGTTATTTTCGTTCAACCAGGTTCGACTTCCGCAGCTGCATCGTCAAAAGTTAAAGAGGTCTTCAAGTCAATATCCAAAAAATAGCAATAACTCAAACACCTTTCATGTTTTAGATTTTCATGTTTATTACTGAGCAGATTAATTTGTTCGAAAAATACTTTTTTTTAACAAAGTCATTTCTCAGCAGCTCCTGAAGGCTTAAGCCCACTTTGGGAATTTGAATGTTAAAAAACATTTGTGCAACCGCTACGCTTCGAGTCTGGGTCCTCCACAGACTTTTTGAATCTAACCAAATCCCAGACTGTCTCTATAAATACATATCTCTCACCCAATCAGAGAATAGTTTGCAACAAAAATCTAGTTCATCTTGGTTCCTTAGATTCCCACACTGGAAAAGATTGACGTATAACATCCGGTCTTTCACAAGGTTTTTGTCGTCTCTGCAGGTGTTGACTTCGAGACTACATATTCTGCTCTATTTTACACATTTCCACAAAAACCGCATCAGATACAGGGAACATAATATGATATCACCGTTCGATCAAACAAGTTTTCAGTAAGAAAATACATTTTTTTTTTCTGCGTGGTGCCATCACCGACAATGCATTTTAGCTAACGATGGACAAGTGTTTACATGTCGAGCACGTGCTTGGCGGGGGCATTGTATCACTTTTCGATAGAACAAATTTGTGCTCTGAAAGTGAAGCCGTTCGTTATATTCCATACGGTGACTGATAATACTACCGGAGAGAGCAGGTTTTCAGCTCTAAAATCCTATCTTTCACATAAGCACTTGTATGCATTTTCGCTAGCAATGAACTAGAGGTTGCACGGTGCACTTGTCAAAGATTGACGAAAACCCAAAATCTTTTAGAGCTGGCTCGAGAATGTGTCTCCCTGAGACAGGGCATCTACCTTCATCGGTTTCTCAACTAAAAACACACAGAGAAAATACAGACGAAAAGGTAACACATTCTTTTTATCGGCAGATTTGATACTTATTTTAAATAGCCATCTGGTAAAATGGCAGTGATAATATATACATATATATATATATGTGTGTGTGTGTGTGTGTATGTGCATATATATATGCGCATATATATTTGTGTGAATATATGAGTGTGTATATATATGTGTGTGTGTGTATATATTGTTGTATTAGGACAACTGTTAACGGCTACAATATCTCTAACCCTGTTTATTATAGAAGTAATTCTAGTTAAGAGAAAAAACCGTTCGCTACAGTGTATATATATGTGTGTGAATATGTCTGTGTATGTATAATTTGTTACGAAATCAATATGGTGGTCTTTCAAGATTAGATGTTGTTTTGTTTTTTCTGTGTAAAAGTTCATAAATAAAATATGTGTATATATATATATATATATGTGTGTGTGTGTGTGCGCACGCGCATATATATTTGTGTGTGTGTGTATATATGAGTGTATAGCTGGGTAGAATAAAGTATGTTTGGATAAATAAAATAAAATGTTGAATTTGCGAGCAAGCATATCCTCTTCTTAAACCCGTTTCTTTCTGGTTTCTTTTGTCCCTCTCGGCATGGCGGGTTATTATCGCAAGTTTTGTTAGAACTTTTCCGATATTTTCTTGCCACTTACTCAATTTTTGAAGAAGAAATCCAAATTCGATTGGTCACCCCTGTGTCAATAATCTTTCGACCAAATAAAATTCTCGTTGTGCTCAAACCCTGTCCTCAAAACTCCTTAGTTTACCCTTTCAGCAGAATTATATATGACGTTTGTCTCGAGTGCTTTTGTGCAGTAAAGCGCAAAAAAAAAGAAGATAAATCTGAAGGAGAACGAACCGAATAGATGACAGATATAGAAGGGATTTCAACATGAATGAAATGCACGCGGAACCACCATTCTCGTGTGATTACGCAAAATCAAGAAATGGTTGCTATGACATCAACAACCGAAAGTAAACGCGTTTTTAAATCACAATGTTGAATAGGTCGGCAAATGTGGCTAGCTAGGTCCCCTTAGAACATATAGTTAATGTATGACCGCTCCCTTCCCCCCTCCCCCACAAAACTTTAAGGTCTTGTGTTTACCTTGTAACAACAAGGAAATAAAGCGTTTTTAAATCACAAACTGCACCAAAATGAAGATGAACGAACGTCCAATGCAATGTCTGCTTTTACTTGATCTGGCGTATATATAGATATACATATTCTTTTAAATACCCTGTCCGATGGCAAAAGCTGCTTGGTAGCGCCAGGAGTGGCAGTACCGACTTGAGCTACCGAAACTGTGTTATCACCCTGGTTGGCAGCTGATGATGACAGGGTATCGCACGTGCTTTCACACATTGTATGATGAAATAAAAATTGCCTACAGCTAAGCAGTAGATGCAAGTGACCACAGCGTTGGAGCTGGTATCATTATTGACTGATAGAGACGGAAAGTCGAACACCCTGTCAATTATTTCTCCAGAAAATTTAATACCCACTAAAGAAATTACTCCACGGTTGAAAAGGAAACTCTCGCAAAGGAAACTATTAAGTTTATAACATTTCAAAGTGTATCTATCTTCGTCTCACCAACCTACTGTAGTTTATTCTGACCATTGCTCGCAAAACTTTCTGGGGAAAATGAAGAACTGACGATTATAGTGCTGGAGTCTAGCGTTGCAAAAGTATAATGATTTGGTTTAATGGCATATCAATCTTTGTAAGTTATTTAATGCCAAAGCCATCCTTCTAGAAGAACAGTAGTGGTACTATTTAACCTATAGCTGGAAGGATAAGAGGGTTCATACCTTTCACAAGGGTATTTGTCTAAATCAAACAGGCGACATTTCCCCACTAGGTGGAACCTCTCTGAAACTGGTAGACGAGTTCACCTACCTCGGTAGCAGTGTCTCATCAACCGAAAAAGACATCGACACGCGGCTAACGAAGGCATGGACAGCTATCTATAGGCTATCGATCATATGGAGATCTGACCTGATCGATAAAATGAAACGCAATTTCTTCCAGGCAGCGGTCGTATCGATACTGCTGTATGGATGCACTACTTGGACGCTAACCAAACGGCTGGAGAAGACGCTGGACGGCAATTACACAAGAATGTTGCAAGCAATATTGAACAAGTCCTGGCGGCAACACCCAACAAGGCGCCAACTATACGGCCACCTGCCTCCCATCACGAAAACTATCCAAGTTAGACGAACATGCAGGACACTGCTGGAGAAGCAGGGACGAACTCATAAGTGATGTACTCCAATGGACCCTCACATATTGCCCAACAAAACCAGGACGACCAGCGCGAACATACATACAGCAGCTATGTGAGGATACGGGATGTAGTTCTGAAGACCTGCCGAAGGCGATGAACGATAGGAAGAAGTGGCGAGAGAGGGTCAGCGATATCCGTGCTGGCGGCACGACATGATGATGATGATGATGATTTGTCTAAAAGTGAACGACTGGAGTTCGAAATCGCTTCCTACGATTCCGCAGTCCATCGTTTTAACCATTACACCGCAAGGACGTCATCCCAAAGAATTTTTTACGTATTCAGCATATAAGAGACCCCAACAACGTGTGCCGGGCGCTGTATCCCGTATTTGATAAATCAACAATTGAGTGACACTTACTGATTCCTTTTGAGGATTGAACGGGGATAAAAACCTTTTTTTTTTATTTTAGAAAAATGACCAAAGACAGTGTGATACCAGCACTTTATATAAACTTAGCAGCCTAATTTTGCTAGTTGGGTAAAACCTACTTCAACAGATTTGGATAAAAATGAAATAAAATGTTGAATTTGCAAGCAAGTGTATCCTACGATTGAACCTGATTCTTTTTATCTCTTTGTCTCTCTCTTTCTCTCTGCCAACCTCGTTTGCTCGTAGTGAGCCCTACGACCCTCGCCTGGGGATTTGACCTACAGCAGTGTCAGCGTGTCACATCTAACTCAACCAGAATGTATCGCTCCGTCACGCGCAAAGTTTGCCGATTTTTCTTCGGTTTCCAGCCCGACATCAGAGGGTGTAGATCGGACAGTGAATAGGTCCAGTTATACTTTATGACCCCATCACCAATTACGATGACGTCGTCCATTGGTAAAGAAAATATCTTAGACGACATATTGCGTCGGCCAGAGTATAGTGAAAATATATCAGTGGCGAAACAGAGTTTCAGATTGAAGTTGGCTAATATATTTGTCACTGCCTCCCACTAGACAGGACTTGTCACAAGGTCAATGACCCGAAAGCCGATTATAGTGGGGGTTAGGAGAGGGAAGGTCGGGCAGTCGAGGCTCGACCCTGCTGGTTGTTGGTTGGTTGGTTGGGTTTTATGGCATATCCACCTTTGTATGTTATTCAACGCCAAATCCATTTTTATACTAATAGTTCTATTTCAAATAATTCAGTTTAGGATAACTACGCAGTTTAAATGTAAGTACAGTTTAATTGTCAAAAACATTTCTATTTCAAGCAATTCCGTTTAGTCAAACCGTTCTTATTCAGCTAATTCAGTTTATTATAAGTACAGATTTTGTTTACACACAGTTAAATGTCAAAACAGTTCTATGTTAAACAATTCAGTTTAGTGTAAGTAGAGTTTCAATGTCAAAAAACAATTCAATTTCAAATAATTCAGTTTAGTATAAGCACACCGTTTAAATGTAAGTACAGTTTAATTGTCAAAAATATTTCTATTTAAACTATTCAGTTTAGTCAAACAATTCAGTTTAGCATAAGTATGCCGTTAGTTCTTTTTAACCCATAGATAGGGCCCTATCAGGTGCTACCACTCCGGGCCAGAGTGGACCTGGGAGCAATGGCAATGAAGGGGTGCTCTGTATCCTCCAAAGCCCCATGATCACTGAAAGCTCACCATCAGACTGTTTAGTATCATATCCAGGACACACGTTGTCGGGGGTCTTAACCCTCTGCAGAGGTACAGTCAGTGTATTCTACTGTCCCAGCCGACTGGGCAATTGACCCTGCTGGACTATGATGCAGCTCGCCCACCCGAAGGTGGTCCAGCCGATCCGAGGGCTTTACGGCCTCAAGTCTGCCTTTGTTTGCTGGCATTTAAGAAACAAAATATATCGCGTCAAGCCCCATAATTGACAACAGACATGCTCTAGTTGGTAGGTTGGTTGGTTTATGGGTTTATGGTATATCAACCTTTGTAGGTTATTTAACGCCAAATCCATTTTTATGTAAATAATCTGTTCTATTTCAAACAATTCAGTTTAGCATAAGTACACAGTTTAATGGTCAAAAACATTTCCATTTCTAACTATTCAAGCAGTTGTATGAAACAATTCGGTTAGGTGTAAATACAGTTTTAATGTCGAAAATCAGTTCTATTTCAAATAATTCAGTTAAGCATAAGTACGCAGTTTAAGTGTAATACGGTTTAATTGTAAAAGTCATTTCTATTTCAAGCTATTCAGTTTTACTCAAACAATTCATTTTAGCATAAGTATGCTATTAATTCTATTTAACCCATAGATAGGAATCTTAACAGGTGCTACCACTCCGAGCCAGAGTGGACCTGGGAGCAATGGTAATGAATTGGTACTCCGCATTCCCCAAAGCTCCAGCATAGCTGGAACCTCACCATCAGATTGTTTAGTGTTATATCCAGGACACTCGTTAGGGGGGGGTCTTACCCCTCTGCAGAGGTGCAGTCAGTGTATTCTACAGCCCCAGCTGACTGGGCAAAGGCATGCTCTTGTGATGCGAATTGAAATTCCTAACAAATTTTCATCAAGGAAGATAAGTGGCTTAGTGGTTTAATCATGTTTTATGTAAATGTCTGCTCGCACTTTTTTTTGTGATTCCTTCCTCCTATTTGGAATATATCTTTTCTTTTTCTTTTTTTTTTCTCCTTCGTTGACAAATTAAAATAAATGCTGCATTCTAGACATCCGTTGTTTTGTGTCTGTTTTTCATCGAATCCCTTGAGCTTTTAAATCCCTGAGCGAATTCCGAGAAAGGCTCGCACCTTTTTTTTTTTTTTTCGATTCACCGGTATACTACTAATTCGTGACAACATGTATAAACAGGATTTGGCATTAAATAACCATCAAGGGTTGATATGCAGCAAAACCCAACCCAACGTATATATACTTGCGCACGCGCGCACACACACACACACACACACACACACACACACACACAGGTAGTTGAAAATTTGAGTAATCTTAAGAATATAAGAACAGTTAATAATGTATATGTATTTTTATAGTTGAGAGGTGTAGGAGGAGTAAGGAAGTCAATACACTAGAGTTGATTTTCCAAAGGGTTAGGGTTACTTTGTTGAGGTTTTAAGGGAGTTCAGGAAGGGATTCCTTGGGAAGAGGCCAGCACTCTTCAAATCGGGTCAGTGGCATTTCCCCCATGACAATACACCAGTGTACAACTCCATCCTTGTCACAGACTATTTGACCAAGATGGGCATCAAGACAGTTCCTCAGCCTCCCTATAGTCCAGACCTTGCTCCCTGTGACTTTTGCTAATTCCCTAGGCTCACAGGCTGTCGTTATGAGACAACTGAGGAGATGAAAGAGGCTGTGACGAAGGTCATTGACACGCTCACACAAGAGGACATCCATGGGGCCTTCCAGAAGTTGTTGGAACGGTACACGTGCATTGCAGCCGGAGGAGATTACTTCGAAGGGGACTAGAGTTTCATGTGTGTACTATCAATAAGAGTGACCATACGAAAAAAGTCTGGAAACTTATTTAATAATCCTCGTATATAGAACAGCATTATAACTATTTATTTTCTTGGTGAATTGACCAAATAATGCTAATTTTAGGTATGATATATTTGCAGAAAGCTCATATTGTGACATAAACTGAAAAATATACAAAAGAAGTTATTCATGGATGAAAGGTCTTTTTAAGGACTTCCTCCTGAACTCGGCAGCCACTGTATCGTGTTTCAAGCACCAGCAGTAGTCAGCGAGGAAATTTACACCCTCCCGGCCATAGTAGCGCTCCTCTATAATGCTAATATCTTGTTGAAAATGCTCATCCTGTTCTTCACTTAAATCTCCATAGCTCTTTGGAAAAAAAAGTCAAAGTGTCACCGCAGAAAGTGCAGTTTGACTGACAATTCGTGCCCTGGAAACTCTTCAGTAGCCCTTCAATTTCCTTCTCGTATTCCGCACTCCGGTGGTTTCCCAGGAAGTTTATAACTACTGACTTAAGTGACTGCCGGGAGGACAATTCAACTTCTCTCAGTGCTTCGTCAAATATTGGGTCCTTCATAAGTTTTCTTATTTGAGGGCCGTCAGATATACCAGCCTTGAGTTTTTCCATGCTTATCCGTGGGAAGTTCTCTTTGATAAAAGCAAACCTACTGCTTTCCCTGTCCATTGCCTTCAGAAATCTCTTCATTGACTTGATATGTAAGGGTGGAAGCATTATTTTATTCGGTTCAACGAGAGGGTGAGACGGAACCCTTGTTTTAACGGCCACTCTTTTCTGACATATTGTTGGTCATCAGCCCGGCTGTCCCAAAGACATAGAAAACAAGAATACTTTGTGTACCCACCTTGGAGCCCTAGGACCAGTCCAATCACCTTAAGATCTCCACATATCAACCATTTTTGCTCCTGGTAGTAAACGGCAGACAGCAAATGATTTATGCTGATATGATATTCCCATTATAAAGAACCGCTTTTAGACTTTTACTTGATGAGTCAATAAAAAGTCTTCATTCCGTAGCATCATACTCTAAACCCTAATAATTTAAACTAATAATTTAAAAATCAATAAAGAAGAAAAATTTATAATAGGACCGTTAACGAGTAGGAACGATCCCAATAATACAATGATTTTTTTAGTACACCGTTTTTTACTATAAATAATCACAAACTTAGGAATCGAACATAAAAAGATGATTTTTTAAGTTATTAGTTACCTTAACAAAATATCTTATCAATAGCTTATCAATTCTTTACTAACTCAAATGCTTAATGTTAGATATGTGAATTACATATTAGTTATGGGTTTATTACGTTTAGCTTATTTTCGATTACTAAATTTCCTTATTATAAATAACTTCAATTCTTGCAATATTTTGAAAAACAAAAATTAAGTTTTACAATTTAATTTATTTTTCCTTTATTTCTTATTTGATAAAATATAATTTCAATTTAAGTAGAGTATAAACTTTATCTATAGATTTTAAAATGTCGCTTCCGTCGAATTATCAATTTGGGGACGGGTTTTTAAATGTTTTAATGGTTTGTAGTATGTAAATTAGGGATAACAGCATTTTTTTTTAGAAACGAAATATATATATATGCCCGTAGTGTAATGGTTATCGTCGTAGGAAATGGACACGGCCATGCGAGTTCAAATCCTGGACGAGACTGATTGCATTTCACATAGCACTAATACCCTTGGGAAAGGTATGAATCCAATTATTCTCCCTCCAGCTATGGGTAAATAGTAGAGCAGAAAAGGTTCTTCAACCTTGGTGAGGCAACTAGTCTAGGAGAAGGAAAAATCTGAATTCAAACCTGTTAAACTCCGTTTAAAAAATGACCCGAGCGGAGGGGTTGGTAAATATGTATATGAAAAATAATAGATATAATATAACCAATTTTTATCAAATTTTTCTTGTTTGACAAATAAATAAAATAGATCATTTTAATTCAAAAAATAAAAATAAAGAATTTTTTCAAATTCCTTTTTCTCCGGGAGTAATATGAAAACATCTAATTATAATTTTAGATACTTCATTCGAAAATGGTTTTTATAAGGCTTATAAGTTAAACTTTCAACTTATAAGAATTTGTAGGAACCTCAAACGAATTTATAATGATAGCAAGAAAGTGACTTTTTTCTTTTGTCT
Organism: Sepioteuthis lessoniana; assembly: GCA_963585895.1. Taxonomy (NCBI): domain Eukaryota; kingdom Metazoa; phylum Mollusca; class Cephalopoda; order Myopsida; family Loliginidae; genus Sepioteuthis; species Sepioteuthis lessoniana. The sequence goes on along the minus strand of OY757926.1, from coordinate 29,617,423 downwards.
TTAAGAAGGGTAAGACCCCCCCAACGAGTGTCCTGAATATGACACTAAACAATCTGATGGTTCCAGTGATGCTGAGGCTTTGGGATTGCGGAGCACCCCTTCATTGCCATTGCTCCCAGGTCCACTCTGGCCCAGAATGGTAGCACCTGACAGGGCCCTATCTATGGGTTAAATAGAACTAACTGCATATTTATGCTAAACTGAATCGTTTCAATTAGAACTGTTTGACTAAAATGAATAGCTTAAATAGAAATATTTTGACAATTGTACTTACATTTAAACTGCACGCTTATGCTATACTGAATAGTTTGAAATGAAACTGTTTTTGACATTGAAACTGTACTTACACTAAATATAATTGTTTAATATAGAACTGTTTTGACATTTGCCTGTGTGTAAATAAAATATGTTCTTATACTAAACTGAATTAGCTGAATTAGAACTGGTTTGACAATTAAACTGAGTACTCATGCTAAACTGAATTGTTTGAAATAGAGCTGACTATTTGCATAAAATAGATTTGGCGTTAAATAACCTAGAAAGGTTGATATGCCATAAAATCCAACCAACGAACCAACAATCTAAAAAATTGCGGATTGTGTTTGGAGGAAAAAATGAACATCGTTATTTTCCCCGAACAGAACCACCAATTAAATAAAAGACTGGATGTTTTTTTTTTTTTTTTTTTTTAGTACAGACACCAGAACAAATATTTACTTTGCCAATTGACTCCCGATAAAGGATTAGGGGAAAAAATGAATACGAGCTTCAACAAAAGACACCCCCCCAAAAAAAGTAACGTGGGAATATTTGCACAGTTATGACTATTACCACAACTTCTTCTGAACAGTGGATGAGTGATAGTCACAATCTGTCTTTAATTGATTTTCAGTCCTTTTTACCACCATTTCTATTTGATGATCGACTTAGGGAGTGAAACTGGCGAAAAGGAAAATGATTTTGATGGTTGAGACTTTAATGGTTTTTAAGTTTCAATTATCGTTTTTAATAGTTACCCAAGATTTTGACTCATTGTCCTAGTGGGTAGAGTGTTTGCCAATGGCCCGGGAGACCGAGGTTCAGTCCAAGGTCGCGTCATACTGAAGACTTTAAAAATGGCACTTGATACCGCCTTGCTAAACACTCAGCAGTATAAGGTACGTATCAAGGGTAAAGTGGAGCAATCTGGGGAAAGGAGTAGCGCCCTCTCCTACACCTCGGTGTAGTAGCTATTGAAAGGGGAGGCTTCGGGTCGCCCTCGACTACAATCGCCAACTTTACTTTTTTACTTTATATATAGTCAAAATCTTGGGCATATATATATATATATATATATATGTGTGTGTGTGTGTGTATGTGTGTGTGTGTGTGTGTTATAGACAAGTGTAAGGTTGTATAATACAACGGACGAGAGGAATAGTTTTAATTTCGTTTATTTTCAAATAGATAAAAATTGGTATGTCATATGAGTTACGGGCTATCTTCTTCCACCAAATACTGGTCAGGAGGTGAATAGGTGTAAGTCGTACTTAGGTGGCTGGTTTGTTATTTGTGGCACGATGTGTGACTTGGGTCGGTCTAATGTTGGAAAGCAGGGTTTGATTAGTAAGGCGTCAGCGTTCTTTGATTTTGTCCGAAATGCGACGCGCGGAGGGTCTTTTCCTCGAAGTCCTCCGAAGTTGACTCACTTTTTTGAACGTTTGTTGAGCGTTTTATTGCCACGCTTGGGGTCAAATCGGTTCAAAAAAACTTTGGAGGTAGAAGTTCCTGATTGGTTGAAAAAAGGACCTTTTTAATAGTAAATTTATCTTTAACAGTTCAACCGGATAGATGCACGGAGCCTACCTGCGCAGCGACGTGTTTTCTTCATTTTCGTCTCGGACAGCATCTTGACAACACCCGGTTAATGTTATCCTTTTTCAATTGAAATGTACGCTCGGGTTGTTTTAATTTGGTTTGGTTTGGTTTCTTTGTTTAATGGCATATCAACTCTTTGTAGGTTATTTAATGCCAAAGCTATTCTCCTAGAAGAACAGTAGTGGTACTATTTAACCCATAGCTGGGAGGATAAGAGGGTTCATACCTTTCCCAAGGGTATTTGCCCGAAAGTGAACATAATAGCGCGACTGGAATACGAACTCGCTTACTACGATTTCGCAGTCCATCGCTTCAACCATTACATCACGAGGACACCACTTCTGTTTTAATTTGTTTGTTTATTTATTCATTTTGCTGGTGAGTTGGTTTGAAACGTATAAGTAAATCAGAAGAAATTTCTGCATAACACACACACACACATATATATATAAATATATATGTATATGTATATATTGTCATCCACAGACAGACTGTTTCGTTGTATCACAACTCTTCAGTGTAGCCAGACACGCAAGACGCTTCAAGGTGGGATCGAAACCCGCCCAACTTTACGTTAGACTTGGTATCTTACCGCTCATACCACAGGCAACATACATCAGCTCGGGAATTATAACGCCTTATATGTTAACTTTCGTTTGTTTACATTTTGCCTTACAGGAAGAAGAGCTTTATATATATATATATATATATATATATATTATATATATATATATATATATATATATATATATATATATTCTGTCTGGTTCATTTCATTCCTTTTAACATTATATATATATATATATATATATATATATATATATATATATAATGTTAAAAGGAATGAAATGAATCAGACAGAATATATGTTGAAAAAAAGAAGAAACGTTCTTTTGCTCGTATGACTTATAACTGATACGAAGATTTATTTGTTATGATTATTTTATTTCTAACACTTAAAATAATGATTTTATATTAAAAAATTTTGAAGTTGAAACCCGTTGGCATAAAAGATAAATAAAACAAGCAATGAATAAATCATCAAATTACACCAATATATACCTTCCATTCGTTTCCTTTATCTACACATATATATAATTTACAAATATGCTCCTTATATATATATATATATATATATATATATATGTGTGTGTGTGCACACACACACACACACACACACACACACACACATATATATATATATATATATATATATATATATATATATATATATACAAGCAAAAGTATCCTAAAAAGATTTTAGGAACACCAGGAATTGAGATAGAAAAGAGGAAGAGAGAAGTAAATTAAGAATTTAAAATGTGACTTTATTTATTGTTAAAAGATTTTGCTTATTAATTCGAATAAAAAGTATTCTTTTATTTTATAATTTTTTTCTTTTTTTAGAATTTTCTTTTTTACTTTACATTTAAAACAATATATCAAAAAATTGTAACCCTATACTGCTGAAATATTTAAAACTTTTTCTTGATTTTTTTCCTTTTTTGTTCTCCAATAATTTTTTAAAATTTTTTACAAGTCGTGCTTAGTTACAGAACAATTATTTAAAAAAAATAGTTTTCGAAACAATAGCGTAAATTTCAATATCAATTTTCATCTTTTTTAGGGTGAAAAGAATTTATAGGGTACAAGAAATGGACAATGTGGTTTACTTTTTGGTGATAAATTTTGTGAATTTATTCAAATGAAAAGTAATTGTTGATTATTTAACTGGTTTATATATTTCTTTAAGTTTTTGCGTATTCTGATTAAAATTTCATATATTTTGTTCTAAGAAATGCCATTAATCACCAAAGTTAAGAAGCGATTGGTTGATTTTAACGGCATGTCAGCCCATCTAGGCTTATTTAATGCCTAGAGTTTAGGGAATCGCATTCATTCTACATTCAAATCCATCGCTCCCTGGCAGGTGCTTCATAAAGATATTTAATAAGATTAACTGTGTGGAGCTAAAGATGGCCATAATAACGTATCTAGGAAGAAAAGAACCCAAATCAATGGCATGAGAGATGAGTTTGCTGGCCCCTTACGAAAGGCGTGTCTTCGATACACACTGGCTCTAATCCCTCCTCCATTGTTCTACTCACACTTGATTTTTTTTTCAAGGAACCGAGTCATTCATCATCTGGGCATTAGGCATATGGCCAGAGAAGCATACACTCCGCCAAAAAAAAAAAAGAGAAAAAAATTTCTTTTCACTGCCCATTGCTTTCATTAGATACACAACAGTGAACAAGGTTGACAGAGTTAAATCAGATAAGCCGTGAGAATATTACCATTAATGGATGGTCCAGACGAGTCTCGATTGTCTTCGAAAATGTATCGTTGACTTGTTATTATCTATCACGGCCAATAGACAGACTGATAGGCACGGAATCGACGTAGATCAATATCAAATAAATCAAACTGAGCTCATCGCCGGCAAACCAACTGTGAAAGGAACGAAACAATCTTGTTTTTAAATGGAAACGCACAAAATAACAAACAGATGTCTTGATCGCCAGAAAAAAAAAACAAACTCAAACACAAACACATAATAAAAATAATAAGCAAACAGATTTACTGATCACGAAAACATTTAGATTGAATCAGATCACAGAGAGATACAACGCCCCCAAGAAGCAACCTGTTTGCGTTACTGTCAAGTCAAGCTTTACAGCAAAGGTACCTGATAGATCATCGAAGTTAAGCAACGTTGATCATGTCCACTACTATAACAGTTCAGTCGGCTGGTGCTGTAGAATACATCGACTGCATCTCGGCAAAAGGGTAAGACTCCCCCCACCCCAACGTGTGTCCAAGATATGACACAAAAAATCTTACGCTTCAGCCTCGGGAGCTTTGAGGAATGTGGAGTACCTTTTCATCACAATTTCTACCAGGTCCTCTCTGGCCCGGAGTGGTTGCACCTGATAGAACTGTTTGACCGTTTAAATTGTGTACAAACAAATGACTTGTGTTAAAACGAATGGTTAGAAATAGAACTGTTTGATCATTTAACTGTGTGTAAACAAATGACTGATATTTAATTGAAATGTCCTTGATAAATAGCTGTACTTGCAACCATTAAACTTTGTTAACTTTTGCTAAATTGAATTGTTAGGAATAGAACTGATTGATCATTTAACTGTGTGTAAACGAATTACTGATGTTGAATTAAATTGTCAATTATACATAGCAATACTTCGAACTATTTAACTTTATCAACATATACTAAATATAATTGTTAGGGATAGAACTGTTTGATCATTTAATTGTGTGTAAACAAATGACTGATGTTTAATTGAATTGTTCGTGATACATAGCATACTTGGAGCTATTTAATTGTGTGCAAATAAAACTATTTGTGTAGAATACTTGAAATGGTTACTTGTATGTAAAATAGAATTATTGGTGTTACATTACAATTATTATAGAATTATTTGTATTAGATAGCAATACTTGAAACCATTTAAATTTGAGTAAAAATGGCTTAATACAAAATAGAATTATTAGTGTAGATAGCAATACTTGAAACTATTTAAATATGATTAAAAAAATGGCTTAATACAAAATAGTATTATTTGTGTAGATAGCAATACTTGAATCCATTTAAATGTGATTTAAAAATGGCTTAATACAAAATAGAATTATTAGCAATATTATGAATATTGAAACCATTTAAATGTGAGTAAAAATAGATTAATACAAAACAGATTTATTTGCGTTTGATAGCAACGCTTAAAACAATTTAACTGAGAGCAAAAGAATTATCAATATTAAGAATTATTGGTATAAGATTGCAATAGTTGAAACCATTTAACACTGTATAAACATTTCATTAATATTAAATAGAATTATTAGTGTGGCTTAGTATTACTCGAAACAATTTAACTGTGTGCAAACAAATGATCAATACCGGATAGAATTATTTATATTAGATTTCAACACTTGGAAGCATTTACCAGTGCGCAAACGAATTATTTATATTAAATGGAATTATCCGTGTTAAACACCAATACTTGATGACCAAACATGGTTAATGAAAAATAGAATTTTTTGCGTGAAATAGAAATACTTGAAACCATTTAAATGTGTGCAAACGAATTATAAATATTGATTAGAATTAGTTGTGTAAGATAGCAATACTTAAAACCATTTTACCGTGTGCAAATCGTTAATTAATATTAAATAGAATTATTAGTATTAGATAGCAACATTTCGAAGCATTTAACTGGGCACTAAAAATCTAATATTGAATAGAATTATTAGTATTATAGAGCAACATTTGGAAGCATTAAACCGTGTACTTACAATTTAATATCAAATAAAATTATTAATATTAGATAGCAACACTTGGAAGCTTTTAACTTTGCACTAACAGCTTAATATAAAATAGAATTATTAGTACTAGATAGCAACATTTAGATGAATTTAACTACGCACTAACAATTTAATTTAGTATTAGATAGCAACACTTTGAAGCATTTTACTGGGCACTAAAAATCTAATATTAGATAGAATTATTAATATTAGATAGCAACACTTGGAAGCATTTTATTGGGCACTAAAAATCTAATATTAGATTGAATTATTAATATTAGATAGCAAGACTTTGAAGCATTTTACTGGGCACTAAAAATCTAATATTGAATAGAATTATTAATATTAGATAGCAACACTTGGATGCATTTAACTGTGCCCTGGCAATTTAATATTAGATATAACTTTTAGTGTTAATTAGAAATGCTTGAAATTATTTAAACGTGCACAAACAATTTAAAATCAGATAAAATTATTAGTATTAGTTAGCAACACTTGGAAGCATTTGACTGTGCCCTAACTGTTTAAATTTGAATAAAATTATTTTTGTTAGATTGCAATGCTTGAAATCATTTACTTTTGTGCAAAAGAATTAATAATATTAAATAGTATTATTCGTGTTTGATGCAAGAGAAACCATTTATCTGTGTGCAAACAATGATTAATATCAAATAGTATAATTAGTTTTGGATAGCAATACTTGAAGCAATTTAACTGTATACAAACAATTGATAAATTTTAAATAGCATTATTAGTGTTAGATAGCAATAAATGAAACTATTAACCTGTGTGCAAACAAATGATTTATATTAGATAGAATTATAAGTTTTAGACAGCAATATTTGAAACTATTAAACAGTGTGTAAAAGAATAATTAATATTAAATACAATTATCAGTGTTAGATAACAATACTTGACGCCATCTAACTGTGTGAAAACAATTGAGTTATATCAAATAGAATTATTAGGTTTAAATAGCAATAATTGAAACCATTTAATTAATGATATTTACCTAACCCCTCTGCTCGGGCAGGATATGACACAAGGTCAATTTTTTTAAAACCATTTAATTAATTAATATTAAATAGAGTTATTAGTGTTCGATTGTAATTCTTGAAAGTATTTAACCGTGTGAAAAGGAGCAATTGATATCAAATAGAATTATTATTCTATGGCTGACATGTTGTCTCTTTGGTAAGTCTCGGATTTCCTTGATATCTTTAAAACGCTGGATATCAATTTAGCCTCGGTTGTGATTCCATAATTTCTTATTAATCGGCGTAATACTTTTCCGATTAATTACATGTATCTTTTGGGGATAGAAATTTTTGGCTCGGGTTTTCACTCGGTACATGTATTAAAGGAATTCTAAAAAACTATCCCATACAAAGGTCCCTAAATTTGTTACGGACAGGACGGTTGTTAGAACGGATGAACGATACTTAATGCCGAAATATGGATAAGTCTCTATTCCTCGAACAAGTGTACGAGGATTTTTGTAGGGTGATTTTAGCTGGAGATTTTTGTTGTTGGTAGCGAGGGGAAGGTTGTTCGTTAGCGAGGATAGGTTGTAACGTATGTGTGTTTACGTTGTGTTGTTTCCTCGCTTAGTTTGTAAGTCCCTCGCTAAGTTTGTAAGAAATAAAAGGGGGATGATGATGAAGAAGAAGTAAGATGGCAAGAGTCGAAATGGGTTTTTGTGAATAGGTTTTTATTTGCAGCATGGAATATTGGGTTTGCTTTTGGTGCTGCAAGACTCGTGAAAGGTTGTGAGTATTGAGACGAAATTGAGTTATGAGAAGTTGAGATGGCAGCGTGTGTCGTTGGACGTGTGAGGGATTGTGTTCTTTGCATTTGTTGACGAAAGACATGTTGCAGTTGTAGGAATTTGACTTTGGATGTCACCGTAAGTTTCGTGTCTGGTATTTGGGGAGAGTAGGCGTTATCTCCATTAAGACGGACCAGAGGTGAATTGAGAGCTAGCGTGTCGAGAGCAGGATTACGCTCAGATCGACATAGCCAATTTTGGGGTGACATAAAGTTGTGCCTGTGCGAGGCATGTTGAATGCATCTAATTTATATTCAACTGGGATTCCCCGCGAGGAATCCATAAATTAGATGGGTTCCCTCGGGTGTCCATGTTGCTGCTGCTACTATTTTAGAGCTGCATTGAGATGTTTGCACTGGGCGGCGTTGTCCAGCTAAAAAGCATCGCTATTGAAGAACGGCCAGTGTGACGTCTGCACTGGTCGGCGTCCTCCAGCCAAAGAGAGTGTGTTTGGTAGCTCACCCAATCTTGTTGACCGGGAATGAAGGTCCGGGTTGATTGGTCGAAATTAAATGTCGAATTAAATTGCGCGCCAAACCAAAATACGAAATTTTTCTCTTCTCATCTCTACACAAGTTTTCCAATTATTTCACGACTTCTTATCCTGGACCCTGCCCGCATTTTTAAATACTACTCAAATGGCTCTATAGTATCTAAGCGTAAATATCGTTCTCATAAATATTATTTCAACAATCCGCGGAATCATCCGTGACACATAAGAAATAAAGATGAGGTAGGAATTCCCCGAAGAATATAAGCCGAAGACAATTTAACAAACTTGTAGCAGAAAGAAAGAATTTCAAATTATTATTTAGTGCGGGAATTATTTTTGGCCTTTGAGGTTTCGATTTTATGTTTTCGTCCAATGAGGATGATTTAAGCCATTCTACTCGGATGACTTTCCCGGGTAGTATAAAAGGCCGCGCAAACGCTCTCTCACTTCTTCCTCACTCATTCTAACAGCAGAACAGACCAACATTCAACACGAGGAGAGCGTCATTAAACTATGGGCCATTGTTCTTTTTGGAGACTAGACCTTTGTCATCTATTCATTCCTCCTAAACCAAATGTACCTCGAAACTTCAGGTTAAATCATATTTACCCAACCCCTCCGCTCGGGCAGGATATGACACAAGGTCAATTTTTAAGCGAAGTTTTACAGGTTTGAATTCAGAGTTTTTCCTTCTCCTTGACTAGTTGCCTTACCAAGGCTGAAGAACTCAGTCTGTCCTACTATTTACCCATAGCTGGAGGGAGAATAATTGGATTCATACCTTTCCCAAGTGTATTAGTGCTATGTGAAATGCAACCAGTCTCGTCCAGGATTTGAACAATAGTACGTAATGTTGGTAATCTCAGAATTAAGGAGGCTTTATTAGTAGCTAAGTTACACCCTCAGATTAAAAGTATGTTAGAATTAAACATTGAAAACGTCATTAATTAACACGCACATTTTAAATACATATTTAAGTTTAAAAATTGAAAAAATAAATAAATGAAAAGTCAAAAGATAAAATAGAATAAAATAACAGGAATAAATAGATAAATAAATAAAATAAAATAAAATAAAACTGATAAGGACAACTGAAATCACGTCTATTCCTCATGGTGTTTAAACACCCCACGTGACACCATGGTTACAACACCAAACATGTCATTCTAACACCCCACGTGACACCATGTTTACAACGTCAAAAAAAAAAAAATTGAACATACAACATCGTGTTAATTTAAAAAAAAAAAAAGGCTCTGACGATGAAGTTTTTACTTTGAAATTGATAAAACTCAAATAATTATAATTTCACATTGCAATAGCCGTCTCAATTAATTCAATACAATAAAATAAAATAATTTGTGCAATGCTTCAAGCAAATTACAAAATACTAATATGATAATAACATTATTAAGAATTTCAAGATAACTTAATAATATAAACACATGACAATAAACTTGAAATTAAAAAAAAAAAAAAAAACTATTCCGAACAAAGGTCTAAAAAAAATGTTACAGACTCGAAATTTCTTTTAGAATAACTCAGTCACGTCGTCTTTTATTACTTAAGTCTAGAAAATTTAAAGATCCCATTATTAGCCGATTTGGAGGGATTAAAATCAGGTGCGCATTTCTGGACACGTTATTCCTATCAACATTTTAAAAAAATATATTCGCCGTATTAAAATTACATGAATTAAGGGTTTCAATCAGATAGGAAAAAGCTCAAAGATTAGGACGTGTCTTTATTTGTAGCTGAAAGATTTCGCTAAAAATTCTGATGAAACGTATTATTTTATTTTATGAATTTTTTCTTTCTTTTCTTTTCTTTTCTTTTCTTTTCTTTCCTTTTTTTTTTAGTATACATATAGAATGATATATAAAAATTTATTATATTTCTTGTTTTAAAAAATATGAAAATTATTCGTTTAAAACATTAGTTTTTGAGTTATCGATAAGTATATCTTTCATTTAAGGTTAGAGTGTTCGCCAATGGACCGGGAGACCTGGGTTCAGTCCCAGATCGAGTCATACCAAAGACTCAAAAAATGATAATTGATGCCTCCTTGCTTAACACTCAGCATTATAAGGTAAGGATCAAGGGATAAGTGGAGCAATCCAGGGAAAGGAGTAGCACCCTCCCCTACACCTTGGTGTAGTAGCTATTGAAAAGGGAGCCCTCGGGTCACCCTCGACTTTGGTCGCCAACTTTACTTACTATAATAAAAAGAAGCTAAGAAATGTGTATAGAAAATTATCCGTATTAATACAATTATTAGCAAAACTAATTAATTAGTATTGCTATCTAAAACACGCACACACACACACACACACACACATAGTTCTTTTCTTTTTATAATCTAAAACCAGATTTGGTCTTTTGGCCTGAATTGGGTGATTCGTTTGTATCTCAATCCCAGATAAATCTATGCAACTCATTAGTTCTTATTTCTGATTTGTGCATAAACCTATTGTCAATATGATGAGATTTTAGTCGTTTGCACAATTTCCAATGGTTAACCTTTCCTAATCACTCATGCCTGCTTTTGTACGCTTTCAGTATCAGTTTGTTACATTCGCAAAGTGAACTAGTGAGTAGTAATTTACAAAGCTTTTTTGCTTTGACGTGGCACAAGGCTGTATGAATGAGGCACCCAATGAGAATCGAACTCACACGTGAAGACTTGTTTGTCTATCTTGTTAACCATTACACCACCCGAGGTGGTGAACAAGTGAATAGAAACTTAGGTAAACAGACCATTGTTACTTGTTCATTAGTTGTCATTTCTTTCATAGCATATCAACTTTTTAGAAAGTTTTTTTAAATAGTTTTTAAAAAAAGATTTTTCTACACAAAAAACGATTCTCCGGTTAAAAACTATTTTTAAAAACCTTCTCAAAAGATTTTCAACACAAAAAACTATTCTTATGATGATAACTTAGAGTCGAGATTAGTTGAGAACAATCAAAACTAAATAAAACAAAAGAAATATTCATTTTATTTATCTTTTACACAGACACAGACACAGACACACACACACACACACACACACATATATATATATATATATATATATATGTGTGTGTGTGTGTGTGTGTATAGTTGGGCAGCAGTCTTTCATTTAAGCATGTTTGATTAAATAATAAAGACACATTTTGTCTATATAATTTTATCTAGATCCTTTCAAATTTCCTGATAAGTGTCTTGGTTTCAGGTTGGAATTGGTGGATGAATTTACTAAAATTGTACCGAGCACTTTCCGACTTTTCATAGGCCATTATCAGGAGTTGCTTGTATGCATGAAGAATGTTTCTTAAAGAGATTATGCGTTTACGTAATTTTATGATGATATGAAAAAAACCTTTAAAAAAAAACTCAGATTTTTCTATGCGCCCCATTCTCTCTGACGGATTCTGGTTTGTGCATATACTGTTTGGCAGTATAGTCAAATTTCAATCTCTTGCACAATTCCCAGTCGATAACCTTTCCCACTCTGCCGTTGTGTCTAATCTTGTACGGCGTTTTATCATTATTATTATTATTATTAGATCCAACAAATAAAATGTCCGTAGATATCAAGCACTGTTTTGATTATTTGTGTCAGTAATCTTTCAGGTTTTTCAATTAAAGTTCCTCCTGTGATTATTCCAATGTATTTATTTCTGAAGACCGATAACCGTAACGCTTTACGTAGAATCGGCAACGCGAGCTCAAATCTTGAATGAGTTCTTTTTTACATTTAACTTCGCGCTAATGCTCTTAACAAAGACATAAATCCAATTAAGGGAACCAATATGGGAGAAGGAAAAACTCTTAAAAAGTTGTATTGCATTGTGCCAGAAGAGGAAGGGTTTGGATAAATTCAAATTAGAATCACAGGGCGATTAAACATCTCGTGAATTAGTTTAAACATATATATATATATATATATATATATATATATATATATATAAATTTTTTTTTTTTAATCTACAACAGATGTAAATGATTATTCTTTTTTTTACAATCGATCAGGTTTGTACCCGTTTCGAAGCACCTTTCATGTTTGTTCGCTTGTGTCTAAAGCTTGAATTTTCAATGTTATCTCGAAGCGAAGAGAATAGAATAACAACGTTCTGTGTCAGGAGACAGGAAACGTAGAGGATGCGAGAGACATAAATACCAATTCTTCATAGATTGTTTTGAAACACAACACCTTTCAAAATTTCCCTATAAAAGGCAAACATATACGCATATACATATACTTATATGGGGGTTTGTGGTGTAATGATTACCGCCGTTGAAAATGATCAAGGTGACCTGAGTTTAAATCCTGCCCGAGGCGATTAACATTTCACATAGCGCTAATACCCTCCGGAAAAGTATGAATCTAATTGTTTTCCCTCCAGCTATGGGTAAACTTTCGGGCAGACTAGGCTCTTTAAACTTGATTTTGAAACCCCGGTCAAAGAGAAGGAAAAAAATCTCTGAATGTTAAACTCCGCTTAAAAGTTGACCTTGTGTCACATCCTACTCCGACGGAGATACGTGGTGCCTTCAATAATTTTCCAGACTTTTTTTGTACCGGCATTTAAAATTGTCGTAGACTCTTGAAAATTTATCATGTTATTGCTATACATCTTATGAGATGACTGACCATTTTTTATGATTTCAGTTTCAAATGAACAGCTACTGCAGCTACTGGTGAATTTCAAAAATGCAATCTGGACGTGAGGACATTTTAGAAGAACGACATGCAATAAAATTCTGTTTTAAACTTGGAAAAAATGCCACAGAAACATGTGGAATGCTTCTGACTTCTTTTGGAGCATCTTGCATGAATTGAGCATCAGTTTTTGTGTTGCATAAGAGATTCAAGGAAGGCAGGGAGTCTGTGAGGAATGATGAGAGGTGTGGGAGGAGTAAGGAAGTCAATACACCAGAGTTGATTGGCCAGACGGTTAGGGTTAGGGTTACTATGGTGAGGTTTTAAGGGAGTTCAGGAAGAGATTCCGTCGGAAGAGGCCAGCACTCTTCAAATTTCCACCAGGACAATGCACCAGTCCACAACTCCGTCCTTGTCACTGACTATTTGACCAAGATGGGCATCAAGACAGTTCCTCAGCCTCCCTATAGTTCAGACCTTGGTCCCTGTGACTTTTGCTAATTCCCTAAGCTCACAGGCTGTCGTTATGAGACAATTGAGTAGATGAAAGAGGCTGTGACGAAGGTCATTAACAAGCTCACACAAGAGGACTTCCATGGGGCCTTGCAGAAGTTGTTGGAACGGTACAAGTGCATTGCAGCCGGAGGAGATTACTTCGAGGGGGACTAGAGTTTCATGTGTGTACAATCAATAAAAGTGCACATTCGAAAAAAGTCTGGAAACTTATTTAATGATCCTCGTATATATATATATATATACACCCTCTATATATATGTAATTTTTATTTATCGAAAAGATATATTAGATTACCAGTTCAGTTTACGTCGTTTCCTTTGCAGTATATGAACTCTTTTAAGAAAATACTTTTACAACTTAAGAAAAAACAAAACTTTTCTTTGGTCGAGTCGGCTGGGGCTGCAGAACGCAACAACTGCATCTCTGTTGAGGAGTAAGACTCCTCCAACGAGTGTCCTGTATATGACACAAAACAATCTGATAGTGAGGCTCCTGCAATGCAGGAGCTTTGGGGAATGTGGAGTACTCGTTTATTGCCATCGCTCCCAGGTCCATTCTGACCCGGAGAGGTAGCACCGGATCGGGCTCTACCTATGTGTTAAATAGAACTAAACAATGTACTAATACTAAACTGAATTGTCTGAAATAGAATTGTTATGGACGTTTAAACTGCAAACTTATGCTAAACTGAATTGTTTTAAATAGAACTATTTATGTGTATAAAATGGATTTGGTATTAAATAACCAACAATGGTTGACATGCCATAAAACCAAACCAACCACACACACACACACACACACACACACACACATATATATATATATATATATATATATATATATATATATATATATATATTACTTACTGACAATATTTCGCTATTTTCTTCAGTTAAAATGAATAAAAAATGATTAAGTTATTTTTTAAGGTTGAATTTTAGTTTTATATGAAAGATAGTAACATCATAATTATCTGTACCGAAACCAAATTAACATTACATAATTAATCAATTTTTATAACGATTCTGTAATACATATTTGCTGTTTTTCAACCTCAAATAAACGTGTCATCTGCATATATATATATATATATATATATATATATATATATATATATATATTGAAGAGTGAATATTTAGGCAGCAAGTTATTATTCAAGCAAGTTTTGTTAAAGACGATGGAATACTGTTTATTATTTTTGATTTTATTTTTTCAACCCTCCTTATTTTTTTTTTAGTGTTGAGATCTAGATGGTAAAGGAATTGTCTCATATTTTCTGCCCAAGCACTTTCGACCATACTTTTGGTCGTTATCAGGGATAGTGTAGTTCTGTGTTGACTGTTGAGTTTTTATTGTTTTAATTATTCTTTTGTTTTTAAGTCGTAGGTTGGAACACTTTCAGCGTTTGTGATTTTTAGTTATTAAAATACTTAATATGTTGGTGCCTGAGTTAAATGTTATTTTATTTATATTTGTTTTTTTTTATTTTTTATGGATATTGCTTCTAGGATTTGTAATCGTTTTATATTATTGTTTTTTATATATGATTATTGTAGAATTTGTGAGAATCTTCCTTACATCGGAAAATGTAAGTTAGTTAGTGCTGTTGTGTTTTAAATAAAATGTTGTTTTATGGCGCTATTTTCAGAAAGGTGATAAGTAAGACGACGAGATAACGTGGTGGTTGTATAGCCAATGTAAGAATTATTTTTGTTTTTCGGGAGACACTCTCGAAATGGATATATAGATTTATAAATTACAATGGTTTGGCTTAGGCGTATTTTTGCGGAGTACATGTTATTCTTAACGATAAGATTTTATGTTTAAGATTAGTGTAGTAGATGATAAGTTTTATTTGTTTTTGTTTTTCGATGAGTTTGATACGTCTTTTTATAATCTTGGTTATTGTTTGTTCGTCTAATTTGTAGTTATAGTACATTTGATTTCTGTAATATAGATTAATTCTGTTAGTGTTGTTATTGTTGTTAGTGTAATTTATGTGAATGTTGTGAAGATATAGTTTTATTTGTTGATCGACTTAGTTTATTAGGGAAATTGTTATTAACAAGGGTTTGTTTTATGTTGGTAAGTTCTTTGTAAAATATTGTCTTAGATGAGGAGATGTAAAATGCTCTATGAATTAAGTTTTTTATAATTAAAATCTTATATTTTTCTTAGGAAGATTCACACAGATACTACCATGATTATATATTAAAATAATTATAATAAACGATTACAAATCCTAGAAGCAATATGCATAAAAATAAAAACAAGTGTAAATAAAATAACATTTAACACAGGCACAAACATTAAATATTTTGAATAACTAAAAATCACAAACTCTATTAGTAAACCTTTTTCCAACTGAACATTATCAAACAAAACGCTGAAAATGTTCCAACCGACAACTTCAAACAAAACGCTACAAATAATTAAAAGTAGTAAAAGCTCAACTGTCGACTCAAAACTACCCCCCTCTTGATGACGACCAAAAGTATGGTCGAAAGCACTTGGGCAGAAGATATGAGACAATTCTTTTACCATATTTACCCAATCACTCCACTCGGGAAGGATATGACTCAAAGTCATTCTTTAAGCGGAGTTTAACAGGTTTGAATTCAGAGTTTTCCTTCTCCTAGACTAGTTGCCTCACCAAGGCTGAAGAACCTTGCCTGCCCTACTATTTGCCCATAGCTGGAGGGAGAATAATTGGATTCATACCTTTCCCAAGGGTATTAGTGCTATGTGAAATACAATCAGTCTCGTCCAGGATTTGAACTCGTGTCGCCGTGTCCATTTCCTACGACGATAACCATTACACCACGGGCACCTCCTTTACCATTCAGATCCCGATCCCAACACCAGAAAAATAACAAGGAATCTTGAAAAAAAAAAAGAATTAAAGATAATAAACAGTGTTCCATCGTCTTTAAGAAAACTTGCTTTAGAGCATTGATTAATATCAATGCTTTTTAACAGGATGGGGATAAATTTATCATCTTAATGTGACCAATTGTTGTTTTTTTAATTTGAATATATATATATATTGAACTGGGAGTGATGGCAATAAAGGGATATTCTGCATTCCCCCAAACTCCAGCATTACTGGAACTTCACCATCAGATTGTTTAATGTCATATCCAGGAGACTCGTTATGTGGTCATAGCCCTCTGCAGAGAAGCAGTCGGTGTATTCTATAACCCTAGCCGACTGGGCAACCAGAAGTATGAGGAACATAGTATATATATATATATATATATATATATATATATATATGGAATTCCCATAACTAATTGTTACCTTTGTAACACACCCCTGATGATGGCCCAAGATCGGGCAGAAAGTTCTAGGGGAACAATTTCTTATGGGAGTTTCATCAACCAATTCCCGCCGGACACCGTAAAATCTATTCGGCAACTGGAAAGGACATTTACAAAAATATGTAGACAAAACATGTTAATATTGTTCAATGAAATATGCATTGATGATGAAATGCTGCTCAAATACACGTATATAGGGATCTAGATCCAAAGCCAAGTCAGCCGATGGTGGGAACGATTCTATTTTAGGATTTTCTTATTTCAATATCATGTAATTCAAAATCCAGCAGAGAGCTTAGCGTAGATTAATAATAACAAGTAAAGTTGTCTCCCTTTAGTCGAGGGCGACCAGAAGGCTCCCTTTTCAATAGCTACTACACTGAGGTGTAGGGGAATGGCGCTACTCCTTTCCCTGGGTTGCTCCTCTTTACCCTTGATATGTACCTTATATGGCTGAGTGTTATGCAAGGAGGTATCAAATACCATTTTTAAAGTCTTTGGTATGAATCGACCAAGGATTGAACCCACATCTTCCGGAGAATAATAATAATAGATTGAAATACAGAGCAAATAATTCCATATAAAAGAAAACCCCTTAAAAATGCATACAAATGAATACACCGACTGCTTCTCTGCAGAGGGGTAAAACCACGCGAGTCTCCTGGATATGACATTAAACAATCTGATGGTGAGGTTCCAGTAATGCTGGAGCTTTGGGGAATGCGGAGTATCCCTTTATTGCCATCACTCCCAGTTCAATACTGGCCCGGGGTGGTATCACCTGGTAAGGGTCCTATCTATGGGCTAAATAGAACTAAACCGTGGTTTATTGACTTTACTGTTTTTTGCATTTAAACTGATTATTTATGCTAGACTGAATTGCTCGAAATAGAATTTTTTTGACATCTAAACTGTTTACTTATGCTAAACTGAATTTATATGAAATAAAACTCTTTTGATATAAACTCTGTGAATTGCCCAGTCGGCTGGGGCAGTAGAATACACTGACTGCATCTCTGCAGAGTGGTTAAACCCCCCCACCGCAATGAGTGTCCAAGACATGACGCTAAACAATCTGATGGTAAGGCTCCATAGATACTGGAGCTTTGGGGAATGCGGAGCACCCATTCATTCCCATTGCTCCCAAGTCCACTCTGACCTGGAATGGTAGCACCTGACAGGGTTCTCTCTATGGGTAAAATAGAACTAACTGCATTAATGCTGAACTGAATTGTTTGAATTAGAATTGTTTGACTAAACTGAATAGCTTGAAATACAAAGGTTTTTGACAATTAAACTGTACTTACATTTAAACTGCGTGCTTATGCCTAACTGAATTTCTGACATTGAAATTCTACTTACACTAAACTGAATTGTTTAATATAGAACTGATTTTGACATTTAACTATGTTCCTGAGCGTTTTACCGGTTCATTGGCCTAGTGGGTAGAGTTTTCGCCAATGGTCCTGGAGACCTTGGTTCAATCCCAGGTTGCGTCATACCAAAGACTTTAAAAATGCTACTTGATACCTTGCTTAGCACTCAGTAAGACAAGGTATGTATCGAGGATAAAGTGGAGCAACCCAGGGAAAGGAGTAGCGCCCTCCCCTACACCTCGGTGTAGTAGCTATAGAAAAGGGAGCCTTCTGATCACCCTCGACTACGGTCACCAACCTTACTTACTTAGAACTATTTGAATAAACTGAATAGCTTGAAATAGAAATGTTTTTGACAATTAAACTGTGTACTCATGCTAAACTGAATTGTTTGAAATAAAACTATTTGTATAAAAATGGATTTGACGTTAAATAACCTACAAAAGTTGATATGCCATAAAATCCAAGCAACCAACAAAATCATACTTCTGGCTGTGTCGGGATAGTAAGCGAATTTGAGAACTTTCAGGAAAGGTGTAAACCTCTTATTGACCCCAGTAATGGATTAAATATTACCCCTACTCTTATTTTACAACGATGGCTGAGGCATTAAATAGGTTGATCTGTCTTTAAACAAGGAAATAAAGAAAGCAGTTCGTAAAAATTGTCGTAACGTGTCGACATTCGATTTGTCTTTTTTTATGCGAAGGGGTGTGGTTTAAACAAGAGAGACCACCCCATAATTACACGACCTATCGCGTTTGCAATTGTATGAATATAGTTATTTGTTTGACTGGGATCCTCCTTGAGACTGAATAAACTATAAAAGGTACTCGTATACCATTTAGAAAACCCAATTCAGTCGTTTTATATTCTGGGATCCTCTAGCCATGGCAGGGTAAGACATTTTCTTTCTTTTTACGGTCTCGGAGGTAAAAGTCGATGATCTGACTGGGGAACAAGTTTCTCATCCTTCCATACATTTAATAATTTCTTTAAATTTTCATTTTTCTTTTTCTCTTTTTTTCATCACCTGTCTTCATATTTTGATCAATATTTCTATTCCTTAAATATACACTCTCAAAATTGAAAATAACGGCAGAATGCCCTCAAAAGTGACACTAACAAAAGTGTCAAAGGAGATTGATTAATTGATGAATTTTAACATGTCAACCCGTTTAGGGTTATTTCATGCTTCATTGTACGTTCATATTTACATTTTTTGTATAGATGTTTGTTTGTATTTTTATTTACTCTTTTATTTTATTTTATTTTATTTTATTTACTTTTTTTTTTTTTTTGCACACGGTCCACTCGAATACAAATGATTTTTAAATAGATTTATTTTAACCATAAATGGGGCCCTAACGTACAACTACTCCGGGTCAGAATGGACTTGGGAGTAATGACAATCTGAGAGTACTGTTGACTCCATAATCTAATAAATACTGTTTCTATATTGTTGTATTTTTTACCTATGATTTTATATAGATTTTTTAAAGTATGTTAAGGTTAGCGTGTCGTACGTTGGTGTTATTTTAGATCCCATAGCTGTTGCTAGGGTTTGGAAGTAATTGATATTGTTGAATTGAAAAGAGTTATTAATTAGGAATAGTCCTATACCATCAGTAATAATTTATTTTTTTAAATCTTAAGTGTAATGTCTTTGGACATTTTTCTATCCAAAATAAGATGACCCATTTTCCTAATTTATGGGGAATATTACTGTATAGGTTTGTGGCGTCAAATGAAACCATCTCTCATGTAGCTTCTTACCTTATCTAGAAATGGTTGTTGTAAAATGTCTTCGTTTATTTAGTCTGTTCGTGGGGCACGATGGGCCTGCTACAATAGGTCTAAATTTGAGGTCACTAACCTTTAGAATTCCTTTGTATTCAGATTTTTTGTGTTTCTACAACTATTTTTATTTCCTCGGACTTGTGAATTTTTGGTAATTCGTAAAAATTGATAGTTTTTGGGAGGTACTGTGTTAAGAGGGTAGAGTGTTCGCCAATGGTCCAGGAGACCTGGGCTCAATCCCAGGTCGGGTCATACCAAAGACTTTAAAATGGTACTTGATACCTCCTTGCTTAACACTCAGCAATAAAAGGTATTTATCAAGGGTAAAGTGGAGCGATCCAAAGAAAGGAGTAGCGCCCTCCTCTACACCTTGGTGTAGTAGCTATTGAAAAGGAAGCCTTCTGGTCGCCCTCGACAACGGTCACTAACGGCAACAACTTAGTTAAAAAATCTTTTTCTTTTTTAGTTAATGCTTCATTGTGTTTTTTACGGAATTTTGTAATTTTTTTAGATTATTTTCTATGTTTGTATCAGTTAATTTATAGTTGGTTTCATCTTTTAGTATCTCTTGGATTTTTTTGTTCTGAAATATGTTTTATTTAAAATGATTTCAACGCTCCTTTGTCTGCTTTTTTTATTATTATGTTCGTGTTTTTCTGTATATTTTTATAAAGTTTGTCTTTATTTGTTAGAGGTTGTTTTTGTAGGTTTTTTTTCTTTTAGGTTAATATTCCATAGTTTTTCGAAGAATGAGTTTAATTTACGATCAACATACAGATTAAACACAAATAAAACTGATCTAGTAAAACTAGGTCTAAAATTTTGCCTCACCTTAAAAAACAATTCAGGAGAATTTTTAAAAAATACTTTAAAGAATTTGAAAAAAATTGAGATTGAGAGAAAAAAAATTAACAATTAAAACTATATAGATGATTCGTAAGTACAAAAATAAACCCACCTTCTCCCCGAACAATGATAACAATTGTGAAACACTTTGAAAGCACAAGGACATAAAATAAAGGAACTCCTATGATAACATTTTCTTAAACATCTGACGAAGGAATTAACGGCTACAATCGCATAATGCACAGCTCTTCGAATGAATTGAGCACCCTGGTATCCAGTAAGACAAAATGTAAACAAACGAAAGCTACTACATAATGCCTTATAATTCCCGAGATGACGTGGTTCCTCTGCCTGTTGAGCGGTGTGATGCTAAGTCTAACGTAAAGTTGGGCTGGTTTTGATACCAGCTTAAAACGTTCTACGTGTCTAGCCACACTGAAGAGTTGTGATATAACGAAACAGTCTGTCTGTGGATAACAATATATATATATACATTTAAAAATTTTTAAAAATATTATATATATATATATATATATATATATATAAACGCTACAAATAATCATTACAATAAAATTCAATATATATATATATATATATATATATATATATATATATATATATATATATATATATATATATATGTATAAAATTCAATATATATATATATATATACATATAGGTATTCTTTGGTCCAGTCAAACCGGGGTTGGGAGTAATTCCATCAGGACAAGAAATTATTCATGAGTGAATATTTAGATTTTCCTAGTAAAGAGCTCAATGTAACAATAATACAGAGCAATAAATTCTTTAAGAAAAACAACAAAACCGGTCACATAGGATTATAAATTTATTTCCATCTTGTTACGCATTTTTGAAATTTTCAAAAACACGAAAAAAATTAACAGGACTTCTTCAGATCTTTTAGATAAAAAAAACTAGAATAGACACAGAAAAAAGTGGGAAGGGATAGAAGAGGGGTGAAGAGTTATATCTTCATTCAGCCCACTTCCGTTTTTAATTTTAATTTTATATATATATATATATATATATATATATATATATATATATATATATATATATATACATAAACGCTACAAATAATCACTACAATTATTGAATTTTATTGTAGTGATTATTTGTAGCGTTTTCATTTTAAAGTGGTCGGTTGCAACGTTTTCAGCGTTTTGTTTTAAAACGTTTGGTTGGAAAGTTTATCATAAATATATATTCTTTTGGATGAGTTATCAAATAGGGTTTGTGATTTCAGTTAATAAAAATGTTCAATATGTTGACACCTGTGCTAAATGCTATTTTGTTCATGTTTGTTTTTCTTGTTTTGTTTTTTGTTGTTTTTGTTGTTTTTTTGTTTTTTTTGTTTTGTTTTGTTTTTTTCATGCATATTGCTTCTCGGATTTATCATCGTTTTTATTATTATTTTATAAACAATTATTGTATTAACTGAGACAATCTTCCTTACATTGGAAGATGTAAGTTGGTCAGTGCTATTGTTGTGTTTTATAAATTAATGTTGTTTTATGGCACTATTTTCAAAAACGTGGTAAGACGACGAAATAGTGTTGCTGTATAACCAATGGAGATATTACTTTTGTTTTTCGGAAGACACTCTCGAAATGGATATAAACACAGATAAAGCTGATTTCATAAAGTATATTGGTTTGGTTTAGTGTTCCATCGTCTTTAATAAAACTTGTCTTTATATATATATAAATATATATATATATAAAGACAAGTTTTATATATATATATATATATATATATATATATAAGTTCTCCGTCACACGCGACGTAGGAGTATTCAAGTCGGATGTAAACTGTGAGACTGCTTACACAAATTATTTGTTTACAACAGTGAAGGCGTACGTAGGACCAGTCACGCCTTTTATTTATTAATTTATTTATTATGTCTCCTTGGGCATCTCCCTTTTTTTACTATCTCTTTATATTCATATTTACCCAACCCCTCCGCTCGGGCAGGATATGACACAAGGTCAATTTTTTAAGCGGAGTTGAACTGGTTTGAATTCAGAATTTTTCTTCTCCTAGACTAGTTGCCTAACCAAGGCTGAAGAACCTAGTCTGCCCTACTATTTACCCATAGCTGGAGGGAGAATAATTCATCCTTAGTGCTATGTGAAATGCAATCAGTCTTTGTTCAGGATTTGAACTCGTGTCACTGTGTCCATTTCCTACGACGATAACCATTACACTACGGGCACCTCTCTTCATATTAACATTTAGAAATGAATCTTTGCACCGAAACATATACACTATTAATACAATATCTATATACTGATCCACTTCTGATAAATAATTATCCGATAGTTTCCAAAATACCCATTTAGTTTCTTTTTCTTGCCATATTTTTTTAAATCATCCAATTTAATCTTTAATTATCTACACCATTGCTGTCTTTGATTTGATTAAGCAATTCGTTCAGAGAAATATATTACTCTATTAGCAAAAAAAAATCAAATTGGTGAGTAGACTTAATTTTTGAAATCTGTCTTGACAGTAAATTTTCAGTTCGAGGAGAAATATTGAAAAAATGTCTACCATGATTAGAAATCTGATTAATTATTTTGAAAGTTCCAATTAGATTAGCACTCATTCTTCTCTCTAGTAAAGTACTTGATCCTATTTTCTCTAATCTCTCACTATAACTGTAATAATTAAATCTTTTTATTATTTTTGTCATTTTTTGGTCTCAATATTGCTCTCTAATTTCAATGTCTCAACACTAGATCACAGGTATGAGTTTAATATACGATAGGCGGTCTTATAAGGGTTTTATATATTTTTAAAATAACGGTTGCCTCCCTTGAAATAAAATTTCTACCATTAAGACAACCATTTTTTTTTTCTCCTCAGTACAAAAGATAAAATATGTTTGTCAGCTTTAAATATATCATCAAGATCAACACCTCGAACACATTCCTTGTATACTCTTTGGATTTCCCTGTTGCTTAGTTTATATACAACGTCAAAGTTTTTTTAACCCAATTAAGCAATACTTTACATTTTTCTATATTGAATCTTAATTTATAAATATCTTCACAATATAACAATTTATTTAGACCCATCTGTGTTGTTTCTTTTAAAAATGGTTTGACAAATAGTTTTATTTCTAATTTTATGTGATTAAGTAAATCATTTATAAGACAACAAAGGTCTCAGGACTGTTCCCTAAAAAACACCGGAGTGTATATTATATGTTTCAGAATAAAAAACGTTGGCGACCAAAGTCGAGGGTTACCTGAAGGCTCCCTTCTCGATAGCTACTACACCCAGGTGTAGGGGAGGGCGCTACTCCTTTCCCTGGAAAGCTCCACTTTACCCTTGATCGCGTACCTTATAATGCTGAGTGTTAAGCAAGGAGGCATCAAGTACCATTTTTTGAATCTTTGGTATGACCCAGGCCATTGGCGAATACTCTAACCGCTAGGCCAATGTCCGGTGTCGAATAATTGTTAGCAATTTTTTCCTTTTACAGTTCTTTCTGTCCAAAAATATCTTAGGATATTTATAATTTTTTTTTAGAAATACCGAAAGTTTTTCGTTTTCACTTGTAAATGGTAGTGAGATACCGTACCTTGTTAAAATCCATATTGATGATAACCACGATATCCCCTTCCATCAAATATTCATTTATAATATCAATATTTCCAAAATATTAGATAATGTTTATTACAATTTATATCTTCTATAAAATTTGATATGTGATTTCTAATCAGTTTTCAAAAACCATACCCAAAATACATTAGAGAAACTGGTTGGTAATAACTTTTTAAATGTATCAAACTTTTTATATGTAATGTTATTACAATTGCTATTTTCCAAATATATGGAAGCATTTGATATTCTACAAATTTCTCAAACAATTTATTTATTGCATTGATAAAACTTTCATTTGATGATGAATAGTTTAATAGTTTAGAATGTAATTTTCATCTCCCATAATTTTACTAACATCCAACTTGGATAATAATAATAATAGTTTTATCTCTTTAGCTTTTTTTTTTATTAATTCATCCATAATTTCTTATGAACCTCATAAGAACTTTTTTTTCTTAAGAATGAACAGATTGAATTAATGTTGCTGTTTCAACTTGTGCGTCGATTAATTCACTTGTTGTGTTTTTTGGTGGTGGGTTCTCTATTGATGGTTTTTTGAATTTTAGTATTTTTGTTTTACATATCTGAATAATGACTTACAATTATATTTGATATCACAAACAATTTTTGGATGAGCCGATAACAGAAGAATTTTCCAGCAGTATGCCACAGATTGTCAAAACAAAACTTTTCAGATTTTAAATTCCTTTTTTCTTTTCCTCTTAGACCGGTTACCTTACCCAGGATAGAGAGCCCAATCTGCTCTCCCACCCCATAGGCAGAGGAAGGGGAGATGGATATCTTTGATTCATGTCAATGCTCAACAGGACGGAAATGAATTTATTATCCTAATGTGACCGAATTTTTTTTTTTCTTAATATATATATATATTGGCAGCATTGTTCATGGATACATGTTTAATTGACTGGCAAGAAGCCAAGACTGAAGTTGATTTTTGACAAAGAAAACAAATTAAATTTTTTTTACAAACTTTTCCATAAACGTAAAATTTGCATTGTCTATAATTGGTTTGCAATAAAAATCATTTTAATCTCACAAAAATATGGTAATAAATCCAACAGAGAGCTTCAGGATTGAATAGAGGTCGGTCATGACATTTTTGGTGGTTGAGAAGTGCAAACAATATGAAATTTACAGAAGAATGTGTGATATGTATGGAGAACCAAGTTTTAGTAAAAAAAAGGGATGCTTACTTATGGGCTAAACATATGTTTGCCACTACAAGCCTGGGCCAAAAAGACTATCCCCGCTGACTCTTCGGTAAAAAAAAAAAAACGTTCTGGGCGAAGCAGTTAGTAAAGAGGTTCGTGCTGACAATCTTCTGGGACATCAAAGGACCCATCACCATCGATTTCCTTGAAAAATATCCAAATGTAAACAATGTTTCCTATTGCCAACTCCTTAGGTAAACATTTTTTTTTTTGAATAGAGAAATTAGATATCATAAATTGAATTATTATGACCCGAAAATCCGGCGAGCACCTCATGCAACATACGGAACCACTTGACAGCTTTTTCCCATCAGGTTGTGATTACGTGGAGGCGTATGTCAAATCCTCTTGGGAAGACGTAGCCCTGGAGGTGACCATGTCCCCCGTAAGAGTACGGACGTAACTACAAATCACACCAGGTTAATTAGCCGTGCATTTACCATAACTAGTTAATTTGGCATCACTTGTGTGCAAAGTGGACCAGTAGTCCGTGGTAGAGTTTCGGCTCTGCATTCTGTGGTAGCTGGTTCGATCTCTAGTGGGAGAGATCACGGTATATACTGCTGATGAGACCTAATATGGTCGAAGCAGCTGTCCAGTGGTTCTGTATTTCGCTCACAGTGCTTGCCGGATATTCTGGTCATGATAACCCTTAGGAAAAAATCCCCTTGTTTATTGAATGACACGTATATATATATATATATATATACTGGTATATATATATTGGTACATTGAGCTCTTTACCAGGAAAATTTTAAATATTCATGCTTGAATAACTTCTCGTCCTGATGGAATTACTCCCAACTCCGGTTTAACTGGACAAAAAAAATATATATATATATATATATATTTGATTAAACATAATATACATTTTTTGTCTACATATTTTTTGTTAATCCTTTCGAATTGCCGTATTGATCTTATGATATTCGGTGGGAATAGGTTGATAAACCTTTCATAATTTGTTATTTCCCAAGTACTTTCTGCTCAACATTGGGCCATCATCAGGGAAGGATGTATTACAAAAGTGATTTAACTTTTGTATGTACATTACTACTTTGTAAGAATGATAAATTTTATTGTTTTTATTTAGTTCATGTGTAAAGTTAAGAACTGAATTTTTTTGGAAGGTGTCTTGTAGCATGTTGATTTTGTTAATATTATTAGCAAGAATAATTATGAAATCAACATACTACAAGACACCTTTTAGATGTTCTCATTGATACTAACAATAATAATAACTTCACTACTTCATCTTACAAAAAACCCACTAATAATAATTCCTGTACCCTCAACTTTAAAAGTGAATGCCCCTTCAGATATAAAAAAGCAATTATTCGTAATGTAATATCCCGTGCCAAACTGTTCTCCTCCTCCAAAACAATATTTCATAAAGAGGTAGAAAACATAAAACAGGCTCTCATCAATAATGGGTTTCCAAACAATATTGTTGATGAACAAATTAAACGTATGATTAAAAATATTAACCAACAAAATAAACACTGCACCACTCCACCCAGTCAACAAACATTTATCAAACTTTTTTACCGCAACCAAATTCTCTACAATTATAAATCAGATGAAAATATATTAAAAACATTGATTCAAAGAAACATGCTCGCTACTTATCCTAATAAAAAAAATTAAACTTATCATATACAATAATAAATTTAAAACCTCCAATTTAGTCATTAAAAATAATTCCTCTCCATTGATTGGAGTTTTGCAAAAAAAAAAAAACAACGTTATATATCAATTTAAATGTCCTTTAGGGGATTGTATCTCTAAAAACAACAATATATATGTCGGTTTAATCTCAACCACCCTATTGAGAAGACTTACAATGCACCTTTCTGATACCACTTCCATAGCACAGCATTTAAAAGAAAAAGATTCATGCCCAACAAGAGAATCACGGAAAATTCTTACCGAAAACACAACAATATTAGATCAACAAAATAACAAGCAAAAATTACAGATTCTCGAGGCACTACATATTAGGAACATACAACCCACACTTAAGAGAATTAGTTTTGAAACCAGTGCTAATGTACTTAAATGTCTTTAGCTATTTATAGAAACAAATTCGAAAAGTCAACGCTACACAATACAACAGTGCAAACGCTCATTCTTACAAAGTACTAATGTACATACAAAAGTTAAATCACTTTTGTAATACATCCTCCCCTGATGATGGCCCAATGTTGGGCAGAAAGTACTTGGGAAATAACAAATTATGGAAGGTTTATCAACCTATTCCCGCCGAATATCATAAGATCAATACGGCAATTCGAAAGGATTAACAAAAAATATGTAGACAAAAAATGTATATTATGTTTAATCAAATATATATATATATATATATATATATATATACGTGTCATTCAATAAACAAGGTGATTTTTTCCTAAGGATTATCATGACCAGAATATCCGGCAAGCACTGTGAGCGAAATACGGAACCACTGGACAGTCTCATCAGCAGTATATATCGTGATCTCTCCCACTAGAGATCGAACCAGCTACCACAGAATGCAGAGCCGAAACTCTACCACGGACTACTGGTCCACATTGCACACAAGTGATGCCAAATTAACTAGTTATGGTAAATGCACGGCTAATTAACCTGGTGTGATTTGTAGTTACGTCCGTACTCTTACGGGGGACATGGTCACCTCCAGGGCTACGTCTTCCCAAGAGGATTTGACATACGCCTCCACGTAATCACAACCTGATGGGAAAAAGCTGTCAAGTGGTTCCGTATGTTGCATGAGGTGCTCGCCGAATTTTCGGGTCATAGTAATTCAATTTATGATATCTAATTTCTCTATTCAAAAAAAAAAAAAATGTTTACCTAAGGAGTCGGTAATTGGAAGCATTGTTTACATTTGGATATTTTTCAAAGAAATCGATGGTGATGGGTCCTTTGATGTCCCAGAAGATTGTCAGCACGAACCTCTTTACTAACTGCTTCGCCCAGAACGTTTTTTTTTTTACCGAAGAGTCAGCGGGGATAGTCTTTTTGGCCCAGGCTTGTAGTGGCAAACATATGTTTAGCCCATTAGTAAGCGTTTCTTTTTTTTTTTACTAAAACTTGCTTCACCGTACATATAACACATTCTTCTGTAAATTTCATATTGTTTGCACTTCTCAACCACCAAAAAATTGATGACCGACCTCTATTCAATCCTGAAGCTCTCTGTTGGATTTGTTGCTATTTTGAATATTTTTGTGAGATTAAAATGATTTTTACTGCAAACCAATTCCAAACAATACATATTTTACATTTATGGAAAAGTTTGTGAAAAAAAAATTAATTTGTTTTCTTTGCCTCTTGCCAGTCATAGTATTTAAGATTTATAATTTTGTATGAGACGGCCAGGCATGTACGGAGCGAGCGTTAAGTCTTGGCCTGGTAGGAAACGTAAGCCTCCTTGATCTCTCTTCTTCACATACATCTTCTTTTTTTTCAAAATGGCTGCTTTGACTACCAGGGATAATAGACTCCCTTAAAAACGCAAGCACATTCCAACTACACTTCTTCAACCCTCTGCTCTGGCCAGCGAATCAGGTGTACATTCTAAAAATCTTTTTGTGGCAGATCAGCCCTTGTAGGTTATTTTATTTCGTTTTGTATTTCAGTGGGATACCAAATAACTTGTTGTACAGGCCTGTAATGGCTCCAAATCCGAACATACCATTTGAAGTCTATCTTGATATGATTGGCCGCCCTCGATACCCTCCACTGGGAAATGTACAGGCCAATTTGCTTGTACGGCCCAAGCCGCTAATGTTTTTCCCCTACAACGCCATGCTAGTCTCAAACTCAATGACCATTAGACCGTACCCAATGAACATGGTGCATCCTTCAATCCGGGAAAATCCCAAAGAGACAAGCCATATGGACGCGAGAACAGCAGCGACTACAGCGGCGACTGCAACAACGACAGCAAGACCTCTAATAGAGATGAAAAGTACAAATATAAAAAAGTACAAATGTCAGTTTTGTGGCAGAGGTTTCTCGCGAAGTAACACTTTGATTACACATGAAGTAAGTCATTTTAAAACTATTTCTCTTCGAGGTGTTCGCCATGGTTTTACTTTTGGAAACTAATCGCTTTTATGCATATAATGTATTTTTATTGTCAACGCTTTCTTTCTGATTTTTAATACATTTCTATAGTAAAGTCATTTATAATACATTTTTATTATAAAATGCCTTCAGTGCTTTTCTATAGTAAATTAACCGAATTTACTTTATACATATAATAACACAATTCTCTCACTAACACTTGTATTAATTCCTGACTACTTGCAACCTCTTTCTGATTTTCAATACATTTCTATAGTAAAGTCATTTATAATGCATTTTTATTATAAAATGCCTGCAGTGCTTTTCTATAGTAAATTAATTGAATTTACCTTTACATATGATAACACAATTCTCTCACTAGCGCTTGCACTAATTCCTGACCACTGACAACCTCTTTCTGATTTTCAATACATTCCTATAGTAAAATTACTTCTCTGGCCACTGACAACCTCTTTCTGATTTTCAATACATTCCTGTAGTAAAATTACTTCTCTGGCCACTGACAACCTCTTTCTGATTTTCAATACATTCCTATAGTAAAATTACTTCTCTGGCCACTGACAACCTCTTTCTGATTTTCAATACATTCCTGTAGTAAAATTACTTCTCTGGCCACTGACAACCTCTTTCTGATTTTCAATACATTCCTGTAGTAAAATTACTTCTCTGGCCACTGACAACCTCTTTCTGATTTTCAATACATTCCTGTAGTAAAATTACTTCTCTGGCCACTGACAACCTCTTTCTGATTTTCAATACATTCCTATAGTAAAATTACTTCTCTGGCCACTGACAACCTCTTTCTGATTTTCAATACATTCCTATAGTAAAATTACTTCTCTGGCCACTGACAACCTCTTTCTGATTTTCAATACATTCCTATAGTAAAATTACTTCTCTGGCCACTGACAACCTCTTTCTGATTTTCAATACATTCCTGTAGTAAAATTACTTCTCTGGCCACTGACAACCTCTTTCTGATTTTCAATACATTCCTGTAGTAAAATTACTTCTCTGGCCACTGACAACCTCTTTCTGATTTTCAATACATTCCTGTAGTAAAATTACTTCTCTGGCCACTGACAACCTCTTTCTGATTTTCAATACATTCCTGTAGTAAAATTACTTCTCTGGCCACTGACAACCTCTTTCTGATTTTCAATACATTCCTGTAGTAAAATTACTTCTCTGACAATCTGATATGTTATGAAGTAGCAGATAGACCACAGGAACTAATCCTTTTTCCTGTGTGAGAGGAGGACATATGTGAATTGCTAGACATGACCCCTGAACAGTCCATGGTATATGTCTGTCTGTCTGTACAATCCATCGTCTGACTTGGTGTGTTCGTGTGCATTTGTACGCTCACGTCTATTTGTACGTGTTTGCTTTTGAGCTTTTTTTGGCTGTAGGTTTGTGCGTGCTTTATCAAAGAATAGTTAGGTTTATTTAAGGGCATATCAACTCCTTATAGGTTATTTAATACCGAAATTTGATTCACTCATAAATGTTTCATTGTACGTTTTTAATAGACCATTGCAATTTTTTAAATTGCCTTTTGTATGTGTCTAGTAGTAGAGTGTTCGCAAATAGCCCGGGAGACCGGGGTTCAATATCAGGTCGTGTCATACCAAAGACTCAAAAAGTTGTACTTGACACCTCCTTGCATTATAAGGTACGTTTCAATGGTAAAGTAGAGCAATCCAGCGAATGGAGAAGCGCTCTCCTCAGCACCTTGGTGTTGTAGCTATTGGAAAGGGAGCCTTCGGCTAACCCTCGACTACGGTCGCCAACTTTTTACTTTACTAGAAAGATGAATAAGAAATGATCTAATAGAAACTTGCAAAATAATTTGCCGAATTTCTAATTATGGTAAACGTTTTTTTCAATATTTCTACTCGAACTGGAAATTTACCGTCAAGACAGATTTCTAAAACTATGTCTACTAACCAACTGGTTGTTTTTGCTAATAAAGTAATATATTTTTCGGGACAAATTTCCTTATCAGCAATAGTGTCGATAATTTTTAGATTAGATTGGTTTCAGAAAATATGGTAAGAAAAAAATATTAAGAAGATTTGTTAGGGAAATATTGAATGAATAACTTTACAGAATTTGATCAGTATATAAGGGGTGGAACGATAAAATTGACGTCCTAAAGAAAACAACACAACAGCTTTATTTTTAAACTTTTATTGAAAAAATCAATTCAGGTAACTTGATTATGGTGTAGAGCTGACATCTATCCAATGTAGCCGCCTTCAGCCTCAATCACCGCCTCGATACGGATCCGGGATTGGGAGCATGCTTTTTCCACAGGCGCCGGTGGGAGCTCGGCGAATACTCGGTAGATGGCGGCGATCAGGCTGGCTTTGGTGTTGTGGGAGGTCATGTTGGTGATGTACTCGACGTATGACCAAACGAAGTAGTCCAGCGGGTTCAGGTCAGGGGAGGAGGGGGACAAAGCCTGGGTCTCTTTGGACTTGTGGGCCGGCGCCGAGTCCTGCTGCCACATGTAGGGTCTGCCACCGGTCACACGATTGCACCCGGAGATCACCACACTCTTCAGCACATCCAGGTACACTTTGGTGTTGACTTTCAAGCCGACTTCGAAGATATGAGGTAGCATGATGTGGCCTTCACTTGAAACCACACCAAAGACCATAACCATAACCGTCCAAAGGGTCGTCCGATGCGTTGAGCTGTGCACTCAAGCGTTGAACCGTCCGGATTTGCATTTTGAGGGTGCTGGCAATGGTCCTGTTATCATAACTTGGATCGGTAGAGAGCATAGGTTGTACAGCGGCGCATTTCCGATCTCGCTCGTTAAACATTGTGTCACTTTCAGACAAGATAGAAGGCTCCTATCGCTCTTGGAATTTGTACACAACTGGCCAACTAGTAGATGGTCTGCAACAAAAAAAGAAAACCCGTTTTCATTCCACGGAAATGGAATCATGTCGTTTTTTCTAGGGCGACAATTTTATCGTTCCACCCAATAAATACTGTATTAATAGAGTATTTTTTACGGGTGATGTGAAAAATAGTAAAAAGCGAAGTTATTCAAAGAGGCATTTAAAGCAAATAATTAAACGTATCCCTATCCAATATTAATTTTCAAACAGATCTATTTGATCCATAGATGGAACCCTAATATATATATATATATATATATATATATATATATATATATATAATGAACAAAAGTGATAATACAGTAAGGAATCTTTCTTTGTGGTTATTTTTTAATTGTACCCAACTTTGGCCATCGTCAAACGAGAAAAGTTTTTATGAAGAAAAGTTTTTAAAGATTTTAAAATAGTTTTTGAAAGAGTTGATATGCCACAAAAAAGCCACGAAAAATGAACTAGTACCGTTATATATCCATTTGTTAAATGAAAATTGTTTTTTTGGCATCCGAGTTTCAACTGATCATCTTGTTATTTCTAGAATAGTAAAACCCAGACAGTGAGATCTTTACTTGGGAGTTATTTATTAGGCTTATGTGGAATATGTTTCAAATTAGCCGTAATTGTTTTAGTCAGATATTTAATATAAGCATTTGTTTACTGAGATGTTTATGAGGCCATCCATATCGATCCATCTTATTTCAAAGTGGTGTTTTGAGGATGGTTTAATTTAATGTCAAAACCATTTGGAGTCAGTGTTTGGAGACGTTTTTATTCATCAATCTTTGTGTATTTCTGTTATCGCAATATTGTCTTCTAATGTCTTTTTTCCTTTGTTTTCTATAATGGTGAATATTGAATCTCTACTGAAATCGTTTGAACAGAAACGTTGTTTTTAGAAAAATTAATTTGTTATAATTCCTAGATATAATTCTGTGTTTGGATTATTTAATCAAAAATAAAACGGTCATTCTAAAGCTTAAAAGAATACCTTTTGAAAAAGATTTCTAATTTTAGTCAGACTTCTATCTCAAGTATCTTTGTTTTTTTTTTATTTATTACTTACATACGTCTATTCTTTTTCAAAAATTATAGCGGATCCACACGGGTGAGAAGCCGTTTGAATGTCAAGTCTGCCGCAGGAAATTTCGTCAACATGGTAACTTAACTCGGCATATGGTCATTCACACGAACATGAGACCCTTCTCGTGCGTCATCTGCAAACGTGCCTTCAACAGGAAATCCAACCTTAAAACTCACCTCAAAATTCACCGCTTGCCCAAACTTCTGGCAGAAACTTGAAAATTCATTCATTCCATTAACAGACCAAACAAAAGAAAGATAAATCAATTGATATATAGATAGGTATTGATGAAGATATATACTTACATGCGCATATATCTATATTTGAACACAGAAACACACACATATACATACTTTTATATATATATATATATATATATATATATATATGAAAGTATGCATATATATAAAAGTATGCGTGTATATATATATATATATATATATATATATATTAAGTCTCAAGTCCCATATACTAGTCTCTAAACATTTTCTTAGTTTCAGTTTGATTTTTACAATTTTTTTCCTTTGAGTTTAATTTTTATGATTTTTTTATTTTCAGTTTTATCATGGTTGGTTTGTTGATTGGTTGGGTTGAATTTCTTTGTTTAATGGCATATCAACCTTTGTGGGTTATTTAATAGCAAAGTCATCCTACCAAAAGAAAATTAGTGGTACTATCTAACCCATAGCTAGGTATTTGTTTGAAAGTGAACATAATAGCGCGACTGGAGTTCGAACTCGCTTACTACGATTCCGCAGTCCATCGCTTTAAACATTACACCACGAGAACACCCACCTGGTTGGCTTGATTATTCATTTTACGCTACATCAATACCTTAGGGGCTATTTAATACCAACATTTTCTTTGAAACATTTTTTTCGGTTTTATTATGGTTGGTTGGTTGGTTTTTAACGACATATCAATTATGGTTTTTTTTCTGAAATTTGATTCACTTGTAAATATTTGAGGGTAATTTTATTTTCTATATCCCGTTACGTTTTTTGCTCTTGTTTTTGTTTTGGCTTTTACATTGCACTTTTTTTTAATATCTATGATAAACATTTGTTTACATGATATCAGGTATTCCACTTTTTTTTATATCTATGATAAACATTTGTTTACATGATATCAGGTATTCCACTTTTTTTTATATCTATGATAAACATTTGTTTACATGATATCAGGTATTCCACTTTTTTTTATATCTATGATAAACATTTGTTTACATGATATCAGGTATTCCACTTTTTTTTAATATCTATGATAAACATTTGTTTACATGATATCAGGTATTCCAATCTAATACAAATAATTTGCACACCGACGTATGGTTTCAAGTATTCCTATCTGATACTAATAATTTATACACAGTTATATGGTTTAAAGTAACGATTCCCATTTAATTCTCATATGTTTTCAGAGAAATATGGTTTCAAGTATTCCTAACACTGCAATAATTTGCAAGCAGTTATATGATTTGAAGTAACTAATCCTATTTAATGATTATCATTTTTTCACATGCAGTTGAATGGTTTCAAGTTGATGATAATAGCAATAATAATAATAATAATAATAATAATGATAATAATAATAATAGACCATACAAACAAATGGTATATGCATAACCCAGCACCTGTGTTCGAAAATGACACATAGAAACTCTTATGGGACTTTGATATACACACGGATAACCTAATCTCGGCCAGAAGACCAGACCTTATAATAATCAACAACAAAAAAAAAAAAAAAAAAAGAGAATTTGCAAAATTGTCGACTCTGCTGTCCCGGCTGACCACAGAATAAAACTGAAAGAATGTGAAAAGAAGGATAAGTACCTCGACCTTGCTAGAGAATTGAAAAAACTATGGAACATGAAGGTGACGATTATACCAATTGTGATTGGTGCTTTTGGCACAGTAACTAAAGGATTATTAAAAGGCCTGGATGACTTGAAAGTTGACGGACGAGTGGAGACCATCGAAACGACAGCATTATTGAGAACAGCCAGAATACCGAGAAGAGTCCTGGAGACTTGAGGAGACTTACTGTCACTCAAACTCCAGGGAAAAACCATCAGCTAACGCTGATGTGAAAAACTCTAAAAGGTAATAATAATAATAATAATAATAATAATAATAATAATAGTCCTTAGTAAACAAATATAGCTTCAAGTAACTGTTCTTAATACAAAATAATTTACACACAATTATACGGTTTCGAGTATTCCTATCAATTACAAATAACTTTCAAACATAACTTTTTGACCCATAGATTGGATTCTCAATAGGTACCATCACATTGGATTTGAGTTGTCCTGGGAGTAATGCCAAAGAAAAAATGCTCTCACACTCTTCTGAACTCCAGAACCGGAGCCTCACCACTGGATTCAGTTTAGAGTCATACCCAAAACACTACTGTGGGGAGGATCATATTTTACTGCAAGGGAAGCAGTTAGCATATTCTAAAACCCGTCGACCGAGCACAGCTTTATTATGAATTCAAGTCTAACAAATGGGAAAATTACATGCCCTCAGTTCTCGACTAAGCCAAATGTAGGACCATAAAGGTGTCCTGCATATCTAAGATTACTGTGAATCAGCAACGCTTCCATGCAACAACTAGAATAAATGTTTACTTCACCTTGTATAAACTCGATTATTACTGACATAATTCTTTGAAGAAAAGTGACCGAAACAAAGTGTCCCCTTTTTAGGATTTTAAATCGTCTTTAAAATATTTCATTATACATACGTTTTTAAAAACAATACTTACATTCTGTACCTATCACAAGATCTTCATACATATAGTAAAGTAAAGTTAGCGACCATAGTCGAGGGTGACCCGAAGGCTCCCTTTTCGATAGCTACTACACCAAGGTGTAGGGGAGGGCGCTACTCCATTCCCTGGATTGCTCCACTTTACCCTTGAACCGTACCTTATAATGCTGAGTGTTAAGCAAGGTGGTATCAAGTTCCATTTTTAAAGTCTTTGGTATGACTCGACCTGGGATTGAACCCAGGCCTCCCGGGCCATTGGCGAACACTCTAACCGCTGGGCCAATGTCCCGGTTCATACATATACATACATATATTTACAGAGAATATTTACAGAGAAAACTTAGAGGTTCCTGTGGTGTTATGATTATCGTCATAGGAAATGGACACGGCGACATGAGTTCAAATCCTGACGATTTCATTACACATAGCACTTATATCCTAGGGAAAGATATGAATCCAATTTACTCCCTCCAGCTATGGGTAAATAGTAGTGCAGACTGGGTTCTTCAGCCTTGGTGAGGTGACTAGTCTAGGAGAAAAACCTGTAAAACTCCGCTTAAAAATAGACATTGTGTCATATGTACGAGCGGAGGTGTTTGTAAATATGTATAGAGAAAACTTGAAAAGCAAAGATAATCCAAAGAAAGTCAACGTTGTAACGTTTCGGGTCTAATGAAACGTCATCAAGACTAGAAAGCTGATATCGAGCGACGTTAAATCACCGATGGATTTTTGATAAAAATACAAAACAAGCAGAAAATATTATATATATAAAGAAAGGGGTAACTGTCTAATCAATAAATCAGCGTTCGTATCTAAAAATGTCACGTTACTATTTAAGACAATGATGAAGAACAAATAGAATCATCAAGAGAAATAATGAATTAAAGGGAAAAAGAAGGAAGGAAAGATAATAGGAGAAAAGAAAAGAACGGAAGAATGAGAGAGAAGGAAATTGAAGAGTGAGGCGGGGTAATGTTGGGAAAGAGAAGAAGGATGAAAAAGGGAAAAAGCTAACATATCACATATAAATAATTAATTTTTGTTAAATCAAAAATCAAACTTATGTCAATTGACATGTCTATGAATTAAAAAGAAAGGAAGTTTTAAATGAAAGTGGCAAAAGTCAATAGATAAAATATTTACCGGAGAAAGAAAAAAGGAAGAGAATTGAAAGGGGGCAACTTGAGATATCTGTGTGAAAAAGGCAGTGAGCTGGAAATAAGTGTGTCAGGGTTGATGGGGAAATTTTGAAAATATGTAGGAAATTAATTAATTATACATGTAATATAGTGTAGCTATTTAAAATGAGTGTTCCTAAATACGACAAAATGCTGAAAAAGCCCGGTCGATTATTAACTTTTTTACAAAGTGAAATTGCACTGGCTTCAAAAGATTTTCTCAATTTTTTGTTGTGGATATAAGTTAACCTAGTGGCTGCATTAAAACTGAAGTTTTGATCAGACATAGAAACACACACATATATATATATATATATATATATATAATCCTTCGCACCAGCAGTATGTGACACATAGTCAATTTTTAAACTGAGTTTAACAGGTTTTTAATTCAGATTTTCGTTTTTCTAGACTGGTTGCCATGCTAAAGTTAAAGAGCCCAACCTGTCCTATTATTTATCCGTTATTTACATTATAAAAACATGGAATTTGAAAAAAAAAACAGAAATTGAAAAGTTTATTTTGAAAAAAAAATTTTTTTAAATAACGCTAAAAGAATTTTTCTAAATATATTTAAAATATTAAAACACTTAACTTACAACTGGAATTGGTCTTTCATGAATGTATCTCGGTATTATTATTATTATTATCATTATTATTCACAGCAAGTCTCCGCAGATCTACAAGACTCTTCTGAGTTTTCAAACTTATCTTTACAATGCAGTGCTCTGTATATTATTATTATTATTATTATTATTATTATTATTATAAGTGGAGGTGCCCGTGGTGTAATTGTTATCGTAGTAGGAAATGAACAGGGCGACACGAGTTCAAATCCTGGACGAGACTGATTGCATTTCACATAGCACTAATACCCTTGGGAAAGGTATGAATCCAATTATTCTCCCTCCAGCTATGGGTAAATAGTAGGACATACTAGGTTCTTCAGCCTTGGTTAGGCAACTGGTCTAGGAGAAGGAAAACTTTGAATTAAAACCTGTTAAACTCCGCTTAAAAAT
This sequence comes from Sepioteuthis lessoniana, assembly GCA_963585895.1. Taxonomy (NCBI): domain Eukaryota; kingdom Metazoa; phylum Mollusca; class Cephalopoda; order Myopsida; family Loliginidae; genus Sepioteuthis; species Sepioteuthis lessoniana. Next base: position 29,578,492 of record OY757926.1, on the reverse strand, counting down.
TGACCTTGTGTCATATCCTGCCCGAGCGGAGGGGTTGGTAAATAGGATTATGATTATTATTATATTTACTCCTTTAGAGTTTTTCACATCAGTGTTAGCTGATGGTTTTTCACTGGAGTTTGAGTGACAGCAAGTCTCTTCAAGTCTCCAGGACTCGTTTCAGGATTCTGGCCGTTCTTGGCAATGCTGTTGTTTGGATAGTCTCTACCCGTCCGCCAACTTCCAAGTCCTCCAGGCCTTTTAATAATCCTTTAGTTAGTTAGTTATTATTATTATTATTATTGTTGTTGTTGTTGTTATTCAACTTTACTTTCGGTTTTTTACAATCCTTCACCGGGTCTTTACCCAAGACCTAGCACGAGGGAAGGTAGTTATTATATGTATTCTATGTATTTGTATTTTTGCTGCCTCTTTGAGTGATATTTTTCAGTCCCATTGATAGTACTCACCTAAAGAGATGTGCAATTCAAAAGAAATGTGTCATTTCGTCTAGGCTAGGACTGTTGAGTATCTTGTCAATGTGTTTATCGGTCCCTTTCTTGATCATACCTCAGGCTCCTTTTACTAGCATAATGATAATTTTAAAGCACCACATTTTTGGGATTTCTGCTTCTACGGCTTTTATTTACCTGTTTTATTATATTCTTTGGCTGATATGTTATTATGAGTTGGCACTGACATATCAACTTGTAGGCGTTTTTTTTTTTTTGTCCTTAAACACTATATCTAGTCTCTTACTCTTTATTTTTTTATCAGTTTGAATTACAAATGGCCAGAGAATAGTTGCTCCTTTTGCTTCTGTTATAGGTTCCAGTTAGTGTTAATACCATTTTTCACAATCCACAGAATTTACATACTTTCCAACGAATATAATGTTCTATTTTATCAGGCCTTTCTTTATATTCTATTGGTGTTAGGATAGGGCAACCAGATACTAATTAGTCAATCTATTGATTCAAATATTCAAGTATTTTTTGTTCTCACAATTTACATACTGGGTTTGGTCTGTTTTTTTATAGGTTTGGTTGATTGTTTCTAGTTTGTAGGCTCTGGTCCACTGCTGCGATTATTAACCCCTCTGTCTCCGCATTCAGTCCAGCACTTTTCTTTCTGTAAGTATTTTGCTGCCTCTGCTGCTTTATCTTTTATATCTACTTCCTTCGTTGTGTTATGTAAGAAGAATGTGCCGATACCGAGATGTGTGGTCGAACACGGATCTCTGGGCAACAGACACAACAGTTGAAATGGACTGCATTCCTGCGGGAGGGGGTTCACGTGACTTGGAATAGTAAATATATAAATCATTCAAACAGAAGTCCGGTAGCAAAGTGTAGTGTAGCATTGCATCCTATAAAGTATTGCGAATGCAATTATTACTCGATTCGGTATTCGTCGTTGTACGAGAGAAATATTATAAAGACTCGGTGACGATTACACCCTGAACGAAACATAAAACGGTATGAAGCCGAGTTGGTTTGTAAATCTATGACTTTCTTTACTAAGTAAATATCTTATTTGCTTTTGTTTTTCTGTTTCTTGTTTGTGTTTACTAACTGTGGCATCCATTCTGTTGTAGTGTCAAAGTAAATCCTCTAATCCTATAGTGGTTGTTTTGTAGGTCAATTCTAGTTGGATTAACCCTCTTCCACCGATTTTCGCTTTCAGATACTGAAAGACCAAAGCAGCAATTCAACAGAGATACACCAGCAATATATATATATATATATATATATATATGGACTAGAGAAGACAAAAAAAATATAATCTACGGTTATTTTGAAAGCAATCTTATGATACAATTGCTGGATATTGACTTGAAGACCCCTCTGACATCTGTCAATGCAGCGGCGGAAGTGGAACCCTGGTTGAACGAAAATAACAGGAAAGGAACCTGCTACCTAAATTAAACAGGACGTAGGTGTTTTTGGCGGTAATGTCGCGTAAATTGCGTAGGTGGCATGCTAGAAGTAAGCGTGTCCACATACATTGTGTATGCGTCAGGCTGGAGGTGTGATCACTAGAATCTGCGTTGGGGACATGATGGAGAGAGGCGTGGTCACGTTAATTGCGTGAGTGTCCGGGATGTTATATAACCTGGAAGATTTTTATCCGAAAGGGAAGAAGTTCACCAAAATCCGTAGCCGCTCAAAGATCTTCGACCCTCTTTTGATTAATCCCTCCGATCATTGTGGGTTAGAAAAAAAAAGAAGCAGATTTTTTTAAAAATATGAGTGTTGTCTTTCTCTGTTATACAACACAATCAGAATAAATAACTGTTGTAACCTAAAAAAAGGGGGCTACTTAACGGGAAATAAGCGAAACGGAGGTTGGAAACTAAATGGAAGTCGTTATAACATTAACAAAATATAATACAAGCCAGACGCGTAAAGAAGGTAACCACTGCAAGTGGTGAACAGCTTAGTCGGCATATTACAGTATTTGTTACGCGCCTCACCAAATAGGTGAGTGTGGTTCTAGGCTTTATTCAGGTGGGGCCAGGCGCAGATCTCTAGCCCGATCACGATCGGCATTTCCAAAATTGCCTCAAGCCCCGTCAGTAATCTCCTAAAAGGTGTGCCTCAGGTGACTGGCGATAAACCTCGCCCCTCCGAGGAGGGATAGAGTCTGGAAGGACTGCACCCTGAGGCTCGAGGAGTGTCGGCCGCGTGACGTGAATGCTGGGCTTCTCCGGCACCCACGTCAAGCAGCCCCGACCGAATAACAACCGACTTAGTCGGCATATTACCATCTCATACAATAGTGTCCAATGTATTCATTAAGATTGGGACATACCCAGAAATGTTCAATGGTACGGTATATAACAATAACCAAGAATGTAGGAATGTAATTTGACTTTAAAAAATGTACCATGCTCAAAATGAAAACTGAGGAAAGAGAAACAGCGGGAGAAATAGAACGACAAAATCAGGAAAACATTAAAATGCTCCATCATCATCATCATCATCATCATGTCATGCCGCTAGCACGGATTTTCCTAATTCTCTCTCTCTCTCTCTCTCTCTCTCTCTCTCTCTCTCTCTCACGCTAATCGTCTCTATCGTCCATCGCTTCCGACAGGTCTTGTAGACTACATCCTGTGTCCGTACAGCGATGTTGTTGATAAGTTCTAGCCGGTGGTCCAACACTTGCTAAACGATGTGAAAGGGGTACATCGGAGAAAGACACTTATGTGTTCGTCCTTACTTCTCCAGCCGTGTCCCGCTTTAGAGAGAAGGAAAATACAAGAACTTAAGAATATTTTACTTCTCTGATAAGGGTCAAAGGATTTATCTATCTTTTTGCTTTCTTTTATTTTTACGCTATGGTAGACCGGAACGACAAAGTCTACGAGACGGTAAGTTTTTTTTTCTTGTTAATTAACACTAGGTCTGATCTTCTGGCTGAGATTAGATGATCCATTTGTATCTCAAAATCTCAGCGAATTTTATTTGTTTCATTCACCAGGACGGATTCTGGTTTGTGTAAATATCATTTGGTAGTATGGGTTAAGTTTTATCTCTTGCACAATTCTCAGTGGATCACTTTTCCCACCCAGCCGTGTCTTGTCATTTATTTCTTTAGTGGTAGTTTGCTGCATTCGCTTTCTTTGTGATTAACTGTCTCATCTCTGTTGCCATATAACCAAAGCTTGCTATTCTCTTTCATATTGTCAACTTTCGCCTTGATAGAATTAATCTTTATGGCATTGTTATATGCTGTCAGTCATTCGTCCAGGTCTTCTGCAACCTCCCTAGTTTTTTTTCTCTCTTAAAACATCTGCGTAGTTGTTTTTTTTCCGATTTCTGTGGTCTAGTTTTCTGTTAACTTTTATGTTGCCAATGCTATTGCTGGCAACAGTAGTGAGTCGTTCTTATCTGGCGAGCCCTCTTCCTTATTCTTATCTTGACATTTATAGTCCGCTTAGGCCGTCTCTCACATGATGTTTATCCAACTTAACACAAAACCAGATTTGACACAAAGCTATGTTATTGTTGGGAGCCACGCAGGAATAGGGACTCCTGCGTGACCGTCACAAAAGATACTTGATCCCGTCGATATTCCCCATTTTGGGGGCGCCTCAGGCTCCAAGCAATGAATTCAACCCCGCAAAGCAGATATTGCTTGGGGAAACGGCTCCCTGTAATCAGACGATCAATTTCTCAATCACCTTCCAGTGTGTCAGGTAAGTACGCCTTATCTATAGTCAAGGCGTACTTACCTGACGCACTCGTTAAAGGTGAGTGAAAAATTGATCGTCTGGTCCCAGTAGGAGGGGCTGTTTATCATAGTCATCAAATTCCTTGTCTTTTAGTCCATCTGACTGTGTTTCTCTCTCGTTCAATTAAAAAATGGGCATGAGTATCTGTTATGGCCCTGGAAGGGGTCACAAAGAGAACAGAACACCACGGTTATAGTATAGGTATATATTTACAAGAACAAAGGATGGTTACAAGAACGTAGGACGGTAAGCTAATAGTTCGCATAACTGCGCGGGGGCGAGGTTAGCTTCCGGATCTAGACTAACTTCGTATTGTTGCGTTTTCCGGTATTATGGAGAGTGGTTTGGTTTGGTTTGGTTTGTTTGGTTTTATGGCATATCAACCTTTGTAGGTTATTTAACGCCAAATCCATTTTTATGTAAATAATCTGTTCTATTGAAAACAGTTCAGTTTAGCATAAGGACAGAGTTTAATTGTCAAAAACATTTCCATTTCAAACTATTCATGCAGTTATATGTAATAATTCAGTTGAGTGTAAATACACTTTTAATGTCGAAAAACAGTTCTATTTGAAATAATTCAGTTAAGCATAAGCACACAGTTTAAGTGTAAGTACAGTTTAATTGTCAAAAACGTTTCTATTTCAAGCTATTCTATTTACTCAATTCATTTTAGCATAAGTATGCTGTTAGTTCCATTTAACCCATAGATAGGGCCCTATCAGGTGCTACCACTCCGGGCCAGAGTGGACCTGGGAGCGATGGCAATGAAGGGGTACTCCGCATTCCCCAAAGCTCCAGCACTGCTGGAACCTCACCATCAGATTTTTTAGTGTCATATCCAGGACACTCGTTAGGGGGGGTCTTACCCCTCTGCAGAGGTGCAGTCAGTGTATTCTACAGCCCCAGCTGACTGGGCAAAGAGTGTTTGAGTCCATTAGTGGGTGATTCCGCTACAACAGTATCTTACCGTGGACATGGTCCAGATGCTTATTCCTTTGATGAGACTTCTTCTATAGAGCTTGGTCTCGAGAAACTTTCTTGTTCTTCTGGTCTTCTCTTTTCTCACTTTTCCTTTCATCTCTGATAGTTTCTGTCAGGGTGTCTTGTTCTTTTTCATTTTTGAAAAATACCTTCACATCATCCGAAAGCATAAAGTGATTTATCTTTTGCTATGATTTTGTAAATTTGTTGGCCCCTGAAGTATATAATAAAGTGGCATCATTGCCATAACAGACAACAGTAGATTTTTACCACTACTCGGGTTTACTCCCTACTGTTAATCCCACTTTCCAATTTTCGATGGCTTCCGTAATAAAATATTACTGCGGGATCAAAAATAATTTTCAATATAAACCAATTCAAAATAATGCAGAATTTAGATTTATGGAAAAAAAATCATTTATTTTCTTAAAAAAAAAAACTGCCCATATATACATACAGTAGACTCTCGTTCTAATGGCACAATTAAAAGTCTTCACAGATTTAACGGTATTTTACCTGTTCTTTTTGCTTTTTTATTTATTATAACTTGGTATACTTTCTACTCGCTATGACAGAAATCCGTTTTAAGGACACTGTTAAATCCCTGAGGGTGCCGTAATAACGGGAGTCTACTCTTGCCAATGGCCCGGTAGACCTGGGTTCAATCTCAGGTCCAGTCATACCAAAGACTCAAAAAATGGTACTTGACGCTTCCTTGCTTAACACTCAGTATTATAAGGTACAGATCAAGGGTAAAGTGGAGCAATCCAGGGAATGAAGTAGCGCCCTCCCCTACACCTTGGTGTAGTAGCTATTGAAAATGGAGACTTCGGGTCTCCCTCGACTACGGTCACCAACTTTACTTACTGTGTATATTTCACCAAATGTGATATGACTAGTTTGTAGTCGCTACGATGTTTTTTTTTTTTTTGTTTTTTGTTTTTTCGGGGGGTTGATTGGTCGGGTGGTTATGCTCTATGGGATATCAGTCTCTTGTAAGTTATTTAATATCAAATCCTGTTTATATATAAACGAATACTGTGTTGGTAATAACTTTTAAACGAGCTTGAGTTCATTAGTTTGTACACAGTTAAATGGTTTCAAGTATAGGAAATGATTAAATATTTCTCCTTGACCCATAAATGGAACCCTAACACTCCAGGTCAGAGTGGACCTGGGAGTAATAGCAACGAAGGGGTACTCCACACTCCTCAAAGCTCCAAGACTGGAGCCTCACCATCAGATATTATTAAGTGCCATATCCCAGACACTCGTTGGAGGGGGGTCTTAACCCTTTGCAGAGATGAAGTTGGCGTTTCAACAGCCCCACTAACAAGGTTGATTTTTTTCCGATCGCAGTTCCTCCATCTTAAATTAAATTTTATTTTCTTATAAAGATTTGGTTAATTTTAAAAGTTGGCCGTCTTGAGTATTGTAATGGTTAGTAGGTTAGGCAAGCAAACTATTACTAGTGAGTTTGAGGCTCACTGGGTGGCCCATTATTCTAGTCTTGTACCACATCTCCTCTAAGCTAAACAATAACTAATATATATATATATATATATATATATATATATATATATATATATATATATATATATGCCGTTTCTTTAGATAAACGAAAGAGTGCCTTTTAAAAAAAGGTCACACTCCTCTGAATGAGCTCAAATTTTATATTTTATTTTGATAATAGATGGAGACTTCTTCTTCTTCTTCTTCTTCTTCTTCTTCTTCTTCTAGTACAAATGAGAAATTCTTTAATAAAATGCCCCCTTTGTTTTATAGATACTCGCAAAATTTTACCAATATTGTCTAACGTCTTAGAAAAGAGCTAAATATATATATATCTAAATTATCCAGTTAGTGTCCAAGGACAGTAGTTGTGGATTATTGTTTTACATAGAATATCACATCTCTGGGACAATACAGAGCATGTAAAAAGAGTCATCCGACGAGACGGAGAATATACCAACAATATTCTCCGCCGAAATAAATTTATTATGACGGCTTAACCGAGTTTGAGTCTCCATTTAATTGCACTATATATATATATATATATATATATATATATATATATATATATATATATATATATATGGAAAATCAACTGATTTCCAAACTAAAAGAAGCGTTAATTTTTGTACAAAAATAGGATCGAGAATGTGTAATCTTTGTATCTATATTTTTGCATTTATTTGACCAATTGGCGGCTTTGTTTGAGACGCCACCTTTTTAAAATTCTTTGAGATGGCAGATTATAATATTTAGATTGTCTCGAGAATGTTGAAGGAACAAAACCCCGTATAATTCAAATCTTTTCCTTCCTAGATTGTTAAAAAGACATTTTTTAACCAATTAGAATCATAGATAAATCAATCCACATTCTATCTAATTTGGAACCTATCTAAATTTTTTTTAAAATCGCTAAAAAAGATCATCCTTCAGTAGATATAGGTGCATTTCTATCTATACACAACTTTCCTTCTTTTTTTTTTTTTCTTTTTTTTACTTTTGAGTGGAAATCCAAGAATTCGTTCCCTCAAGTATGTATCTAATTTTGACATCGCTTAATTATTTTTTACGAACGAAAATTTCTTGTTTACATATCAACAGCTATGCTTCTACTAACCTTACAATCGCGGCGGCTGAAGATAATATGCTATTTTACGCTTACATCTTAGCGCGTTAATATACTTTCCTTCCTACATAGTGACATGCTCACACAAAAATCTTTTACACACAAAATATATAGTATCTAGATTTAAAACAATGCGAATTGTTATTTTTTTTTTTTATCAGTACATGTTAATACTTTAATTGTCATTATCTTTTCTTTTAAGAAACAATATTGTAACTTTTCTTGTTTATCAACAACTTTTCATTCAAGTTTAAAAAATGAAATTTATTGAAAATGTAGAACTGTGTTTTATTTAATCATTTACACACACAATCACACACACACACACACAATCACACACACATATACACACAATCACACACACACACACAATCACACACACACAATCACACACGCACATATATATAAAAGTAATTTGTTAAATAAAACGAAGAAAAAAAAACATATTTTTAATTCTATTTCTATTTTTCTATAAATTATTGCCAGCTATTAAATATGTATGTTTTAAATGTTTAAAAAAGCTACATACATATATACACACACGCGCATGCGCGCGCACACACGCACACACGCAATCACATACAGTCATACCTACGTACTCACACACACACACACACGCACACACATACACACACATATATATAATCTGTTAAAGCAAAGGGAAAAAAAATGACTACTAAAAATTTTATTTTTATCTATAAATAAAGCATTGTCAACCATTAAATGTGCCTTCTGTTTTCTTTGATCATAATTTTGAGCATTTTCTATCCCAGTTTTTTTTATTTTTATTATTATCACAACTTACTCATAGCGCTAATCTAGAATAAAAGGTGCCCGTGGTGTAGTCGTTATCGTCGAAGGAAATGGACACGGCGACACGAGTTCAAATCCTGGACGAGACTGATTGCATTTCACATAGCACTAATACCCTTGGGAAAGGTATGAATCCAATTATTCTCCCTCCAGCTATGGGTAAATAGTAGGGCAGACTAGGTTCTTCAGCCTTGGTTAGGCAACTAGTCTAGGAGAAGGAAAACTCTGAATTCAAACCTGTCAAACTCCGCTTAAAAATTGAGCTTGTGTCATATCCTGCCCGAGCGGAGGGGTTGGGTAAATAGTATCTAGAATAAAAGAATAATGCGGATTAACAGTCCCTGACACCCCTAAGGCTGTTTTTTTTTTTTTTAACACAATGCTTTCATGCTATAAGGAGATAAATACAGATTTAACGAATCGAATAAACTGGCTTTATCTTTGTATGAAAAAGAAATATTTCAATGAATTCTATTCAATGGTGAAAAAAAGGTTTCAACGGTATTAAACAGTAAGTAAAGTAAAGTTGTCTCCCTTTAGTCGAGGGTGACCCGAAGGCTCCCTTTTCGATAGCTTACTACACCAAGGTGTAGGGGAGGGCGCTACTCCTTTCCCTGGACTGCTCCACTTTACCCTTGATCCGTACCTTATAATGCTGAGTGTTAAGCAAGGAGGCATCAAGTACCATTTTTTGAGTCTTTGGTATGACTCGACCTGGGATTGAACCCAGGTCTCCCAGGCGATTGGCGAACACTCTAACCGCTAGGCCAATGTCTGGTAAAAGATTTTAATGGCATTCAATGGTAAAAATGATTTCAACGAATTCTGTTCAACGTGGAAACGAAAACTATTCAACGGTAAAAGAGATTTTAACGGTATTCAACGGTAAAAAAGATTTCAACGAATTCTATTCAACGATAAAAAAAAAAAAAAAAGATTTCAACGATATTCAACGGCAAAAAAGATTTTAACGGTATTCAATGGTAAAAAAGATTTCAACGAATTATATTCAACAAGGAAACGCAAACTATTCAACGGTAAAAGAGATTTCAACGGTATTCAACGGTAAAAATGATTTCAACGAATTCTATTCAACGATAAAACGAATTCTATTTAACGATAAAACGAATTCTATTCAATGAAAAAAAAAAAAAGATTTCAACGGTATTTAACGGTAAAAAGATTTCAATGAATTCTATTCAACGATAAAAAGAAAAATTTCCTTGTTATTCAACGACAAATAAGATTTTAACGGTATTCAATGGTAAAAAAGATTTCAACTAAATTTATTCAACGATAAAACAAATTCTATTCAGCGATAAAAGAAAATATTTCAACGGTATTCAACAGTAAAAAAAAGATTTTAACGCTATTCAATGGTAAATAAGATTTCAACAAATTCTATTCAACGATAGAACGAATTCTATTCAACGGTAAAAAAGATTTCAACGGTATTTAATAGTAAAAAAAAAAAAAAAAATTAACTGTATTCAACGGTAAAAAAAAGATTTCAACGAATTCTATTCAACAATATTCAACGATAAAAAGATTTTAACGGTATTCAATGGTAAAAAAGATTTCAACGGATTCTATTCAACAATATTCAACGGTAAAAAGATTTTAACGCTATTCAATGGTAAAAAAAAATTTCAACGGATTCTATTCAACGATAGAACGAATTCTATTCGACGGTAAAAAAGATTTCAACGGTATTCTATAGTGAAAAAGAATTTAACGGTATTCAACGGTAAAAAAAGATTTCAACGAATTCTATTCAACAATATTCAACGGTAAAAAGATTTTAACGGTATTCAATGGTAAAAAAGATTTCAACGAATTCTATTCAACAATATTCAACGGTAAAAAGATTTTAACGCTATTCAATGGTAGAAAAGATTTCCACGGATTCTATTCAACGATAAAACGAATTCTATTTAATGGTAAAAAAAAAAAAAAAGATTTCAACAGTATTCAACGGTAAAAAAGATTTTAAAGGTATTCAATGGTAAAAAAATTCAACGAATTCTAGTCAACGGTAAAAGCTTACTGAGATAAGTAATAAAATAAGCCTCGATGGTGTCGCAGACGAAAAAAAAAAGGTAAAGGATGAGCTCTTGGTTTGATTACAAGTGATGCTCTCTTTAATACGGGAATGTCTGGGTGTAGTATACTACCGCTGCGTCTTGACAAACAAAGAGGAACACGTATATATAAAAATATAATCTTACATTTGATTCATCAACCGTGACGTTTGTGTGGAGCAGGAGAGAAATCGGAGGGTGCTCTTCACAAGTAAACATTGGATTTTGGTTTATCAGGCATCCTAATTTTCTTGATAGTCTAGAAGAATTCTTCCTTGTTGCATCTGTTCTTTTTTGTTTTCAACTGTGTTACGTCTTTTAAACCTAGCAATTAATGAACTTATCGCAGTAAAAGGAATATTCAGGTTGCATGAGATATTTCTAAATCTTTCTCCATCTTTCCAAAGCTTAACAATCAATGCTTTTTGTGAATTAATCAATTCTTTACCTCTTGCCATGATCAGAACATTCTCATACAACAAACAATTGCAGAAAGTTCTGGTTAGGATTTTAAGACTAACTATAGTTACGGATAACATCATAGGAACAATCTGGAAGGCCAACTATGGGTACTGATAGCATTATTGGAACAATCTAAAAGGCTAACTATAGTTACAAATAACATTATTGGGACATTCTAGAAGGCTAACTATGGGTACTAATAGCATTATTGAAACATTCTAGAAGGCTAACTATGGGTACTGATAGCATTATTGGAACATTCTAGAAGGCTAGCTATGGGTACTGATAGCATTATTGGAACATTCTAAAGGCTAGCTATGGGTACTGATAGCATTATTGGAACATTCTAGAACGCTAACTTTGGGTACTGATAGCATTAGTGGAACATTCTAGAAGGCTAACTATGGGTACTGATAGCATTATTGCAACATTTTAGAAAGCTAGCTATGGGTACTGATAGCATTATTGGAACATTCTAGAAAGCTAGCTATGGGTACTGATAGCATTTTTGCAACATTCTAGAAAGCGAACTATGGGCACTGATAGCATTATTGGAACATTCTAGAAGGCTAACTATGGGTACTGATAGCATTGTTGGAACATTCTAGAAAGGTAGCAATGGGTACTGATAGCATTATTAGAAAATTCTAGAAAGCTTACTATGGGTACTGATAGCATTAGTGGAACATTCTAAAGGCTAACTATGGGTACTGATATCATTATTGGAACATTCTAAGGGCTAACTATGGGTACTGATAGCATTATTGGAACATTCTAGAAGGCTAGCTATGGGTACTGATAGCATTGTTGGAACATTCTAAAGGCTAGCTATGGGTACTGATAGCATTATTGGAACATTCTAGAAGGCTAACTATGGGTACTGATAGCATTATTGGAACATTCTAAAAGCTAGCTATGGGTACTGATAGCATTATTGGAACATTCTAAAGGCTAACTATGGGTACTGATAGCATTATTGGAACATTCTGAAGGCTAACTATGGGTACTGATAGCATTATTGGAACATTCTAAGGGCTAACTATGGGTACTGATAGCATTATTGGAACATTCTAAAGGCTAACTATGGGTACTGATAGCATTATTGGAACATTCTAGAAGGCTAGCTATGGGTACTGATAGCATTATTGGAACATTCTGAAGGCTAACTATGGGTACTGATAGCATTATTGGAACATTCTAAAGGCTAGCTATGGGTACTGATAGCATTATTGGAACATTCTAGAAGGCTAGCTATGGGTACTGATAGCATTATTGGAACATTCTAAAAGCTAGCTATGGGTACTGATAGCATTATTGGAACATTCCAAAGGCTAACTATGGGTACTGATAGCATTATTGGAACATTCTAGAAGGCTAGCTATGGGTACTGATAGCATTATTGGAACATTCTGAAGGCTAACTATGGGTACTGATAGCATTATTGGAACATTCTAAGGGCTAACTATGGGTACTGATAGCATTATTGGAACATTCTAAAGGCTAACTATGGGTACTGATAGCATTATTGGAACATTCTAAGGGCTAACTATGGGTACTGATAGCATTATTGGAACATTCTAGAAGGCTAGCTATGGGTACTGATAGCATTATTTGAACATTCTAGAAGGCTAACTATGGGTACTGATAGCATTATTGGAACATTCTAAAGGCTAACTATGGGTACTGATAGCATTATTGGAACATTCTAGAAGGCTAGCTATGGGTACTGATAGCATTATTGGAACATTCTAAAGGCTAGCTATGGGTACTGATAGCATTATTGGAACATTCTAGAAGGCTAACTATGGGTACTGATAGCATTATTGGAACATTCTAGAAGGCTAACTATGGGTACTGATAGCATTATTGGAACATTCTAGAAGGCTAACTATGGGTACTGATAGCATTATTGGAACATTCTAAAAGGCTAACTATGGGTACTGATAGCATTATTGGAACATTCTAGAAGGCTAACTATGGGTACTGATAGCATTATTGGAACATTCTAGAAGGCTAACTATTGGTACTGATAGCATTATTGGAACATTCTAGAAGGCTAAGTATGGGTACTGATAGCATTGTTGGAACATTCTAGAAGGCTAACTATGGGTAGTGATAGCATAATTGCAACATTCTAGAAAGCTAGCTATGGGTACTGATAGCATTATTGGGACATTCTAGAAGGCTAACTATGGGTACTGATAGCATTATTGAAACATTCTAGAAAGCTAACTATGGGTACTGATAGCATTACTGGAACATTCTAGAAAGCTAACTATGGGCACTGATAGCATTATTGGAACATTCTAGAAAGCTAACAATGGATACTGATAGCATTACTGGAACATTCTAGAAGTTTTTATATGGGTACTGATAGCATTATTGGAACATTCTAGAAGGCTAATTATGGGTACAGATACCATTATTGGAACATTCTAGAAGGCTAGCTATGGGTACTGATAGCATTATTGGAACATTCTAGAACGCTAACTTTGGGTACTGATAGCATTATTGGAACATTCTAAAAGCTAGCTATGGGTACTGATAGCATTATTGGAACATTCTAAAGGCTAACTATGGGTACTGATAGCATTATTGGAACATTCGAGAAGGCTAACTATGGGTACTGATAGCATTATTGGAACATTCTAAAGGCTAACTATGGGTACTGATAGCATTATTGGAACATTCTAGAAGGCTAACTATGGGTACTGATAGCATTGTTGGAACATTCTAGAAGGCTAGCTATGGGTACTGATAGCATTATTGGAACATTCTAGAAGGCTAACTATGGGTACTGATAACATTATTGGAACATTTTAGAAAGCTAGCAATGGGTACTGATAGCATTACTGGAACATTCTAGATGGCTAACTATGTGTACTGATAGCATTATTGGAACATTCTAGAAGGCTAACTATGGGTACTGATAGCATTATTGGAACATTCGAGAAGGCTAACTATGGGTAATGATAGCATTATTGGAACAATCTAGAAAGCTAACAATGGATACTGATAGCATTATTGGAACATTCTAGATTGCTAACTTTGGGTACTGATAGCATTATTGGAACATTCTAGAAGGCTAACTATGGGTACTGATAGCATTATTGGAACATTCTAGAAGGCTAACTATGGGTACTGATAGCATTATTGGAACAATCTAGAAAGTTAACAATGGATACTGATAGCATTACTGGAACATTTTAGAAGTTTAAATATGGATACTGATAGCATTATTGGAACATTCTAGAAGGCTAACTATGGGTACTGATAGCATTATTGGAACATTCTAGAAGGCTAACTATGGGTACTGATAGCATTATTGGAACATTCTAGAAAGCTAACTGCAGAGATGCAGTCGGTTTATTCTACAGCCCCGGCCGATTGGACCAATATTTATATGTGTATGTGTATGTGTGTGCATGTGTGTGTGTGTGTGTGTGTGCGCGCGCGCTATGGAATCTAATGGCGAAACGGCTATCGTCTTAAGAAAAGAAGTCGGTGATCTGCTTTCAAATCCTGTCGATTGCTGTTGGCGCTTCATTTCACGGTTATGCTCCTTAGAAAGGCTTGAATTAATTATCATCCCCTAGTTATGAGTAAATAGTGTAGTGAATTGGGCTATCTAGCCTTGTTAAGGGCAAGCAGTATAGAAAATTCTGAATTCAACCCAGCTCAACTCGGTTTTAAAATTAACCCTGCATTGCATTCTTCTCGGAGTGGAGGGCTGAGTCAACACACACACACACACACACACACACACATATATATATATATATATATATATATATATATATAAAAGATGTGAGTCATTGGACTACCTATATAGGTGATTTATTTTTAGAGGTGAAGGTTTGTATAAAATCAAACACAGTTTGGGGATGAGCTGATAACACTCCTCGGGTTTTAAATTCAGAGATTTTTTTCCTCACAGACAGGTTGCCTTACCAAGGCTAAAGCGTCCACTCCATCCCAATATTTATCCATGCCTACAAGAAGAAATAGGTTAATGGGTTTCGCATGTATAGTAACAGTTATCGTCATAAGGAAATGGACACAACAAGTTAAGTTTACATATATATAT
>OY757926.1:29548208-29560708 GCA_963585895.1 Sepioteuthis lessoniana | reverse complement strand
TATTGAATCCACGGGGGTCGCCTGTTCTGTTTCCGTTTGCCATAACCGGGTACAAGTGTTATGTATTCCTGTATTGTTACTCGCCGACGGTCAGGATTGAACCTGAAACCTCTAGATGATTGTCTCCATAGAAGCTAAGGGAACCAACGCCTATAACCGTTACGCCATGTGTCCAGTTGGACAATTAATTCAGAGTGAATTTTTGGGATTTATAAACTTAATGTTCTTACTTGACTAGAATTACTACTATCATGTATGATTTTTTTTCTTAGTTCGACAAACACCTGTAGAAGGCCAGAGGACATATCGGCCGAAACGTTGTGGGAATAACAATAAAAGCGAAGACAATAGTCCGAAAACCTTTAATGATAAAAAAAACTCTCAAAAGATTTTTTTAATATTTACAACAAAAATATTAAAGTTATTCAAGGAATTCATTTTTGTGCTCAGACTAGAATAATTACTTTAACATACATTTAAGCTTAGTGAGAAGTCATTTTGATATTTTGGGGTGATAGGGCTTATTCAGGCGGGGGGCAGTTCTACACTATCTCCCATTCATTTTCAATTTTTGCTGGCAGTTTTTTTTAAAGACAAGTAAATATTACATCTTTCCATTTATTCATTTTGTAATATAACAAGCAAAAAAACTAATCGTTTAGTATTAAAAATGGCACTTATTTTTCATCCACTGTTCAGCTTTTGATTATTATTATCATTATTATTACTCATTAGAAAATCTTTCACACCAACGTGAGCTGATGATTTCCCCCAGGAGTCTAAGTGACAGCAAGTTTCCTCAAGTCTCCAGGACTCTTCTTAGTATTCTGGCCGATTTCAACAATGTTGTAGTTTGTATGGTCTTTACTCGTCCAAGAAAAAAGATCCAAGTCCTCCCTTCCGGTACCATTCCTTTGGTGACTGTACCGAACACTTATTATTATTATTTACTCCTTTAGAGTTTTTCACATCAGCGTTAGCTGATAGTCTTTCACTGGAGTTTGAGTGGCAAGAAGTCGCCTCAAGTTTCCAGGACACTTCTCAGTATTCTGGCCGTTCTCAATAATGCTGTCGTTTGGATGGTCTCCACTCGGCCGCCAACTTCCAAGTTCTCCAGTTCCTTAAGTAGTCCTTTAGTTTACTGTACCAAAAACACCAATCACAATTGGTATAATTGTCACCTTCATGTTCATTATTATTATTATTATTTAGAATTCGTCTAAAAGCAAATAAAAGCAAAGCTGTAAATGGGAAGGGAAACCGGAACTTTTGTAAGGAAAATTACTCAAAAAAAAAGGACGCAATCTCTTTACAGACTCTTCATGAAATACAGTGTAACCCGGATAAGAGAAAATTTTCTCAGGTCCCAAATTAGAGCCTGTGTTAATGTATATAAAATAGACTAAACTCGGATATAAGATAAACCCAGATATAAGAGACTTCCACTCCGGTCTCGAAAACTCTCTCATATCCGGGTTACACTGTTAAAAACTCACTTAACCTCAATGATTGTTTTCAAGATATTTACTGGGAGAAGGGACGTGAAGTTTGGTTTTGTTGATTTGGTTTGGTTTTATGGCATATCAACCATTGTAGGTTATTTAATACCAAATCCTCTTTATACATTTATATTAAATATATATGACTTGGTTTGATTGGGTTTTATGGCATAACAACCATTGTAGATTATTTAATGCCAAATCCACTTTATACATTTATATTAAATATATATGACTTGGTTTGATAGCGTTTTATAGCATATCAACTATTGTAGGTTATTTAATGCCAAATCCACTTAATACATACAGTTTTATTTCAAACAATTGAGATTAACATAAGTACACAGTTTAAATGTCAAAAACAGTTTTATTTCAAAAGTTCAGTTCAGCAAAAGTACATTTTTTTTGTTTATACACAGTTAAATGTCAAAACAGTTTTATTTCAAGCAATTCAGTTTAGTATAAGTACACTATTTAGTTCTATTTAACCCATAGATAGGACCTTATCAGGTGCTACCACTCCGAGCCAAAGTGGACCTGGGAGCGATGACAATAAAGAGGTACTCCGAATTCCCCAAAGCTCCAGCATTACTCCTGCAAAGCTCCGCCATCAGATTGTCTAATGTCATATCTAGGATACTCGTTGTGGGGGAGTCTTACCCCTCTGCAAAGATTCAGTCTGTGTATTCTGCTACCCCAGCCGACGGGGCCAAGCACATGGAGAGAAGGAGGGATCGGAATATTTTCGCATAAAAATGTTCAAAAAGATTTAATTTGTTCAGAGAGCAAATAAAATCGAAATCTACAAACTGCTTCTCGCCTTACGGGTGGCCTGGAACTTCAGGGAAAAAAATGAATAAAAAACGACTCGGCTGATGGTCATAGCGTAATGAAACTTAGAACGTAAACACTCTTGACTTCAGGAAGAGTTTCAAATGTATAAAAAGGGAGATAGAAATGGGATGAGAGGGGGGGGCGTTGTGAAACTCCTGGAGATGCCCAAAATATTTGTGCTTAAAAAGGATCAGAAAGTCTAATTCGTCAGCTGAAACGTCTCCCTGCGTACAAGTATATTGATACTTATAAAAAAGAAAATACATTTGGCAAGATTTTAAAAAAAGAAAATTAAGTTTGGAGGATTTCTTCGTACAGAAAAAATAGGATTAATTTTTTTCTCAAGAAAATCCCAGGAAACGCTGGATTCTTCTAATAATAATATTAATATTAATCATTTGTTTGAACAGATTTCAATAGATTTAGGTATTGCTATTTATTGTTTGTAGATATTTGTATAGTTTTAAGCATTACTCTTTCTTGTTTGTACATCTTTGAATAATTTTAAGCGTTAATATTTATTATTTGTAGACTTTTAAATAGTTTTAAGCATTATAATTTATTGTTTGTTGACGTATAAATAATTTTTAGCAGTACTATTTATTGTCTGTAGACATTTGAATAGCTTTAAGATTAGTATTTTTTGTTGGTGGACGTGTGAATAGTTTTCAGCATTACTATTTATTCTTAGTAGATATTTGAATAGTTTCAGTACTGTTATTTATTGTTTGTAGACTTTTGAATAGTTTTAAGCATTAATATTTATTGTTTGTGTACATATGAATAGTTTTAAGTGTTACTACACATTATTTATTGTTTGTAGATTTTTGAATAGTTTTAAACATTATAATTTATTGTTTTTAGACATTTGAATAGTTTTAAACATTATAATTTATTGTTTGTAGACATTTGAATAGTTTTAAGCATTATTATTTATTATTTATTATTGAATAGCTTTAAGCATTACAATTTGTTGTTTGAAGACTTTCGAATAGTAATGAAATTTATGGGGATTTTTATAAGCCCCGAAAAGCCAGGTTTATTCCTACATTTTGTAAAAGAATAAACCTTACTTCAACAGCAGTAGGGAATTGGTGACAGCTTTTGAAGAAAGGAGACGAACGACTTATAGTGCAACAAAATTTATATACAACAACAATAAACAGGGATTTACACCAAATGGAACAAACAACGATATTTAAGAGTTCAAAAAAGAGTTCAAGATTCAGATAGCTGGAAGGTTTTTGTAAGGTTTGTATGGTTTAGTTGGAAGGTAAAGTTATAAGGTAAAGGTTTAAGGTTTGGTAAGGTTGGGTAAAGTTATGTGAAGGTATGCAGATAAAATGCCTGCTGGAACTTAGCTGGGTGTCCTGTTCCTTTTAACTCAGCACGTGCGTTCGTCGCTCTTGGGTCCTGGCTGGTGGAATGTACCAAATACGTTTGTCGTCAAGGGCTGCTACGAATGGACCTGTTGCTAACAGCGGTGGGAGTGGCAAAAAGAGGGCGAATCTCCAGTGGAGCTCTTTTTTATAATGGACACTACGTGACCCCAAAGGGCTGCTGATGTTCGGTGAAACAGGATCACCAGTTCCTTAACAAAATTTCTACAAATTAATAAGAATTATTTAGTTTTAGGTATTGTCATTTAGTGTTTGCAGACTATTGAATAGTTTTTGGCAGTACTATATATTTTTGTTTGATATTTGTATAATTTTAAGCATTACTGTTTATTGATTGTGGACATATGAATAATCTTAAGCATTGCTATTTATTGTTTGAAGACTTCTGAATAGTTTTGAGCATTAGTAATCATTGTATATTCTTTGTAGATATTTGAAGAACTTTAAGAATTACTTTTTATTGATTGTACTCAGTAGAATTGTTCTACGCATTGTTATTTATTGTTTGTAGACATTTCCATAGTTTTAAGCATTAATATTTATTGTTTGTAGACATTTCCATAGTTTTAAGCATTGTTATTTATTGTTTGTAGACATTTCCATAGTTTTAAGCATTGTTACTTATTGTTTGTAGACTTTTCCATAGTTTTAAGCATTAATATTTATTGTTTGTAGACATTTCCATAGTTTTAAGCATTGTTATTTATTGTTTGTAGATATTTCCATAGTTTTAAGCATTGTTATTTATTGTTTGTAGACATTTCCATAGTTTTAAGCATTAATATTTATTGTTTGTAGACATTTCCATAGTTTTAAGCATTGTTATTTATTGTTTGTAGACATTTCCATAGTTTTAAGCATTGTTATTTATTGTTTGTAGACATTTCCATAGTTTTAAGCATTATTATTTATTCTTTGTAGACATTTCCATAGTTTTAAGCATTAATATTTATTGTTTGTAGACATTTCCATAGTTTTAAGCATTGTTATTTATTGTTTGTAGACATTTTCATAGTTTTAAGAATTAATATTTATTGTTTGTAGACATTTCCATAGTTTTAAGCATTAATATTTATTGTTTGTAGACATTTCCATAGTTTTAAGCATTAATATTTATTGTTTTTAGACATTTCCATGGTTTTAAGCATTAATATTTATTGTTTTTAGACATTTCCATAGTTTTAAGCATTAATATTTATTGTTTGTAGACATTTCCATAGTTTTAAGCATTAATATTTATTGTTTGTAGACATTTCCATAGTTTTAAGCATTGTTATTTATTGTTTGTAGACATTTCCATAGTTTTAAGCCTTGTTATTTATTGTTTGTAGACATTTCCATAGTTTTAAGCATTATTATTTATTGTTTGTAGACATTTCCGTAGTTTTAAGCATTAATATTTATTGTTTGTAGACATTTCCATAGTTTTAAGCAATAATTTTTATTGTTTGTAGACATTTCCATAGTTTTAAGCATTAATATTTATTGTTTGTAGACATTTCCATAGTTTTAAGCATTGTTATTTATTGTCTGTAGACATTTTCATAGTTTTAAGCATTAATATTTATTGTTTGTAGACATTTCTATAGTTTTAAGCATTGTTATTTATTGTTTGGAGACATTTCCATAGTTTTAAGCATTAATATTTATTGTTTGTAGACATTTCTATAGTTTTAAGCATTGTTATTTATTGTTTGTAGACATTTCCATAGTTTTAAGCATTAATATTTATTGTTTGTCGACATTTCCATAGTTTTAAGCATTATTATTTATTGTTTGTAGACATTTCCATAGTTTTAAGCATTGTTATTTATTGTTTGGAGACATTTCCATAGTTTTAAGCATTAGTATTTATTGTTTGTAGACATTTCCATAGTTTTAAGCATTAATATTTATTGTTTGTAGACATTTCCATAGTTTTAAGCATTGTTATTTATTGTTTGTAGACATTTTCATAGTTTAAGCATTAATATTTATTGTTTGTAGACATTTCTATAGTTTTAAGCATTGTTATTTATTGTTTGGAGACATTTCCATAGTTTTAAGCATTAATATTTATTGTTTGTAGACATTTCTATAGTTTTAAGCATTGTTATTTATTGTTTGTAGACATTTCCATAGTTTTAAGCATTAATATTTATTGTTTGTCGACATTTCCATAGTTTTAAGCATTATTATTTATTGTTTGTAGACATTTCCATAGTTTTAAGCATTTTTATTTATTGTTTGTAGACATTTCCATAGTTTTAAGCATTAATATTTATTGTTTGTAGACATTTCCATAGTTTTAAGCATTAATATTTATTGTTTGTAGACATTTCCATAGTTTTAAGCATTGTTATTTATTGTTTGTAGACATTTTCATAGTTTTAAGCATTAATATTTATTGTTTGTTGACATTTTCATAGTTTTAAGCATTAATATTTATTGTTTGTAGACAATTCCATAGTTTTAAGCATTAATATTTATTGTTTGTAGACATTTCCATAGTTTTAAGCATTGTTATTTATTGTTTGTAGACATTTCCATAGTTTTAAGCATTAATATTTATTGTTTGTAGACATTTCCATAGTTTTAAGCATTAATATTTATTGTTTGTAGACATTTCCATAGTTTTAAGCATTAATATTTATTGTTTGTAGACATTTCCATAGTTTTAAGCATTAATATTTATTGTTTGTAGACATTTTCAGATTTTTAAGTATTACTCTTTATTGTTTGTAGATTTTTGAATTGTTTGAAGTATTGATGTTTAACATTAATAATTCTGTCTAGTATTAATCATTCGTTTGCAGACTTTTAAATGTTTTTCAAGTTTTAAACACTAATAATTCTATCTAATATTAGTAATCATCCTAAATTAGCTTCAACACTTCTATTGAACTCATTGATGAGAGTCTGACAGGTGCTACCACTCAGGGTGAGAGTGGAGCTGGAATCAATGGCCATGAAGTACAACACATTCTGCAACCCTCCAGGACTGGAGCCTCACCATCAGATCCAGTTCAGTGTTATATCCAGGACACTAGTTTGGGGTTAGGGGGAGAAGGTCTTACTCTCATCCAGAGATGTAGTCGGTGTATTTTACATCCCTAGCCTTTTGAGCTGTTTTGTCAGTGTGTGTGTGTGTGTGTGTGTGTGCAAGAGAGAGAGAGACAGACAGACAGACAGACAGAGAGAGAGAGGCAGAGAGAGAGAGAGAGAGAGAGTTATCTATTTTCTTAACTTTTCCTAAAATGTCTACAGAACTATTGGGATTCTTTTATAAACATTCATTTTCTGTCATAATTATTGTAATTTTGTATGGACCCCCACATATGGCCGAGCAAAAGCAGGACGACCAGCTAGAACATACATACAGCAGCTATGTGAGGATACGGGATGTAGCCCTGAAGACCTGCCAGAGGAGATGAACGATAGGGAAAAGTGGCGAGAGGGAGTCAGGGATATCCGTGCTAGTGGCACGACATGATGATGATGATGATATATATATATATATGTGTGTGTGTGTGTGTGTGTGTGTGTGTGTTATGCAATCCAGTTAAACTGGAGTTGGGAATAATTCCGTCAGGACAATAAAATTCATTCAACTATGAACATTTAAATTTTCCTGGTAAAGAGCTCAATGTAAATGACATCACAGACCAATAATTCCTTTAAGAAAAGCAAAAACCGTAAACCATAGACAAATTTAAACTATAGACAAATATCATAGATAATGTTTAATTAACAAAAAAAATAGGATTAATTTGAGATTTGAGGTGAAATAAATCAAATAAAAAAAAATGGAAAGACACCAAATGAGGTGAACGCACGTTTCAATGGAAAGGTAACTGAATTAATGGGCACGAATATAGATTTTGAATTTAAAATTTTGATTTTAAATTTTGAATTTAATTTAAGTATTACTGTAATCTTTACGTAATGTTAATAAGAATTGTTATAATTCCCTAAATTATTGTTAAATCTGGAGATTTACGTTGAAATGTATTTAGAATTGAAGATTTTAAAATTAAAATTTGATTTACTGTAGAAAGTAAAATTGAATATACGTCTAGTTACTTTATTGTGATTCTGACGGGTAATAAAAAGAAAAACCGGAAGTGGGTAAATGGGGCGGAAACTCTTCACCCCTCTTCCACATCCTCCCACCCTTCCCTACTGTGTCTATTCTGACTATATTTATTTTATCCATTGGATCTGAAGAAGTCCTGTTATTTTGGTGTTATTGATTCATATCAATACCCATATCAGGATGGAAATAAATTTATAATCCTAATGTGACCGGTTTTTGTTTTTCGTAAAGGTATATATATATATATATATATATTGAATAGTAAGGTGATGACAATAACTACTCAAAATTATCTTTTTAATTAGATTAATAGATTAATCTAAATAAATTAATTTAATTAATAGATAAATCTTTTAAAATTTACTCGGTAAATATATCTTTTTAAATTCTTTATTCGTCTTTGACTTAAAAATAACATAAATAACTGCGTTTTAATGAAGGAAAATATAGGTATAACAAAATTCCAGGTAATTTTGACGATTTTTTTAATGAATAATGATCTTTTGAAAAATATGATAGAAAGTGTTATTTCCTAATTGCTTACGCCTAAAATGAATGGAAAACAGCTTTCGTGAAATAATAAAATTTTCAAACAGCTTTCAAGAAATAAAATTTTCAAGAAATAAAATTTTCAAACAGCTTTCAAGAAATAAAATTTTCAAACAGCTTTCAAAATTTTCAAACAGCTTTCAAGAAATAAAATTTCAAATTTCAAATTTCAAATTTCAAAATTTTCAAACAGCTTTCAAGAAATAAAATTTCAAATTTCAAATTTCAAATTTCAAAATTTTCAAACAGCTTTCAAAATTTTCAAACAGCTTTCAAGAAATAAAATTTTCAAACAGCTTTCAAGAAATAAAATTTTCAAGGAATAAAATTTTCAAACAGCTTTCAAGAAATAAAATTTCAAATTTCAAATTTCAAATTTCAAAATTTTCAAACAGCTTTCAAAATTTTCAAACAGCTTTCAAGAAATAAAATTTTCAAACAGCTTTCAAGAAATAAGATTTTCAAGAAATAAAATTTTCAAACAGCTTTCAAGAAATAAAATTTTAAATGTCAAATTTCAAATTTCAAATTTCAAATTTCAAAATTTTCAAACAGCTTTCAAAATTTTCAAACAGCTTTCGAGAAATAAAATTTTCAAACAGCTTTCAAGAAATAAAATTTTCAAGAAATAAAATTTTCAAACAGCTTTCAAGAAATAAAATTTTCAAACAGCTTTCAAAATTTTCAAACAGCTTTCAAGAAATAAAATTTCAAATTTCAAATTTCAAATTTCAAAATTTTCAAACAGCTTTCAAAATTTTCAAACAGCTTTCAAGAAGTAAAATTTTCAAACAGCTTTCAAAAAATAAAATTTTAAATTTCAAATTTCAAATTTCAAAATTTTCAAACAGCTTTCAAAATTTTCAAACAGCTTTCAAGAAATAAAATTTTCAAACAGCTTTCAAGAAATAAAATTTTCAAGAAATAAAATTTTCAAACAGCTTTTAAGAAATAAAATTTTCAAACAGCTTTCAAAATTTTCAAACAGCTTTCAAGAAATAAAATTTTAAAATTCAAATTTCAAATTTCAAATTTCAAAATTTTCAAACAGCTTTTAAAATTTTCAAACAGCTTTCAAGAAATAAAATTTTCAAACAGCTTTCAAGAAATAAAAATTTCAAGAAATAAAATTTTCAAACAGCTTTCAAGAAATAAAATTTTCAA
This sequence comes from Sepioteuthis lessoniana, assembly GCA_963585895.1. Taxonomy (NCBI): domain Eukaryota; kingdom Metazoa; phylum Mollusca; class Cephalopoda; order Myopsida; family Loliginidae; genus Sepioteuthis; species Sepioteuthis lessoniana. The sequence goes on along the minus strand of OY757926.1, from coordinate 29,551,187 downwards.
ACAGCTTTCAAAATTTTCAAACAGCTTACAAGAAATAAAATTTCAAATTTCAAATTTCAAATTTCAAATTTCAAAATTTTCAAACAGCTTTCAAAATTTTCAAACAGCTTTCAAGAAATAAAATTTTCAAACAGCTTTCAAGAAATAAGATTTTCAAGAAATAAAATTTTCAAACAGCTTTCAAGAAATAAAATTTTCAAACAGCTTTCAAAATTTTCAAACAGCTTTCAAAATTTTCAAACAGCTTTCAAAATTTTCAAACAGCTTTCAAGAAATAAAATTTCAAATTTCAAATTTCAAATTTCAAAATTTTCAAACAGCTTTCAAAATTTTCAAACAGCTTTCAAAATTTTCAAACAGCTTTCAAGAAATAAAATTTTCAAACAGCTTTCAAGAAATAAGCTTTCAAGAAATAAAATTTTCAAGAAATAAAATTTTCAAACAGCTTTCAAGAAATAAAATTTCAAATTTCAAATTTCAAATTTCAAAATTTTCAAACAGCTTTCAAAATTTTCAAACAGCTTTCAAGAAATAAAATTTCAAATTTCAAATTTCAAAATTTTTAAACAGCTTTCAAAATTTTCAAACAGCTTTCAAGAAATAAAATTTCAAATTTTAAATTTCAAATTTCAAAATTTTCAAACAGCTTTCAAAATTTTCAAACAGCTTTCAAGAAATAAAATTTCAAATTTCAAATTTCAAATTTCAAAATTTTCAAACAGCTTTCAAAATTTTCAAACAGCTTTCAAGAAATATAATTTCAAATTTCAAATTTCAAATTTCAAATTTCAAAATTTTCAAACAGCTTTCAAAATTTTCAAACAGCTTTCAAGAAATAAAATTTTCAAACAGCTTTCAAGAAATAATAAAATTTTCTAGAACATTTCAGTTAAATTTATTGTAATGTAGAAGTCTTCCTTTCAACCCCAGTAATCCTGGAGCCCACCTGTGTGATCGACAACAAAAGGTCAACCATAAAACTTGAGGATTAAAAAAAAAAGATAAAGAGAAATAATCGAATTTGTTTATTTCCAAAGTTTGAAAGGAACAATAGTCGTTTTCTATACTTTTACAATTTAAGGAATTAACACGAGGATGTCATAAAAGTTTTACAATATTTTTGCTGTTGAGTTTATCACATAGCCGAAGCAGTTAAAGTTATTGGTGGTATTTTATGTATTTGGTAGTCTTGTGGTAGTTGGTGCGCTGACACGTTGCGCATTGCTTCACAACGTGTGTGATTTGAGGCGGGGTTGGGGTTCCTCGTGGTGTAATGGTTAAAGCGCTGAACTGTGGAATTGTAGTGAGCGAGTTCGAACTCCAGTCGCGCTATTACGTTCACTTTCGGTCAATCACGCTGAGGAAAGGTATGAACACCATGATCTTCCCAGGATAGATTTGGCATTAAATAACTCGAGAAAGTTGATATGCCATCATACAAACATATCAGAACCAATGTGTGATTTGAAAGTTACACGGATGAACGTACAACATCGTCCGTGTAACTTCGGGAACTGGGGCTTTCCGTGTTCGAACTGCGCTTGTAACGCTGGCGAAGCAATCAAAAACTTTTAAAAATCGATCCTTCTGGTCACTGTGATCAATTGTACTTTCACCTTCCAAACAATAGATATTTTTGGGTTGCTTTCGGTAGTGTTATCGCAAAAACTTCAACGATCATCAAAGGTCAGCTAGGCCTAAAAGCGTTGATTCCGAGTCCTTGAGATCTTAGAGACAAATCCTTTGATTAACTCTTAAAGAGTCCAGTGTCGTTCGTCATCTTCACGAATTTGGCAAAAACAAATTGTGTCCCATGTGATCAAAATATTACAAAACTTTTACTTGCTATTGTAAATAAATAAACCGTACTATCTAGGAATAAAAACACCGAAAGAGGAAGTTTCTTTTGTATTCTCAAAGAAATTAAACTTTGCTTTATATTAACTATTCTAAACTATATTTCATTATATTAACTAAGCTGTAGGTTAAATAGTACCACTACTGTTCTTCTACAAGAATGGCTTTGGTATTAAGTAACCCACAAAGGCTGATATGCCATTAAACAAAGAAACCTTGCCAAACTAAAATCCTTCATTTTGTTATTAAAGATGTAGCTTTCCTTATAAGATGTTGTGAGGCTTTAATTCAACTTATTGTGACGTCGCATATGCGTGTCGCGGTTGTACTTTCTGTTGAATGTGCATTTACACATGTCACATGCAAATGGTTTGAGGTCAGTGTGCGTGATTTCGTGCCGACGTAAGTTTCCTTTTTGCCGAAACTTAGCTTTGCACCGTTTACATTTGAATGGCATCTCTCCAGAATGTATCCGCTATAAAATAAACACAATAATAAATAAATGAATAAATGAATATATATATATATGAAAAAAAAAAAAAAACTCACAATACATAGACTGGACATTGGTATAATGGTTAGATTGTTCTCTAATGGCTTGGGAGACCTGGGTTCAATCCCAGGTCGAGTCATACCAAAGACTCAAAAAATGGTACTTGATGCCTCCTTACTTAACGCTCAGCATTATAAGGTACGGATCAAGGGTAAAGTGGGGAAGTCCGGTGAAAAGAAGTAGCCCCTCTCCCATACACCTTGGTGTTGTAGCTATCGAAACGAGAACTTTCCAGTCACCCTCGACTACGGGGAGGCTTAGCCCTTTGCAAAGATGCAGTCGGTGTATTCTGCAAGCCCAGCCGACTGAGTTTAATGTAAAAACAGTTTTATTTCAAACAATTCAGTTTAGCATAAGTATACTATTTAGTTCTATTTAACCCATAGATAGGAACCTATAAGGTGCTACCACTCCGGGCCAAAGTGGACCTGAGAGAAGTGGCAATAAAGGGGTAATCCACATTCTCCCATAATTCCAGCATTAGTGGAGCCTCACCATCAGATTGTTTAATGTCATATCCAGTTCACTCGCTTTGGGAGTCTTACCCTTTTGCAGAGATGCAGTCGGTG
>OY757926.1:29526086-29548008 GCA_963585895.1 Sepioteuthis lessoniana | reverse complement strand
TGAATACAGAATAAAGATATAGTCCAACGATAGTATTAGCTTCCGTTATTACGGTAGCAAGTAAGGTGATCTAGTGCGATCTCCAGTCTCCAACGCTCTAATACTATTCCTATAAGAAGCTGCTCTTCACCTTCTAGTCTGCTTTATTTCTATGTTATTACATAGTAGGCACAAGGCCTTGAAGTTTTTGGGGAGGGGAAGGGAGCGGTCATACTTTTCTATATAAACTAAGGAGACCTAGCTAGCCACATTCGCCGACCCATTCAACAATACAATAATTATCCATTCATCCATCGCCTTTTGCGCTACAATCACCACAATACCACATTTGCTCTATGAAGAAGTCCTACTTAAAATCCCGAGATTCGTGAATGATTTTATTTACAAGTATGATTTATTTACAATGAATGTGATGGGAATGGGAGAAAAACCCCGAAATATATATAAAAACAAAACAAAGGAAAAATCCCCCGTTTGGTTGCCCTCCCATCCCCCCGTCTATAAAATTGGAGGCCGACTGTTTTCCGGGGCGAAAGAACCGGAAACAAGTCGGACCTACCCTAGGTGGGGCAGGGATCCTAATCTACAGGGGTGAAAAGAATTAAGGGGTCGGGCGCGGTATGGGTTAATACAAGTAGGTGATATGATTTTTATACATATGAATGTTCAAGATCTTCAGTAAACGTGGACTGGGATACGGATTGAGGTACAAAAATAATGGGGATGGGGAAGATCTTGAGAACTAACAACTAGATGACGGGGACAATGACTCACAAACATACTGCTAACTAGGTACCTGGGTACCAAAAGAAAAAGGGAACAGTTTTACTTACCAGGGGTGGGGTCCCTAAGGACCCGTACCGTAGACGCCATGAGCCGGCAGAGGAGGGAAGGATGACTCCAACGTTGCTCCCTTTCGCACGACCAGGCTCGCTGCATTCACCCACCTTTTGCTGAATGTTATGCGATCCAAGCGTTTTCTATCGCATCTGATTTTGACCCTCAGCTGATGCCGAAAATACAAAATCAGATCACGATGAGAAAAGTTTGCATCGTCATACAATCCCTTGTTTCGCGTCGTCCAAATCACCATTCTAGCTACAGCTAGGATCGCGAGAAACACCACACGCTTCTCACCCTGATACGGAGGAAGAACGTTGTCCACGACGTAACCAACGTCGAGCAGCACGAGCTGTTTGGGTTCGATGCGAGCCGTCCACTCGCCGACGTGATCCCAAAACGGGCGAACTCGCTCGCAGTAGTAGAAGGCGTGCTCAGCCGTTTCTTCCAAGCCACTGCCGCAGCGAGCGCAATCGGGCATGTCTGCCAGGCCCGCTTTGTAGTTCAAGCCGACAAGGGGTAACGCATTTCGTACAAGTCGCCAGGTGAGCGAGAACTCGGAGTTGTTCAAGAAGCTCGATCCTGGCGCCCAATTCCAATGAGAGCGAATCTCCTCCGTCGTCCAGCCGTGCCGCTCGCTGAGAGGATCAGAAGCGGAACCCACCACTAGCTCCCGATATAGTTCTTTTCGAGGCCGTGAAAGGTCACTGGACCCAAGAAGGTTACGAAGGGCCGTTCGGCACTCGCGGACAAACAGTGTTTCGCCCAAAGGCCTACGTCGACCTTCAGCCTTTGGGTCTGACTTTAGGCGAGGAAAAGTCCGACTCGCCTTCAGTCTCCACACTGCGTCCCCCGTCAAAGCTCTGCCCAAGTATGCAAGTCTTTCAGCAAGCCAGTGGCTCTCCAGATCAGGCATACCTAGACCCCCGTTGCGTGTACGTTGGATACAGACCTGCCTACGGACCATCGGCCTTGCACCTCCCCAGAGCAATCTGGAAAGGGATCGTTGCAGCGCCAACCGATTTACCTTAGGCAGAGGAAGTACAGCCAATCGGTAAAGGATCAAGGGGAAGACGTACACGGCGCACGCCTCCGCCCTGCCCTTTAAGGACAACCTCCTTGAAAGCCAGATTCCCACCTGAGCATTCACCTTGGCTTGTATTTCCGACCAATTTCGCTCCAGTTGGAGGCCGGGCCCGAACCACACCCCGAGGATGCGGACGGGTCCGTCACTCCAGCGGAACGGCCCCGGAAGAGTATTGCTACCCCTCCAAGCACCGAGCCGCAAACCTTCGCTTTTGTCAAAATTGACCTTGGCTCCTGCAATCCGCTCGTACTCGCTAACCGCCTTCTTCACAGCCTTTATATCCAGACGGCGGGATACAAACACTGTGATATCATCGGCGAACGCGGAAACCCTTGCCGTAAGAGGGCCAGCAAAAGGGACACCGCGCAGGGCCGGATTTGCCGTCCTATCCCTAAGCCTACGGAGCAGGGGCTCCAAAGCTAGGACATAGAGAAGAGGAGACAACGGGCAGCCCTGCCGGACCGACCGCTCGACCGCGAACACCGTCGAACGCCTTCCGTTCACCTGCACCACTGCCTGAGGGTTGTGGTACATCATGCTAATCCATCTGCGGAACTCCGGTTTGAATCCGGCAGTCTCCAAAACAGTCGCCAAAAACCGATGGTCAACCCTATCGAAGGCCTTGGACTGATCTAAACTGATCAGCGCGGCCTCGGTGCCGTCTTCTATACCCTCTAGGACCTCGCGAATCAAGTGCAGGTTGTCCTGGATCGATCTTCCCTTCACAGCAAAGGTCTGCTCAGAGCCGATCAGATCGCTAATGACAAGCTGTAAACGATTCGCTAAGACCCGGGCCAAAATCTTTAACTCTGTGTTAAGCAGAGTTATGGGCCTGTAATCGTCTAAACCCTCCCAAACATGCCTGCCACCTTTCTTCAGCAATGTGATCACGCCCTTGGTAACGCTACCAGGGATGGCTCCCTGGGCGAACCAATGGTTGAACATATCCGTCAGAATAGGCACAAACATGTGCGACATCCTCAAGTACACTTCGTAGGGCAAACCATCTAGTCCCGGCGACTTGTTCAGGCCGACCTGCTTCAACGCGTCACGGACTTCGCATTCAGTAACCACACCCTCGCAGCTAGCCGCTTCAGCCACCCCAAGGCGGGGAAAGTCGGCAAGATAGCTACGAAACTCCCGGAGCGGGAGATCAGTACAGCGGGCAAAGCGATCCCGAAAGTGCGCCCGAAAGGCGTCACGAATCTCGCGAGCCGATCGCAGCAGTCGCCCATCCGGGGCCTTGACAGAACCGATATACCGATCGGGGAACCTTCGCACTTCTTCTTCACGCGCAGTCGCGTTCGTTTTCACAGCTTCGTTGAGAACTCTCTTTAACCTAGATCTAACTACGTATCCCTTGTAGCGCTCGCTACTCTCGCGCTCAAGGTCCCCCCTAGCTAGCTCTACGTTTAGGGAGTCCCCCCCAGCCACCGCCCGGGAAAGTCTATCGTCTATAGATTTCGCTTCCTTGGTCCTATCTAGGTTGAGCTGTCGACCGTACTTGGTAGCGAAATCTCTAATCCTATGTTTAAGAGATCCCCACCACCTATTGCCGGTAACCGCCCCCACTAACGCCCGCTGAATTAGGGATTCCAGCCGGTCCCGGAAGTCCCGTATCTCCAGTAAGGAGGTATTGAACTTCCAGTAACCGGCCAGACTAGGCCTATTTGCTAACCGTAGACTGACTCTAACAAGTTTATGGTCAGTCCACGCTATCAAGTGGAACGTGGGACAACTAACAAAATCAATGTCAGCTCGTCTCACTAACACTCTGTCCAAGTAGGAGCCTACTTTGGCAGAGGGCGAACTATCTAGCCACGTCCACATCTCCCGCCCTGGGTGATCCAGACGAAACCTGTCGACGAGGTCATGACGAGTCATGAGGCCGGCAAGGCTGCTTTCACACCTTCCCACACGCCTAGCTCCCCGCCCGACCTTATCTATCTTGGGATCAAGGATCGCATTCCAATCACCCATTAAAACTAGCCGCTTCGTATCGTCCAGGAACGGCGCCAACCGACGAAAAAAGGAAACCCTCTCCACAACGATATTGGGCGCATAAACCGCAACCAGACGAAACTTGAAACTTTTCACGGCAACATCGGCCACAACCAGTCGGCCCCCGTCACCTGCAAAAACAACGTCAACATCAGCATCAAGGCTGCGTCCAACTAGCAAAGAAACCCCAACGCTGGTACGGCTGCCGTATGCTGAGAAAACGTTAAAATCGCTTTCCAGCACACGACAGTCGGCACCGCAAGTGAAGTGGGTTTCCTGCACTGCAGCAACATCTACGCCGAGAGTTTTAAGTTCACCAAGCAAGCGCGTACACTTGCCCGGATCCCTCAATCCCCTCACATTCAAAGTAGCAAGGTTTAGAGCCATCAATCCCACTTACCTTACTCAGTGTCGACTACGGGCCGGAAATCCTTCGGGGTGAGGATGCCGACGGCCTGACGCAGGGATCCGGTGCCGAGCTCAGTACTTACTCGGTCGTCCCTGGTTATTCCACCGACATCCATAGGGTACCGCAACTTTAGGGACCTATAGAATGATGGGTGAACCAAAATCGGGACCCTGCCCGCACAGAAGGGAAGCATTTTTTTCAGCATTGGATTTTTCGTATCGACCAGCATTACATCCGCCCGGCTGGCTTCGTCAATAAAGTTCCAGAGTTCTTTGGTACGATTGCCAGCCAAGCGGACGAATGTGGTCAATTTTGGTGCGTCCTTGAATAGATGTGGTTTTGTGATGTCTTTAGTGTCAATTTTTTGCAGTGAGCGTAATGGTTTTAATGATTGTTTTAAAGTGTGGTCTATGTGTGGATTGTCCATGATATCTTCGCAGAAGTAAAAAGAGTTTATGGCACGTCGGGCTTCCGTAGAGCGTGCTCTTGGTTTTTGAACAGTTGCTGCTGATGTTGACGGTGTTTGGGGAGAGGGTGTAAGTCTGGTTGCTGAATAGGATCGAGTAAGCATTTTGGGGGTTTTAATTGGTGAAAGAGAGGGGGGTAATGGTGTTTCTGTTGGGATGATAGGGGTGGTTTTTGTTTTTTGTGGGAGAGGAATCAATTGTGCTGGTCTTTGTTTATTTTGGACTGGCGATTTTTCTGTTGTTTTTTCCCCCTTATGCTGAGGTATGGTGGTTGTTTGTGTGGGTTTTTTTGGATGTTTTTTCTCCCCCTCTTTAGTTGGTGAATCCTCGCTGTTTCTCCTTCTTTTTAAATTCATGGTCATATCCATCGGTTCAATGTTTTGATTGTCTTCTTTTGTTGATTGTTTTGCAGTTGATTGTTTCGTATTTGTTGTCGTTGGTTTCGTAGTTGTAGTCAAAAGAGTTGTTGTATCTGTTGTTGCTGGGTTTTTTGGGGGAGTTTTTTTCCCTCCCTTTTTTCTGGTGACTTGCGTCCACCCTTCCTCATTTTCTTTAGGGGTTTCTTGTTTGTTTTCTGAGGTTTCTGTTGGTATTATTGCTGCTATGACAGGTGAAGGAGTATCAGTAGTAGTAGCAGTAGTAGTAGTCGTTGTTGTGGTGGTGATTGTTGATTTTTGAGGGCAGTTTTTTGAGAAGTGGCCGATTTTATTACAGGACCAACATAGCGGTTTCCTGCCCTCAACTATGACTGTCATGGTTTGATCGCGGTAACGTATTTTATGGGGAATTTTGTTAAACCCTCCCCTATCGAGGCATATAACGAATACGTAGTCACCGTACGCAGTTCCCCGTGTTGACGTTACTTGTGTGACTTGTTCCACGCCGCCGTATATACTTAGATAGGCGGCGAGGACGTCACCACTCAATTGCATAGATACATTGCATACGGTGACTCGTATTCTTCTTTTGCCTCGATATTCCGGTTGTAGCCGGAAGAAGCGTGTGGTGATGTTACCACCGGCGAGGCTTTTCGCTACTTCCTCTGAGGGTAATAAGACATCCCAGGTCGCGAAACTTCTGCGGCAGAAGTACTTCCCTGGGATGTTTGCTGTTTTGAGAAGGTCCTCAAAAGTTTCCTTCTTAATCCCCGCTAGTCTCTTGGTCTTAATGTCTGTGACTACGAAGGACAGGGTCTTCGGTTCGACCGCCTCGACCAATTCGGGTATTGGGAGAATTTCCCCGTCCTTGAAATATTTTTCATATTTTTCGACCCTGTCTCTTGCGTAGTCACAAGGGGATTTTTTATTCACGCAATGTGAAGACCAAGAGACAGCCGTTTGTTTTGGTTTTTGTGCCGGTGGTATTGTACTTGCCGATGAAGAGAGGTCGAATGGAGCTTCTTCCGGCATTGGGGAGGGTTGCGTTTTGAATATGTCGGTCGGTGATTGCGATTTCATGTTGTTGGGCTCCCCCATAGTTGTGAAAACACAACCAGAGGGAGATGAAACGCGTATGGTGTTACAAAAAATTCAGGCGAGACGATTAAAATAAATGTAGAACGATGAAAAAATGGCGGTCGTTTTTTTAAAAAAAGTTCAACAAAAAATCGAGTCGCGTTTGACCCTCCTCACAAACAAAGAACAATAGTTTGAGGGGGGTCACAAAACTTTAACAATGATAACAATATTCAATAACAGTAATTTTAACAATTTTTTAACAATAAAGAACTTACTTTTTTTCGTGGTGAAAAAAGAACTCAGACAAAAAAATTCACCGATTAGTCTGCTTTATTTCTGTGTAGTGTACACAGAAGGCACAAGGCCTTGAAGTTTTTGGGGAGGGGAAGGGAGCGGTCATACTTTTCTATATAAACTAAGGAGACCTAGCTAGCCACATTCGCCGACCCATTCAACAATACAATAAATATCCATTCATCCATCGCCTTTTGCGCTACAATCACCACAATACCACATTTGCTCTATGAAGAAGTCCTACTTAAAATCCCGAGATTCATGAATGATTTTATTTACAAGTATGATTTATTTACAATGAATGTGATGGGAATGGGAGAAAAACCCCGAAATATATATAAAAACAAGGAAAAATCCCCCGTTTGGTTGCCCTCCCATCCCCCCGTCTATAAAATTGGAGGCCGACTGTTTTCCGGGGCGAAAGAACCGGAAACAAGTCGGACCTACCCTAGGTGGGGCAGGGATCCTAATCTACAGGGGTGAAAAGAATTTAGGGGTCGGGCGCGGTATGGGTTAATTCAAGTAGGTGATATGATTTTTATACATATGAATGTTCAAGATCTTCAGTAAACTTGGACTGGGATACGGATTGAGGTACAAAAATAATGGGGATGGGGAAGATCTTGAGAACTAACAACTAGATGACGGGGACAATGACTCACAAACATACTGCTAACTAGGTACCTGGGTACCAAAAGAAAAAGGGAACAGTTTTACTCACCAGGGGTGGGGTCCCTAAGGACCCGTACCGTAGACGCCATGAGCCGGCAGAGGAGGGAAGGATGACTCCAACGTTGCTCCCTTTCGCACGACCAGGCTCGCTGCATTCACCCACCTTTTGCTGAATGTTATGCGATCCAAGCGTTTTCTATCGCATCTGATTTTGACCCTCAGCTGATGCCGAAAATACAAAATCAGATCACGATGAGAAAAGTTTGCATCGTCATACAATCCCTTGTTTCGCGTCGTCCAAATCACCATTCTAGCTACAGCTAGGATCGCGAGAAACACCACACGCTTCTCACCCTGATACGGAGGAAGAACGTTGTCCACGACGTAACCAACGTCGAGCAGCACGAGCTGTTTGGGTTCGATGCGAGCCGTCCACTCGCCGACGTGATCCCAAAACGGGCGAACTCGCTCGCAGTAGTAGAAGGCGTGCTCAGCCGTTTCTTCCAAGCCACTGCCGCAGCGAGCGCAATCGGGCATGTCTGCCAGGCCCGCCTTGTAGTTCAAGCCGACAAGGGGCAACGCATTTCGCACAAGTCGCCAGGTGAGCGAGAACTCGGAGTTGTTCAAGAAGCTCGATCCTGGCGCCCAATTCCAATGAGAGCGAATCTCCTCCGTCGTCCAGCCGTGCCGCTCGCTGAGAGGATCAGAAGCGGAACCCACCACTAGCTCCCGATATAGTTCTTTTCGAGGCCGTGAAAGGTCACTGGACCCAAGAAGGTTACGAAGGGCCGTTCGGCACTCGCGGACAAACAGTGTTTCGCCCAAAGGCCTACGTCGACCTTCAGCCTTTGGGTCTGACTTTAGGCGAGGAAAAGTCCGACTCGCCTTCAGTCTCCACACTGCGTCCCCCGTCAAAGCTCTGCCCAGGTATGCAAGTCTTTCAGCAAGCCAGTGGCTCTCCAGATCAGGCATACCTAGACCCCCGTTGCGTGTACGTTGGATACAGACCTGCCTACGGACCATCGGCCTTGCACCTCCCCAGAGCAATCTGGAAAGGGATCGTTGCAGCGCCAACCGATTTACCTTAGGCAGAGGAAGTACAGCCAATCGGTAAAGGATCAAGGGGAAGACGTACACGGCGCACGCCTCCGCCCTGCCCTTTAAGGACAACCTCCTTGAAAGCCAGATTCCCACCTGAGCATTCACCTTGGCTTGTACTTCCGACCAATTTCGCTCCAGTTGGAGGCCGGGCCCGAACCACACCCCGAGGATGCGGACGGGTCCGTCACTCCAGCGGAACGGCCCCGGAAGAGTATTGCTACCCCTCCAAGCACCGAGCCGCAAACCTTCGCTTTTGTCAAAATTGACCTTGGCTCCTGCAATCCGCTCGTACTCGCTAACCGCCTTCTTCACAGCCTTTATATCCAGACGGCGGGATACAAACACTGTGATATCATCGGCGAACGCGGAAACCCTTGCCGTAAGAGGGCCAGCAAAAGGGACACCGCGCAGGGCCGGATTTGCCGTCCTATCCCTAAGCCTACGGAGCAGGGGCTCCAAAGCTAGGACATAGAGAAGAGGAGACAACGGGCAGCCCTGCCGGACCGACCGCTCGACCGCGAACACCGTCGAACGCCTTCCGTTCACCTGCACCACTGCCTGAGGGTTGTGGTACATCATGCTAATCCATCTGCGGAACTCCGGTTTGAATCCGGCAGTCTCCAAAACAGTCGCCAAAAACCGATGGTCAACCCTATCGAAGGCCTTGGACTGATCTAAACTGATCAGCGCGGCCTCGGTGTCGTCTTCTATACCCTCTAGGACCTCGCGAATCAAGTGCAGGTTGTCCTGGATCGATCTTCCCTTCACAGCAAAGGTCTGCTCAGAGCCGATCAGATCGCTAATGACAAGCTGTAAACGATTCGCTAAGACCCGGGCCAAAATCTTTAACTCTGTGTTAAGCAGAGTTATGGGCCTGTAATCGTCTAAACCCTCCCAAACATGCCTGCCACCTTTCTTCAGCAATGTGATCACGCCCTTGGTAACGCTACCAGGGATGGCTCCCTGGGCGAACCAATGGTTGAACATATCCGTCAGAATAGGCACAAACATGTGCGACATCCTCAAGTACACTTCGTAGGGCAAACCATCTAGTCCCGGCGACTTGTTCAGGCCGACCTGCTTCAACGCGTCACGGACTTCGCATTCAGTAACCACACCCTCGCAGCTAGCCGCTTCAGCCACCCCAAGGCGGGGGAAGTCGGCAAGATAGCTACGAAACTCCCGGAGCGGGAGATCAGTACAGCGGGCAAAGCGATCCCGAAAGTGCGCCCGAAAGGCGTCACGAATCTCACGAGTCGATCGCAGCAGTCGCCCATCCGGGGCCTTGACAGAACCGATATACCGATCGGGGAACCTTCGCACTTCTTCTTCACGCGCAGTCGCGTTCGTTTTCACAGCTTCGTTGAGAACTCTCTTTAACCTAGATCTAACTACGTATCCCTTGTAGCGCTCGCTACTCTCGCGCTCAAGGTCCCCCCTAGCTAGCTCTACGTTTAGGGAGTCCCCCCCAGCCACCGCCCGGGAAAGTCTATCGTCTATAGATTTCGCTTCCTTGGTCCTATCTAGGTTGAGCTGTTGACCGTACTTGGTAGCGAAATCTCTAATCCTATGTTTAAGAGATCCCCACCACCTATTCCCGGTAACCGCCCCCACTAACGCCCGCTGAATTAGGGATTCCAGCCGGTCCCGGAAGTCCCGTATCTCCAGTAAGGAGGTATTGAACTTCCAGTAGCCGGCCAGACTAGGCCTATTTGCTAACCGTAGACTGACTCTAACAAGTTTATGGTCAGTCCACGCTATCAAGTGGAACGTGGGGCAACTAACAAAATCAATGTCAGCTCGTCTCACTAACACTCTGTCCAAGTAGGAGCCTACTTTGGCAGAGGGCGAACTATCTAGCCACGTCCACATCTCCCGCCCTGGGTGATCCAGACGAAACCTGTCGACGAGGTCATGACGAGTCATGAGGCCGGCAAGGCTGCTTTCACACCTTCCCACACGCCTAGCTCCCCGCCCGACCTTATCTATCTTGGGATCAAGGATCGCATTCCAATCACCCATTAAAACTAGCCGCTTCGTATCGTCCAGGAACGGCGCCAACCGACGAAAAAAGGAAACCCTCTCCACAACGATATTGGGCGCATAAACCGCAACCAGACGAAACTTGAAACTTTTCACGGCAACATCGGCCACAACCAGTCGGCCCCCGTCACCTGCAAAAACAACGTCAACATCAGCATCAAGGCTGCGTCCAACTAGCAAAGAAACCCCAACGCTGGTACGGCTGCCGTATGCTGAGAAAACGTTAAAATCGCTTTCCAGCACACGACAGTCGGCACCGCAAGTGAAATGGGTTTCCTGCACTGCAGCAACATCTACGCCGAGAGTTTTAAGTTCACCAAGCAAGCGCGTACACTTGCCCGGATCCCTCAATCCCCTCACATTCAAAGTAGCAAGGTTTAGAGCCATCAATCCCACTTACCTTACTCAGTGTCGACTATGGGCCGGAAATCCTTGGGAGTAAGGATGCCGACGGCCTGACGCAGGGATCCGGTGCCGAGCTCAGTACTTACTCGGTCGTCCCTGGTAATTCCACCGACATCCATAGGGTACCGCAACTTTAGGGACCTATAGAATGATGGGTGAACCAAAATCGGGACCCTGCCCGCACAGAAGGGTAGCATTTTTTTCAGCATTGGATTTTTCGTATCGACCAGCATTACATCCGCCCGGCTGGCTTCGTCAATAAAGTTCCAAAGTTCTTTGGTCCGATTGCCAGCCAAGCGGACGAATGTGGTCAATTTTGGTGCGTCCTTGAATAGATGTGGTTTTGTGATGTCTTTAGTGTCAATTTTTTGGAGTGAGCGTAATGGTTTTAATGATTGTTTTAAAGTGTGGTCTATGTGTGGATTGTCCATGATATCTTCGCAGAAGTAAAAGGAGTTTATGGCACGTCGGGCTTCCGTAGAGCGTGCTCTTGGTTTTTGAACAGTTGCTGCTGATGTTGACGGTGTTTGGGGAGAGGGTGTAAGTCTGGTCGCTGAATAGGATCGAGTAAGCATTTTGGGGGTTTTAATTGGTGAAAGAGAGGGGGGTAATGGTGTTTCTGTTGGGATGATAGGGGTGGTTTTTGTTTTTTGTGGGAGAGGAATCAATTGTGCTGGTCTTTGTTTATTTTGGACTGGCGATTTTTCTGTTGTTTTTTCCCCCTTATGCTGAGGTATGGTGGTTGTTTGTGTGGGTTTTTTTGGATGTTTTTTCTCCCCCTCTTTAGTTGGTGAGTCCTCGCTGTCTCTCCTTCTTTTTAAATTCATGGACATATCCATCGGTTCAATGTTTTGATTGTCTTCTTTTGTTGATTGTTTTGCAGTTGATTGTTTCGTATTTTTGGTCGTTGGTTTCGTAGTTGTAGTCAAAAGAGTTGTTGTATCTGTTGTTGCTGGGTTTTTTGGGGGTGTTTTTTTCCCTCCCTTTTTTCTGGTGACTTGCGTCCACCCTTCCTCGTTTTCTTTAGGGGTTTCTTGTTTGTTTTCTGAGGTTTCTGTTGGTATTATTGCTGCTATGACAGGTGAAGGAGTATCAGTAGTAGTAGCAGTAGTAGTAGTCGTTGTTGTGGTGGTGATTGTTGGTTTTTGAGGGCAGTTTTTTGAAAAGTGGCCGATTTTATTGCAGGACCAACATAGCGGTTTCCTGCCCTCAACGATGACTGTCATGGTTTGATCGCGGTAACGTATTTTATGGGGAATTTTGTTAAACCCTCCCCTATCGAGGCATATAACGAATACGTAGTCACCGTACGCAGTTCCCCGTGTTGACGTTACTTGTGTGACTTGTTCCACGCCGCCGTATATACTTAGATAGGCGGCGAGGACGTCACCACTCAATTGCATAGATACATTGCATACGGTGACTCGTATTCTTCTTTTGCCTCGATATTCCGGTTGTAGCCGGAAGAAGCGTGTGGTGATGTTACCACCGGCGAGGCTTTTCGCTACTTCCTCTGAGGGTAATAATACATCCCATGTAGCGAAACTTCTGCGGCAGAAATATTTTCCTGGGATGTTTGCCGTTTTCAGAAGGTCTTCAAAAGTTTCTTTTTTAATCCCCGCTAGTCTCTTGGTCTTAATGTCCGTGACTACGAAGGACAGGGTCTTTGGTTCGACCGCCTCGACCAATTCGGGTATTGGGAGAATTTCCCCGTCCTTGAAATATTTTTCATATTTTTCGACCCTGTCTCTTGCGTAGTCACAAGGGGATTTTTTATTCACGCAATGTGAAGACCAAGAGACAGCCGTTTGTTTTGGTTTTTGTGCCGGTGGTATTGTACTTGCCGATGAAGAGAGGTCGAATGGAGCTTCTTCCGGCATTGGGGAGGGTTGCGTTTTGAATATGTCGGTCGGTGATTGCGATTTCATGTTGTTGGGCTCCCCCATAGTTGTGAAAACACAACCAGAGGGAGATGAAACGCGTATGGTGTTACAAAAAATTCAGGCGAGACGATTAAAATAAATGTAGAACGATGAAAAAATGGCGGTCGTTTTTTTAAAAAAAGTTCAACAAAAAATCGAGTCGCGTTTGACCCTCCTCACAAACAAAGAACAATAGTTTGAGGGGGGTCACAAAACTTTAACAATGATAACAATATTCAATAACAGTAATTTTAACAATTTTTTAACAATAAAGAACTTACTTTTTTTCGTGGTGAAAAAAGAACTCAGACAAAAAAATTCACCGATTAGTCTGCTTTATTTCTGTGTAGTGTACACAGAAGGCACAAGGCCTTGAAGTTTTTGGGGAGGGGAAGGGAGCGGTCATACTTTTCTATATAAACTAAGGAGACCTAGCTAGCCACATTCGCCGACCCATTCAACAATACAATAAATATCCATTCATCCATCGCCTTTTGCGCTACAATCACCACAATACCACATTTGCTCTATGAAGAAGTCCTACTTAAAATCCCGAGATTCATGAATGATTTTATGATTTATTTACAATGAATGTGATGGGAATGGGAGAAAAACCCCGAAATATATACAAAAACAAAGGAAAAATCCCCCGTTTGGTTGCCCTCCCATCCCCCCGTCTATAAAATTGGAGGCCGACTGTTTTCCGGGGCGAAAGAACCGGAAACAAGTCGGACCTACCCTAGGTGGGGCAGGGATCCTAATCTACAGGGGTAAAAAGAAATAAGGGGTCGGGCACGGTATGGGTTAATACAAGCAGGTGATATGATTTTTATACATATGAATGTTCAAGATCTTCAGTAAACGTGGACTGGGATGCGGGTTCAGGTACAAAAATAATGGGGATGGGGAAGATCTTGAGAACTAACGACTAGATGACGGGGACAATGACTCACAAACATACTGCTAACTAGGTACCTGGGTACCAAAAGAAAAAGGGAACAGTTTTACTTACCAGGGGTGGGGTCCCTAAGGACCCGTACCGTAGACGCCATGAGCCGGCAGAGGAGGGAAGGATGACTCCAACGTTGCTCCCTTTCGCACGACCAGGCTCGCTGCATTCACCCACCTTTTGCTGAATGTTATGCGATCCAAGCGTTTTCTATCGCATCTGATTTTGACCCTCAGCTGATGCCGAAAATACAAAATCAGATCACGATGAGAAAAGTTTGCATCGTCATACAATCCCTTGTTTCGCGTCGTCCAAATCACCATTCTAGCTACAGCTAGGATCGCGAGAAACACCACACGCTTCTCACCCTGATACGGAGGAAGAACGTTGTCCACGACGTAACCAACGTCGAGCAGCACGAGCTGTTTGGGTTCGATGCGAGCCGTCCACTCGCCGACGTGATCCCAAAACGGGCGAACTCGCTCGCAGTAGTAGAAGGCGTGCTCAGCCGTTTCTTCCAAGCCACTGCCGCAGCGAGCGCAATCGGGCATGTCTGCCAGGCCCGCTTTGTAGTTCAAGCCGACAAGGGGTAACGCATTTCGCACAAGTCGCCAGGTGAGCGAGAACTCGGAGTTGTTCAAGAAGCTCGATCCTGGCGCCCAATTCCAATGAGAGCGAATCTCCTCCGTCGTCCAGCCGTGCCGCTCGCTGAGAGGATCAGAAGCGGAACCCACCACTAGCTCCCGATATAGTTCTTTTCGAGGCCGTGAAAGGTCACTGGACCCAAGAAGGTTACGAAGGGCCGTTCGGCACTCGCGGACAAACAGTGTTTCGCCCAAAGGCCTACGTCGACCTTCAGCCTTTGGGTCTGACTTTAGGCGAGGAAAAGTCCGACTCGCCTTCAGTCTCCACACTGCGTCCCCCGTCAAAGCTCTGCCCAGGTATGCAAGTCTTTCAGCAAGCCAGTGGCTCTCCAGATCAGGCATACCTAGACCCCCGTTGCGTGTACGTTGGATACAGACCTGCCTACGGACCATCGGCCTTGCACCTCCCCAGAGCAATCTGGAAAGGGATCGTTGCAGCGCCAACCGATTTACCTTAGGCAGAGGAAGTACAGCCAATCGGTAAAGGATCAAGGGGAAGACGTACACGGCGCACGCCTCCGCCCTGCCCTTTAAGGACAACCTCCTTGAAAGCCAGATTCCCACCTGAGCATTCACCTTGGCTTGTATTTCCGACCAATTTCGCTCCAGTTGGAGGCCGGGCCCGAACCACACCCCGAGGATGCGGACGGGTCCGTCACTCCAGCGGAACGGCCCCGGAAGAGTATTGCTACCCCTCCAAGCACCGAGCCGCAAACCTTCGCTTTTGTCAAAATTGACCTTGGCTCCTGCAATCCGCTCGTACTCGCTAACCGCCTTCTTCACAGCCTTTATATCCAGACGGCGGGATACAAACACTGTGATATCATCGGCGAACGCGGAAACCCTTGCCGTAAGAGGGCCAGCAAAAGGGACACCGCGCAGGGCCGGATTTGCCGTCCTATCCCTAAGCCTACGGAGCAGGGGCTCCAAAGCTAGGACATAGAGAAGAGGAGACAACGGGCAGCCCTGCCGGACCGACCGCTCGACCGCGAACACCGTCGAACGCCTTCCGTTCACCTGCACCACTGCCTGAGGGTTGTGGTACATCATGCTAATCCATCTGCGGAACTCCGGTTTGAATCCGGCAGTCTCCAAAACAGTCGCCAAAAACCGATGGTCAACCCTATCGAAGGCCTTGGACTGATCTAAACTGATCAGCGCGGCCTCGGTGTCGTCTTCTATACCCTCTAGGACCTCGCGAATCAAGTGCAGGTTGTCCTGGATCGATCTTCCCTTCACAGCAAAGGTCTGCTCAGAGCCGATCAGATCGCTAATGACAAGCTGTAAACGATTCGCTAAGACCCGGGCCAAAATCTTTAACTCTGTGTTAAGCAGAGTTATGGGCCTGTAATCGTCTAAACCCTCCCAAACATGCCTGCCACCTTTCTTCAGCAATGTGATCACGCCCTTGGTAACGCTACCAGGGATGGCTCCCTGGGCGAACCAATGGTTGAACATATCCGTCAGAATAGGCACAAACATGTGCGACATCCTCAAGTACACTTCGTAGGGCAAACCATCTAGTCCCGGCGACTTGTTCAGGCCGACCTGCTTCAACGCGTCACGGACTTCGCATTCAGTAACCACACCCTCGCAGCTAGCCGCTTCAGCCACCCCAAGGCGGGGGAAGTCGGCAAGATAGCTACGAAACTCCCGGAGCGGGAGATCAGTACAGCGGGCAAAGCGATCCCGAAAGTGCGCCCGAAAGGCGTCACGAATCTCACGAGTCGATCGCAGCAGTCGCCCATCCGGGGCCTTGACAGAACCGATATACCGATCGGGGAACCTTCGCACTTCTTCTTCACGCGCAGTCGCGTTCGTTTTCACAGCTTCGTTGAGAACTCTCTTTAACCTAGATCTAACTACGTATCCCTTGTAGCGCTCGCTACTCTCGCGCTCAAGGTCCCCCCTAGCTAGCTCTACGTTTAGGGAGTCCCCCCCAGCCACCGCCCGGGAAAGTCTATCGTCTATAGATTTCGCTTCCTTGGTCCTATCTAGGTTGAGCTGTTGACCGTACTTGGTAGCGAAATCTCTAATCCTATGTTTAAGAGATCCCCACCACCTATTCCCGGTAACCGCCCCCACTAACGCCCGCTGAATTAGGGATTCCAGCCGGTCCCGGAAGTCCCGTATCTCCAGTAAGGAGGTATTGAACTTCCAGTAGCCGGCCAGACTAGGCCTATTTGCTAACCGTAGACTGACTCTAACAAGTTTATGGTCAGTCCACGCTATCAAGTGGAACGTGGGGCAACTAACAAAATCAATGTCAGCTCGTCTCACTAACACTCTGTCCAAGTAGGAGCCTACTTTGGCAGAGGGCGAACTATCTAGCCACGTCCACATCTCCCGCCCTGGGTGATCCAGACGAAACCTGTCGACGAGGTCATGACGAGTCATGAGGCCGGCAAGGCTGCTTTCACACCTTCCCACACGCCTAGCTCCCCGCCCGACCTTATCTATCTTGGGATCAAGGATCGCATTCCAATCACCCATTAAAACTAGCCGCTTCGTATCGTCCAGGAACGGCGCCAACCGACGAAAAAAGGAAACCCTCTCCACAACGATATTGGGCGCATAAACCGCAACCAGACGAAACTTGAAACTTTTCACGGCAACATCGGCCACAACCAGTCGGCCCCCGTCACCTGCAAAAACAACGTCAACATCAGCATCAAGGCTGCGTCCAACTAGCAAAGAAACCCCAACGCTGGTACGGCTGCCGTATGCTGAGAAAACGTTAAAATCGCTTTCCAGCACACGACAGTCGGCACCGCAAGTGAAATGGGTTTCCTGCACTGCAGCAACATCTACGCCGAGAGTTTTAAGTTCACCAAGCAAGCGCGTACACTTGCCCGGATCCCTCAATCCCCTCACATTCAAAGTAGCAAGGTTTAGAGCCATCAATCCCACTTACCTTACTCAGTGTCGACTATGGGCCGGAAATCCTTGGGAGTAAGGATGCCGACGGCCTGACGCAGGGATCCGGTGCCGAGCTCAGTACTTACTCGGTCGTCCCTGGTAATTCCACCGACATCCATAGGGTACCGCAACTTTAGGGACCTATAGAATGATGGGTGAACCAAAATCGGGACCCTGCCCGCACAGAAGGGTAGCATTTTTTTCAGCATTGGATTTTTCGTATCGACCAGCATTACATCCGCCCGGCTGGCTTCGTCAATAAAGTTCCAAAGTTCTTTGGTCCGATTGCCAGCCAAGCGGACGAATGTGGTCAATTTTGGTGCGTCCTTGAATAGATGTGGTTTTGTGATGTCTTTAGTGTCAATTTTTTGGAGTGAGCGTAATGGTTTTAATGATTGTTTTAAAGTGTGGTCTATGTGTGGATTGTCCATGATATCTTCGCAGAAGTAAAAGGAGTTTATGGCACGTCGGGCTTCCGTAGAGCGTGCTCTTGGTTTTTGAACAGTTGCTGCTGATGTTGACGGTGTTTGGGGAGAGGGTGTAAGTCTGGTCGCTGAATAGGATCGAGTAAGCATTTTGGGGGTTTTAATTGGTGAAAGAGAGGGGGGTAATGGTGTTTCTGTTGGGATGATAGGGGTGGTTTTTGTTTTTTGTGGGAGAGGAATCAATTGTGCTGGTCTTTGTTTATTTTGGACTGGCGATTTTTCTGTTGTTTTTTCCCCCTTATGCTGAGGTATGGTGGTTGTTTGTGTGGGTTTTTTTGGATGTTTTTTCTCCCCCTCTTTAGTTGGTGAGTCCTCGCTGTCTCTCCTTCTTTTTAAATTCATGGACATATCCATCGGTTCAATGTTTTGATTGTCTTCTTTTGTTGATTGTTTTGCAGTTGATTGTTTCGTATTTTTGGTCGTTGGTTTCGTAGTTGTAGTCAAAAGAGTTGTTGTATCTGTTGTTGCTGGGTTTTTTGGGGGTGTTTTTTTCCCTCCCTTTTTTCTGGTGACTTGCGTCCACCCTTCCTCGTTTTCTTTAGGGGTTTCTTGTTTGTTTTCTGAGGTTTCTGTTGGTATTATTGCTGCTATGACAGGTGAAGGAGTATCAGTAGTAGTAGCAGTAGTAGTAGTCGTTGTTGTGGTGGTGATTGTTGGTTTTTGAGGGCAGTTTTTTGAAAAGTGGCCGATTTTATTGCAGGACCAACATAGCGGTTTCCTGCCCTCAACGATGACTGTCATGGTTTGATCGCGGTAACGTATTTTATGGGGAATTTTGTTAAACCCTCCCCTATCGAGGCATATAACGAATACGTAGTCACCGTACGCAGTTCCCCGTGTTGACGTTACTTGTGTGACTTGTTCCACGCCGCCGTATATACTTAGATAGGCGGCGAGGACGTCACCACTCAATTGCATAGATACATTGCATACGGTGACTCGTATTCTTCTTTTGCCTCGATATTCCGGTTGTAGCCGGAAGAAGCGTGTGGTGATGTTACCACCGGCGAGGCTTTTCGCTACTTCCTCTGAGGGTAATAATACATCCCATGTAGCGAAACTTCTGCGGCAGAAATATTTTCCTGGGATGTTTGCCGTTTTCAGAAGGTCTTCAAAAGTTTCTTTTTTAATCCCCGCTAGTCTCTTGGTCTTAATGTCCGTGACTACGAAGGACAGGGTCTTTGGTTCGACCGCCTCGACCAATTCGGGTATTGGGAGAATTTCCCCGTCCTTGAAATATTTTTCATATTTTTCGACCCTGTCTCTTGCGTAGTCACAAGGGGATTTTTTATTCACGCAATGTGAAGACCAAGAGACAGCCGTTTGTTTTGGTTTTTGTGCCGGTGGTATTGTACTTGCCGATGAAGAGAGGTCGAATGGAGCTTCTTCCGGCATTGGGGAGGGTTGCGTTTTGAATATGTCGGTCGGTGATTGCGATTTCATGTTGTTGGGCTCCCCCATAGTTGTGAAAACACAACCAGAGGGAGATGAAACGCGTATGGTGTTACAAAAAATTCAGGCGAGACGATTAAAATAAATGTAGAACGATGAAAAAATGGCGGTCGTTTTTTTAAAAAAAGTTCAACAAAAAATCGAGTCGCGTTTGACCCTCCTCACAAACAAAGAACAATAGTTTGAGGGGGGTCACAAAACTTTAACAATGATAACAATATTCAATAACAGTAATTTTAACAATTTTTTAACAATAAAGAACTTACTTTTTTTCGTGGTGAAAAAAGAACTCAGACAAAAAAATTCACCGATTAGTCTGCCCTGGTATTAGTAGCTACTGCTATATATGGCAGATGGACTAGTTCATTGTGTGGAAAAAGGTGGGTGATACCCAACAATATATATATAAAGAGGATTTGGCATTAAATTACCAACAATGGTTGATACACTATAAAACTCAAATAAACCAAACCAAACCAAACCAAACACTTATATATAAAGGGAAAAAGACAGAATGTCACCCATTAATAAGTATAACCCCTTAATTTTTTTTATAAAATGTTATTTTCTTCTAAACCAAATATAACATTATTTTATTTTTTCTCATGAATCATTTTAAAATAAAATGGATATTATTAGTTATTATTCATTACGAAACTTTACATTTAAACTATTTAACCAGAAATATCAATTTGTACATATCCTAAAATAAGTACAATTCTCATGTATATTTTTGGAATTTTATTTTTGGTTTCAGAGATGATGCAATTACATTTTTGGCAACAAATTTAAACAAAAATAGCTGTCACATCAATATAACTTGGCTCAATAATAAGAATTTCATCAGCAACAATAGTTATGCCAACTACACCTTCATGTCAATCTATCTATCTATCTATCTGTAAGTAAATAATGGAGGTAAATCTAACAATATTGAGAAAATTGATAAACAAGGTAATCCAAGGAGAAGAAGAATTTAATGTAAAAGAAATCCAGTCAATGTAATAAAGTTTCAGTTCTAATGAACCATCATCAGGACTAAAGAGGATATCTAGTGATGTTGAATCAGCGATGGATGTTTAATGAAATACAAAAATAAGGAGGAAATGCTATATACAGAGAAAATGGTCATTGTTTAATCAATGAATCATTGATTAAACAGTGACCATTTTCTCTGTATATTGTATTTCCTCATTTTTATATTTCATATTTAATCAAACATCCATCACTAATTCAACAACATCCTCCCTTGTGTTGATGATTGTTCATTAGAACCGAAACATTATTACATTACGTTATTGACAGACTTTTTTCACATTAAATTCTTCTACTTCTTGGATTACCTTGTTTATCAATTCTCTCTCTCTCTCTCTCTCTCTCTATATATATATATATATATATATATATATATATATAAAATAGGAGAACCATTTTACTGAATCAATTAAAAAAGATTAAAACAAAACTAAAGAGACCCTTTTTTCTGGCACATTTTCAATAGTTACATCAGTAAATGTTTAAAAGTAAAATTGATTAATTGAGGGGGAATATTTTGCATAAAAAACCCTCAGCTCTCAAGATTCCCCTTGAGTTCCCCAAACATATAAAGGTTACTTTATTGTCTTCTCTGTCTGCACAGGGAGGAATAGCATAATAGCTATGGCCTCCAATATGGCCAGATGATTCTTGCATCTAACCTAGTACAAGATAGAGAAACGGTCATCAGAGTAATTTGCCCTGCATATATAGCAATCAGATAAATGGTCACCAATGGCCGACTCCTGTATTTTAGAAGACCTGGATGTAGGTTTTTGGGACTGTCTAAGAAGTTCTTGTGGGACATGCTGTTTAACTTGATTTTCCTGCCTTTGAATGTGTCCTACCTATATAATCAGCATTGAACTTTTAGAATAATAATAGCACTTACTGCCATAATGCCCTTGCAACAATGCTAAACTGAAGCTGGCATATATTAAGAATTACCTCTACTCATTTTACTAGCTGCCAATCACAGCCCATGCAATGACTTGCCCTTATGTGCACAATGAGATGCTCCATAAATAGTACTCCTTCTCCTCAAGTGGGGGGTTCTTCTTTTGGTAAGTTATTTATAAACCATCATACTATATTGCAGTAAAGATAAAATGTCTTTTTGGGAAGATTCTAAGGAAGGTCTAGTGGTGAAAATGGTTCTCACCTTAAAAGAGTTAAAACAGTGCATAACCAACCTGGAGATTTTATCAGCAAATAGCTGGTTGACAGGTCCGATCCGCAGTAGCTTCATGTATACAGGACATTTAGATGGACCAAACAATCTAATGGTTTTAGATTTAGATATCGTTGATCTAACACTAAACATGATTATGTTATCTGGGTATCCATTCTTCAAAAAAATATCAGCAACTTTATATACAAGTATACATATATATATACGTAGCCAAGCAAAAGGAGGATGACCAGCTCGAACATACATACAGCAGCTGTGTGAGGATACGGACATACAGCAGCTGTGTGAGGATACGGGATGTAGCCCTGAAGACCTGCCAGAGGCGATGAATGATAGGAAGAAGTGGCGAGAGAGGGTCAGGGATATCTGTGCTGGCAGCATGACATGATGATGATGATGATGACATAAATGCATATATCCATACTCAAAAAAATATATACTTTTATATATATATATATATATATATATATATGCACACACATTCACATCTATATATACACATACATATATATATATATACACACACATATATATGTATACACATACAC